>CM055116.1:708046745-708680912 GCA_029206835.1 Rana muscosa | reverse complement strand
AAGGGGCCCAGAGGTCCCCAGAGGCCCGGAGGTCCCCAGGGCCCTGGATGGCAACCTCCCTTCTTTTTTATTATTATTTTTTTTTTCATTATTTTTTTTTGTAAGGGGCCCAGAGGTCCCCAGAGGCCCCCCGGAGGTCCCCAGGGCCCCGGATGGCAACCCCCCTTCTTTTTGTGTTCATCAGCACCCAAAGCCCCCCCCCCAACCTTAACAATTTGCGGCGGCAGCACCCCCCGCTTCTCAATTTGTGGCACCCCCCCGCTTCTCAATTTGCAGCGGCAGCACCCCCCCCCCCCCGGTTCTCCTGCTCCAGGGGGCCCATGCCTGAAGCTGTGTAAGGGGCCCCAAAATTCCTGATGGCGGCCCTGCTTGCACAGACTGAAACACTCTGTAGCAGACTGAGAGGATGAGATCACAGTGCCTCTCCTCACTTCTTGTCAAAGGCACGGAGCTTAATGGACAGCTTGAAGCTTGAAGCTTGCAGAGTTTGTCAGGCAGCACCGCCTGTCAAACTTGCCTATTCATTTCAATGCCACTCTGCAACTACAAGCCAAACTCGTTCACAGTATCAGCATAGAGTCCAACAATGTAAAACTACAATTCAGCAATGTAAAAAAAAAACAAGGAGGCGGCAGTAGCACCTCATGAACGCCTGTCAGCTGCTGCTATACCACTCGTTGAAAAGCAATCCACCATAGATCACTTTTCAGAGGGCAGTAAGCATTACCGCAAATGTGAAAGAAACTTGAAACACATTTATCCATTTTACACTCACCAGCAACCAGGTCACTCCCCAGCCACTTCCCATGTTAGCCAACTCCCTTCAACTTATATTACAGGTGCATTACAGGTGACCATTTCCCAAATGGTAAAGTGGCGCACCTGTAGAATGTACTCCCACATAAATGACATTTAGAAAGAAAAAATAACTATTGATATTAATATGGATAAGGGTCTGGCATGGGTTTAAAAAAAAAAAAAGAACAAACAAAAGTATAGGATTTATTCCAGAATCTTAAATTTGATGAGGATCTGGTATGGAAAAGATTTAAAGAGGGCCTCTCAAAATTCATACTAGGCCCTTATCCAGGCATGCCAGAAAAAAACTTGCACCATAAATGTAAATGTGATTGATATAATCATAAGTCTAACATTTACATTTATATTATATTATGTTTTGTCATAGACCCGATGAAGGAAAGTTTTTTCTAGCCCCTTAAACACTTTGGTTTGTGTTTTTTTTCTGGTAATGTACTGGGTAGGCACCTTTTTACCATGTTGATGGGGACAAGAGTCTAATTCCCACATTCTTGGACTGGTGGATGTGGGGCTCTGTTGGGGTGGAAATTACCCCTTCTTTGACACATACCTGGTTGAGGACTAGTAGATAAGAGAGATTTCCTTATTTCTCCAGTTCAATACACTAGTGGTAACAGGTTGTAGCAAAACAAAGAGTGGCATTGGTGCCTGCTGTGGGTCCAGACATGGCAGTTGGTAAGAAGACAGTCTGAGGTCTGCTGAAAAGCTGAAGATGCTCCGACTTGCTCTAGTGCAGAAAGCTGTAATTCAGACTGGGTACTGGAAACCACAAGTGCCAGGAGCTTAGTAATAGTAAAGACGAGGTCAGCAGCAACAATGCAGCAGAGATACCAATACTGCAAGAAGTAATAGGATCAAAGTCAGGACCCAAGGTGTCATAGTCAGGGGTCAGGCTCAGAGACCCGTAGCTATAGTAGTAGAGAGGCTCCCACTGACCAGCTGGATAAGTATACAAGCAGGTCACCTTGGCGGATGACATAGGCTAACCCAAGGTGTGGGGTCTAAGCACTAACCATTATTCACTAGAGCTCCTGATGGTGGAGATGGGTTTTGCTGCATGTATGTACCAGGTCACGGTTCTCAGGATCACCCCACCAGGAGGTGAGCAAGCCAAGATCTAGTAGCAGGTAGGAATAAAGCACTTGTCACAGTACCTTACCACCATCTTCCCCATAAAAAATACAGAGTTACCTCTTGGGTTGTCATGCTGCTGCTCCTTGCACTTTGTCTACTTTGCTCTGCAGTTCTTTCCATTCCCGCCTCGCTTCCATCCTGGTTATTTCCAGACAAAGGCTCTGCACCATGTTAAAGCCTTGCTCTGTCTCCAGACATCGTAATGAACAGATGTTTTAATAAAGAGAATAGGACAGACCTCCTAAAAAAGGCAAAAGGGCAAAAGTGCTTGATTACGCAGCGGTTATTTGGACTTTAATCTTACATGCACTTTCATGATAGCACACCCGGAAAACCGGGAATGTGTTTGACTATGCAGCGCTGCCTTGATGAATGTTTTTGTTTGGTTTTAAGTTTAATTTGCTTGCCATTGGCAGGTATATGTGGTTTATTATTGTATTTTCACCTATACCATAAAACGCTTGAATTTGTAGGAGGTGGCCCGATTGTCTACAAGTTGTCATAAACAATAAATTACTCACAAGAGTGATTTTTAAAATTAGCAACACAATATGCCACAGCAATTTTCTTATCAGAATCTGGCATCTTCATGGTCTCAATGAAGACGGTCAAAATGCATTGAGTAGGATGAGGTGACAGGTATAAGGAAGATTCTAGTTGTCATGCTAGAGAGCCAGACTCTGATAAGTACAGTATACCATTGTGGCATATTGTGATAATGCTTGGTTTGAAGTGTAGCATATTGTGATAATGCTGTTTTTTTAATAAAATGTGTAGAAAGGGGGACTCCTTGGAATCTGAAAGCATCCTTTAAAATAAGTGGGCACCCAGATATCCACCCTTTTATGTGAATGCGTACAGGGTAGATAGTAGGGATAATGGGTGGCCAACAAATAATGGAAAGTTGATCGACAGAGGTCATTAAATTTTTTGAGGTATCTGTAGAGCTCCATGCCAGTAAACAGTCCATAGTTGTCTCGCTCACCTTTGTGCTGTTACAGCCATAATTTACCAATGTGCTTTGTGTTATGTGTGTAATCTTCCATCCCTGCTTATATTCTTTACCGAGTGTTCTACCATACCTCAAACGCCATGATTAAGACCTGATGGCCAAAACGCATTGTATTTTTGACTGTTGTTCACATACTATAATAAAACAATGTTTTAGCTGACTTCCATGGCACCAGTCTTTCGCCCTTTTTAACACCTCAAACTCTGTTGGAAAGCTAGTGCGTTCACCCATTGTGATAGGAGTAATGCTAAAGAACTGACTGCTGAGCATTTAGAAATAATCAGCATTGTAACAACCAAAATTGCAGCAGCTGCTACCAGGAGGAAGTATCTGCAGTATTCACAAAAATATTTAAAATTTGTACTAGTTTTGTTTGCAAAGAAATATTGCCTATATGCTTATTTTTTTAAATGACTTTCAGTAAAGATACCATAACATCTTCAATATAACCTTCAGTTTTCATCTAAAAATGTCTGGGGGGTCAATGTACAACAGTGCTGATATGGATTATTAATGAAAAACACTCGTTTTAGTTAAGTCATTGCTTAATATGCTGGAAAAAAATAATACTTGTATTATATACATTGATTTATATCTTTTAGGATTTAAAGCAGTGTTTCGCCCCCAAAAAATAAAAAAATAAAACCAGCAGCTACAGATACTGCAGCTGTTGGCTTTTAATAAATGGACACTTACCTGTCCTGGAGTCCAGCGATGTCGGCACCCGCAGCTGATGTTTCCATTAGCTGTCGGGTGCTGTCGCTGCCATTGCAGGTAAGGTTACCCTTTCGGCTTCACCCCGGGAACCCTACTGCGCATGTGCAAGGCCTGCTCCTCTCTCCTACTGGCCCGGCAGCTGGGGGAGGGAGGAGGAGGGAGCCCCGCGCTGACATCATGGGCTGCGGCCCAGACTTCCGAAAGTAGAAAAGGATACCTGTCAAAGACATCCTGTCCCGCCTCCCCCCGAAAGGTGCCAATTGTGACACCAGAGGGGGGAGGAATCCGATGAGCGGAAGTTCCACTTTTGGGTGGAACTCCACTTTAAAGTTGAACTTTGAGCTAGGGAGTTTTTATTGTTACTTAACTTTTCATGTATTTTGCACCTATAGGACTTTTTTTTAGGGAAACGCCAATGTTTTTGAGACCAGCCACTTAGAAATCTAATTAGAAAAACATGTACCAAGTATGTTTAATAATAATATTCCCTGCTTGTGATACTTTCAAGACTTCTAAAAGCAATGTGAGCAATTAACATTACCACCACGAATGTTTATAAATGAAGCTTTTAAATTATTACTCTGTGAATGGAGAATGCTAATGGAAGCACAGAAAGCAACATTATATAAAATAATTTCCACATAATAAGGTAATGGAGAAAAGTAATTTCAGACTGCATAATACTTTATTAACACAATAAGTCTTCCTAAAGTCATTAAACCTGATTTTAACACAATTAGGGAACAGCTTCTCATTTGTGTAACCTGTTAATATAATTTCCTGGTGAGCTCAAGTAGGACAAATTGCTATTCAATGTATTACAGACTGGTAGACCTACATGTATTCTATAAATATGCTTTGTCTTTATACACTGAAATATAACCTTTGTAAAAAAAAATTATGTATATTGTATTTAGTTTAATCATCTATGTCATTCCACACTTTCTACTATGAATGCTACACTCATTTAAATCAATATTTAAATTAAAATGATGCTACAGTAACAGTGGTTTAAAACCAGTAGAACAAGGTTAAATTGTAGAACGTTCACTTAAATTTACTTAAACAGAAATGAAACTGCATTAACTTAGAAACCTACAAACACCCCTTCCCATTTGCTGGCTGTTGAAATTACATATGTCTATTAGGGATGAGCTTCGAGTTCGAGTCAAACTCATGTTCGACTCGAACATTGCCTGTTTGCCCGTTCGCCGAACAGCGAACAATTTGGGGTGTTAGCTGAAAATTCGAAAAATCGATGGGGGAAATTTAAAGTGCTAATTATAAAAGCTTATATGCAAGTTATTGTCATAAAAAGTGTTTGGGGACCCGGGTCCTGCCTCAGGGGACATGTATCAATGCAAAAAAAAAGTTTTAAAAAACTGACGTTTTTTGGGGGAGCAGTGATTTTAATAATGCTTAAAGTGAAACAATAAAATTGAAATATTCCTTTAAATTTCGTACCTGGGGGGTGTGTATAGTATGCATGTAAAGTCGCGCTTGTTTCCCATGCTTAGAACTGTCCCTGCACAAAATGTCATTTCTGAAGGAAAAAAAGTCATTTAAAACTCACTCGCGGCTATTAATGAATTGTCGGCTCCCGGCAATACATAGAAAAGTCATTGATAAAAAAAGCGTGAGGGTCCCCCAAATTCAATTACCAGGCCCTTCAGGTCTGGTATAGATATTAAGGGGAACCCCACCTCAAATAAAAGAAAAAAATCCGTGCGGTTCCCCCCAAATATCCATACCAGGCCCTTCAGGTCTGGCATGCATTTTAAGGGGAACTCCAATCCAAATTTTAAAAAAAATGGCGTGGAGTACCCCCAAAAATCCATACCAGACCCTTATCAGAGCACGCAACCTGGCAGGCCGCAGGAAAAGAGGGGGGAACGAGAGAGCGCCCCCCGCCCCCTCCTGAACCGTACCAGGCCACATGCCCTTAACATGGGGAGGATGTCCCCATGTTGATGGGGACAAGGGCCTCATCCCCACAACCCTTGCCCGGTGGTTGTGGGGGTCTGCGGGCAGGGGGCTTATCGGAATCTGGAAGACCCCTTTAACAAAGGGGACCCCCAGATCCTGCCCCCCTATGTGAATTGGTAAGGGGTACATTGTACCCCTATCATTTCACAAAGAAAGTGTAAAAAAATGTAAAAAAAAACACAAACACCTTGGAAAAGTCCTCTATTAAAAATAAATTAAAAAAAAAAATTTCAGCGATGAAATCCAGTGTCCCGCGGCGATCCGATGTCCAGCGCTGTCCGTCATTGGCTGAGCCTGAGCGGACCTGATGGGGAACTTCCTCTGCAGTCTATTAAATGTATAGACCCGCCCCTTCTAAAGTTCCCCATCAGGTCCGCTCAGCCAATGACTAGGTGTAAGGCTAAGCGGACCAGATGCGGAACGTGAGAAGGGGCGGGTCTATTCATGTATTACACAGTGAAGGAAGAGTCCATAGTATTTAATAGGGTTCTAAAGTTCACGCAAACATTCTGTCTGTTCGCAGGTTCTGGTGCGAACCGAACAGGGGAGTGTTCGGCTCATCCCTAATGTCTATCTTCTGTGCAAAAAAGTTTTCTATTTTCTGTATTGTGTTTCAATTAAAGTGAAACTTTATTTATTTCATTGCTATTTATGTTTTCCATTATTTTTTGCCTAGGGAAGGCAGCAAGTAGTATAGTACATATAGTACAAATGTATCCAGTATATTTGCACATTGTGGAAGATTTGCCTGCCAAAGACCATCCCCTCCAAGTGTTGTGATGACTGTGATTTGTCTTGTTGCTCCATCACTGCTAGTGACCTCTTCATCCATTTTTTTTTTTTTGGTGTTCATCATGTCAGGTGTCTTGATTAGCTGATCTGGGATGACATAACTCCTGTGCATGCACACAGGCGTTAATTAGTGATGTCGCGAACATAAAATTTTCCTTTCGCGTACGGCGAACACGAATTTCCGCAAATGTTCGCGAACAGGCGAACCGCCATAGACTTCAATAGGCAGGCAAATTTTAAAACCCACAGGGACTCTTTCTGGCCACAATAGTGAATGAAGAGTTGTTTCAAGGGGACTAACACCTGGACTGTGGCATGCCGGAGGGGGATCCATGGCAAAACTCCCATGGAAAATGACGTAGTTGATGCAGAGTCGGGTTTTAATCCATAAAGGGCATAAATCACCTAACATTCCTAAATTGTTTGGAATAACGTGCTTTAAAACATCAGGTATGATGTTGTATCGATCAGGTAGTGTAAGGGTTACGCCCGCTTCACAGTGACAGACCAAACTCTGACAGACCAAACTCCCCGTTTAACGCACCGCAAACAACCGCAAACAATCCATTTGCACAACCGCAAGGCTTTAATGATCACCTTAGATGATCACAAAGAAAATTAATGTTTTTTCTATGCAAAATTATCCAGCCGATCGCTTTTGGTTTGTTCACAATGAAGCAACGACCTTATCATCTGGGGTGTGCCAACATTGCCATTGCCAACACACTCATTGTGATATGTAAGCCCCTTCACCACAACAAGGTAATGATCACGAAGGGGAATTGACACATGTATGTGCTTTTTTGTTTTGTTTTGTTTTTGCAGCCACAGTGCAGCACCAGAGGCCAGAAAAATTAGGCATGTACACATGCCTGAAAAATTAGATAGTGTTGCAGCCGCTGCTGTAGCAGTGGCCAGAAAAAGTGATGTTTACCAGGCAGAAAGTACCCTAAAACATTGCGGCTTAAACCCTAGTTGGTGGCGGATAAGTCACGCAAGTCATCCGGCATGCAGAGATAAAATACAGCAGCATGTGGACCATTTTTAGCCCAAGGCAGCTCATCTCGTCAGGCCTTTTTTAGTCAAATGTATCGCCCACTGTCAGTCCCTTCGGGATCCATGCCTCATTCATCTTAATAAAGGTGAGGTAATCTAGACTTTTTTGACCTAGGCGACTTCTCTTCTCAGTGACAATACCTCCTGCTGCACTAAAGGTCCTTTCTGAAAGGACACTTGAAGCGGGGCAGGCCAGAAGTTCTATCGCAAATTGGGATAGCTCAGGCCACAGGTCAAGCCTGCACACCCAGTAGTCAAGGGGTTAATCGCTCCTCAGAGTGTTGATATCTGCAGTTAAGGCGAGGTAGTCTGATACCTGTCGGTCGAGTCGTTCTCTGAGGGTGGACCCCGAAGGGCTGTGGCGATGCGTAGGACTTAAAAAGCTCTGCATGTCCTCCATCAACAACACGTCTGTAAAGCGTCCTGTCCTTGCCGGCGTGGTCGTGGTAGGAGGAGGATTACTTTCACCTCTTCCCCTGTTAGATAACCATTGTGCTGTGACATCACCCTTATACGCTGTGTAAAGCATACTTTTTAATTTATTTTGGAACTGCTGCATCCTTTCCGACTTGCGGTAATTCGGTAACATTTCAGGCACTTTCTGCTTATACCGGGGGTCTAGTAGCGTGCCCACCCAGTACAGGTCATTCTCCTTCAGCCTTTTTATACGAGGGTCCCTCAACAGGCACAACAGCATGAAAGACCCCATTTGCACAAGGTTAGATGCCGAGCTACTCATATCCCGTTCCTCGTCCTCACTGATCTCACTGAAGGTCTGTTCTTCCCCCCAGCCAAGTACAACACCACGGGTACCAGATAGGTGACAACGAGCACCCTGGGATGCCTGCTGTGGTTGGTCTTCCTCCTCCTCCGCAAAGCCACATTCCTCCTCTGACTCCTCTTCCTCAGACTCCTCTTCCAGCGTTGCCGCAGGTCCAGCAAGCGATGCTGATAAGGCTGTTTCTGGTGGTGATGGTGACCACAACTCTTCCTCTTCCTCTTCACGCTCATCTATGGCCTGTTCCTGCACTCTTCACAGGGCACGCTCCAGGAAGAAAAGAAATGGGATGATGTCGCTGATGGTGCCTTCAGTGCGACTGACTAGGTTTGTCACCTCCTCAAAAGGACGCATGAGCCTACAGGCATTGCGCATGAGCGTCCAGTAACATGGCAAAAAAATTCCCAGCTGCGCAGAGGCTGTCCTAGCACCCCGGTCATACAAATACTCGTTGATGGCTTTTTCTTGTTGGAGCAGGCGGTCGAACATTAGGAGTGTTGAATTCCAACGTGTCGGGCTGTCGCAAATCAAGCGCCTCACTGGCATGTTGTTTCGCCGCTGCATATCTGAAAAATGCGCCATGGCCGTGTAGGAACGCCTGAAATGGCCACACATCTTCCTGGCCTGCTTAAGGACATCCTGTAAGTCTGGGTACTTATGCACAAAGCGTTGTACAATCAGATTTAACACATGTGCCATGCACGGCACATGTGTCAACTTTCCCAAATTCAATGCCGCCAACAAATTGCTTCCGTTGTCACATACCACTTTGCCGATCTCCAGTTGGTGCGGAGTCAGACATTGATCCACCTGTGCGTTCAGGGCGGACAGGAGTGCTGGTCCGGTGTGACTCTCTGCTTTCAGGCAAGTCAACCCCAAGACGACGTGACACTGTCGTATCCGAGATGTGGAATAGCCCCTGGGGAGCTGGGGGGGTGCAGTTGATGTGGAGCAAGACGCAGCAGCAGAAGAGGACTCAGCCGAGGAGTTTATTGAAGAGGATGGAGTAGGAGGAGTAGAGGAGGTGGCAGCAGGCCTGCCTGCAAGTCGTGGCGGTGTCACCACCAACTCCTCTGCAGAGCCACGCATTACATGCTTGGCAGCCGTCAGCAGGTTTACCCAATGCGCAGTGTAGGTGATATACCTGCCCTGACCGTGCTTTGCAGACCAGGTATCAGTGGTCAGATGGACCCTTGCCCCAACACTGTGTGCCAGACATGCCATGACTTCCTTTTGCACAATAGAGTACAGGTTGGGGATTGTCTTTTGTGAAAAGAAATTTCGGCCGGGTACCTTCCACTGCGGTGTCCCAATAGCTAAAAAAATTTTGAAGGCCTCAGACTCCACCAGCTTGTATGGTAAAAGCTGGCGGGCTAAGAGTTCCGACAAGCCAGCTGTCAGACGCCGGGCAAGGGGGTGACTCTGTGACATTGGCTTATTACGCTCAAACATGTCCTTGACAGACATCTGACTGTGGGCAGATGAGCAGGAACTGTTTAAGGTGAGACATGGAGTGGCGGATGGTTGAGAGGGGGCAAGGAGGACAGCAGTGGTTGACGTGGCTGAAGATGCTGGACCTGGAGGAGGATGGTGGCTTTGAGCTTGTGTGCTGCTTGTACTCGTCATCATGTGTTGATCCCATAGGCGTTTGTGATGTGCGATCATGTGCCTTCGCAAAGCAGTTGTACCTAGGTGGGTGTTGGATTTCCCACGACTCTTTTGGCACAGGTTGCAAATGGCATCGCTTTTATCAGAGGCAGACACACAAAAAAAATGCCACACTGCTGAGCTTTGCAATGACGGCATTCTGGTGGTGGCAACAGCATGCGTTGATTGGCGTGCTGTCTGGCTGACCCCGGGTGCCGATACATGCTGTCTGACTGTGCCACTAGCTCCTTGCGACGACCTACCCCTGCTCCCAACTCGTCTCCTCCTCCTCTCTGTCTCCCCATCTGAACTTTTCCCCTGTTCTTCTTCTCTTCGAGCGGGCACCCACGTGACATCCGCGGACACATCGTCATCATCAACCGCTTCACTTGTATCTGACAACTCAGCAAAGGAAGCAGCAGCGGGTACAACATCATCATCATCATCACACCGTACGTCCATGTGTGTAATGCTGCCTGACTGAGACATATCCCTTTCATCTACATCCTCTGGCAATATTGGTTGCGCATCAGTCATTTCTTCCAACTCATGTGTAAATAACTCCTCTGACAGATCAAGTGAAGCAGCTGTGGTGCTAGTGTTGGTGGTGGTGGCAGGCGGGCAAATGGTAACTTGAGAGGTGCCCGAAGCTGAGCTGGAGGAGGATGGTGTGTCAAGGTTCTGAGCGGAAGCTGTAGAAGATTGGGTGTCCTGTGTTAGCCAGTCAACTATGTCCTCAGAACTTTTCGAGTTCAGGGTATGTGGCCTCTGAACACTGGGCATTATTCTAGGGCCAAAGGGAATCACAGCACCACGACCACGACGACCCCTGCGGGGTGGCCTGCCTCTGCCTGTCATTTTTTTTAGATTCGTTTAGTTGTACTATGCGTGTAAGCTACTGTGACACCAGATATGAGTGGCACTGTGCACTGGCAGAAGTTGGCAGAGTAGACGCTGTAGGCCTGACACACACGCTGGCAGGCAACTGACTGCTATTCTATTGCAGTCAAAATTGTTTTTTTTTTTTTAAATGTAATCTACTGTGACACAAGATATATGAGTGGTGGCACTGGGCAAGTGGGCACAGTATACGCTGTGAGCCTGACACACACACGCTGGCAGGCAACTGCAATTAGATTACAGAGGGAAAAAAAAAAGCAGACTGATGTACTAGCCCTAAAAAGTGCTTTTTGGGGTGCTGTCAGGACGCTGTCCTTACAGCAGAGATCAGATGAGTCTTTCAGGACTGGAGTGGACACTGAATACACATACGCTGGCAGGCAACTGCAATTAGATTACAGAGGAAAAAAAAAAGAAGCAGACTGATGTACTAGCCCTGAAAAGGGCTTTTTGGAGTGCTGTCAGGACGCTGTCCTTACAGCAGAGATCAGATGAGTCTTTCAGGACTGGAGTGGACACTGAATACACACATGCTGGCAGGCAACTGCAATTAGTATACAGAGAAAAAAAAAAAAGCAGACTGATGTACTAGCCCTAAAAAGTGCTTTTTGGGGTGCTGTCAGGACGCTGTCCTTACAGCAGAGATCAGATGAGTCTTTCAGGACTGGAGTGGACACTGAATACACACACGCTGGCAGGCAACTGCAATTAGATTACAGAGGGAAAAAAAAGAAGCAGACTGATGTATTAGCCCTAAAAAGGGCTTTTTGGGGTGCTGTCAGGATGCTGTCCTGACAGCAGAGATCAGATGAGTCTTTCAGGACTGGAGTGGACACTGAATACACTGGCCTAGCTATAGATTTCCCTATTAAATCAGCAGCAGCTATACTTTCCCTCATCTCACTAAGACTGCAGCTTCTGAATGAATCTAAAATGGATGCTGTCCAGGAGGTGGGAGGGTCTGGGAGGGAGGGTATGCTGCGGATTGGCTGGAATGTGTCTGCTGACTGTGAGGTACCGGGTCAAAGTTTGCTCAATGATGACGAATAGGAGGCGGACCGAACATTGCATATGTTCGCCCGCCGTGGCGAACGCGAACAAGCTATGTTCACCTGGAACTATTTGCCGACGAATAGTTCGTGACATCTCTAGCGTTAATACATACTGACCAAAGGCATGCTGAGAATGTACACTAAGTTGTGCATGTGCTCAGTGTACATTCAAAATAAATATTTTTGGCTGATAGAAGAGAAGCTTTGACCCTTTCACTGAGAGAGTAATTTTTGCATTCTGTTTTTGCCCACATGGTAAAATGCAAATTTCAGGCCTAAAGGTTAACATCCTAACATTATATATGATCCCAGACCTCAGAGAATAAAATGATGATAATTGCATCTTTTTATGTCACATGATATTGGCACCAAATGCAATACATTACCCAATTGTTCGGTGAAATATAATGGATGAGCTTGCGTCAAGCAAATTTTAAATTTAATGACCCTTCAGGTCTGGTATGGATTTTAAGGGGAACTCCACGCCAAATTAAAAAAAATGGCGTGTAGTTCCCCCCAAAAATCCATACCAGACCCTTATCTGAGCACGCAACCTAGCAGGCCGCAGGAAAAGAGGGGGGGACGAGAGAGCGCTCCCCCTTCTGAACCGTACCAGGCCACATGCCCTCAACATGGGGAGGATGCTTTGGGGTCTGGACCCCAAAGCACCATGTGAACAAGGGACTCTCGATCTCCACTCCAGTGATGTCGGTATACAGCGACGGATGATCTGCAGGCTCCAGCGATGATGTCCAGTGAGGAACAGCACACGGTCCTGTCTCCACCGGAGACACCCCGGGAATGACGTTGTGGCAGCCTGACAGGTCTTATGTAGCGGAGGACGGGGCCAGCCGTCACGTGACCCCGTCCCCCTCTGATGCAAGGGGAAACCCGGGCTTTCCCAGTGATGTGACGGGTGACCCCGCCCATCTCTGATGTAACGCAGGTTTCCCGTTGCATCAGAGGGGGCGGGGTCAGCTACATAAGACCTGTCAGGCTGCCGCGACGTCATTCCCGGGGTGTCTCTGGTGGAGACAGGATCGTGTGCTGTTCCTCGAAGGACATCATCGCTGGAGCCTGCAGATCATCCGTCGCTGGATACCGACATCACTGGTGTGGAGATCGAGAGTGGATTACCACCGCTGGAATCTTTTTTTTATTTTTTTATTTTTAATAAAAGGACTTATCCCAACTGTGTCTGTGTGTTTTTTTAATTTTTTTTACACTTTCTTTGTGAAATGGTAGGGGGGGCCGGGGTCTGGGGGTCACCTTTGTTAAAGGGGTCTTCCAGATTCCGATAAGCCCCCCGCCCGCAGACCCCCACGACCACCGGGCAAGGATTGTGGGGATGAGGCCCTTGTTCCCATCAACATGGGGACATGGTGCTTTGAGGGGTCACAGACCCCAAAGCCTCCTCCCCATGTTGACGGCATGTGGCCTGGTACGGTTCAGGAGGGGGGCGCTCTCTCGCCCCCCCCACCCTCTTTTTCTGCGGCCTGCCAGGTTGCATGCTCGGATAAGGGTCTGGTATGGATTTTTGGGGGGAACTCCATGCCATGGTAATTGAATTTGGGGAGGACCCCACGCATTTTTTTTTTTTTTTATCAATGACTTTCAATTACTTTTCTCTGTATTGCCCGGAGCCGACAATTCATTACAGCCACAAGTACTTTTAAATGACTTTTTTTCCTTAAGAAATTAGACATGGGAGCCGTCAAAAAATGTGTTTCGTTTCGTTCTGTTCCGTTTCGTATTAAAAAAAATCGGAATTCTCAATTTGTGTACGGAATTTAATTCGGATTCGTACGAAATACGAATTTCGTACGAATCGTTAATATTGAACTCTACGGACTCATGCCGCGTACAGACGATCGGAAATTCCGACAACAAAACCGTGTATTTTTTTTCTGAAGGATGTTGGCTCAAACTTGTTTTGCATACACACGGTCGCACAAATGTTGTCGGAAATTCCGAACGCCAAGAACACAGTGACGTATAAGACGTACAACAGCACTATTAAAGGGAAGCTCAATACCATAATTCGTACTTTCGGACGGGGTAGAGTACATTGTTTTCATTGATTCTGGACACAACTCTTTTTTTTTGTTTGTTTCTTTCGTATTAGTTGAAAATCGTTATATGGTAATTTGGATCCGAAATTTGTAAACGAAATTTCGTATGTCGTACAGAATTCGTATTCATAAAAATTTGTGATTCGGATTCGTACAAATGTACAAATTTCGAAAAATTCGTACGAATTTTCGATTCGTACGAAACTAATTGCACATGTCTATCAGAAATGACATTTTGTGCAGGGACAGTTCTAAGCATGGGAAACAATCGATACTTTACAGGCATACTATACACACCCCCAGGTACGAAATTTAAAGGAATATTTCACTTTTATTGTTTCACTTTAAGCATTATTAAAATCACTGCTCCCGAAAAAACTGCAGTTTTTAAAACTTTTTTTTGCATTAATTCATGTCCCCTGGGGCAGGACCCGGGTCCCCAAACACTTTTTATGACAATAACTTGCATATAAGCCTTTAAAATTAGCACTAGGTTTTTAATGTTCGTGTCCCATAGACTTTAACGGTGTTCGGATGTTTGAATTAATTTATTGCCTGATCGCATGTTCTGATGCGAACCGAACTGGGGGGTGTTCGGCTTATCCCTAATGATAACACGTAATAGACAAACATAATATAATCATTTTTTGGCCACAGATAAATCTATAAGTTCATTCTGGTCTAACCCATAGAATATAATAACTGTGTTTTTGCCATCCTCCCTGCTAATAATTGTATAATATTGTATACAAAACCTGCTAGACAAGAAGCAAATGACTTGAGGAAGAAAATAGGAAAAGAAAAAAAGAAAAAGAAAATGAAAGCCTCGTACACATGGGCGGGAATCCCGTCGAAAAAAAAACTTTGGTTTTTCTCGAAGGTATGCCTGGCAAGCTTGTCTTGCCAAGCCCTGTGTACACACGCGTCATTCAAAAGAACCGCCGTTCTTTTGAATGGCAAGAACGCGGTGACGTCATCGCCTACGATGAGCCAGCGCTCGTCACATTCGATGCCGTCGCCGCCATCTTGCTACACCCTACACTACCCTTGTATGCTACCGCGCATGCGTCGAAGTCTCATCGAGCATGCGCAGGTTTCCCTGGACAGGTAAGCATACAGACGACCGGGTTTCTCCGCAGGAAACGCTCTGCCAAGAATCCCAAGGAGAAAAATAGAGAGCAGGTACTCTATTTGTCTCGTCGAGATTTCCAGCAGTTTTCCTGCCGAGAAACCATACACACGAACAGTTTTCTCGTCAAAAAGCTCTCCCAGCAGTTTTCTTTCCGAGAAAACCAGTCGTGTGTACGAGGCTTTAGAGTCAAAAGGGATAGGGAAGAAGAAGGGCAAATGGAAGTATACTAGGGAATAGTGAAGAGTTCACCCCCCACAGTGTTGAATGTACTTCCAGTGATATACTGTTCATGGGGTGTTTCAATCATATGGTTCAAGGGCCAGCAAGAATTTCAGTATATTAAGCAGTAAGAAACGTGTTCCAGTAAAACCATCTGCAGCAGAAGACCTCTTTCTTGCTCTTGTCTGTTGCAATCAGGTCTTCCATCCTCATTAATCCTGGTGGTGAATAGGGATGAGCTCGATGTTCGGGTCGAACATAAGTCAATGCTCAGGGGGACTAAGTCCACGCCCCACACTATATAAGGCTGCCTGCACGGCGGCCCTGTGTAGTGTGTTGTTGGTGTGGAGGGAGAGATAGTGTGATTTAGATTAAGCAGGCAGGTTATTCAGTTAGCTGCAGTGTATTTCATATATATATATATATATATATACAGCCAGTCTAGTATATATATATATATATATATATATATATATATACTCTGCATCCAGTGTAGCCTATATCTGACTGCAGTGCATTCCTGGTGTACTTTTTCTAATATACTTCAGGCGGTGTATATATATATAGTGCAGTTGCTGATACTTTTCTGGTGCTGTACACAATACACAATACAGTGCACCCGTAGTTGCTATTACACTTCTGGCTGTATACACAATACAGTGCACCCATAGTGCAGTTGCTATTACTTTTCTGGTGCTGTACACAGTACACAATACAGTGCAGTCATAGTTGCTATTACACTTCTGGTGGTGTACACAACACAGTGCACCCGAAGTGCAGTTGCTACTACTTTTCTGGTGGTGTACGCAATACAGTACAGCCAAAGTTGCTATTATACTTCTGGTGGTGTACACAATACAGTGCACCCGTAGTGCAGTTGCTACTACTTTTCTGGTGGTGTACACAGTACACAATACAGTGCAGCCGTAGTTGCTATTACACTTATGGTGGTGTACACAATACAGTGCAGTCATAGTGCACTTGCTACTACTTTTTTGGTGGTGTACACAGTACACAATACAGTGTAGTGTGGTGTTGAAAAACAAAATTTACATCATGTCCGGAAGGCCACCAAGGAGAGGCAGATGCTCACAGGCCACTAAAAGAGGGCAAGCAGGCTCTGTGTCTACAGTCAACAGTGCTAATAGTGGACACGGTGCATCCTCTGCATGTGGCCGTGGGGCACGCTTGTCCTATTTTTTTGCTGCTGGCCGTGTTATTGAGCCACAACATGCAGAAGAGTTGGTGGAGTGGATAACAAAGCCGTCCTCATCCTCCTCATCCTCTGTCACCCAGGCTCAGAGTAGTTTGCCTGCCAATGCAGCTGCCAAAGCGGCCTATTCCATCGGCTCCTTGTCAACAGTCAGTGATACTGTCCCTCTTGTCTTCCTGTTGGAGCACACTCTTCGTGGAATAATGGACAGGGCACTTGAGGCAGGACAGCGGGAGGAAGAGGAGGGCTTCCTTACCTCTCAAGGCCCCTTTTATCCAGATAATATTTCTGCAGGTCCGCCAAACACGCAGGAAGAAGAGGAGGAGGAGGATTGTGTCAGCATGGACGTGGAGGATAACACTCAGCAGCAGTCTTCAAGGGATCGTTTTCAGTCCCCAGAAACCCATGGAGTTGTGCGTGGCTGGGAGGAGCTAGTTGCAGATCATGTGATCCTTAGTGACCTAGAGGATTCAGGATCGAATGCCTCTGCAAACTGATGCTGCATGGCCTCCCTGATTCTGCAAAGCCTGCGAAATGACCCTAGGATTTGTGGTATTAAGGAGAGGGATCATTACTGGCTGGAAACCCTTTTTGATCCATGTTACAAGGGTAAGGTTGCAGAACTCATCCTGCCTTTGCAGAGGAAGCAGAGGATGAAAAATCTTCAGGAGGCCTTGAAAGAAAGGTTTGTGCAATGCGTTTCCAGACCCTGGGAGTTTACAATTACCTGGTGCTGGACAATGTGTTGCTGAGGCTTTGTGCAGTCACAGAAAGAGCGGTGGAGAAGGTGGCCGGCTGACCGATGCCATCAGACAACTCTTCAGTCCTCAGCGCCAAGGTCTGATCGGTTCAAGCAACCATCGCCAGCGTCTGCATTACATGGTGCAGGAATATCTAGGGGCAAGATCAGACTTGCAGACCTTTCCAACAGAGCATCCACTGGGTTACTGGGTCTTGAGGATGGACCACTGGCCAGAGCTTGCTCAATGTGCAATTGAGCTACTGGCCTGTCCTGCATCCAGCGTTGTTTCTGAACGCCCATTCAGTGCTGCTGAAGGGTTTGTAACCGATCACAGAGTGTGCCTGTCCACAGACTCCGTTGATAGGCTCACATTCATAAAAATGAATCAGTCTTGTATCACCAGCTACCAAGCACCTGATGCTGATGTAACCAATTGATTTTTCTATAGATGTGGGATCCCTTGAAGACTGCCTATGCTGAGTGACTATCCTATTATGCTGAGTGACTATCCTATTCCTGCTCAATCTTGATGCTAGCTTCTAAGAATATTTTTGGTTTAGGGCACCACCACCACTGCCTAAGGCCCAATTTGTGTGCACCTGTTTAACAGGGGCATGCAATTACAATTTTTGATTTAATATTTCACAGCAGGGCCCGTTCCTGTGCTCAACAAGAGTATCTGTATGGGGTTACAGTGCTGTGTCACCACCACCACTGCCTAAGACCCAATTTTTCTGCCTGTGTTTAACAGGGGCACGTAATTAAAATTTTTGATCTAATATTTCACAGCAGGACCCGTTCCTGCGCTCACCAAGAGTAACTGTGATGCCTTGTACACACGGTCGGATTTTCCATTGGAAAAAAATCGGACTGTTTTTCCGACGGAATTCTGCTCAAGCTTGGCTTGCATACACACGGTCACACCAAATTCCAACCGTCAAGAACACGAAGACATACAACACTACGACGAGTCAAGAAAAATGAATTTCAATGCTTCCGAGCATGCGCCGACTTGATTCTGAGCATGCATGGTTTTTAGTGCGTTGGCATTGCATACAGACGAATGGATTTTCCGATAGGAATTTTTTCCATCGGAAAAAGAGAGAACATGTTCTCTATCTAAGTCCGTCGGAATTTCCGATGGAAAAAGTCTGATGGGGCATACACACGGTCGGAATATCCGATGAAGAGCTTCCATCTGACTTTTTCCATCGGAAATTCCGACAGTGTGTACAGGGCATTAGGTTTTACAGTGTTATGTCACCACCACCAAGAGTAACTGTGAGGACTTACAGGGTTCTGGCGCCACCAAAACCAAAGGCCCAATTTTTCTGTCCCTGTTTAACAGGGGCATGTAATTACATTTTTTGATCCATCATTTCACAGCAGGGCCCATTCCTGCTCTCAACAAGAGTATCTGCCCAATTTTCTGCCCAAGTATATAGGGCAGGCCGTATAGTATATACAGGCAGTCCCCTACTTACAAACATCCGACTTACAAATGATTCCTACTTACAAACCGAGGAACACAACAGGAAGTGAAAGAAAATCTACCCCTAGAAAGGGAAATTCTCTCCTGTAAGAGTTAATATGGGAAAAAGGTGTCCCCACTGATGCTTTATTACCAATCCTCGTTTCCCTATGTAGCGGGTGTCTCACAATATAACCCGCAGATCCTGCTAAGTTTGCCAGAACAATGTACACAGTCTTTCCAGCTTCAGTTAGGGCGAGGTTGCCTGCCATGTCTGGGTTTATTTCCACCCCTCCTCCTTCCTGTTTTCACAGACTTGAGGGAGAGTAATATGAGCTGACACACACAGCTCTGGATTGAGTGACCTCTGTTGTGTTCCTATGGCTGGAGAGGAAAACCAATTACCAGCAGAGTTACAACAGCCAATGGAGGAGATTATACAGAACTGAGGAGAGCAGCAATGGATTCTGGGACATGAAGTTCTCACACAAAACGGCCCAATTGACTGGTACAGAGGGAGAACTACTAACCCACACTGCACCTGTGCTACCAGGATTCTGTGCGCCACCGCACAGCCTGCTGGGGGATGTTATAAAACAGGCTAGTAAGGCCTCAGCGCGGTCTCTTGGGACTCCATCTTGCAACAGGCAAGAGGCCTGCAGCGAGGGTGCTTAGGCCGGAGAAGCCTTGGCCTAAAGTGACGGAGGCCGGATCGCCTGATGGAGGGATTCCCAGCTACATCCCTGCTGATCGGACCGGGGAGAGGGATAGCTCCACATTCCTGAGCATCCAGAGTCACCTATCCACCAACGTGTGGCGACCGGCTAAACGGAGGACCAGGGACAACGACTCGTCCGGAGGCTACGAACCAAGAGGGCACTGTCAGAGGATACCAGCAAGGCAAGGCCTATTGTGGTGAGAGGGCACCTGCCCACAAACACAACTAATGCAGCGTACACACGATCGAGTTGAAACCCGACAGGAAAAACGAGGACCGGCTTGGTCCCCTACACACGGCCATTTTTCACGACATGTTTTCTCTTGGTCGAGAAAACCGGCCGTGTGTAGGCTCCCTAGCAGTGTTTCCCTATGGGAAAACTGCAGAGGAAAAAAATGATTTGCGGCGAGAAAAATTGGAGCATGTTCTAATTTTTCTCGTCGTGATTCTCGCCGTTTTTCTCGTCGGGAAAAATGCTGGAGAGCCTACACAAGGCCGTTTTTCTCGTCCAAGAGAAAAAATGACATTTTTCCCAACGAGAAAAGTGATCGTGTGTACGCGGCATTACTGTGTTGCAGGAAGGTGACTTCCACAACTTTACTTATTTGCTTATGCTTGCTGGTAACTGCAGAAGTCAGTGCTTTGGGAAGGATCAGCATCCTATTTTTCCCTTTCATCACACATGTTAACTGCTCAATCCTCTTCCACCTTTTCCTTGGATTGCAATTTGTTAATGTGCACTAGGGATGAGCTTCGAGTTCGGCTCGAACATTGCCTGTTCGCCCGTTCGCCGAACAGCGAACAAATTGGGGTGTTCGCGGCAAATTCGAAAAGTCCACCTTTTCCTTGGATTGCAATTTGTTAATGTGCACTAGGGATGAGCTTCGAGTTCGGCTCGAACATTGCCTGTTCGCCCGTTCGCCGAACAGCGAACAAATTGGGGTGTTCGCGGCAAATTCGAAAAGTCTATGGGAGAAATCTAAAGTGCTAATTATAAAGGCTTATATGCAAGTTATTGTCATAAAAAGTGTTTGGGGACCCGGGGGACATGTATAAGTTTTAAAAACTGCTGTTTTTTTGGGAGCGGGGTTTTTAATAATGCTTAAAGGGAAACAATAAAAGTGAAATATTCCTTTAAATTTCGTACATGGGGGGTGTGTATAATATGCATGTAAAGTGGCACTTGTTTCCCGTGCTTAGAAATGTCCCTGCACAAAATGTCATTTCTGAAGGAAAAAAGGTCATTTAAAACTCACTCGCGGCTATTAATGAATTGTCGGCTCCCGGCAATACATAGAAAAGTCATTGATAAAAAATAAAAAAAAGCGTGGGGGTCCCCCCAAATTCAATTACCAGGCCCTTCAGGTCTGGTATAGATATTAAGGGGAACCCCGCCGCAAATTTAAAAAAAAAATGCGTGTGGTTTCCCCCAAATATCCATAGCAGGCCCTTCAGATCTGGCATGGATTTTAAGGAGAACTCCACCCCAAATAAAAAAAAAGGGGTGGAGTCCCCCCAAAAATCCATACCAGACCCTTATCCGAGCACGCAACCTGGCAGACCGCAGGAAAAGAGGGGGGACGAGAGAGCGCCCCCCCCTCCTGAACTGTACCAGGCCACATGCCCTCAACATGGAGAGGATGTCCCCATGTTGATGGGGACAAGGGCCTCATCCCCACAACCCTTGCCCAGTGGTTGTGGGGGTCTGCGGGCAGGGGGCTTGTCGGAATCTGGAGGACCCCTTTAACAAAGGGGACCCCCAGATCCCAGGCCCCCCCCTATGTGAATTGGTAAGGGGTACATTGTACCCCTACCATTTCACGAAGAAAGTGTAAAAAAAATAAAAAATAAAAACCCACAAACACCTGGAAAAGTCCTTTATTAAAAAAAAAAAATAATTCAGCGATGAAATCCAGTGTCCCGCGGCGATCCGATGTCCAGCGCTGTCCGTCACTGGCTGAGCCTGAGCGGACCTGATGGGGAACTTCCTCCGCAGTCTATTAAATGTATAGACCCCCCTTTCTAAAGTTCCCCATCAGGTCCGCTCAGCCAATGAATAGGTGTAAGGCTAAGAGGACCAGATGCGGAACGTGAGAAGGGGCGGGTCTATTCATGTATTACACAGTGAAGGAAGTTCCCCATCAGGTCCGCTCAGGCCAATGACGTAGGCGGGGTCTGACATACCGAGGGGGCGGACCTGATGGGGAACTTCCTTCACTGTGTAATACATGAATAGACCCGCCCCTTCTAAAGTTCCCCATCAGGTCCGCTCAGCCAATGACTAGGTGTAAGGCTAAGCGGACCAGATGCGGAACATGAGAAGGTTCTGGTGCGAACCCAACAGGGGGGTGTTAGGCTCATCCCTAATGTGCACCAACTAAAGCTAGCGAAGACTACTGTTAACTGGAAGGAACAATTACAGGATTCAGCTTGTTTTGTCTGAGCTAATGCAGTAGGACACGTGCATGGCAATTGCCCGCTAGGGGGAACCAAAGAGCATACAGACTCACATGTATAATAGAACTTGTTTATATAGTCAGTATTATTTCTGAGAGCTGGGTAAGGCCTGGTGGAGAGGTACTCCAGTGCTGACGTACTGTATTGGGGAGATCCCTCCACTGTGTACTTACTCAGGTCTGACTTAACCTTGCATTGTTAAACTTGTTATCTACTCTCATATCATTGACTCTTACAGGGCCCTGTTTGAAGTCAACTGTTGTTGTTTAACTCTGCTTATATTTCTTCACCGAGTAAACACTAATTTCTTGGTTAAACTGCATCTGGTGTGGAGTCTTATCTGTTACCATTGATTTATTTTATTATTTGTAAAGCGCCAAATATAGTTTAAGAACTGCGCCTAAGCGCTAGATAGACCAAATACATATACTGACCTTCAAAGATAAACATAACAGATAACACATACAGGATAAATTAATAATAAATAACAACAGAGGGAAAAATAAAAAAGTAAGAGAAGCAGAGTAACAGTCCACATTTAGGTAAGCAGCAACAAGTCAGGGCGGGCTAATCAGCTGGTTAGTAGTAAGGTAGCAGACGTCCCTTATCCATATACATTGGAAAGTAAGTGAGTCTTTAGTACCTTGCGAAAGTGAATTAGCGAGTTGATTTTTCGCATATTCTCAGGAAGATTATTCCATAAAAATACACCAAAGACTTGGAGAGTTTTTCCACCAGCTGCTGCACAATTATATAGTTTAGGCATAAGGCGGTTTTGACATGTTCTCTGTAATTTAGTCCTTTAATCAGGCGAGCGGCCTGGTTTTGAACTAGCTGCAGCTTAGCAATCCATTTCTTTGGGAGATTTAATAAGAAAACATTCGAGTAATCCAACCTGGAAAGTATAAATGCTTGTACTAGTTTTTTCCGATTCAATTCGGTAAACAGATTTTCAGCTTTCGAAGAAAATGTAGATAGTAGCTTGCATTTTTTGCAATATATAAGACATGTGGTATAAATGTGAGTTCCGAGTCGAACCAGACCCCTAAGTTCTTAACCCCTCTGATGGTGGCCAGTACAAGGTAACAGTATTCAGCTGTATTTGTATTACTGCATGGTATTATTGTGGTTCCCAACTGCCAGTGGGTTCCCCAATCATTGTGTCGTCCAGTTGTGCCAAGGGGAATTGAGCCAAACTTACAGGGGTTGATAGGCAAAGTGCAGGCCCAAAAACAAACCAGCAGCTCCTACGGGGGTAGTGCTACACCTAATACCCCAACATTTTCAAAATCTGATTGTCATTGGGACAGAAAGTGAGGTGAAATCTTCTGAACAGGGGCACAGACAGCAAAACAAATGTTACAGGGGTGATAACCCTTCCCTATGCTATCCAAAAAGCTTAAAAATTGATTTTTTTTGGCTGGAGCTACACTTTAAAAATGTACCTGTTCCAACTTACAGATTCAACTTAACCACTTGACCACTGGGCACTTAAACCCCCTTAATAACCAGACCAATTTTCAGCTTTCGGTGCTCTCACATTTTGAATGACAATTACTCAGTCATACAACACTGTACCCATATGAAATTTTTGTCCTTTTTTTCACACAAATAGAGCTTTCTTTTGGTGGTATTTAATCACTGTTGGGTTTTTTATTTTTTGCGCTATAAGAGAAAAAAGACTGAAAATTTTGTAAAAAAATTATTTTTTTTTCGTTTCTGTTATAAAATTTTGCAAATTACTATTTTTTCTTCATAAATTTTGGCCAAAATTTATACTGCTACATATCTTTGGTAAAAATAAGTACAAATTGGTGCATATTATTTGGTCTTTGTGAAAGTTATAGAGTCCACAAGCTATGGTGCCAATATCTGAAAATTGATCACACCTGAAGTACTGACGGCCTATCTCAATTCTTGAGACCCTAACATGCCAGAAAAGTACAAATACCCCCCAAATGACCCCTTTTTGGAAAGAAGACATTCCAAGGTATTCAGAAAGAGGCATTGTGAGTTTTTTGAAGTTGTCATTATTTCCCACAATTCTTTGCAAAATCAAGATTTTTTTTTTCTCTTTTTTTTTTCACAAAATTGTCATATTAGCAGGTTATTTCTCACACACAGCATATGCATTCCACAAATTACACCCCAAAACACATTCTGCTATTACTCCCGAGTATGGCGATACCACATGTGTGAGACTTTTACACAGCGTGGCCACATACAGAGGCCCGACATGCAGGGAGCACCTTCAGGCGTTCTGGAGCACCCAGGCCAATTCTGACATTTCTCTCCTACATGTAAAAATCATCATTTGTTTGCTAGAAAATTACATAGAACCCCAAAACATTATATATGTTTTTTTAGCAAAGACCTTAGAGAATATAATGGTGGTTGTTGCAACTTTTTATCTCGCACGATATTTGCGCAGCGATTTTTTTAACGCGTTTTTTACGGAAAAAAAATGTTTTGTGCTTAAAAAAAAAAGAAAACAGTAAAGTTAGCCCAATGTTTTTGCATAATGTGAAAGATGAAGTTACGCCGAGTAAATAGATACCTAATATGTCGCCCTTAAAAATTGCACACACTCGTGGAATGGCGCCAAACTTCGCTACTTAAAAAATCCCCATAGGCGACGCTTTAAATATTTTTACTGGTTACATGTTTTGAGTTACAGAGGAGGTCTAGGGCCAAAATGATTGCTCTCGCTCTAACGTTCGCAGAGATACCTCACATGTGTGGTTTGAAAACCGTTTTCATATGTGGGCGGGACTTACGTATGCGTTCGCTTCTGTATGCGAGCTCACGGGGACAGGGGCGCTTTAAAAAAAAAAAAAATGTATTCTTCATTTTACTTTATTTATTTTAGTTTGACATGTTTTTCCGCCCTAAACATTTTTTTGATCACTTTTATACCTATTACAAGGAACGTAAACATCCCTTGTAATAGGAATATGGCATTACAGGTCCTCTTTACAGTGAGATATGGGGGGGGGGGTGTCAATAAGACCCCACATCTCACCTCTAGGCTGGGAAGCCTGAAAAAAATACAAAAAAAAAACAACAATCCTGGCTTTGATCGTAGCGGTGAGTCGGTAGAAGCACCGGAGGGCGGCGGGGGGGGGGACATCCCCTCTCGCCTCCCGTAAGAATGATCAAGCGGCGGAACAGCCGCTATGATTGTTCTTATGGTGTAGGGAATCGCCGGCTGAAAAAGCTAATATCTGAATGATGCCTGTAGCTGCTCCCATCATTCAGATATCCCCGCACAAAGTCAAGGACGTCATATGACGGCCGGAGGGCGGGAAGTGGTTATTGCAGAGTATTGCCGGGCATTGCGGAGTATTGCCGGGCATTGCGGAGTATTGCCGGGCATTGCAGAGTATTGCCGGGCATTGCGGAGTATTGCGGACTATGGCAGGGTATTGCGGTGTATGGCAGGGTATTGCACGGGTATTGCACAGGGTATTGTGGAGGGTATTGCACAGGGTATTGTGGAGGGTATTGCAGAGTATTGTGGAGGGTATTGCAGAGTATTGTGGAGGGTATTGCAGAGTATTGTGGAGGGTATTGCAGAGTATTGTGCAGGGTATTGCAGAGTATTGTGCAGGGTATTGCAGAGTATTGTGCAGGGTATTGCAGAGTATTTTGCAGAGTATTGCGCAGGGTATTGCAGAGTATTGCGCAGGGTATTGCAGAGTATTGCGCAGGGTATTGCAGAGTATTGCACCAGAGTATTGCAGAGTATTGCAGCAGGGTATTGCAGAGTATTTTGCAGGGTATTGCGCAGGGTATTGCAGAGTATTTTGCAGGGTATTGCAGAGTATTGCACCAGGATATTGCAGAGTATTGCACCAGGATATTGCAGAGTATTGCACCAGGATATTGCAGAGTATTGCACCAGGGTATTGCAGAGTATTGCACCAGGGTATTGCAGAGTATTGCACCAGAGTATTGGCAGGGTATTTTGCAGAGTATTGGCAGGGTGTATTGCAGAGTATTGGCAGGGTATAGCACAGGGATGGCTGAGCAGGGATGGATGGATGGCTGGATCTGTGACTGCAATTGTCACAGATCCAGCCCACAGTGCTGCTGCTGCCATCCGCTCCCTCCCCCTCCCCTCTCACACTGTACCGATCGGTACAGAGAGGGGAGGGAGGAACCGGCGTCATCAAATGACGCCGGTCTGTTTACAAGTGATTGCTCCGTCATTTGACGGAGCGATCACGTGGTAAACGGCCGCTATCAGCGGCGATTTACCGTGATTCGTGATCCGCCGGGTCCTCTGGACCCGGCGGTCACGGAGTTTCCCGTGTGCGCGCCCCAGGGGGCGCGCGGGAGCGCGATTCTGGGAGGACGTTATATAACGTCCTCCCAGAGTTAATCAACCACCTTGTCAACGTTATTTGTCGGCAGGTGGTTGTTAAGTGGTTAAGAACAAGCCTACAGTCCCTATCTTGTTTGTAACCCGGGAACCGCCTGTATACTGCTGTTCAGAGTATATAGGGCCTGGGGGCCCCACGCTTTTTTTTTTGGGTGCGGGGTTCCCCTAATAACCATACCAAATCCAAAGGGCCTGGTAATGGACTAGGGGGGGTGGGGGGAACCCATGCCTGTTTTTTGCAATGATTTTCATCTATATTGCGGGGACCCGACAATACATTACAGCCGCTAGCAGCTGTAAATTACTTTTTTTTTCTTTAGAAATGTCATTTTGCTGCGGGACACTTCTAAACACGGGAAAACTGCGACACTTTTCCGGCATACTATAGTCACCCCCAGGCACGATATTTAAAGGAATATTTCATTTTTATTGTTTCACTTTAAGCATTATTAAAATCACTGCTCTCGAAAAAACGGTAGTTTTTAAAACTTTTTTTTGCATTGATACATGTCCCCTGGGGCAGGGCCTCTATCCCCAAACACTTTTTATGGCAATAACTTGCATATTGGCCTTAAAAATTAGCACTTTTGATTTTTCACGTTCGTGTCCCATAGACTTTAATGGTGTTCACACAAACTTTTTGCCTGTTCGCATGTTCTGTTGCGAACCGAACTGGGGGGTGTTCGGCTCATCCCTAGTGGTGAATGATTGTGACAACTGAGGGGATTCCTGCCTGTAGCAATTCACCAGGATACAGGCTTTTGCTTTATTAACTGAAGTACTGATCAGTGAGCTCTTGCAAATTTATTTTGGTATGCCATTGTGATGTAGCAGAAAGAAGGTGAGTTCCCAAGGGACAACAAGGTCTGTAAATGTTTGAGTTATGTCAATTACTTTTGCCCTGAACTCCATGAGTTGTGGACACATGCAGAAAATATGTAAAAAAAGTTTGGTGTGTCAGCATTTTCATCTTGTTCATTACTTTCAAATCATGGATCATACAATAAGTTATTTTCAAACCTCTAGACTTCCTTCTTTTTTTTTTTAAATGTGCTCCTTTATCCAGTTCATCTGGGCTATGTTAAGTATTGTGGCATTTGTGGCGTAACAGTGCCCTCTCTTAGTCGGATATTAACTGGTTTTACATCAACTTACCCCACAGTAAGGATGAGCCGAACACCCCTCGGTTCGGTTTGCACCAGAACTTGCGAACAGGCAAAAAATTAAGACAAGCACACAAACACCATTAAAGTCTATGGTACACGAACATGAAAAAAGTGTCAAAAATAGTAAAAAAGATAGGAGACATTTTGGTACAAGTCCTTTATTAAAAAATAAAAATGTCCGCCAATGTAAATCCATCTCACGCCATCCATCTCACGCCACCTGACGAGCCGAAAACCCCCCAAAAAACGCAACAGCTCCCAACGAGTGACGCTTCTTCTTGATGACAGCTGTTATATAGCTGATAGCGGGGCCACGCAGGGATGTAAACGGGTGACCCCGCCCCCCTCTGATGCCACTTGACATCAGAGGAAGGCGGAGTCACCCGATTATGTCACTGAGTGGCCCCGCCCTCAGCTATATAACCGCTCTCATCGAGAACAGTGGCGTCACTAGGGTTGGTGTCACCCGGTGCGAAAAAAAATGGTGTCACCCCCCAACAACTATAGTCCCCCCTCAGTACAGACCCCCCTCCACTAACTACAGACCCCCCTCCCACAGTATAAATTCCTTCCCTCAGTACAGACCCCCCCACTAAGTACAGACCCCCTCCATAAATATAGACCCCCCTCCCTCAGTATAAACCTTCCCCCTCAGTACAGACACCCCCACCTCAGTGCAGACCGCTCCATCAGTACAGACACCCCCACCTCAGTGCAGACCCCCCCAGCAGTGCAGACACCCCCCCAGTGCAGACACCCACCTCAGTTACAGACCCCCCTCAGTTACAGACACCTCCCCTCAGTTACAGACACCCCCCCTCAGTTACAGACACCCCCTCAGTACAGACACCCCCTCAGTACCAGACCCCCTCAATACCAGACCCCCCTCAGTACAGACACCCCCTCAGTTACAGCCCCCCCTGGTGCAAACTCCCCCTAGTGCAGACCCCAGCAGTACAGACACCCCTTCCCCCCATCAGTAAAGATGCCCCCTTACCTTACAGACCTCAGAACAGAGCGGCAGATACACACGAGCGCGGGCTCCTCCTCCTCTATGGATGTAAACAGAGAGGAGGCAGAGGGGGTGGCGGCTTCCTTCCGCTCCGCTGAGGGACACAGCCGCGGTGTGAGCCGCGAGGCACAGGGCAGAGGGTGGGTGATGTCAGTGTGGTGCCGCTGCGCTACCCACGGCTGTCACCCCTCTGGTGGGTGTCACCCGGGTGCGGCCCGCCCCCTCGCACCTGGCTAGCAATGCCGCTGATTCGAGAAGAAGCGTCACTCAGCAGGAGCCTCCCATGGAGGCGGAGCTGTTGCATTTTTTTTTACCGGCTCGTCGGGTGGTGTGCGATGGAGTTACATCGCAAGACATTTAAAATGTTTTATTTTTTAATAAAGGACTTCCCAACATGTCTCCTGTCTTTTTTACTATTTTTGACACTTTCTTTGTGAATTGGTAGGGGTACAATGTACCTGTTACCAATTCACATAGGGGGGGGCTGGGATCTGGGGGTCCCCTTGTTAAAGTGGGCTTTCAGATTCCGATAAACCCCCCCGCCTGCAGACCCCCACAACCACCGGGAAAGGGTTGTGGAGATGAGGCCCTTGTCCCCATCAACATGTCCCCATGTTGATGGGGACAAGGGCATCATCCCCACAACCCTTGCCCGGTTTTGGGGGGACCTCCATGCTTTTTTTTTTTATCAATGACTTTTCTATGTATTGCCGGGAGCCGACAATTCATTATAGCCGCGAGTGAGTTTTAAATGACTTTTTTTCCTTCAGAAATTACACTTTGTGCAGGGACAGTTCTAAGCACGGGAAACAAGTGCGACTTTACAGGCATACTATAGACACACCCTAGGTACGAAATTTAAAGGAATATTTCACTTTTATTGTTTCACTTTAAGCATTATTAAAATCACTGTTTCCAAAAACACGGCCGTTTTTAAAACTTTTTTTTGCATTGATACATGTCCCTTGGGGCAGGACCCGGGTCCCCAAACACTTTTTATGACAATAACTTGCATATAAGCCTTTAAAATTAGAACTTTAGATTTCTCCCATAGACTTTTCGAATTTGCAGCAAACACCCCAAATTGTTCGCTGTTCGGCGAACGGGCGAACAGACAATGTTCGAGTCCAACATGAGTTTGACTCGAACTCGAAGCTCATCCCTAATGCAGAGCTGTGCAGGAAAGTTGCTGTGGCACAGGTACCTGTTCTGGTGTGCTGATCCAGCCAGTCCTCCTCTCTCGACACATGATGTCACCCACGAGCACACTAATTTGAATGAACTGGTCAGGGGATTAGCACACTGCACCCAGTGGGACTTGAGCCTGAACATGCTGCTAGTACATCGTAGGCAGCAGAGGAATTACCTGACCCGCTGCCACGCATTAAAGGGGCGTGCTGAGGGGAGGGGAATGCCTCTGCCTATGCTTCCTGGTTTAAGTACTTCTCTGCGCTGAGGAGAACTTGAGGGTCAGCAGGACAGGGACTTGATCATGATCTACCTGTCACCTGCCTGCAGTCGACTTTTTCATGAGAAAAGTATGGAGGCTGCCAAAGCAAGTCTACTTTAGAAAGTGGCAGATGACTGGCTGTGTCTGACTTCAGTATGTTTCAGTTACAATCCTGAAACAAGCAGGCTGTCAGGAATTTATCTCTATACTTGTTCCAGCTCAGGGGCTAAGGCTCGATTCACACTAATGCGTTTTTTGGTGCATTTTGCAGAAATGCATGGAAATTTTTTAACATGGGTTCCTATGGGACATGTTCACATCAATGCATTTTTGTGCCTCTGCATTTTTGGAAAGGGTCGGGGCCTTTTTTTGCTGCAAAAAGCAGCATTTTGCACGTAATAGAAGTCAATGGACCCGAATCCAAAACGCAAGTACTGCGTTTTTGCCGCGTTTTTACCGCAATTTTGCCGCGATTTGCGTTTTTTTTTTAAAGGAAATGTAAAAAAATAAAATTACTGTATAAAAAAAGAAATAGAAAAAAAAAACGCAAAATGCAAATCGTGGTAAAAACGCTGTAAAAACGCATGTTGAAAAACGCGGCAACCCACCGCAAAAAGCAAGGCAAAAACGCTCAAAAGCAACATGCATAGGTGTGAATCGAGCCTTAAAGAGTATTGAAGCATTGAGTTCAGCAATCACACATTACAGGAACACTAACTGTTCACCCAACAATGAATGATTAAGGGAAAACATGGTTATATGACTTTGACTTTGTTTTCCCCATTCATTGATGCAAGTTCCAAAGTCTGTAAAAAAGCTAAAACTAGGGACAATTATAAAGCTCAATGCTGTTTTTTTTTTTTTTTTTTTTTTTATAAATGTGCAAAATTTGTTTAAAGCCATTGTATAGCTGCAGCAAGGCAAAACCGTTGCTTTATGACTGGACCTCTTATGCCGCGTACACACGATCATTTTTCCCGTCGGGAAAAATGACCGTGTGTGGGCTTTTTGTCACTTTTCCCGACGGGAAAAACTGCATTAATCACGACGAGAAAAATTAGAACATGCTCTAATTTTTCTCGTCGTGATCCCCGTCGTTTTTTTCCGCAGCAGTTTTCCCATAGGGAAACACTGCCATGGAGCCCATACACGGTCGTTTTTCTCGACCAAAAAAAAAAATGTCGGGAAAAACGGACGTGTGTAGGGAACCAAGCCGTTCCCTCGCTTTTCCCGTCTATTTTCTCGACGGTGTTTTCACCGTCGAGAAAATCGATCGTGTGTACGCGGCATTAGAGGTCCAGTCATTGCCAATATTGCATAAGTTCATATTTGGTAAAACAACAATAAATATTCATGATTTTGCAATAAAAAAACTTTTTTTTTTTTTTTTTTTACACTGGAGCCTGCAAAGCATTGCACTTGCAATCAGTGGATGACAGGTGCAATGTCAGGATCCTGCAGGCACTGCTTACAGCTCTCTGCCCATACCTCCATACAGGCAGACAGTTACTGAGATGCAGGAAGTGTCAGTGAACTACAAGGGTTCTGATCAGTGCACTAGTAGTTCACTAAGAACAAAAGCTGTCTGCTGCAGTGGATGACAGGACTTGTAGTTTATTCATTCATAGATCTCTGTGAATGAATGATTCAGCTGTGCAAGAGGAGCCCCTCACAAAACAAAAGTGTTATGCTGCGGTGGTTGACGGGACTTTTAGTTTATTTATTCATAGATCTCTGTGAATGATTGATTCAGCTGTGCAGGAGGAGCCCCTTACAGCTGCACCACTTTTAAAATGTGATAGTGACTGTAGGGAGAAGAACCCTCATCTGCTGTCACAGGGAATGGGGGAGGGAGTGAGCTGAGGGGTGCTGAACATGTTACACCCTAAAAATGGGAGTAACATGTGTAGCGGAGCCTCACTCTCCCTCTCTGTGTTTCCTCATGTGAGGGACTTGTGTCTAGGGGTACCTGGCAGAGGAGAGTGCAGGAACACTACGCCAAGCTCTCCCCTTGTATGTGTATGAGGTTTGAGCAGAGTTAGTTCAATTACCTCCGGGTCTGTCCACTGCATACAAAGCCTTAGTTGTTCTGTGGAGATGTGTCTGCCAATAATAGAGCCCCACACCAATCGAAAGTCCAACACTCCTTTATTTCTCGTACAATACGGTGAACACAATCAGTTGAACTTCCAATAACAGACGAACAAGGGGGTGTGGGTACGAGTAGGCCCAGGCACAACTGAACTCTCCTATTCCTTTTCTAGTGAATAGGCCTGGCGCACGATCTCTGCCACCGACCGTGAGTTTTGGTCACTGCCACCGACCGGATGAACTGTTGAGGCCCCTGCCACATGCCTAATAGCAGGTCTCTGCCACTGACCTGATTGGAATAGTTGGACCGCTGCCACCAGTCATTGAACATGGACTGAACTTCCTCTCTGAACTTGGCCCCTGTTCGGGAGAGATATCCCTCCGGGCGGTCTCCAGAGGTTCACCCGGCACTGGCAATCTGCTGCACCAGGTCTTCGGGTGAGTCCCTCCTCCAGTCCCTTACGCCTCTGGATTCGGGTGCCCCACTCCCAGGGCCCCCTAGGACAATCCCTCCCTCGCGGGACCCAGCGGAAGGTACTCGGCCCCAGGCCTCCAGCTGAGTACCTCACCCCAGACTGAAGGTGTCTGGGATGGAACACGAACTCCAAGTGTCCAGGCCTAGGCCGCCTGGACACCGACCGCACAGCAGCCCTCAGGCTGAAGGTGCCTGGGACTCGAACCTCGTGGCGAAGATGTCCGCCCCCTTTATACCCTCTCCCAGCAAGCACGGCTGGTTCCCCGCCCCGCCGTACAACCGCTGCGAGAGGTCACAAAGGGTATGGCACTGCAGCGATGGTTCAACCCCGGCCCAAAGTGACAGCACCACCTGCTGGGCCGCAGGGAACTATGCATCACTGGTGTCCTCACCAGATTTAAAAGTACATACCCGCTACACTTGTAACATGTTTAGAAGATAAACTTATCCCTTAAAACTACATACCGGTACTTTTTAGTAAAAAAAAAAACAACCAGTGTTTGCTTGCTGATATTTCCTTGGGAAGAGACAGAAATTACGATGTGCAAAATGAAAGATCACTTTTTTTCTTAATCCTGCATAAATGCATGCTGTTAGGAAAGGTGTAGGGCCCTGAGGACTGCCAGTTGAACAGAAATAATTAATTTCACTGATTACTCATATTGGCTGTGTGCAAATGTTCTCCATTTAAAAAAAATAAAAATACTCATGCTTTCCTTGCTATAATGAAATCACTTATGTTTCAGTTTTAAAAACATTACTGAATAAAATCACATGTATTATACATATATTCAATGGCACTTAAATGCCTACTTATAATCACATCTGAAATGAATTGACTAGAAAATAAATAGATTTACCACTAAAAAACATACAATGTAATATATAAAGCAAGTGAAAGTAATAGCAAGCACCCATCATGTGATGCTTTTAAAATCATATCTATTTTGTTAATATTCAGAAAATAGCCTTTTAAAAAGTAAATTAGGTTTATTACAACAAGCGCCATGCTCTCATGAGAAGACACTTTGCTAATCTTACATTAAATTCGATTTTTAATTCAGTCATTTACACAGCAATTGTTATGTTTTGAAAATAATTACTGTATTTATTGGCGTATAACACTCACTTTTTTACCCTGAAAATAGAGGGTAAACTGTGCCTGCGTGTTATATGCAGGGGCCAGTGGAAAGTTTTTTTCCTGAAACTTCTTTCTTAAAGTTAGGGTGCGTGTTATACGCCTGTGCGTGCTATACACCGGTAAATACAGTAAATTACAGTGCAAAAGTACACGAGCAAGGTTGTATTGGTTAATAGATACCCTAATACTTGTTAGTTAGATTTTGAATGAATTGAAAAATATACTTATCTTATAAAATTAAATACACGTTAATTAATCTTCAAGACTATATTCAGCAAGATCAATAATGTTGACTGCTCATTCAGTGTATTAATAAAGTCCAAGCGGAATTTAGTTGTCATTTCATTCATGCAGCGCTACAAGAAAAGAAAGTCCATGGGAGACTTTGCAGCTTCACAGTGTAATGGCTTATACAGAAAAAATATGTTAACCTAAAAGTCAATGCAGCACTACTAGTAAAATACGATTAAAGGAAAAAAATCTCCCTAGGAGGGGAAACGTTGGATTTTGCTGCCTGCATTATTTGTTTTGGTTTTTTAATATGAAGCCTTTATATCACTTATAGAGTTAATTTTCAAGGCATGTAAGAGATATTATATTTGTTAATTTTATTCAGCATATGTGTAAAACAATCTTTATGCATGTAAGCCTATTGTTTTAAAATTATATGTTTAATTATTTTGCTGGAGCTTTGGATTCTGCAGTCTCTGATGTCATCATTTAAAAAAATGCTTTTTTTTTTTTTTTTTGATACTAACATCAAACAAGTACAGTTAAATAAAAGAAAATCAAAGCCAAAAGCTAGATTAGACTGAAGACAGTTCACATTGCTTTTACATTCTCTGTTTTGGGAATTTTAAGCTCAATATTCAAATGTTTAAGCTGCCACAATATTGTGCAGCAATTTTCCTCTGTAGATAATTAAAGTGGTTTTGTAATTCTGTTCAATCAGCCTTGTAATCCGAATGCTTCTGCCAGAGAGCACTGCTAGGTTGGTGACTTCACTTTTTTTGACTGAAGTACTCAACATAACTGACCTGCCTCATCCTGTGACTGGACAATATAGTAGCAGTAACACACCAATGAGGTCATGCCTATAGTTTCTTCTTTTAAATGTAAGTTATATTGATTGTACTGTTCAATGCAGTGGAGCCTAATTGGCTAACAGTGCTTCTTCACCGTCTCCCAGTCTTGCTGAGAATATTGGTCTATCATATTTTGGGATTATAAAAGGGTATATAGCAAGGTGCTATTTTAGTATATGCCATCTTTTTATATTATGTGTGTAGCGGGGTATCGTTTTAACCCACAAAACTACAGTTCCCAGCACGCTTTGAGGCACCCAGGGTGCATTTCCCCGCGCAAGGACTGCTGGGGTGGACTTTAAAAGGGAGAGGAGGAGCCTCTCTCTTTCTCTTTGGATGCCGCCCTTCCTGCGAGAGGATCCCTACACTCACCTGCTGTGTGTGTAAGGCCTGAAGCCTGGGCCTCGCACTTTGTTCCAGAGAGCCTTCCGCTCCACCGAGGAGCCTGCGGAGCATCCGATCCACCTGAGGTGCCGCCATCTTCTGGAGGACCGAAGACCCGGCGCATCGTGGGCACTGTGAAGCAACTCACAGTAGCGGAGGTACCGGACAGGAGTCGGTCCGGTCTGGGTGAGAGAGCGCCAGGTCAGAACAACAAATAAGTAACTTTGTTGCCTATTAACTTTGCCTAGGCCCATCATTGATTACAGTTATACTTTGAAGAGACTGTCTACTGAACTGAGTTATTAGTCTCTCCAGCTTTACCAAGTTAGCGATCATTCGCTACCCCCTTTGGATTACAGTTTGTTCTTTATGTGCGCCACCGAGAGTTGCTAGCGAAGATTCTTCTACAAACTATACCCCAAGTTATAGTCAGGCCTGTCTGGGTAGTGTAGGACATTGCTGGGCGCCATTTTACTCACGAGGGAGGATAGCTGCACCGGGGTTATTATATGGTCATTGCATTACTGAATGTTATACACTTTTAATGTGTACATCTATATTGCAGGGATCTGCATGAGATATTGTATACAAATTACCTTTTATACTTTTACCAATAGTAAAAAGTTATAGTTAAGTAATTTGGTTGTCAGTGTCAATTACTGTGCTGGGATGCAAAAGGGTTGCACCATATAACAGTATAGATATATTACATTTATACCATCCGTCCCCCTTTCCTAACTGTGTCACAAGAGGTTAGAGCCGATTGCCAGGGGTTGACAGTGGTGCATTACAAGGCCCAAAACAAAAACAAGCAGCCCTCTTAAACTGAGGGTATCGCTATATGTATAAATGTTTTTATGTTTATTATAATTTATATACAATTGATCAAGTACCTTGAGAATTCCAGGGTGTTCTTTTTTCTTGATTTATGTCTTCCATTACATACACTTTTCTCTACACAGAATATAGAAAGTGGTCAGTAACAGAATAGAGAAGAGAAAGGTTAAAGTGGCGAAAGTACAGAGCCGGTTCACACTGGGGCAACACGACTTCCAGCGCGACTTTACAAGGCAACTTCAAGGCAATTTCGAGGCAACTTCGAGGCAACTTCAAGGCAACTTCAAGTTTCCTCCAGGACAGGCGACTTTGCCAGTGGCCAATCAAACAATAATCAGCTCTGTGGAAGGGAGGGGTTTGCCTGAGAAAACTATTTTCTTTTCCTGTAAAGTTGCTTCAGTTAAGACACTGATCTGACTTTGGAGGCGACTTCCATTGAAATCTGTGACAGAGGGGTCACTTTGGACACAGGGTGAGCCAGGAAACCATGGATATTAAGAATATGGCTTGGATTGCTTGAAATTGAAATAGTAATATTAGTCCACAATATGTACTGGATGTTTTACCCTGAACTCAACAGGTTAATTGGGAGATGTGTTACCTGCCTGTGTGATGTAAATTAATCTAGGATGGCGTCTAAGGATCTTTCATTGTGTTAATTAAGTCTGTACTTGTGTGTATTGTAAAGTATCAGACAGTCTGGTGAATATAAAGGTCATGCATAGTCATTTAAACATAAAGGGGATTAGAACCTGTTGTCTCCTAGCAGACGTCAAAATAATGTATATTGGGGCTTGTTGTGTTGTGGGTGGAGCTGGACCATTGTTCATTCAGATTAATGCAGTATTGGATGTGTATAAGAGTTTCAATGTTTTTGGCAATAAAGTCAGTCTATTTTTTGGAAAGATACAGAGCGTGTTGTCTCGTTCTTCCAGAAGGATTCATCCCTATGGGAAGGGGTCGGCTGGCTGTGGAGTATCGGCAGTGAATTTGTGTCCAGGAGAGGGAAGAGATCTAAACGGCGTTTAAACCCCTTTCGTATTTGGGGTGCCGTTACATTGGTTGGCAGCAGCGGGATTTTCCCTCCAGTTCCTGGGACACTCCAAACCGCCACAGTGAATGACCAGCTATGCAGCCGAAGGATTGTGATGCAGGACCCCGGTCAGTTGAAGACTTGTTTCAGCAACGAGTTCGAGAGCGGTTGGCATTATATGGTGCTAACCCATCAGATTTCGCCATACAGGAAGCCATTAAAGGCATCCAGCTGCAGGATGCGCGACAAGAGAGAGAACCACAGCGTCAAGAGAGAGAACGAGAGCGACAAAAGAGAGAACTAGAGCGACAACATGAGCGGAGAATGGCGGAAATACGGCAATCAGAGATCACCTACAGACAGCTGCTAGAATCTGCTCAGCAGCAGGGCGGTGCTACCTTTGCCTGGGACTATCAGGAAAGACCAGTTGACAACTATGAAATCCTGGCTGAAGAATCGGCAGTGGAAAATCTGAAGATTGCCATCCCTAAAGCCGAAGTGGATCATATGGAGTTCCAGGGAGCTAGCCTGGCTGAAGAATCGGCAGTGGAAAATCTGAAGATTGCCATCCCTAAAGCCGAAGTGGATGATATGGAGTTCCAGGGAGCTAGCCTGGCTGAAGAATCGGCAGTGGAAAATCTGAAGATTGCCATCCCTAAAGCCGAAGTGGATGATATGGAGTTCTAGGGAGCTAGGGCAGTTGGCTCATCTCCCCAGCCACAGATTACACAAGGTATGGACTTAAGGGACTGTTCAGAGGATGTTATGGTTTCTGCATCGCCTGCTCAAGTACTGGCAGCAGGACAAAATACTGCAGACCCCTGCTCTACACCCGTGGCAGTTTTGGAGGCCCGAGGTGAGAAGGTGATGGTTCCTCTTTCCCAGGGGATTACAGAGATGCCGGGAGGAGAATCAGCCCTTTTCCCTCCCCAACAGTTAGCCAGAGCAGATGGTGTGGAGTCCCCAGCAGAAGTGCTGGCAACAGGGCAGAGTGATAGCAACCTCTGCCCAGCACCGGAAACAACTGTGGAGTTTCAGGGAGCCGGGGCAGTTGGCCCCTCTCTCCAGCAACAAGCTGAGGTGGTAAAGCTTTTACCCCCAGCTGAATCACTGGCAGCAGGGCAGAATGCTACTGGCCTCTGCACACGACTGCAACTTGAGCTGATATCGGTGGATGGAACTGCGGTCTCCACTCACAGCAACCCAGCAGAAGAGCTGGCAACAGAGCAGAGTGCCGCGGGCCTCTGCTCTCAACTAACAGAAGAGGGAGTTCCTGTGGTACTGGATGGGACTTCGGTCTTCACTGACCCAACCCCAGAAAATGGTGTGACACTGAGACAGGAGGATGTCAGCCTTGCTTTGCAAGCACTGGGGGATTTTCACCTACCACAAGTGGATGGGACTTCAGTCTCCACTTGTATACCCCAGGGATGCTGGGCAGTCGGCCCAGATCCTCAACAGCATGACGGACTGAGCCCAGTCACCCTGTCTTCTCCCCAGCGGCGGGTATGTTCTCTGAGAGAGGCAGAGGTTGGCTGGGTAAGTAATGCTCTGTTTGGAGCAATTTATTTGGGGTATTGTGTGGATACCGGCATTAGAAGAATGGACCTATGGACTAACTTCGGAGTCAACCTGTCTGGGGTCACCTCCTGTGTTAGTCTCCTGCCAAAAGGGGAGATGTGTGACAGAGGGGTCACTTTGGACACAGGGTGAGCCAGGAAACCATGGACATTAAGAATATGGCTTGGATTGCTTGAAATTGAAATAGTAATATTAGTCCACAATATGTACTGGATGTTTTACCCTGAACTCAACAGGTTAATTGGGAGATGTGTTACCTGCCTGTGTGATGTAAATGAATCTAGGATGGCGTCTAAGGATCTTTCATTGCGTTAATTAAGTCTGTACTTGTGTGTATTGTAAAGTATCAGACAGTCTGGTGAATATAAAGGTCATGCATAGTCATTTAAACATAAAGGGGATTAGAATCTGTTGTCTCCTAGCAGACGTCAAAATAATGTATATTGGGGCTTGTTGTGTTGTGGGTGGAGCTGGACCATTGTTCATTCAGGTTAATGCAGTATTGGATGTGTATAAGAGTTTCAGTGTTTTTGGCAATAAAGTCAGTCTATTTTTTGGAAAGATACAGAGCGTGTTGTCTCGTTCTTCCAGAAGGATTAATCCCTATGGGAAGGGGTCGGCTGGCTGTGGAGTATCGGCAGTGAATTTGTGTCCAGGAGGGGGAAGAGATCTAAACGGCGTTTAAACCCCTTTTGTATTTGGGGTGCCATTACAAAATCAATGGGTACAAGTCGCCTAGAAGTCGTTTTCAAGTAGTACAGGAACCTTTTTTGAAGTTGGAGCGACTTCTGTAGTGTGCATAAAGACAGCTCCATAGACTAACATTACAGCGTGACTTGGGGCGACTTGGGGCGTCTCGGGTCGACCTGAAGTCGGATCCTGAGTCGCCCTGGTGTGAACCGGCTCTAAACGTTTGCTGCTTGGAGGGATAGGTGGTTGAAGACGAGGGTAATGTGAAACTGATGAGCTTGTGATCAGACAGAGGAAAGGGGATGTTGATGAGGTTACCAGGCCTGCAGAAATGGGAGAATACAAGGTCAAGGGTATTACCATCGGAATTAGTGGAAGTGTGTGATCATTGGGTTAGGTCAAAAGATGAGGTTATGTTGAGAAGTTGAGATGTAGCCAGGCTGTTAACATTAACAGGGATGTTGAAGTCACCAAAAATTATAGTTATTATTTCAGAGAAGCGAAATTAGGGTAAGCAGAGAAGTCATCAAAAAAGTGGGATACTGGTCCAGGAGGCTGATAAAGAGAATTGGAGAAAACAGATGATTATAGTGCATCTGAAAAAAAAAAAAAGGATGGATTGGGAGTAGTGTTGAGCGAACCCGAACTGTAAAGTTCGGGTCCGTACCGAACTTTAGCTTTTTCCCGAACCCGAACTTTGCCCAAAAGTCCGGGTTCGGGTTCGGTAATCTAATAACGCATTTAGAAATGCTTCAGGGGCCAGCCAATCACCTTTTGATTAGCTGGTGTGCCCTTAGAAGCCATCATAGCCATGCCTACTAATGGCATGGCTGTGATTGGTCAGTGCAACATGTGACCCAGCTTCTATATAAGCTAGAGGCACACAGCACACATGACACTCTGCTTCAGAATAGATAGGGAGAGGATCTAGTCTGCTGCTGCTGCTTTTAGGGAGAGATAGAAAGATAGAAGAGGTAGTCCTGATTCTACAATCTGAGGGAAAAGATAGAGAAATAATAGTGTAGTGTAGGGCCAGGTTCCTGTTTTGGTGCTTTCAGGGAGAGAGAATATTATATAGGAGTCCAGATTCAGAGATTAAAATCAGCGATCTGCATAGGTCTACCTATTTGTGTTGCAGTGCAGTCTTTTTTCACTGCCATGAGCCCAGTGTCAGAGAAAATCTAACTTTTAGGGGAAAAAAAAAGGCACTTTATTGTTCTCTTTTCCAAAAGACCCATAGGGCAAAAAAAAAAAAAAAAAAAAAAGCATTTTATTTTGCTCGTGCAAAAAAAGACCCGTTTAGGGCAAAAAAATAAATAAATAAATAAAAATTGCACTTTAATGTACGCTTGCAAAAAACGCCGTTTAGGGGCACAAAAAAAAGTTTGCAGTGTGTTATACATATTTTGAGGTGTGTGAAATAAACAATTTCTATATAGTTTTCTCCTACTGTGCTATACTAAAAAAACAACATTTTTTTTGAATAGCATTTTCTGCAGTTCTGTAGCTGTGCGATTCAGCAGTTACGTACTGTGGGTGTGTTCTGCTCTTCCAAAAAACGCCGTTTAGTGGCACCAAAAAAAGGTTGCAGTGTGTTATACATATTTTGAGGTGTGTGAAATAAACAATTTCTATATAGTTTTCTCCTACTGTGCTATACAAAAAAAAAACATTTTTTTTTAATAGCATTTTCTGCAGTTCTGTAGCTGTGCGATTCAGCGGTTACGTACTGTGGGTGTGTTCTGCTCTTCCAAAAAACGCAGTTTAGTGGCACCAAAAAAAGGTTGCAGTGTGTTATACATATTTTGAGGTGTGTGAAATAAACAATTTCTAAATAGTTTTCTCCTACATTGCTATACTAAAAAAACAAAATTTTTTTTGAATAGCATTTTCTGCAGTTCTGTAGCTGTGCGATTCAGCGGTTACGTACTGTGGGTGTGTTCTGCTCTTCCAAAAAACGCTGTTTAGTGGCACCAAAAAAAGGTTGCAGTGTGTTATACATATTTTGAGGTGTGTGAAATAAACAATTTCTATATAGTTTTCTCCTACTGTGCTATACTAAAAAAAAAACATTTTTTTTTAATAGCATTTTCTGCAGTTCTGTAGCTGTGCGATTCAGCGGTTACGTACTGTGGGTGTGTTCTGCGCTTCCAAAAACACCCATTTAGGGCAAGATCCTAAATTTTGAAAATATGAGGAGAAGGTCAAAGGGACGTGGTGGCCCCGGTCGTGGTGCTGCTGGTGGAGCTCCTGTTGCAGGGAGAGGACGTGGTGGATCTGTGCCAGATACATGCACAAGTGAAACACCTTCCTCAGGTGCGAGTAGGCGACCGAGCCTGCGGCGGTATTTTGTCACGCCTAATGAGGCTGTACGAATGTTTAGGCCAGGACAAGTACAGGCGATAGTAGATTGGGTTGCTGACAGTGCCTCGGGTTCCTTCACATTGTCTCCCACCCACTCTTCTGATGAAAGAACAGAGTTGGCACCTGAAACCCATGTCCATCAGTCTTTCACCTCACCCCCTTGCAAATCAGCCAAGCAGTCTGAGCCCCAAATCATGCAGCAGTCTCTTCTGCTTTTCGATGACTCTGTTAGCAGGGTTTCCCAGGGCCATCCACCTAGCCCTGCCCCAGAAGTGGAAGAGATTGAGTGCACCGATGCCCAACCACTTATGTTTCATGATGAGTACATCGGAGGACCATCGCAGTACGTCTCGGATGATGACGAAACACAGGTGCCAACTGCTGCTGCTTTCGCAATTGTGCAGACAGACAAGGAGGGCAGGGGTGAAGACTGGGTGGAAGATGATGTGGAGGACGATGAGGTCCTCGACCCCACATGGAATCAACGTTATGCAGGTGACCAGTGTAGTTTGGAGGAAGAGGCGGTGGTCGCACAGAGCCACCAGCACAGCAGAAGAGGGAGCAGGGTGCAAAAGCGGAGCGTCTGTCAGCTAGACAGTATGTCTGCTACTGCCCAACGCAGCAAGGGACCGAGCACACCAAAGCCAGGTCCAAGGAGTTCCCCAGCGTGGCAGTTCTTCACACAGGGTGCTGATGACAAGACACGAGTGGTTTGCAAGCTGTGCAATCAGAGCCTGAAGCGAGGCATAAACGTTCTCAACCTGAGCACAACCTGCATGACCAGGCATCTAAGTTCAAAGCACGAGCTGCAGTGGAGTAGACACCTCAAAAACCAAGAAAGGTCTCTGGCTCCTCCTGCTTCCTCTTCTGCTGCAGTCTCGGCCTCTTCATCCACCTCTGTAGTGACAGTGGCACCTGCCACCCCGCAAACAGAGGATCTGCCAGCAACACTACCACCTGGGTCACCAACCATCTCCACAATGTCCCATGGAAGCGTTCAGCTCTCTATCTCCCAAACATTGGAGCGGAAGAGGAAGTACCCCCCTAGCCACCCGCGATCCCTGGCCCTGAATGCCAGCATTTCAAAACTCCTGGCCTTTGAAATGCTGTCATTCCGTCTGGTGGAGACGCAGAGTTTTAAAAGCCTGATGGCATTGGCTGTCCCACAGTACGTCGTGCCCAGCCACCACTATTTTTCCAGGCGAGCCATCCCTTCCCTGCACAACCAAGTGGGGGACAAAATCAGGTGTGCACTGCGCAACGCCATCTGTGGCAAGGTCCACCTAACTACGGATGCGTGGACCAGTAAGCACGGTCAGGGACGTTATATCTCCCTAACAGCACACTGGGTAAATGCAGTGGCGGCTGGGCCTGAGGCAGATAGCAGTTTGGCGCATGTCCTTCCACCACCGAGGATTGCAGGGCGCTTCAGTTTGCCTCCTGTTGCTAACTCCTCCTACTCCGCTTCCTCATCCTCTACCGCCTCCTCATCCGGTCAGCGTAACACCTTCACCACCAACTTCAGCACAGCCAGGGGTAAACAACAGCAGGCAGTTTTAAAACTTTCCTGTTTGGGGGAAAAACCCCACACCGCGCCCGAGTTGTGGAGGGACATGGAACAACAGACCAATGAGTGGTTGCTGTCAGTGAGCCTCAAGCCCGGTCTGGTGGTGTGCGATAATGGGCGAAATCTCGTAGCAGCTCTGGGCCTAGCCGGTTTGACGCACATCCCTTGCCTGGCGCATGTGCTGAACTTGGTGGTCCAGAGGTTCCTTAAAAATTACCCCAATATGCCAGAGCTGCTGCAGAAAGTGCGGGCTGTGTGTGCGCACTTTCGGCGATCTCACCCTGCTGCTGCTCGCCTGTCAGCGCTGCAGCGTAACTTCGGCCTTCCCGCTCACCGCCTCATATGTGACGTGCCCACAAGGTGGAACTCCACCTTGCACATGCTGGCCAGACTGTGCGAGCAGCAGCAGGCGATAGTGGAGTTTCAGCTGCAGCAATCACGCGTGAGTCGCTCTGCGGAACAGCACCACTTCACCACCAATAACTGGGCCTCCATGCGAGACCTGTGTGCCTTGTTGCGCTGTTTCGAGTACTCCACCAACATGTCCAGTGCCAATGACGCCGTTCTTAGCGTTACTATCCCAGTTCTATGCCTCCTTGAAAAAACGCTTCGGGCGATGATGGAAGAGGATGTGGCACAGGAGGATGAGGAGGAGGAGGAGGAAGCGGGATCATTTCAAAGGCTTTCAGGGCAGTCTTTCACAAGTGGCTACGAGGGTGGGTTCCTGCACCAACAAACGCCAGGTACACAATTATCCGGCGGAAAGGGAACAGTTCTGGAGGATGACGAGGTGGAGGAGGAGATGGAGGAGGAGGAGGAGGCATTTTCACAGCAGGGTGGCACCCAGACCAGCTCGTGGCCATCACTGGTGCGTGGCTGGGGGATACAGAGGACACAGATGATACACCTCCCACAGAGGACAGCTTTTCTTTGCCTCTGGGCAGCCTGGCACACATGAGCGATTACATGCTGCAGTGTTTCCGCAATGACCGCCGAGTTGCCCACATTTTAACTGGTGCTGATTACTGGGTGGCCACCCTGCTGGATCCCCGTTACAAGGACAACGTACCGTCCTTAATTCCCTCACTGGAGCGGGATCGTAAGATGCGCGAGTACAAGCGCACGCTGGTAGACGCGCTGCTGGTGGCATTCCCACCTGACAGCGGGCGTACGGTGAAAGCACAAGGCGAAGGCAGAGGAGGAGGAAGAGGTCGCCAACGCAGCCGGGGCACCGGCAGCACCTCAGAAGGCAGGGTTAGCATGGCTGAAATGTGGAAAAGCTTTGTCAGCACGCCACAACAACCAGCACCACCAGCTTAGATGGAACGTCTTAGCAGGAGGCAGCATTTCACCAACATGGTTGAGCAGTATGTGTCCACAGGCCTACACGTACTGGATGACGGGTCTGCCCCCTTTAACTTCTGGGTCTCCAAATTGGGCACATGGCCTGAGCTTGCCCTTTATGCCTTGGAGGTGCTGGCCTGCCCTGCAGCCAGTGTATTATCTGAACGTGTATTTAGCACGGCAGGGGGCGTTATCACAGACAAGCGCAGCCGCCTGTCCAGAGCCAATGTGGACAAGCTCACGTTCATTAAAATGAACCAGGCATGGATCCCACAGGACTTGTCCGTACCTTGTGCAGAATAGACATGTATACCGGTGTTGTGACAAAAACTGTCCGGCCATCGGATTGTGTCCGGCCCATACTGCGAAGGCGCAGCGCTTGCGCAGTACAGAGGACAAGGAGATTCACAAAATCTCCGAAGATGAACGGCGCCTGCGCTGTGAGTGCAGGTTCAAGCCCCACCATCCAAGTGGACATACGGTAGCACATAATAACAGGGCCCCTCACGGGCTTGGTTCGATCGCCACGCTTCGGGCACGGCCTCACTTGGCTCGTCTTGAACCACGGATGGTGTGGCCTTCACCTGAACTCACCACGCAGGCGCCGTTCATCTTGGGAGATTTTCGAAATCCCCTTGCCCTACATACTGAGCAAGCGCAGTACAGGGTGGACACTATTTGACGGGGGACAGAATTCGACACATCACCGGCATTACACAGCCATTGTTGTATTTTTGAATCAGTGTTGGCTACCTCGTCCTCCTCCACCGCCGCTTCCACCTACACAGCCACATCCACCGCCACTTCAACCTCCTACTCCATATGGACCTCGTCCTCCTAGGTCAAGATTATTATTTTTTATTTTTATTTTTTTTATGTTATTTAAAGTTATTTCCCTATCCACATTTGTTTGCAGAGCACTTGCCATGCTCTTAACAACATTTTGCTGCCATTTGCAGCCCTCTAGCGCTTTCCATTACCTTTTTGGAGCCTTTTTAGTCCTTAGAAGTCCGGGTCCCCATTGACTTCAATGGGGTTCGGGTTCGGGTCCGGGTTCGGGTTAAAGTTCGGTCCCGAACCCGAACTTTTTTCCGAAGTTCGGCCGAACCCGTCGAACCCGAACATCCAGGTGTCCGCTCAACTCTAATTGGGAGAGGTAGAAAGAATGTGAAAGGTGCTCAGTGGGGATAGAAGGAAACCAACTGCAGGGATACACCAGGGACTTGAGAGGAACAGAGCTTGAGATTACTGCTTTGTTTTGATTCTAATTCCACAGATTATCAATAGAGAGACCATGTTTAGTTAGTATTTCCCTTACTTGTATTATATCCAACTCAACACAATGGTACTTTTTTCTCTCTATATTAGGGATGAGCTTTATGTTCGGGTCGAACTTGCGTTTGACTTCAAACATTGGCGTTGCCCGTTCCCCAAATAACGAACAATTTGGGGTGTTCATGGCAAATTCGAAAGCAGCGGAACACCCTTTAAAAGTCTATGGGAGAAATCAAAAGTACTAATTTTAAAGGTTAATATGCAAGTTATTGTCATAAAAAGTGTTTGGGGACCTGGGTCCTGCCCCAGGGGACATGTATCAATGCAAAAAAAAGTTTTAAAAATGTCTGTTTTTTCGGGAGCAGTGATTTTAATAATGCTTAAAGTGAAACGATAAAAGTAAAATATTCCTATCAATTTCGTACCTGGGGGGTGTCTACAGTGTGCCTGTAAAAGTAGCGCATGTTTCCTGTGTTTAGAACAGTCCTTGCTAAAATGTAATTTCTAAAGGAAAAAGTCATTTAAAACTACTCGTGGCTATAATGAATTGTCTTGGCAATACAGATAAAAGTCATTGTAAAAAACCTTTGGGTCTGGTATGAATATTAAGGGGAACCCCGAACCAAAATGTAAAAAACAAAATGCGTGGGAGTCCCCCCAAATTTCATACCATGCCCTTCAGGTCTGTTATGGATATTAACTGCTTGCCGACTGCCGCACGCAGATTTACGTTGACAGAATGGCACGGCTGCGCAAATGGGCATATATATATATACGTCCCTTTTAATTTACGAGCCATGTGGTGGCGCGCTCGCTACCCTGCCCACGGGACCTGCGGACTCGATGTCCGCGGGAGTCCCGCGATCGGGTCACAGAGCTGAAGAACGGGGAGATGTTAGTGTAAACACAACATCTCCCCATCCTTCCTTTCATCGGGAACAGCGATACGCCCCCTAACAGTCAGAAGCACTCCCTAGATCACACTTAACCCCCTTCAGCACCCCCTACAGGTTAACCCCTTACTGCCAGTGTAATTTTTACAGTAATCAGTGCATTTTTATAGCACTGATCGCTGTAAAAACGACAATGGTTCCAAAATGCTGTCAAAAGTGTCCGATGTGTCCCCCATAATGTCGCAGTCACGATAAAAATCGCTGATTACTAATAAAAAAAAAATATAAACAAAAATGCCATAAAACTATCCCCTAATCCCCTAATTTGTAGACGCTATAACTTGTGTCCAAACCAATCAATAAACGCTTATTGCATTTTTTTTTTTTCCAGAAATATGTAGAAGAATATGTATCGGCCTAAACTAAGGAAAAAAAAAGTATATATTTTTTGGGGATATTTATTATAGCAAAAAGTAAAAAATATAGATTTTTTTTCAAAATTGTCGCTCTTTTTTTGTTTATAGCGCAAAAAATAAAAACCGCAGAGGTGATCAAATACCACCAAAAGAAAGCTCTATTTGTGGGAAAAAAAGGACGTCAATTTTGTTTGGGAGCCATGTCGCACGACCGTGCAGTTGTCAGTTAAAGCGATGCAGTGCCGAATCGCAAAAAGTGGCCGGGTCCGGGGCTTAAGTGGTTAAGGTAACCCTGCGCCAATTTAAAAAAAATGGCGTAGGGCCCCCCCTCAAAATCCATACCAGACCCTTCAGGTCTGGTATGGATTTTAAGGGGAACCCCGTGCCAAAATGAAAAAAAATGGCGTGGGGTTTACCCCAAAAATCCATACCAGACCCTTATCGCACGCAACCTGGCAGGCAGCAGGAAAAGGGGGACGAGAGAGCGCCCCCCCTCCTGAAACATACCAGGCCACATGCCCTCAACATGGGGAGGATGTCCCCATGTTGATGGGGACAAGGGCCTCATCCCCACAACCCTTGCCCGGTGGTTGTGGGGGTCTGCGGGCGGGGGGCTTATCGGAATCTGGAAGCCCCCTTTAACAAAGGGGACCCCCAGATTTCGCCCCCCCCATGTGAATTGGTAATGGGTACATTGTACCCCTACCATTTCACAAAGAAAGTGTAAAAGAAAGTGCAAAAAAACACACAGACACAGTTGGGAAGAAAGTCCTTTATTTAAAATAAAATAAATTAAAATTAAAAAAACATTCCAGCGATGTAATCCAGTCTGTCCAGCATTGTTCTCTATGTCCCACGGTGATCCGATGTCCAGCGATGCTGCAGTCTCCTCCACCTCCAGTCTCCACTCCACACGAAACCCCCATGACGTACGAGGGGGCGGGGTCACCCGTCACATCATAGGGTAAGCCCCGGTAAGACACTTTTTTTCCTTCAGAAATTAAATTTTGTGCAGGGACAGTTCTAAACATGGGAAACATGCGCTGCTTTACAGGCATACTTTAGACACCCCCCAGGTACGAAATGTAAAGGAATATTTCACTTTTATTGTTTCACTTTAAGCATTATTAAAATCACTGCTCCCGAAAAAACGGGCGTTTTAAAAAAAGATTTTTGCATTGATACATGTCCCTTGGGGCAGGACCCAAGTCCCCAAACACTTTTTTTGACAATAACTTGCATATTTACCTTTAAAATTAGCACTTTAGATTTCTCCCATAGACTTTTAAAGGGTGTTCCGTGGCTTTTCGAATTTGCCGCAAACACCCCAAATTGTTCGCTGTTGGCCGAACGGGCGAACAGCCAATGTTTGAGTCAAACTCATGTTCGACTCGAACATAAAGCTCATCCCTACCTTTGACGCAACTGGGAAACGCTGGGGTTACCCAGTGACATGTGCGGGTGACCCCGCCCCCCTCTGACGCAACGGCAAACCCGCGGCTCATCCCTACTCTATATTATTTGTACTGCAATCTATTGATATTTTCAATAAAAATTAAATATTTGAACAAGAGAATGGCAAAGATACAGAAACAAAGCAGCAGCCTAATATTCACAAAAGCACTCCACAAGGGGTGATCAACTTTGTTGCATAATTTATCCCAGGCTGCAGTCCTCTTGATCACCTGAACAGGCAGCAACTGAATTGGAAGCACAGAATACACTAGACATGTGCAAAAGGAAAACATTTGTTTAGTTTAGTTTTGTTTTAATTCGTTAATTAATTAATTTTGTTTAGTTAGATTCGTTAAATTTGTTAAATTCGTTTTCGTATTTCGTTTAGTTTTCGACCGAATTCGAAAAATCAGTCGAATTCTAAAATATTTCTACCGGATTCGAAATTATTTCAACATGATTCGAAATTATTTCAACATGATTCGAAATTATTTCAACCGCATTCGAAAATATTTCAACCGAATTCGAAAAAATTTCAACCGGATTCGATAATATTTCAATCGGATTTTTTGCAGATTATTATTTATTTCCATCAGATCTCCTGCAGTATATTAACATCTATTTCATATTTATTTTTTTGCAGGTCTCATCCGAAACAAATAGTAATCTGCAAAAAAAAATTCAAAATGAAATAGATAGTATCTATATTCTATTCTGTTGTTCTATTGTTTTTCTAGTCTATTTTCTATTTCTATTCTAATCTTTTCTAATTGGAATTTGAAAAATCGGTCGCCTTCAAAAATATTTCAACCAAATTCGAAAATATTTCTACCGGATTCGAAATTATTCCAACCAAATAGAAAAGATTATAATAAACCATGTTCCGACATTCGAATTTCGTATAGAATGAATTCAAATTCCAATTAGAAAAGATTAGAATATAAATAGAAAAGAGACTAGAAATAGACTAGACTAGGGAAATGGCTGCTAATGGTTTGCAGGAGACCTGCAAAAAAAATAATTAAATAGATGCTTATAGTCTGCAGATCTGATGAGAAAATGAAATAGATACTAATAGTCTGCAGGAGATCTGCAAAAAAATATATATAAATGCTAATAGTCTGCAGGAGAACGAATGGAAATAAATAGTAATCTGCAAAAAAAAAAATGAAATAGATGCTAATAGTCTGCAGGAGATCTGCTGAAATAAAGGAAATGGCTGCTCTAATGCAAAAAAAGAAAAAGAAAAGAAAAATGAAATAGATGCTAATAGTCTGCAGGAGATCTGCAAAAAAAAATGAAATAGATGTTAATATACTGCATGAGATCTGATGGAAATAAATAGCATCTATTTCATTTTTTTTTGCAGATAACTATTTATTTCCATCAGATCTCCTGCAGTATATTAACATCTATTTCATTTTTTTGCAGATCTCCTGCAGACTTTTAGCATCTATTTCATTTTTCTTTTCTTTTTCTTTTTTTTTGCATTAGAGCAGCCATTTCCTTTATTTCAGCAGATCTCCTGCAGACTATTAGCATCTATTTCATTTAAAAATTTTTTTGCAGATTACTATTTATTTCCATCCGATCTCCTGCAGACTATTAGCATTTATATAATTTTTTTGCAGATCTCCTGCAGACTATTAGTATCTATTTCATTTTCTCATCAGATCTGCAGACTATAAGCATTTATTTCATTATTTTTTTTGCAGGTCTCCTGCAAACGATTAGCAGCCATTTCCCTAGTCTAGTCTATTTCTAGTCTATTTCTATATCTATTCTAATCTTTTCTTATTGGAATTTGAATTCATTCTATACAAAATTCGAATGTCGGAACATGGTCTTTTCTATTCGGTTGGAATAATTTCGAATCCGGTTGAAATATTATCAAATTTGGTTGAAATATTAACGAATGCAGATGAAATATTATCGAATCCGGTAGAAATATTTTCGCATTTAGTTGAAATATTTTCGAAAGCGACCGATTTTTCGAATTCCAATTAGAAAAGATTAGAATAGAAATAGAAAATAGACTAGAAAAAAAATAGAACAGAATAGAATAAAATATAATATATATATTGTATTTTATTCTATTCTGTTCTATTGTTTTTCTATTCAATTCTTTCCAATATTTTTGACTCTATTCTAATTGTTTTCAAATTCGATTCGAATTTCATCCGTGGTTTTTCGTTTCGAAACGTTATTTCGGATTCGGTTGAATTCGTTAACATTGTAATTCGTTAATTCGGATGCATCCGAACGTCCGAATAATGAAAATTCGTCCGAATTTCGATTCGGAACGAAACAAAATGCACATGCCTAGAATACGCTGGAATAGAGCACAGCAGGCACAACATGGTCTTGAAGTGCACAGGGGTGCAGGAGACTCTGGAAGAACTGGGGAGCTGGGACTACAATAACAAATCAGCAAGAGTCTCTGGGAGCACTGGGGTGCTGGAAGCAGGGCCGTCTTTACCGCAGGGCAAACCAGGGCAGCTGCCCAGGGCCCTGTCACTGTTTGGGGCCCAAGGCAGAGCTGCCATTAAGCCCGCGTGCTGCTTGCAAATCGGCGCTGAAAACCCCCACACACACACAGTCTGTTACTGTCAGCGCGATGCGCGCACAGTGCAGCAGTGCCAGTGCTGCATTTTTTCAATGGAGGAGCTGGCCGCGGGTGGGCGGGGCCTTGAGCGCCACTGACGCTCTGGCCCCGCCCCTTGCTATGCGTGCACCATACAGTCACTGCTGCCTGCCTGGTGACATCACGGCGAGGAGAGCGGAGCCCCAACATTCGGATTCCTCCTCCTCGCACCTAAGCTCCGCCCCCGACTCTGCCCCCCGACTCTGGGTCTTCCCTGAAGGTGAGGGCTGTTTCTGCCGCTGGAAGAAAGGTAGGAGAAATGCTCCCTGCACTGCCCTGAGTCGCTCATGGTCACTCTGCTCCCTCCCATACACAGTCATGCTGTACAGTCCCCCCATACTGCCCTCCACTACATCCCTATTATACTGCCCTCCACTAACACCCCTCCCATTATACTGTCCTCCACTAACACCCCCCATTATACTGCCCTCCACTACCCTCCCATTATACTGCCCTCCACTACCCCCCCATTATACTGCCCTCCACTAACACCCCTCCCATTATACTGCCCTCCACTACCCCTCCCATTATGCCACCCACCACTAACACCCCTCCCATCATACTGCCCTCCACTAACACCCCTCCCATCATACTGCCCTCCACTAACACCCCTCCCATCATGCTGCCCTCCACTAACACCCCTCCCATCATGCTGCCCTCCACTAACACCCCTCCCATTATACTGCCCTCCACTAACACCCCTCCCATTATACTGCCCTCCACTAACACCCCTCCCATTATGCTTCCCTCCACTAACAGCCCTCCATTATACTGCCCCCCACTAACAGCCCTCCCATTATTCTGCCCTCCACTAACAGCCCTCCCATTATACTGCCCTTCATTACCACCCCCTATTTTACTGCCCTCCACTAACACCCCTCCCATTATACTGCCCTCCACTAACACCCCTCCCATTATGCTTCCCTCCACTAACAGCCCTCCATTATACTGCCCCCCACTAACAGCCCTCCATTATACTGCCCTCCACTAACAGCCCTCCCATTATACTGCCCTTCATTACCACCCCCTATTTTACTGCCCTCCACTAACACCCCTCCCATTATACTGCCCTCCACTGACACCCCTCCCATTATAAACACCCCTCCCATTATACTGCCCTCCACTAACACCCCTCCCATTATACTGCCCTTCATTACCACCCCCCTATTTTACTGCCCTCCACTAACACTCCTCCCATTATACTGCCCTCCACTGACACCCCTCCCATTATAAACACCCCTCCCATTATTCTGCCCTCCACTAACACCCCTCCCATTATACTGCCCCCCACTAACACCCCTCCCATCATACTGCCCTCCACTAACACCCCTCCCATCATACTGCCCTCCACTACCCCCCATTATACTGCCCTCCACTAACACCCCTCCCATTATACTGCCCTCCACTAACACCCCTCGCATTATACTGCCCTCCATTACTCCCCCTCATTATACTGCCCTCCACTACCCCCCATTATACTGCCCTCCACTAACACCCGTACCAATATACTGCCCTCCACTAACACCCCTCCCATTATACTGCCCTCCACTAACACCCCTCCATTATACTGCCCTCCACTAACAGCCCTCCCATTATACTGCCCTCCACTACCCCCCCATTATACTGCTCTCCACTAACAGCCCTCCCATTATACTGCCCTCCACTACCCCCCATTATACTGCCCTCCACTAAGACCCCTCCCATTATACTGCCCTCCACTAACAGCCCTCCCATTATACTGCCCTCCACTAACACCCTTCCCATTATACTGCCCTCCACTAGCACCCCTCCCATTATACTGCCCTCCACTAACAGCCCTCCCATTATACTGCCCTCCACTAACACCCCTCCCATTATACTGCCCTCCACTAACACCCTTCCCATTATACTGCCCTTCACTAGAACCCCTCCCATTATACTGCCCTCCACTAACAGCCCTCCCATTATACTGTCCTCCACTACCCCCCCCATTATACTGCCCTCCACTAACATCCCTCCCATTATATTGCCCTCCACTAACACCCCTCCCATTATACTGCCCTCCACTAACACCCCTCCCATTATACTGCCCTCAACTAACACCCCTCCTATTATACTGCCCTCCACTAACACCCCTCCCATTATACTGCTTTCATTTGAATGGGCTGCCATGCCTGCGTTTCCTGAAAAAAAAAGTGCATGCATCATGTAATAGGCTGCTCACACGGCACACCTATGCCCATCAAGCAATGAAATACAGCACTGTCTGTCCATTCTGCTTTTGCACCATGTGACTTATCTGCAGTTCCTGCACCGGCAAACTTGCTGCATTTTTAGATGTTTAGGTCACGCTTTTAAAAACACAGTATATTTGTGTGTGCAGGAACTGCAGGTAAGTTGCATAGTGCAAAAGCAGAATGGATTTCAAGGCAACTGCATTTTTAAAATGCTGCATGCAGGGGGGCGGAGCTAGCCGGCAGACGGGATGGACGCACGCTAGCGGAGCTCCGAGTCCAGCAGCGACACATCGGCTCATAACAGACCCGACTAAAGGCTAAAATCACCCCAACCACCGGGATCCAGCTCCACGGCACCTGGGGAACCGAACTGCCGAGATGGCGAGACGTAAGAACGCTAACAATCGGCCTATAAAGTTGACTGAGTTCTTCCTCTCGGGGCCTAGGCAAGATGGCGCCGGCTCGTCATCCACACCGCTTCCCGGCTCGCTGAATTATAATGGATCCCAGGGGAAACCTCAAAAAAGGAATACCCCTCCTAAGAGTGTACACTCTACGCCACATACTCCATCCTCGGGGAGCCCGGAAAAGACGAGATTCCGCTCGGATGCCACGGATCCTGCACACGAGGTGAGCTCCCCTATAGAATCCGGAGACGATACTAGAGAGCTGCCAGAATCCATAAATACGTTCCCCACGAATAATCAGCCAGTGATGGACACAGTTCTCAAAGAAATGTTAGTATCCCTGAGAAGTTCCCTGCACACTGACATGGTGTCCTGTGTTCACAAACTCAGCACAGAACTCAGGGGGGTAGCAGGCAGGGTCTCCCACATAGAAAATAAGATGGGGGATTTTGCATCCACGATTAATGACCTTGTCGATGCTAACGATAGTAAGGAGGATGAACTAGAAAGCATTAAAGCAAAGATGGCCGACATGGAAGACAGGGCCAGGAGGAACAACCTTAAAATCAGGGGAGTCCCGGAGACCGTTAAGCCCCAGGACCTCCGCAAGTACGCCGCAGAACTGTTTTCTGCTATACTTCCTGACATGTCTGAGCTGGATTTCACCGAAGACAGAATACATCGTTTACCCAAGCCCTCCTATCTAGCAGAAAACATCCCTAGGGATGTCATTTTGAGAATGCATTTCTATCACACAAAAGAAAAGCTTGTGGCGGCATCCAGACAGAGGGATCAACTCCCCCCGACATACGAAAATCTACAATTCTATGCAGATCTATCCCAATACACCTTACAAAAGCGCAGAAACCTCACTACTATTACAAAAGCACTGCGCAACCATAAACTGATGTACAGGTGGGGTTTCCCTACAAAGTTGATTGTCACCAAAGGTGAAAGAGATTATGTGATGGACTCCATGGAGAAGGGTATGGCCTTGTTGAAAGAATGGGGGATTATACCGGACCCACAGACCAACTCTCATCAGAGCAACGGCCACAACACTAGAGGGGACTCTGAGTGGCGCACTGTTGATCGCAGGAATGCTAGATCCCATACCTAGCCTGACAGGGGGTCGGACCTTTATCGAAATAGTCTGCTGAGGAAGATGATCCTCCATTTATTATAGGAATCAATTTATTGATTCTCCCCCATATACCTTTTGAGCGACCAAAAGTCGCACCCAGTTGACTTATGCTTTGGCAAATAGCCATGTTCTTGTTTAGTTTTTGTTTGCTTGTATTTTTCTTCTATACTTCTTCAACTTTGCCTCCACTATATGCCTGGACACCGCTATCACCGAAAATTCCCGCACACGAAGAGGAGATGATATCACAACCGCCAGATTACCCTACCCCACCGGAGACCACAGGAGCATCACCAGTAAGTCCTTTTCTACTAGCGAAATACACACTCCACTCCCAAAACACTCAAATATGGCTGTTAATTTTTTGACGATCAACGCTAAAGGGCTTAACCACCCGGCCAAGAGACACTCCCTTTGGAAAGAGGCTCTAAACCAATCGTGTGACATACTGTGCGTCCAAGAAACTCATTTTTGCAATTCAAACCCTCCAAAATGCACACATTTCAAGTTCCCGCATACCTTCTATGCCAACACAGACTCGAAGGCGAAAGGAGTAATGATTGCTGTACGAGACTCAGTTGCGTTTTGCCTTCATGAATCAATCATTGACCCGATGGGGCGTTTTATAGTTCTAGTGTGTGACATTAACTCAACTACCTACACCATAGCGAATGTTTATGCCCCTAACACCAGACAACTAAGATTTCTTCAAAGGACGCTTAAAAGGATCAAATCAGCCCACCGTGGCCTTTTGGTGATGTGTGGGGACTTTAATGTAGTTCCTGATCCTTGTATGGATTCCACCTCAACACCGAAACGCCCTCCACAGTCCCTGAGGTCCTTCCTAAGAACTAACGAGTTATATGACTCCTGGAGATGTTTAAATGCTTGCGAAAGAGACTATACCTTTTTCTCCACTGTTCATAGATCCTACAGCAGGATAGATTTATTTTTGGTTGATAAAAAACTGCTGCTACAATGTAAGTCTGCTAGGATCAATAGCATAACCTGGTCGGACCATGCCTCGGTGAGTCTTACAGTGGGGGATATCTCAAAATCCAAATCTGTTTTCTTATGGCGCTCTAACCCTTGACTCCTCCAGGCTGGTCCGACTAGGTCTCTCATTGAAAAAAAACTGAGGGATTTCTTTGTGGATAATGAAGGGTCAGTAAGCGATCCGACTGTTTTGTGGGGTGCTCATAAGGCATTTATCAGGGGGATTCTGATACAGCAGGGGGCGAGGGTCAAGAGGGAAAGGCAGCAGCGTACAACCAAATTGCTAACCCAAATTGATATCCTAGAATCTCAAAACAAAGATAAGCCGTCTTCAATGATAACTACACAATTATCACACCTTCGTACGGAACTTAGGTTACAATTCCTAGAAGAATTTGAAAAGGCTTCCACAAGACTAAGACTAACATACTTCACCAGTGGCAACAAGGCGGGGAGGCTTCTTGCTTCTCGCCTGAAGGGCCATAGGTATAAGACTCAAATCCCCTATGTGAAGCACCCAGTGACACAAATTAAACACTCCCACCCCCAGGAGATTGCTAACGCCTTCAGTCAATATTATGGCTCACTTTATAACCTAAAAGATGACCATACGATCATTCAACCAACCCTAGGCACCATAGATGCCTTTCTAAATCGTATCAACCTCCCCTCACTGACAACTGAGCAACTTGGTAATTTGAACGCCTCAATTACTGAAATTGAAGTGAAAAACACTATAAACTCCCTCCCTGCTAATAAATCTCCAGGCCCTGATGGCTACACAGGGGAATATTACAAATCCTTTAGGGACATACTTAGCCCATATATGGCGGAAATGTTTGGATCGGCTGCTGCCTCGTCCTCATTCCCTCGGGAAATGCTTAACGCTATTGTAGTGGCTCTCCCCAAACCAGGGAAGGCTTCTGACACACCACAAAACTTCAGACCGATATCTCTGCTGAATAATGATGTCAAGATATATGCCAAATTGATAGCAGCTAGACTGGTAAATATTCTCCCTACTATTATAGATGCCGACCAATCGGGTTTCACTAAGGGGAGGCAGACAGCGGATGCCACGAGGCGCTTGCTTAATGTCGTTAACATCACTGAGCAGCGTCGGACGCCTTCTCTGCTTCTGACTTTGGATGCGGAGAAGGCGTTCGACAGGATCCACTGGAGCTTTTTGAGGCAGGTTTTGAAAAAGTTTGGGTTTGATGGTTTAATATATTCAGTGTGACAGCAGGAAGGTAAAGTCACCTGGTTGCATCCAGGGGGGTAGATATATTTCGCCCAGATTCAGGCTTTACGCCGACTTATACAACTAGGTGGAGAGTTGTATAAGCCCAGCTAAGGCTAGTGGGCTCATGGATGACTCATATGTCTAGGGAGAGTGTGGGGCGTCGTGCAGACAGGGAGTTGATGAGACCAGCTGAAGCTTGTCAGCTCATTTAGGCCTCTATAAGAACTCCCAGCTTCATTAGATGTTAGCTCATGCCTGGAACCAGACCTGTGTGGACTGTCTAGGGAGAGTGAACCCCTGTGCGGTGAGACAAAGCCTGTGTGGCTATTTGCTTGGACATTTAAAACCAGGGACTTAGGGACTAGGACAGCACTAGGCTGATCCCAGTTGTTAGTTAGGAAACCTGTATGTTTAGTCAGAGGTCAAGTTGACCAGGATTTATTTTATTTATGTTTCTTTTGCTTTGCTGTGTTTTGTCACTGTAAATAGAAAATAAACCGCACCTTTTTGATTTTGAAAACCACAACCTCCGTTTGCTGGGCCTGTTTTTGTGTGGGGAGCCCATCCCGGGGGTCACACACACCCGCTGCCGAGCTAACCCCCTCACAGTTGGTGGAGAACCAGTGGCAGTTTTTTAAGCCAGCATGGAGGAGATACTGAAGCAGCTGGCTCTAGCAAATGCCAATCAACAGCAGACAAATGCAGGTTTGCAAAAGAGCCTTGCAGCTCATCAACAGAGCCTTGCAGCTCAACAACAGAACTTCGCAGCCCAGCAGCAAGCTCATCAACAGAGCCTTGCAGCCCAGCAGCAAGCTCACCAACAGAGTCTGGAAGCTCAGCAACAAGCCCAGCAGCAATCTGAGGCCCGCTTCATAGACCTGTTACAGAAGCAAGAGCAGAGACTACAACAAATGGAAGCAGTAATGCAGCAACGTCCGCAGACCAGTGAGGAAAGCCATCCCACTAATACCGCGTCCTTTGGGGTGAGTCGTTTATTGACAAAAATGACTGGAGAGGATGATCCAGAGGTATTTTTGACCACATTTGAAAGGACTGCTGAAAGAGAAAAGTGGCCTGAGGAGCAGTGGGCTGGACTGGTGGCTCCTCTGTTAACTGGTGAATCGCAGAAGGCTTACTATGACCTAGAGCCTGACCAAGCAAAATACTATGTGATGCTAAAAGCTGAGATATTGGCAAGGCTGGGTGTCACCCAGGCTGTCCGGGCTCAGCGTGTGCATAACTGGACTTTCCAGCTTGGAAAACCCCCCAGGTCTCAAATGTATGATCTCATTCACCTGAGCAGAAAGTGGCTACAGCCAGAGACTTTGTCCGCACCAAAGATTGTGGAACGTGTTGTAATGGATCGGTTTTTGAGAGCTCTTCCTACTGCCATCCAAAAGTGGGTAAGCCATGGAGACCCAGAGACGGCCGATGGTCTTGTGGATCGTGTGGAGAAATACTTGGCTACAGAGAACCTGACGGCCTCTTCCAGAGACACTCGGACTTTCCACCCTAAGACCAGACCATCCCCAGGGGCGGATAAGAGGATTCCAAGGGGTAAGGGTGGAGAGAGTGAGAGGGTGGGAGCTCTACCCCAAGTTTGGCGAGAACAGCCTGGGAAATCAGCGGCTCAAGAGGCGGCAAGAAGGATCGTTTGCTACCGCTGCCGGCAAGCGGGACATATTGCAGCCAATTGCCCGGTTGTGGAGGAACCCATGCAGTGTGACTTTCTGACGGGCAGACGTCAGTCGCTGTGTGCGACAGTCGCATGCACTGCCATTCGAGGAACTGAGAAACATTTATGCAAAATGTGTGTTAATGGTAGAAATGTTGTGGTATTGCTGGATTCAGGTAGCCTTGTGACCCTGATAAAGGCTGAGTTAGTTAAAACAGAGGTCTTTGGGAATAGCAAGGTAGCTGTTATTTGTGTGCATGGGGACACCCGAGAGTATCCAGTGACTACAGTGTGTTTCGAGACCCCCAAAGGTACCCTCTCTCATCCAGTGGGCTTAGTATCTCAGTTACCGTATGACGCCATTGTGGGAAGGGATTTTCCGAAGTTCTGGGAACTGTGGGATGATCCTGAGCCCCCCACTGGTGCCCCTATGTACCAGGAATGTGATAGCCAGAACTCCCCTGAGAGTGGTGAGGACTCTCCGGAATTTCCCTTATCAGTATTGGCAGGGGAGACTCAAGAAACTGGAGAGGAGCCCACCTCCTCAGACGAAAACCTACCGTCTGTGGAGTTTTCTGATCTTGAGGTTCACAGGGAAAACTTTGCCACAGAACAGTTGAAAGACCCCGCCCTAATAAAGGCACGGGAAAACGTAGTGAAAATAGATGGCGAGTTAGTGAACCCAGATAATACCTGCACTTACCCATACTTCAGCGTAGAGAAGGACCTACTGTATCGGGTGGCAAAAAGGGCAGAAGAAACCGTTGAGCAGCTTGTGGTGCCCAAACCTTACAGGAAGTTGGTGTTGGAGTTGGCCCATGGGCACATTCTTGGAGGTCATCTGGGGACAGAGAAAACCCGAGAGAGGGTATTACAGAGATTTTATTGGCCGGGGGTGATGAAGGACATAGAAAATTATTGTTCCTCCTGCCCTGTGTGTCAGAGGTCGGCCCCGATGCCACATTTCCGTAGCCCGCTGGTCCCTCTACCCATCATTGAGGTCCCGTTTGAGAGGATCGCCATGGATTTGGTAGGTCCTATAATCAAGTCCGCTAGGGGGCACCAGTACATATTAGTTATAATGGACTATGCCACCCGTTATCCAGAAGCGATCCCTCTCCGAAATACCTCGGCCAAAACCATAGCCAAAGAGCTATCTCTTGTGTTTAGCCGGGTGGGTATTTGTAAAGAACTGCTTACGGACCAAGGTACACCCTTTATGTCCCGGGTTATGAAGGAGCTGTGTAAATTGTTCAAAGTGACGCAATTACGTACATCTGTGTATCACCCCCAAACCGATGGGCTGGTTGAAAGATTCAACAAAACCCTAAAACAAATGTTGAAGAAAGTGGTGGATAGAGATGGAAAGGATTGGGACTGTCTACTTCCTTATCTGATGTTTGCTATTAGGGAGGTGCCCCAATCCTCTACGGGATTCTCCCCCTTTGAGTTACTGTATGGGAGACACCCAAGAGGGCTGTTGGATATTGCCAAGGAAACTTGGGAAAGTGAGAGTTCTCCCCACAGGAGTGTGATTGAGCATGTCGCCCTGATGCAAGACCAAATTGCACAGGTAATGCCCATCGTGAAGGAACATTTGGCCCAAGTGCAGTTAGCACAGCAGAGAGTGTACAACCGTGGAGCCAAGACCCGTACCTTTTCCCCGGGGGATAGGATACTGGTACTTGTCCCTACGGTTGAAAGTAAATTCCTTGCCAAATGGCAAGGCCCCTACGAGATAATGGAAAAAGTGAGCAAAGTGAATTACAAGGTCAGACAACCAGGAAGGCGAAAGCCCGAACAGATCTATCACGTTAATCTGTTGAAAGCCTGGAGGGATAGAGAGTCCCTAGTCGCAGACACTTGGTCACCAGCTCAAACTGGTTGCGTGATTCCTGAGGTTGGAATATCAGCCACCTTGTCACAACCCCAACAACAGGAGGTTAAGGAGTTTGTGCTTCGCAACAAGGAGGTATTCTCTGAGCTGCCGGGACAAACATTTGGGGTAGAGCATGACATCATTACCCCGCCCGGTGAAAGGGTGAAGTTAAAACCCTATCGGATCCCAGAGGCCCGACGGGAGGCAATACGGGAGGAAGTACAGAAAATGCTGAACTTAGGGGTGATAGAGGAGTCCCAAAGTGATTGGTCTAGTCCCATTGTGTTGGTGCCTAAACCGGATGGGAGCTGGCGATTTTGTAACGATTTTCGTCAGTTGAACAAAGTTACAAAATTTGACACCTACCCCATGCCACGTATAGATGAGTTGATCGACCGGCTGGGAACAGCCCGATACATGACGACTCTTGACCTCACAAAAGGGTATTGGCAAATCCCCCTGGCCAAATTGGCCAAAGAGAAAACCGCATTTGTAACCCCAGACGGGGCGTTCCAATATAAAAGAATGCCGTTCGGGTTACAGAATGCGCCGGCCACATTCCAGCGGAAAATGGACCAGATGCTGAGGCCCCATCGGAAGTATGCTGCGGCTTACCTGGATGACGTAATTGTCCATAGCACGGATTGGGCCTCACATCTGCCAAAAGTGCAAGCAGTCCTGGACTCTGTTCGGGAAGCGGGGTTTACGGCTAACCCCAAGAAGTGTACCATTGGGCAGGAGGAGGCCAAATATCTTGGGTACACCATTGGGAGGGGAGTAATAAAACCCCAACTCAACAAAGTCGAGGCCATCCAGAGTTGGCCACGTCCCAACAGCAAGAAGCAGGTACGAGCCTTTCTGGGAATCGCTGGGTATTATCGGCGGTTCATTCCCCACTTTGCTTCTAAGGCTGTGCCCCTAACCAACCTAACGAAGGGGAAAGGGTCGGTCATGATTAAATGGACCCCCGAGGCTGAGGCAGCATTCCAATTCTTGAAACAAGCCTTATGTAGCCAGCCAGTGTTGTACTCACCCGACTTCTCTAAAGACTTTGTCGTACAAAGTGATGCGTCAGATGTGGGGTTAGGAGCAGTATTGTCCCAGGTCTGGAACGGGGAAGAGCACCCAGTCATTTACCTCAGCAGGAAGTTGAAGTCCCATGAGGTAAATTACGCCACCGTTGAAAAGGAGTGTTTAGCGGTGAAGTGGGCTCTAGATTCCCTTCGGTACTACCTGCTAGGTAGGCACTTTGACATGGTTACGGATCACGCTCCGTTAAAGTGGATGGCTCAAAACAAGGAAACAAATAGAAGAGTGAATAGGTGGTTTCTGGCCCTCCAGGAATTCAACTTCACAGTAAAGCATCGCCCTGGCGTTCAAATGGGGAATGTGGATGCTTTGTCTCGAGTACATGAATGCCTGATTGCTGGTGTTCCAACCCCGAGGTTAAAACAAGAGGCGGGGGGTATGTGACAGCAGGAAGGTAAAGTCACCTGGTTGCATCCAGGGGGGTAGATATATTTCGCCCAGATTCAGGCTTTACGCCGACTTATATAACTAGGTGGAGAGTTGTATAAGCCCAGCTAAGGCTAGTGGGCTCATGGATGACTCATATGTCTAGGGAGAGTGTGGGGCGTCGTGCAGACAGGGAGTTGATGAGACCAGCTGAAGCTTGTCAGCTCATTTAGGCCTCTATAAGAACTCCCAGCTTCATTAGATGTTAGCTCATGCCTGGAACCAGACCTGTGTGGACTGTCTAGGGAGAGTGAACCCCTGTGCGGTGAGACAAAGCCTGTGTGGCTATTTGCTTGGACATTTAAAACCAGGGACTTAGGGACTAGGACAGCACTAGGCTGATCCCAGTTGTTAGTTAGGAAACCTGTATGTTTAGTCAGAGGTCAAGTTGACCAGGATTTATTTTATTTATGTTTCTTTTGCTTTGCTGTGTTTTGTCACTGTAAATAGAAAATAAACCGCACCTTTTTGATTTTGAAAACCACAACCTCCGTTTGCTGGGCCTGTTTTTGTGTGGGGAGCCCATCCCGGGGGTCACACACACCCGCTGCCGAGCTAACCCCCTCACATCAGCTATAATGGCACTCTATAGTCACCCATCAGCACAAGTATACATCTCGGGTACGTTGTCCAATCCATTTATGATCACTAATGGCACGAGACAGGGGTGTCCATTGTCGCCCTTGATCTTCAATCTATTGATGGAGCCATTGGCAACGTGTCTGAGATCGAATCCAAAAATTAAGGGGGTTCAAGTGGGACAGTAGAATCATGTGATAAGCCTCTTCGCAGATGATATAATACTGATGCTCACTGATGTAGAAGAATCACTAAAGGAGGTGTATTCATCTCTTAAAGAATTCAACGAGACCTCATACTACAAGGTGAATGAAGCTAAATCATTCATCTTGAACCTAGGGATCCCTCCCAATGTCAAACGCAGGCTGGAACTTAAATACCCATTTATGTGGAGCGAGGAAGGTATCAAATATCTAGGCATCACGCTAACGCCCAAATCAAGCACCCTCCTACAGGCCAATTATACTCCCTTTCTGAGGTCTTTCCAGAACAAACTTAACTCAATATCTAAAACCGAGCTGTCATGGTTGGGGAGATTAGCAGCATTTAAGATGCAGGTTTTGCCACAACTGCTTTATATATTTAGAACAGTGCCTATCCCTATACCCAATTCCTACTTTACCTCCCTGCAATCTCAGCTGAATAGATATTTGTGGCAAGGGAAGAAGGCTAGATGCGCCTTTGGCGGACTGATAAAACACAGGACAGCGGGAGGGATGGGACATGTACACCTACAAGGCTACTACTTTGCTACAATTCTAGCGCAGCTTCAGCAGTGGTTTATACCTGACTCGGGGGCCTTATGGAAGGAAATGGAGCAGTTGCAGATTGGTAAGGGTTCCCTTTGTGACTTCCTAATGACATCACAATGTAATAAATCCCTGGATGTTAGATTGGCGCCTCCCATCCTTGCTTCATTGAGAGCATGGGCCCATCTCCGAGGTTACAACGAATGGACAGGATTAACTTCCTCAATAAGGCTTCCCCTGGGAGCTATACACAACATAATTCCAGACATTAACCTTACCAACTGGAAGGAGAAAGGTATACAATATTTAGAAGATGTCATGGAGGGGACCTCAGTCATGCCATTCCAGTCCCTTCAGGAGAAATATGATCTGCCTAGGATAGATCACTATAAATATTTACAAGTGTCACAAATGATCAGGAAGACCCCTCAGATCTTCACCTCATTACCTGTCAAGATGTCCCAATTCTATCAACAATCTAATAGCACGCCGAAGGGCATTTCAACCTTTTACATGGGATTATTAGAGAAAACCAAATTGACCAAATCACAACATATGCTAGCCTGGGAACAGGACTTAGGGGAATATTACACAGACCACCAATGGGGAAGAGCGTTGAGAGTGGTGTGCTCCACTACCAGAAGCACCAATCTTAGCGAAATGCAGCAGAAACTACTTATGAGGTGGTACTTAACACCTCATAAACTATCCAAAATATACAGAGAGGTGTCTCCCTTGTGTTGGAGACAATGTGGGGAAGTGGGAACACTGATACACATACTATGGCACTGTCCAAAACTGAGAACTTTATGGTCTCGAGTGGAGAGCATCATAGTAGACATAGCCCCAGGGACTGGCGCCCTACACCCGGGGATGGCTATTCTTTCATTGGACCTAGACTCTATCTCGTTCTCCTATAGAACTGTAGTATCCAACTTACTTTTATCAACCAGACTGGTCATTCTTAGACATTGGAAGAATATCGAGGCCCCTAAAATTACTGAAATAATATCCACGACGCAGGTAAATGGTACATATGAGATATTGACTTCGTCGAACTTAGGTAGAAGAGACAAAACAATGAAACAGTGGGACCCTTGGAGAGTGTGGTACCAGGAACACATTGGCTTATAACTTATGGTTTGTGACTAATGACATGTGAGAAGTGGTGTCGGCGGCTTGGGCATCGTGAGGGCATTATATTATTTTAATTTATGTTATTTTAATTTACGTTATTCTGTTCACTTACTTGTTCCTTAAGTTGTTATTACTACTCTTCCTTTGAGATGTCTACATTTTGTATATTGCAGGGTGGGGGTGCAGGGGAGTCTTTTTCGTGCTTTCGGTATGTGGTCATGCCTTCCCTATCTACTCTGTGACCACTAGGACCATTTAGAGAGATCACTGGTGGTCATTATACTTATCAGCTTTTGGAAATATAGGTGGGTCGTACTCGCCGGGGGGATGGTGGGAGGCATGGCTGAGAGCGCGGGTGAGATTGACTGTATCCACATGTGTAGTAGTTGTGCCTTACTGTACTGCCGCTTTAACTTGAACATGTACTGTTGATTATGTACATCTCTCTTATAATTTCAATAAAAATTATATATGGATAAAATGCTGCATGCACCTTTTTTTCTGCAGGAAACAAAAATTGCCACACCACACTGCCAGGATCCATCCGCTGGTGGACCCCAGTACTGCGGCCCAAGGATGATATAACACCAGCAGAGAGAAATTCCCCTGACAGTTCAGAACTGCCAGGAGACACCTGCTGGTGGACCTCAGTACTGCACGCCAGATGATAGATACTACCAGCGGATAGAACCCTTCCTTACAGTACCCCCCTCAAAGGAGCAACCAGGTTGGGCAAAAAGTACATCAGGCTGGGTAGCAGGCACAGGAACCTCAAGCTGCGTAGCAGGTACAGGTGCATCAAGCTGGGCAGCAGGTAAATCAAGCTGGGCAGCAGGTATGGGTACATCAAGATGGGCAGCAGACACACCAATCTGGGCAGCAGGAACAGGCACAGCAAGCTGGGCAGCAGGCACAGGCACAGGCACATCAAGCTGGGCAGCAGGCACAGGCACATCAAGCTGGGCAACAGGCACAGGCACATTAATCTGGGCAGCAGACCGTGGCACATCAGGCTGGGCAGCAAACAAGAACATCTCAGGATGGGCAGCAGACAGGAACAGATCGAGCTGGGCAGCAGGCTCTGTGTCATCGAGCTGGGCAGCAGACTCTGTGTCATTGAGCTGGGCAGCAGGCTCTGTGTCATCGAGCTGGGCAGCAGGCTCCGTGTCATCGAGCTGGGCAGCAGGCTCCGTGTCATCGAGCTGGGCAGCAAGCTCCGTGTCATCGAGCTGGGCAGCAAGCTCCGTGTCATCGAGCTGGGCAGCGGACAGGAACATCTCAGGCTGGGCAGCGGACAGGAACACCTCAGGCTGGGCAGCAGACAGGAAAATCTCAGGCTGGGCAGCGGGCAGGAAAATCTCAGGCTGGGCAACAGACAGGGACTCATCAGACTGAGCAGCAGGCTCCTAAGGCTGGGAAATGGGCACCACAACCTCAGGCCGGGAAATGGGCACCACAACCTCAGGCCGGGAAACAGGCACCACAACCTCAAGCCGGGAAACGGGCACCACAACCTTAAGCCGGGAAATGGGCACCACAACCTCAGGCTGGGAAACGGGCACCGGATCTTCAGGTGGGGTCACAGGCACCGAATCTTCAGGCGGGGTCACCGAATTTTCAGACTGGGACACCGGATCTTCAGACTGGGACACCGGATCTTCAGACTGGGACACTGGCATCAGGACTTCAGGTTGGAAGGCAGACACCGGAACATCAGGCTGGAACGCTGGCTCTGGCGCTTCAGGCTGGAACGCTGGCTCTGGCGCTTCAGGCTGGAACGCTGGCTCTGGCGCTTCAGGCTGGAACGCTGGCTCTGGGGCTTCAGGCTGGAAGGCTGGCTCTGGCGCTTCAGGCTGGAAGGCTGGCTCTGGCGCTTCAGGCTGGCATACAGGAACTGGGGCGTCAGACTGAAGCAGTTTGATTGGTGTGGAGGCAGGTTGGGTTACTTGCAGGATCGTTCTGGTCGGAAAGAACTTTCGTCTCTTCTTTGGCTTAACCATTGAAGCCCTGTAGGTAAGGGGTGTAGCAGACTGGGAAGGAGGATCGGGATATGGCAGAGAAGGGGAAACAGTAGCTGGGGGAAGTTCTTGTGGGTTTGTAGGCAGCTGAGAAGAGGCAGGTGGGTTAAATGCAGGATAGGTACAGGGAGAAGAGACTGGATGTTGGTATCTGGTGGGAAGCAGTGTGTACTGAACTGCGACTGGGGTTGCCATGGGTGATGGAGAAACATACATTTGGGTCGGCTGGTGTCTGATGGAAGAGGTGGTTTGTCTGGCTGGGGCTGATTGCACCATGCCAGACCATGCCGAAAGTATGGGTTGTACAAACTGTGACTTTAAATCTCCCTGTCTAACAAAAGACTGAGCAGACTTAATGCACTCAGCAATCACCTGTGGGGAGCAGGCTGAGTAGTGCTCACAAAAATCGGCAGGATCGTCTTCAAAAAGCCAATCTAAGGAAACAGCCTGATTCACATTAAAAGGAGGAGTGAAATCATCATGGCCCTCTGGAATACAGGGCAGGGCCAGCTCAGTACCGATTTTAATTAAAGGTTGCACCTTCCCAAACGGCATATAACCCTGATCGACCAGGGAGTGAGCCGATCGGATGGCTGTAAACAACTGGTCACTAGACCTTTCTTTCAAAGCCTGGCAACAATAATCACTGCTTTCAGATGCCAGCCGAGATAAATAAACAATCACATCAGCATTCATGTTTGCAAACGATCAAATGGTTCACTTGTGCAGCCACTTCTGATCAGGGATGGCCCTGGTATTCTGTCAGGAATCAGATATGATCAGAACTGTGTGGACTGCAACAGAGGAAACCGCAAACAGAAATAGGTGAAGTAAATAGTTTATTAAGATAAGTAAATATAAACGTGAACACACCCCCAGTACAAAATGAACAACAAAACAACCAAACAGTGACAATAACCAACCAGTAAAAGTAGTAAAAGGGAGAACCAGAATCGTAGTCAAACCAGACCAGAATCATTAACAGGAGATCAGCAGATGGGGGGCCAGGAGTGGCCAGACAGGGACAAGCAGGGGGCAATCAGGCTGCAGAGCAAGGCTCCAGGGATCCAAGGATAAGGACAGACACAACAGGTTCAGCTTCAGGTTCAGGTGGCAGGAATCAGGGTTCAAGTAGACAGGCTGCAGGTCAGGGCACGAGGACGATACTAGGGCAGTGTGTGTGTGCACTTGCCGGGAATTTATACCTGCTAACAGGCTCAGGTGACCCCTGATTGCAGGAAGTAACCTTCTGCACCACACTGCCAGGATCCATTCGCTGGTGGACGCCAGTACTGAGGCCCAAGGATGATATAACACCAGCAGAGATACTTGACGTAATTGTAGCCGTATTAGTGCAATTGTGACAGAGAAAATTAAGTACTGTCCGTGATACTTTTTTTATTTGCACTAACATAGAATTTTTCAGGACAAGCTTTCGGGGTATGTCCCCTTCTTCAAGGTCCTGCTTGGACCTTGAAGAAGGGGACATACCCCGAAAGCTTGTCCTGAAAAATTCTATGTTAGTGCAAATAAAAAAAGTATCACGGACAGTACTTAATTTTCACCAGCAGAGAGAAATTCCCCTGACAGTTCAGAACTGCCAGGAGACACTTGCTGGTGGACCTCAGTACTGCACACCAGATGATAGATACTACCAGCGGATGGAACCTTTCCTTACAATAGGTAAATAACACCTGCTATTCATTTCCATGTAATTTAAAAGTGGGTTGTGGTCTTGCACTTAAATGGGTGACAGCTGACTATTCCCTTAGTTCTGACGAAGTTCCGGCTTCTCATTGGAGAAAGCAAGTGACACTGCTATTTGTATTATTTATGAGTAGCCATAGAGGGTTACCCATGGACTGTGGGATTTGCTACATATATACACACTCCATGAACTTGCAACATTGTATCTGATCCTGTTTTGACACACTCGTACTATCTGTCACTGTTCATACTGTGATTTATCCTTGCAGTGTCTGGAATCCTTTTCACTTATACATCCGCTGTCAAGAAGAGACTAATTAGGAATATATATCGGTAGACTTTTACACCCATAGACCAGGGTATTTTCTACCAACTACTTTTCTGTACTTTAAAATAAACGTACACTGGATGTGTCATACATCTTATTATCCTCTCTGACAGATTGACTGATGGACAGGGAGTCCCTTGGAAGGTTTATATCCAGTACTTTAGGCTGTGCTTTCCATTGCAGGATAGTGACTTCAAACCTGCTTTCAGGAATACACTGCCCTGCATTAGGAATTATTTGCAGGAGTTTATTGCCATACGGGTGGCTCATGTGTTTTATCAGGTATATTTAGGGGGTGTTTTTTACACTAGGGGAGGGAGTAGATCTGCCAGCTGTGTGATCATTGTGTTCTCTCAGTGGTGGAGAATTCCACAGTGATTACACAGTCATTTTACTTTTTAGCTTTGGAATAGGTTGGATTAATAGGGAGATATCTTTAGGATATAGGGGATTGTGCTTTTTCATGTACCTTGCTTTTTTATAGGCTAATAAAATTATTGTAGTTTAACTCATTTAGGTGTGTGGAGGTCTATCTGTTTGTTATTTTTTTTTGTGTGTGTTTGATTTAATTTATTTTTGACCACACCCCCGATATTTATTCGGTGAGTACTACTGTTTATAATAGGTAGGATTCCCATTCTGGCTCTCTTTGTGTATATCAGATATTCCAACCACTGACAACCACAAAACAAGGCAATACTCATTTGGTTGCTCACCATGAACTGTTTTATTGAAAACACAGGTACACAGGTAATACTCGGGACAACCCCCCCCCCTTGCATTCCAGGCGGGGTAGACTGTCCAATCAGCAGGGAGAGCTGTTGGAGGAATCCCCCTCCCTCCCTCCTCACAGCAAACACACTAATGCCACGTACACACAATCAGAATTTCCGACAACAAAACCGTGGATTTTTTTCCGACGGATGTTGGCTCAAACTTGTCTTGCATACACACGGTCTATAACGTATAAATCTATAACGTATAAATTCCGAACGTCAAGAACGTGGAGACGTACAACACTATGACGAGCCGAGAAAAATTAAGTACAATGATTCCGAGAATGCGTCAAATTGATTCCGAGCATGCGTAGAACTTTTGTGCGTCGGAATTGGATACACACTATCGGAATTTCCGACCACAACTTTTGTTGTCTGAAAAATTGAGAACCAGCTCTCAATCATTTGTTGTCGGAAAATCCGACAGCAAATGTCCTACACACGGTCAGAATATCCGACCAAAAGCTCACATCAAACATTTGTTGTCGGAAATTCTGATCGCGTGTACGCATCATTACACATCCCATAATATCAAAGGCAGACAGACACAATAGAACAATAGAATACAGCCACACCCCAAACGACCCAGCAAAGAGTACACAACAAAATTAGACAATATACAATATATACACATATATATATATATATGTTACTGATGGGCCGAACACCCCCCTGTTCGGTTTGCACCAGAACCTGCGAACAGACAGAAAGTTTGCGCAAACTTTAGAACCCTATTAAATACAATGGACTCGAATGTTCGAAATCAAAAGTGCTAATTATAAAGGCTAATATGCAAGTTATTGTTCTAAAAAGTGTTTAGGGGACCCGGGTCCTGACCCGGGGGACATGTATCAATGCGAAAAAAGTTTTAAAAACGTCTGTTTTTTCGGGAGCAGTGATTTTAATAATGCTTAAAGTGAAACAATAAAAGTGAAATATTCCTTAAAATTTCGTACCTAGGGTGTGTGTATAGTATGCCTGTAAAGTCACAATTGTTTCCCATCCTTAGAACTGTCCCTGCACAAAGTGTAATTTCTGAAGGAAAAAAAGTCATTTAAAACTCACTCGCGGCTATAATGAATTGTCGGCTCCCGGCAATACATAGAAAAGTAATTGGTAAAAAAAAAAAAAAAATGCATGGGGTCCCCCCAAATTCAATTACCAGGCCCTTCAGGTCTGGTATGGATATTAAGGGGAACCCTGCCGCAAATTAAAAAAAATGCGTGGGGTTCCCCCAAATATCCATACCAGGCCCTTCAGGTCTTGTATGGATTTTAGGGGGAACTCCACCCCAAATTTAAAAAAAAACTGGTGTGGAGTTCCCCCAGAAATCCATACCAGACCCTTTATCTGAGCATGCAACCTGGCAGGCCGCAGGAAAAGAGGGGGGACGAGAGAGTGATTGATGTTGATGGGGACAAGGGCCTCATCCCCACAACCCTTGCCCGGTGGTTGTGGGGGTCTGCAGGCAGGGGGCTTATCGGAATCTGGAAGACCCCTTTAACAAAGGGGACCCCAGATCCCGCCCCCCCTATGTGAATTGGTAATGGGGTACATTGTACCCCTACCATTTCACAAAGAAAGTGTAACAAAATGTAAAAAAAAAACAGACATCTTTGGGAAAGTCCTTTATTAAAAAAAAAAAAAGAAAAACATTCCAGCGATGAAATCCAGTGTCCCGCGGTGATCCGATGTCCAGCGCTGTCCACGCAAAACGTCATTGGCTGAGCCTGATCGGACCTGATGGGGAACTTCCTCCGCAGTGTATTAAATGAATAGACCCGCCCCTTCTAAAGTTCCCCATCAGGTCCGTTCAGCCAATGACGTAGGTGTAAGGCTAAGCGGACCAGATGCGGAACGTGAGAAGGGGTGGGTCTATTCATTTATTACACTGCGGATGAAGTTCCCCATCAGGTCCGCTCAGCCAATGACGTAGGTGTAAGGCTAAGCGGACCAGATGCGGAACGTGAGAAGGGGCGGGTCTATTCATTTATTACACTGCGGAGGAAGTTCCCCATCAGGTCCGCCCCCTCGTATGTCAGACCCTGCCTACCTCATTGGCTATCTCTTTTCCTGCGGCCTGCCAGGTTGCGTTCTCGGATAAAGGGTCTGGTATGGATTTTTGGGGGAACTCCACGCCATTTTTTTTTAAATTTGGGGTGGAGTTCCCCTTAAAATCCATACCAGACCTGAAGGGCCTGGTATGGATATTTGGGGGGACCCCCACGCATTTTTTTTTTTTATCAATGATTTTTCTATGTAATGCCAGGAGCCGACAATTCATTATAGCCGCAAGTCAGTTTTAAATTACTTTTTTTTCCTTCAGAAATGACACTTTGTGCAGGGACAGTTCTAAGCACGGGAAACAAGCGTGACTTTACAGGCATACTATACACACACCCTAGGTACGAAATTTAAAGGAATATTTCACTTTTATTGTTTCACTTTAAGCATTATTAAAATCACTGCTCCCGGAAAAACGTTAGTTTTTAAAACTTTTTTTTTGCATTGATACATGTCCCCTAGGCCAGGACCCGGGTCCCCAAACACTTTTTATGACAATAACTTGCATATAAGCCTTTAAAATTAGCACTTTAGATTTCTCCCATAGACTTTTCGAATTTGCAGCGAACACCCCAAATTGTTCGCTGTTCGGCGAACAGGCGATCAGGCAATGTTCGAGTCGAACATGAGTTTGACTCGAACTCGAAGCTCATCCCTAATTATATACAGTATATATATACACACACACACAACATTCCAGTGTGGTTGTACAGTGAGTCTGATTAGTACAGATCAGGCTGGATTTCTCTGTCACCATGAGCCCCTAATATTGACACAGGGTGACTTAGACATAGGAGGTGAATGGGGAGCTGAAACAAGGGTTTTCTAACCTCCCCAAGGGATTCTGGATTCCACGGGCCCTTCCGTCACATCTCTCCCCTTTTGTCAGCAGACTGACAAAGGAGGAGAGCCCAGACGGTTGTGTCAGTGGAGACCGAAGACCCATCGACCAATATCAGCTCAAGCTGCAGTTGTGTGCAGAGGACAGTAGCATTCTGCCCTGTTAGCACTTCAGCTGTGGACCCCACATCATCCACTCTGGCTAACCGTTAGGGGGTGACTGTCACCTTCTCACCATGGGCCCCTGGAACTTCTGCAGGTGTGGAGCAGAGGTCTTGGACCCTCTGTCCGGTGGCCAGTGCTTCAGCAGGAGGAGTCTCTTGTAACTCCACTGATGCTGCTGTTGGTGCTGGGCAGAGCTCATTGAAGTTTGGCCCTTATACCAGCTCTTCTGCTGGAGGCTCATCAGGTTGTTCTTCCTCGGCAGAAAAGTCTATCAAATCCCCTGTCTCTGCAACTGGTGTCTGGGGATAGAGGTTCACAATCTCCTGTCTGTGGAACCTAGAAGATGCTATTGGTACTGGGCAGAGGTAAGCAGAGCTCTGCCCTGTTGTCAGCACTTCAGCTTTGGGGATTGCAACCTCTGGATATTCCACTGCCGATTCTCTGGCATGCTGCTGGACAGGCGCATTTCTCCATCCAACCTCGTCTTGTGCAGAAACAGGTTTGTCAAGGTCAGTCAGCGCTTGCTGCATCTGCCATAAGACCTCTGCGTCCATAGCTGCTGGGGCAGGTGGGCAAAGCACACTGTCACTATGCCACATTGCAACTCTTCAGCCAGGATTTCAGAGCTGTCTGCTGATACTTCCTGATAGTCCCAGGCAAAGGTAACCCTGGTGCTGAGCAGAGTCTAGCAGCCATTTGTAGGCAATCTCCAACTCCCATTCCTGAATGGCCAGAAACTCTATATCTTCCAGTGCCCAGTGCACTTCCGAGATGTTCAGTATCTCTTCTCTGAAATCAATTATTTTGTCCAACCACCACTCAAAATCACTCCCAAAGTCAGGGTCCCCTGTCAGCTTCACATACAACAGTCCCAGGCTGCCATAGCCAAAGCCTTCCATTGGGCTGTCATCTGCTATTCAAGGGCATGCTTGGTATACATGCCACCGGAGGGCTCTGTAGCTCTCATACAGCCGCATCTCTGCTTAAATCAGCTGTCTGCTCCTTGTGCGATTTTTTTTTCTCCCAAAAATTGCAACCACAATTCATATTGCGACCAGTAGCTTTGCTGGTTGGAGGGGAGAACTTTTCCCTGGTGGTGCATTTGCCATACAAGTAACCAGGTAAATAAGCTGCTCTGCTTTCCATTTATTCTCATGTTGTCACTCTAGTACTTACTTCTGTGCATCCATGACAGACAGACTTCAGACAAAAGTCCAATGGATTTCTGTACACACGGGTTGACCAAAGGGTGGCGGTAAAGAGCAGAAAAGAGCAGAAAAACCACGTGATGTTGGGAAAGTTTTGGGAAACTTTGCAGAAAAGTCCTGCCGTGTGTATGCTATGGGTGTGCCCGGCCAACTCCCTTCGGACAAAAATCCACGGAAAAGTTTGTTTGAAGTCCGACCGTGTGTATGAGGCTTAAGGCTCATCTTATGCTTCAAGTATCCTTGAAAGGCACCGCTACAGGCAGAAAAAACAAAGCAGCAGCCGACCAGCTTCCCAAGCAGCACTTTCACTTTCACTTTTGGCAGGTAAAGGGGAGAAGAAAAAACAAAATCTCCTACCTGTGCTTCAGCCTCACAAACCCGCAGTTTACCCAGTCTGACTGTGTTGTGCAGCTCCAGTTGCTCCACTCTCCTTCAGTCCTCCTTCTGTAGCCGCGGTGCTCAGAGGGGAACACCAGACAACAGGTAGCCCATTAGGTTTATGTATCTACCACAGCCCCCGCTCTGCTCCTAGCGGCTCTAACAGCTCCAGTCGCTCTGATGTTACACCGGCTCCGTGACTCCAGAAGTCCTCCCCTCCTCACAAGGCTGCAGCACGGTAACGTACAGCCCACACAGGGGATAGTAAACAGGACCTCCACACCCGTCACTCCACGTCCCTCCAGAGCACGCAACCACGAGCGACAGTGGTGGCGGCGAATCGCAGGGGATCTGTATTTTCAAAGGATCTGGTCTGGTCTGGTCTGTTTGTCTTCAGGATGCTGCTAATGCAGGCCGGTCCCTGCTCCAGCGTGCTCACTTTGTCTCCCAATCTGCTAACACATTCAGCTGAAGATTAACCTGCTGGCTAGTTATTGATGCCATTTTCCAGGATCCATTAGCAGCAACAGCTTGATCAGCTTAGTATACTGGGACAGCATGGGAGTGTGGGAGCTCAGGCTGGAGACGTGCTCACTCACAACCATACTGACCAGCCCCTTCCTCACCAGCTTGTCAGCGTTTTTTCTGCCTGTAACATTGCATCCGTGGGTTAGTGGATTGCCTGCGCTTGGATTTACTGTTATATTAAATACAGAAGCTGAAAAACTTTCCAGCAGTGTGGCTGAATAGATTTGCTAAGGTCAACACACCTGACTGTCTGATTACTTAACCACTGGCCATTAACCTGTAGTGATCTCCCCCCCAAAAAAAAATAATAATCTACTCCTCCATACCCCTGTCTTGATTTGACCAATAGAGACTGTTTTGGGGGTTCTCCCCCCCCCCCTTAAGAAATTGAAAAGCAGAAAGCATACTGGGGTTTTTATGACTGTCTTGTTCTTCTTTTCTATTTTTTTTTCTTTCTTCCCTATGATGAAAACATTCGCCTGAATAAACTGGAAGATTAACTATAAATTAACTATAGATAACAAGATATTCATCATCTGAATAAGCTGGTACCCCCATCCCTGTTTTAGAGGGACGACGGTCCGCAAAGGCTGAGTAATAAGAAGGGGGAGAAATACGAGGTGAAAGAGACTGTAAAGTCATAATAGAGTTGATTTAAAAGACAGTCAAATTAGTGCTACTAGTTTTTTTTTTATTATTATATATATATATATATATATATATATATATATATATATATATATATTTTTTCCCCTCCCCTGCCCACTTAATAATTTATATACATTATCTCTGTGGGATACTGTTGCCCCTCTTTTTGGACTGCTGAGAAGTGCTATTTATGAAACATTGACACCAGCAATGACTACATGCCGACAAGCTGCGCAGCAGCCGGCTAAGGGAAGCTGGAACGAGACAGGAGGGATACAAGCTTATATGTCCCCCCGGGCAGAGCAGGGACAGCATATAGGAAAACAGGAAGAGAGGAGACGTGGGGCTATGGACTCTAAGGGAGATAGTGGAAAGCGATCGGACCGTAAGTCCCCGACACCAAGTCGCGGTGTCCAAGCAGCTGGACGGGCCCATGCAGAGTATGGAAGGGGATCGCCGATAATAGGACAGGGGAGGAAGTTTCCCGAGAGGGACCCCCCTAACGTAGAACAATATCCCCCCCCCCGAGTGAGGGAAAGAAACTGCAGTGCGGGGGCAAGGCTGCTTGATGCATGAAGAAGGGAGCCCCAATATGGAAAGGGCAGAAACTGTCCAAGATAGCCCCCCTGAACCCTCAAATGGAAAAACAATATTCCCAAAGGGGGACCCGGTAGTAGTGGAGAGAGGAACCCCGACATTGGAGGAGGACTTGGCAACGGGGGAGGAGAACCAAGCAATGGCGGGTCCCAGCCATAGCTCTGGAACACAAGGAGAGAAATTGAATCCACAGGTCACAAAACCCACAAGCCCCTCACTGGAAGAGGGGGAAAATCGGACCCCGGTGCTAGGGGGGGGGATGCAGTGATGGACATCAGGGAAATTCGGGAACTACTGAGGGCCCTTCCTACAAAGACTGACATTCAGCAGCTAATTAGTGCAGTGGAGCAGTCCTGCCAGCAAGCGGTAGATGACTTGAGAGAAGACACACGGGCACTGGGGCATAGGGTGGAAAGTGTAAAAGAGAGCCAGGAGGTAATGGTACAGGTAGTGGCGGAGGTTCAAGACTCTATTAAAGAACATGAGGACGCCCTAAACTCATACAAGGATCAATTGGACGATTATGAGAATAGAGACAGAAGGCAGAACATCCGTATAAAAGGGCTACCCGAAACAATCCAAACAGCCGAACTAGCCTCAGTAGTTCAAAAAGTATTTGGTCAGATTATGGGGGCCTCTGCGCCTGAATGTATTGAGATAGATCAGGTACATCGAGTCCCCACGCACATTACTCAGAGTATAGAGAAACCTAGGGATGTCATATGTAGATTACACAAATATGCAGTAAAGGAAACTATTATGAAAATGGCCCGCAGTAGTCCTGAAATTTCCCTTGATAATACGAATCTATCATTGCACCCAGATTTAACACGCAGGACTTTGTACCAACGCCGAGCAGTTCGGCCCCTGTTTGAAGCCATGCGTTCAAAGGGGGTTTATTATCGCTGGGGGTTTCCATTTAGTTTGACGGCCTCTAGGAATGGCAGAACAGCAACTTTACGGACTAAAGACGATTTGCAGTTTTTTGTTGAAACATTGGATCTCCCATTAGTAGAATTTGTAGACTGGAGGACACATAAAGTTGGAATTCCCGTACAGCGGCCTGAACAGTGGCAACAAGTTTCCCCTAGGGGCCAACGCAGAAATCGTTAAGGGAGACATAGACCCACATAAAAGACGAGACGGCCTAACAGATGATTTAATGAATGAAGCTCCTAAGAAGGGGCAGGGTTTTTTTTTTTGTGTGTTTTTTTTTGTTTTTTTCTCACTCCCCTTCCTTTTTTGGAATGATGGGACAAATTTATATATGGCAATGGGATTTTTTTTTCTCTCTCTCCCCCTCCCTTACCAAAGCTACTTATATTTATGGATGGTTAACCACTTAAGCCCCGGACCATTTGGTAGCTAAAGGACCAGAGGTGAATTCAGAATTTTGCACTGCGCTGCTTTAACTGTAAATTGTGCGGACATGCAATGTTGTACCCAAACGAAATTTGCGTCCTTTTCTTCCCACAAATAGAGCTTTCTTTTAATGGTATTTGATTGCCTCTGCGATTTTTATTTTTTGCGATATAAACGGAAAAAGACCGAAAATTTTGAAAAAAAAATGATATTTTCTACTTTTTTTATAAGAAAAATCGAATAAACTCAATTTTAGTCATACATTTAGGCCAAAATGTATTCAGCCACATGTCTTTTTTTTTTCTATAATTGTAATTTTTATTAGTTCAAAAGAAAAAGAAGTTACAGTACGTAATAAACATAAACATCTCAAGGCAATTATCTGAGAGATATTAGTACATTTGAAAGGCAGTTGGTACATATTTAAGAGTACACTCAAGATAATATAAAAACCATACCAGTACGAATTGCATACATGTCATTAACAAATAGAAATTGCAGAGGACATTATGCACGATTACAGGTTACAGAGGCAGTATAAGGCAACTCGCAACGAAGGGATCCGTACAGACAGTCTAATCTTAAATCTCCTGTTCTCCATAACTCGAGGAGTCCCAAAGTTCCCAAACCCTGTCAAATTGAATCACTGTGTCGTGTACTCTATCCGTAAGAGATTTCATTCTCCGAATCTCTGCAATTAATTGCAGAAACTGCAGGTGAGAGGGGAGGGGAGGGGGGGGGGGGGGTGGTGGACAACCAACACATCGGTATAGCCCTTTAGCAGCCAAAAGTATATATGAGATTAAACGTTTAACAGATTTTGGGACCCCCGGAAAGGGAAATCCAAGCAAATAGTGGATAGGGTCTAGAGGGAGAGATAGACTTGTTACAGACTGAAGAGTTTGCATAACCTCCGTCCAGAATGACCGTATAAGTGTACAGGACCAGAATATATGAAAGTGTGAGCCTATCTCAGTTTTGCATCTCCAGCATGTAGGGGGGAGGGTAGGGTTAACTCGATGAAGTCTATCAGGGGTTTTATACCAAAACATCAAAACCTTCACTGCCGTTTCCCTCTGAGTTACACATTTAGAGGATTTAAAAGTTGAAGACCATATTGCGGTCCACATTTGCAAAGGGATAGGGCGCTCCAGTAGCAGATTCCACTTGCGCATGTATAGGTGCGTGTCAGCCGTTAAATCTTTAGATTCGTGTAAAATGTGATATATGGATGATATAAGATGTAATTGATGGGGGCCTTGTTTACATGAAAACATATTTTTTTTGCAAGAAAATTATGTTGAACCCCCAAACATTATATATATTTTTAAAGCAAAGGCCCTACAGAATAAAATGGTGGGTGTTGCATTTTTTTTTCTACACAGTATTTGCGCAGCGATTTTTCAAACGCATTTTTTGGGGAAAAAATACACTTTTTTTAATTTTAATGCACTAAAACACACTATATTGCCCAAATGTTTGATGAAATAAAAAAGATGATCTTAGGCCGAGTACATAGATACCAAACACGACATGCTTTAAAATTTCGCACAAACGCGCATTGGCGACAAACTACATACATTTTTAAAAGCCTTTAAAAGCCTTTACAGGTTACCCCGTTAGATTTACAGAGGAGGTCTACTGCTAAAATTACTGCCCACGATCTGACCTTCGCGGTGATACCTCACATGCATGGTGCAATTGCTGTTTACATATGACGCCAGACCGATGTTTGCGTTCGCCATTGGGCAAGAGCAGGGCAGGACAGGGGTGCTTTTTTTTTTTTTTTTTTTTTATTAATTTTGCTTTTTATTTTGTTTTTAAATTGTTCCTTCCATATTTTTTTTTTATCATTTTTATTGTTATCTCAGGGAATGTGGGTCCTTTTTACATGTGTGACATGTGTTCTCTTTCTTGTTTTAATTTATTACAATTTTATTCTCATTTATATATTTTTTAGTTCTCCATTTTATATATATCAGATCAGGTCTATTCCATATTTCACATTGTGTATATGTGAGACATATGTATCTTTATTTGATGCATTTACTGTTTGTAATGTATATCGGGGTGGTTGGATATGTGGGGGTTCATTTTTTGAGCATTCATGCATGTGGGGTTCCAATCTGTGCTATTATCATCTCAGGTTCATACTCACTCATGAGTGTTAATTCAACACCCATCCCCCCCTTTCTGTAATATATGTACACCTTTTCATCTATACAAGATTGGGGAAAAAAAAAAAAAAACCTGTGTCTTTGGGGACTAATGCAGATTTATAATTTATCTGCATGATCTTTGAAGTTTCCATTTTAATAAGTTTTGTTTTTTAATATATTAAGGATTCTTATTAATAATATGATTTATAGAGTCCTATATTATGTATGCTTTATATTTCTGGTCCCTTTTGGTGTACTTTTTGAAGCCTGAATCTGCGGATCCTTGTGTTGTTTGGATTAAGCTCCATCTTTCAGTAGGGTCCACAGATGTGTCCTTGAGGGATTGGTTACCCCGTCGGAGCACAACAGGCTTTTGAACATCCCACATTAGGGAGTACATTAGTCCTGCACCCACACGGGTTTGGTTTATCCTAATGTTTTCCCCTATTTGTTTACTGTCGGGCAGTGCGGAGAACGTTTTCTTCCGCATTCCGTGTTCGATGCGGTCATGTGACTGTTGGTCACATGGGCATGCATCGCGTCATCCCTAATGCAGTCACGTGACGTAGGTCACGTGTTTGCACACCACGTCACCGCGAGTGCGGTATCGCATCGGTCTGGGCAGGAAGTGCTTTGATGCGTCCCTGTCCCGCAGGCGTGGAACGCTTTGCGGTACGGGGTTGATGGCAATTGGCTGCGCCGCGTTCCATGTGACGTGACGTGATGTGAGTCACGTTCCGTTGTGAATGCCCACTTGGGACAGTGTGTCATCTCTTGACACGCTAACCCCCAATCCCTCCAAGTTATGACACGCGAGTCACGCCCCACTGTTGTGTTTACCATTGGTTTTTATACATGGGGCGGTCTCTGCTTATGTGGATATCCAATCCATGCCGCAAATGGGTACATGCCACTCCTCTACTCTGAGGACCTATCATGGAGCTCGATTACTCCTTTTCCATATGGAGGCTTGAAACGCACGCCCATGCGCCATTTTGGACCACACAGGAAGTGGATGCTGACTGATTGAACTCCCAGGTGAGGTTTTTCTCCTTGGGGTCATATTTTCTATAAATGTTGTGGAAGCAGCAGTGGATATTCACCCCAGATGATGCAATCCTTTTTGCGAAACGCGTCGGGAGATTCCACTGCTGCCCCTGTTGTACAAGCGTTTGTTTAAACCATCTTGATGTAAGTGTATTTGCCTACATTAAAGTTTGATTTTTAGACGATATTATGCCATGTGCCCTTCTCTTTTCTCCCATATATTTATCTGATCGGCATCCTGGTTTACCACCATTTGAGTCATTTTTTCCATTCACCTCTATTACCATTGCTGAGAGCATTGTCCTGAGGATTTACCTGCATAGGATCAGCGCAGGAGGAGACATACATCTAAAAGCCTGATGTGACCCTTCAAACGCATGTTTGTTTGGGTTCACTTGTTCCGGTAAGCCTTCCATATATTGGTGGTGGTTATCTACACTTCTTTTCCAAGTTTGCAGATTTCATACACATCTGTTCAAGAATCGCTTTATTTATTAGAGACTTTTTTCACCATTCACATGAATTTTGTCACTTAATTGGACATTATTTTTTATCACACTGGGTGTTTTCAATTTTCACTTTTGTTCAGCGCTGCATTTTTTGTTTTTTGTTTTTTATTGTTATCTCAGGGAATGTAAATATCCCCTATGATAGCAATAGGTAGTGACAGGTACTCTTTTTTTGAAAAAACTGGGGTCTAGACCCTAGATCTTTCCTCTGCCCTCAAAGCATCTGACCACACCAAGATCGGTGTGATAAAATGCTTTCCCAATTTCCCAATGGCGCTTTTTATATCCGGGGGGGGACATTCCCTCCCACTGCTTGTAAAAGCAGTCCAGAGGCTAATTAGCCACTAGGATTGCTTTTACATGAAAGCCGGCCACTGGCTGAAAAGAATGATACCAAGATGATACCTAAACCCGCAGGCATCAATCTGGTATAACCATTCAAATTCCAGCAACATACCAGTACGTTGCTGGTCCTTGTTGGACATGTATTGTAATCTTTTTTTTCATGCAGCCAGGTGGCTGAACGAAAAAAGAGATTGATCGGTGGGTATGCCCACCATTAGAATACCGCCCTTCATCCACGCACTTCTAATGATGGGCATACATGCACCATTTATATATGCCGAAGCATGGGGGCATCCTCCCGCAAAAAAGTTATGCCGCACACACATGGTCGGACTTTTCCACGGGCAAGCCTTCGTCGGAATTTCGACCGTATGTACGCGGCATTAGGAGCAAAATCACTCCTCCGCCCCTGCTGCCCCAATGCTTCGGCATATTTGCTTTTTTTTTTAACTGTGGTGGTGAAATCACCTCCTACAGCACTGGAGTCGCAGGAATCAGGCCTGTCTCTGCGAACGCTGCAGTTATGTGTGTTGTGTTTTGTAAGTGACAGTGATCGATCGATACTGCACTTGGGTGGCCTGGGCTGGACGGAGGGGCAAAACGCAGGTGCTAGCAGGTATCTGGGCTGATCCCGCTAACACTGCGTTTTTGGGAACCCTAAACTGCTGGGGACGCCAGTATAGATCTGATCAGATCAGATATTGATCTGTTCAGATACTATACCACTAAGGGAGGTGTATGCTTCACGCGTGGGTGTTAGCGTTACTGGCACTAACCTGACGCTGCCTGGGGTGTGACGCAGACCCTCTCTGACGCTAAAACCTAATTGATATCACCCGCCGGGCGATCAGGGGGTTAAACCTTTATTGGGTTATATACGGCGGGTGCCCTGACACTATAAAAAGCAAACTAACTAACCAGCGTCACCCGTAACACTTATATGATGATCACTGGTGAAAGGGTTAACTAGGGGCAATTAGGGGGTTAAAACCTATTAGATAATATATGGGGGTACCTGACGCTATAAAAACCTGCAGCGATTCTAAAAAAAATTACTGGCTACCGATCTGCATCACCGACGCTAAGACAGCGATCAGAAAAATGATCGCTTAGCGACAGTGGTGATAGGGGGTGAAAGGGTTACCTGGGGGACGATCAAGGGGGTTAAACCTTTGTTAGATAATTTATGGGGGTACCTGACGCTATAAAAACCTGCGGCGAACCTAAAGAAAATTACTGGCTACCGGTCTGCATCACCGACGCTAAGACAGCGATCAGAAAAATGATCGCTTAGCGACAGTGGTGATAGGGGGTGAAAGGGTTACCTGGGGGGGCAATCAAGGGGGTTAAACCTTTATTAGATAATTTATGGGGGTACCTGATGCTATAAAAACCTGCGGCGAACCTAAAAAAAAATACTGGCTACTGATCTGCATTACCGACGCTAAGACAGCGATCAGAAAAATTATCGCTTAGCGACAGTGGTGATAGGGGGTGAAAGGGTTACCTGGGGGGCGATCAAGGGGGTTAAACCTTTATTAGATAATTTATGGGGGTACCTGACGCTATAAAAACCTGCGGCGAACCTAAAAAAAATTACTGGCTACCGATCCGCATCACCGACGCTAAGACAGCGATCAGAAAAATGATCGCTTAGCGACAGTGGTGATAGGGGGTGAAAGGGTTACCTGGGGGCGATCAAGGGGGTTAAACCTTTATTAGATCATTTATGGGGGTACCTGACGCTATAAAAACCTGCGGCGAACCTAAAAAAATTTACTGGCTACCGATCTGCATCACCGACGCTAAGACAGCAATCAAAAAATGATCGCTTAGCAACGGCAGTGCTAGGGGGTTAAAGGGTTATCTGGGGGTGATCAAGGGGTTAAACCTTTATTAGGGGGGGTTAGGGGGCTACACTGGACCTAAAACTAAATGTACTGACACTTTTACAGTCACAAATGTCACTGATTGCAGTGATCAGTAAATAAATGGTCACTGCAATCAGTGACACTGTGACTGGGGGCTGGGGGGTGATCTGGGGGGGCCTGGGGGGCGATTTATGTGCCTATGTGTGCTGGTGTTAGTGTAGTGTTTGTGAACTAACCTTGATGTCTTCTCTTGTACGGCGCTCGGTATATGTGAGCGCCGCACAAGAGATGACATCACTTCCTCCTGCTTCCTCTGCCTGTGTAAACATTCCACAGACAGAGGGGGCATTTCCATTCTCCGGGAGCGATCGCGGGGGGGTGGCCGGAATCGAACGGCCGTCCCCTCATGTCGGATCCCTCCCCAACGAATTCCGACCACTCACTGTACAGAAGGGGGGTCCGATTGGACCCCCAACTGTACAAAGGCAATCACGTATGCTCTACGTGATTGTGCCTGTCGGTGCCATTGTGCCGACGTATATATACAGTGAGCGGTCGTTAAGTGGTTAAAAGGGTGGTTTTTTTTTGGGGGGGGGGGTTATGGGATCAAAAACCCAGGTGAATAGATATAAGGGGGGAGATGGGCCACGGCCTCCGGTATATGTTAAACGTGCTGTATATGTAAATATGTGCATGTGGAAGAAACACATTTTTGTTGCGGGGGGGGGGAAGTGTTTATGCCAGTATAAAAAGTTACAGTATGGGGGGAGGATATATGGGGCATCTTAATCTTAAAAAAGGTTTCTGGATGGTACAATTAGAAGACTTAGATATTGGGCGAATAGAAGAGAATAGTGTCTGGGGCGGAGGGAATTGGAGTGGGGAACTCAGGGATATCCTGGTCTTTTAGGACGGTCCCGATATAATGGGATTGGTTGAACTGGTATCAGTGAGGGGGTGGAGGGGTCCGGGCACAGGGCGTGTGTGCGGACCCCTCTACCAGTTATTTGGGACGTTCCGAGGGGGAGATATACCCAGAGTATCTCTGGGGAGGGAATGCAATAGAGTTTTTTTTGTATTTTTTTTTGTGTCCTTTTCTTTTTTTTTTCTTTTTTCTTTTCTCTCTTCTCTTTCTGGTCAAGGGCAAGGAGTGCAAGATATGGCTGGTATTTTGAGAGATGACTATACCATTAAAAATTGTATCATATAATGTGAGGGGACTGTGTTCACAGCATAAAAGGGGCCACCTTTGGCATGAACTGCATCATTATGCTGCGGATATAGCATTTTTACAAGAAACGCATTTCAGGTAGGGGTCTATACCTGTTATGCCTGGACACACGTTCAATCACTGGTACCATGCAACATCGCCTATTGCTAGAGCAAGGGGAGTTACAATTGCTTTCAAGAAAACTTGCCCATGGGTATTGAAGTCTGTACAAGCTGACAGAGAAGGTCGCTTTATATTTGTTAAAGGTACTATGCATAGCCAGCGATACACATTTGCTGCGATTTATGCACCAAATATAGGGACAATTAATTTTCTTGCTAAAATGTTGAAGATGCTGGAGAAATTTAGGGAAGGCTGTTTGATCTTGGGCGGAGACTTCAATATTGTGCTGGACCCAAGTTTGGACACAACATCAGGGAAAACATCTATATCCTTTAGAGCTCTAAAGCATTTAAAACAACTTCTATGCACTCAACATCTGGTCGATAGTTGGCGGGTAATGCACAATAAAGTAAAGGATTACAGCTATTACTCTAAAACACATAAAATGTACTCGCGTATTGATGTATTTATGGTAGATCAATTCTATTTAGAAAAGGTTCAAAATTGCACCATTGAGTCCATAACCCTCTCAGATCATGCCCCAATAAGGTTGACACTCTCTCCGACCCAGCCAGGCTATATAGAACGGACTTGGAGACTGAACGAATCAATATTAGATAACAAAAAGATAACCGAGGAACTGTCAGTTAAAATAATGGACTATTTTGAGAGGAATACACCATGTGAGGTGTCAGATCAGGCAGTGTGGGAGGCTCTTAAAATGGTTATAAGAGGAGAACTAATAGCTTATGGGGCTCACATCAAGAAGGAAAGAAGGAAGGAAGTGACAGATTTATTAGAGAAAATCAATGTACTGGAGATTAAACATAAAAAAAACCTTGACTCCTTAGAGAGCCAACAACTAGGAAACCTTCGAGCAGAACTCGCACAATGTCTAGATCGAAAAATTAATAACAAATGCAGATACTTTGCTCATAGGTTCTATGAGCAAGGGAACAAATGCGGTCGGCTACTGGCTAAACAACTTAAAAAGCAACAAGAATCTAGACATGTCCATAACCTGTTAAGTCGAAACAAAAAGTTAGTGGAAACCCAGGCCATAGCAAAATAATTTCATAGATTCTATGAAACACTATATAATATCCAGACACCCGAGACTTTACAAATAGAAAATAGGGAGGACCAAAGAAGGGAGGAGATACGAGAATATATTAAGGAATCATCAATGCCCACCCTATTGGAGATAGTTACAGCAGACATGGAACATCCAATTACAGTTGAAGAGTTGAGCAGAGCAATAGCAGCCTTGCTGATAGGGAAAAGACCTTGCCCAGATGGCTTTGACAAATATTTACTATAATACATTTTCTTCTGAGTTGATAAGACCATTATGTAATTACTTTAATACAATTAATGCGACTAATCTGTTGCCATCAGAAGCCCTGTTGGCGTACAATACTGTACTCCCAAAGGAAGGGAAAGATCCGCAGTTCTGTGCCAATTACAGGCCTATTTCTCTGCTCAACTCGGACACTAAACTGTTGGCCAAATTCCTAGCACTATGATTGCAAGAACATATCGGTGGGCTAGTGCATCCAGATCAGACAGGTTTTATGAAAGGACGTGAGGCAAGGGATAACACCATCAGGGCACTTCATCTTCTTCATTGGATGAAATATGGCCCAGAGAAATCCCCAAAGATCGTTCTATCAATGGATGCTGAAAAGGCTTTCGATAGGGTGAACTGGGGCTTTATGAGTGAAGTCTTGAGGGGGGTGGGCCTGGGTGACCGCATGATGGGATGGGTAATGGCCCTTTATGCGAACCCAAGAGCTAGGGTTAAAGTAAACGGTACAGTATCAGACTATCTTAACATATGCTGATGACTTATTATTCTATCTTTCTACACCACAGGCATCCTTAACAGCTCTTATGCAGGAAGTGGGCAGATATGGGTACCTATCTAACTTTAAAATACATTTTGAAAAATCAATACTTTTACCCAGCCATGTACCTCAAGAGATGGCAAGGACGCTGAGGAGGGCATACCCCTTTGTATGGAAGAAGGACTCCTTGTTCTATTTGGGGGTACATATCACCGCAGATCAAAAAATATTATATGATCTTAATTATGCATCCCTAATGGCCAGGATAGTGGGGAACCTAAAGAAATGGACAGGGCAATACCTAACATAGTTTGGAAGAGTGAGTGCCATTAAAATGTGTATACTACCTAGAATTATCTATATATTACATACAATCCCGATTAGACTACCAGAAACCTTTTTTTTTATGTCAATACATTTTTATTGGGTTTTACAAGATACAAGAAATAAAATACATATATCTTATAATTTCACATCAATGCAGATGACAAAAGCATTTGTCCAGGAATACAGGTATGAATGTATATTGCATAATATTGCTGTGAAATATTAAGTGGCATATCGTTAAACCATTTATCAGACCACCCCGGTGGGTGCAAACTGTGGTCTGAAATAACTGAACCTGTACAGCTTAATGTGGATTCTCTAAACAGTGTTATTGAAAATCACCAACATATTGCGTATCTACTCAATTTATATTACTATCAAAGGTGTTTATGCATTCACTTCGATAATCATCTTTTATAGAAATATTTAGGGTTAGAGAACTTGGACAGGGAAAAATAATAAGTAGAACTAAAGTAAAAGGAACGGAGGTAAAAGGAACGGAACAGCGGAACCAGCACAAGATGCAAATTATAGCTACCGAGCAGTGTCATCAATATACTTCATTGTATGCTCTTCTTCCAACAGACAGAATGAGGGACCAAAAAGAATCAGCGAAGGTGTCTATTATAGGACTTGTACCACTCCATCCACGGGTTCCATTGTGGATAGAAATCTGCATATCTGCCTTCTATAGATGCTAACATGCTTTCATATGTGTAATGGATGGATAACGTTCGAATGACTTCTCCTACCCTGGGTGTATCCGGTGTCCTCCAAAGTCTAAGTATGACTAATTTAGCAGCTAGAAGTAAATGTATCGTAAACTTCCTGAGGAAAGGCGGTATATCTTCTATGCCTAAGTGTAAAATGTCTAGTGATGGAGAGGGAATTATATGCAGGCCTGTGACCTGATGAAGAATTAGGAATACGCTAGACCAGAATTTAGCTAATTTCCCAGAGGACCATAGGATATGTGATAGCGTTCCCACCTGTGTACATTGCCTCCAGCACAATGGGGATGTGTGTGGATCGAATTTGGCTATCCTGGATGGCGTTAGGTACCATCTATGCGTAACTTTGTGAGCTAGCTCCCAAAGGTTCGCACACTTAGTAGCTGAGTGAGTATATTGGAGGGCTCTGACCCACTGATCAGCTGTATATGAGGTTTCCAGCTCTCTCTCCCAGGCCAGTATTGAGTTAGATTTCTCAAACACCAATTTATCATTCAAGAAGTTGTAAAAAAGTGAAATACCCCCTCTACGGCAAATTTTTGAAGTGATAAATGTGTGTAATTTCCAGAACAATTTATATGTTCTAAAGTGGCCTTTTTTAAGGAATGAAATCACTCTGAAATAGTTGAATTGTTCAGAGGCCGGGAGATTAAATTCTTGTTGTGCGAGAGGGAAAGACTTCAAAGTGTCATTCGAATAAAGGTCCGAGACCCAATGAAGTCCTCCCACGATCCATTTATTAAGATTTAGTTCAGGTATTAGTAGTGCTATGGTGTTGATGGGTACTTCAATGGCGATGTTAGGTGCTAAGGTGGTCCTGGTCAGCACTAGTTGCTTCCAGGCAACTAGGGTTGCTGTCATTGGTGGGGACAGGTACTTATATTTGGTTCTAGCAAGGGGATAGGCAAGCAGAAATTCTTTCAAATTTCCATTAGGTATTAAGGATTGTTCTATGAGACCCCATAGTGGCAAGGGCTGGATGTTAAACCACCCCCTAATCTGTGCTAGTATTGCCGCTTTGTGGTAGTCAGAGAAATCTGGTACGCCCGCCCCCCCTGCCCTTTTGTGTTTTCTAAGTTTGGAGAAAGTGCACCTCGCCTTCTTACCTTGCCAAAGAAAACCCGAAAGCATTTTTTGTAAACCGCTAAAGAAAGTTTTGGGAATCGGAACAGGGACTGTCCGAAAGATCTATAGGATTTGGGCTAGAATCTGCATTTTGAAAGCCGCCAGACGACCTGTCCATGATAATATATGTTTGCTCAGTATACCTAGCCTATCCAATATTTGTGTTACCAATGGTTGGTAGTTGGCTTTATATAGTTGTTCAGGGTGAGAGGTGAGCTGGATCCCCAGGTAGCTTATGGCATAACTCGACCAGATATATGGGTAATTGGATTGTAATGTAGTTTTGTCGTGATGGGGCACCCCCAAATCCAGAATATAAGATTTAGATTCATTCACCTTGTAATAAGATATTTGGCTATATTCCTGAAGTACTTGCGAGACCTTTTCCAAGGAAGATATTGGATTGGTAAGCATTAGAATCACGTCATCAGCAAAAAGGCTGATGACATGTTTTTTATTGTTGATTGTGAAACCCTGTATCTCTGATGTCTGTCTGATGCGAGCTGCAAGTGGCTCCATCAGGAGATTAAAAATGAGGGGAGAGAGAGGACAACCTTGTCTCGTGCCATTAGTAATCCCAAAGGATCTGGGTAGCATACCCGACGTGTAAACTTTGGCTGATGGTGAAGTATATAAAGCCAGGATTGCGGAAAGCAGAAGATCTTTGAACCCAAATTTTAATAGAGCTTGTTGTAGGTACACCCAGTGTACTCTGTCAAACGCCTTCTCCGCATCCAACGCTAGGAGCAGAGAAGGCGTGCGACATTTCCTGGCAACATAGGTAATATTAATCAAGCGTCTCGTGGCGTCCGATGTCTGTCTGCCCTTTGTAAACCCCGATTGGTCGGGATCGATCAAAGTAGGTAAAATATTAATTAACCTCAAGGCTATCATCTTGGCATATATTTTAAGGTCAACATTTAATAATGAAATCGGTCTAAAATTCTGGGGTGCATCAGGTGTCTTCCCCGGTTTGGGAAGTGTGACCACCAAGGCTTCCAGCATCTCAGCAGGAAAAGAGGCAGAGGCAGCTGCAGTATCAAAAACTTTTAGTAGGTGAGGTCCCAAGGTTGTTTGAAATGTTTTGTAGTAATCACCTATAAGTCTGTCAGGGCCCGGGGATTTGTTACTATGGAGGGTTCTTATGGCTTGCAGAACTTCGTCGAGAGTGAAGGCGGAATTTATGTCTCGTAACTGTTCTTGTGACAGGGTAGGTAAGTTAATGTCCGCCAGAAACCCCTCAATGGTTGATAAGGAAAGTTGGTGGGTGTCTTTATCTAAATGAAGATTATAAAGGGAGCTATAATAATCGCTGAAGGCATCAGCGATGCCCTGGGGGTCATATACCTTCTCCTTGCTCGTAGGGTGAATAATATAAGCTAACCTAGATTTAAAACGTTGTCCCTGTAAGCGTCTCGCTAGCGCTTTCCCTGCTTTGTTATTAGTGGAGTAGAAGGACATTTTCATTCTTTTTTCGTTTTGTTCAAAAGTTTGGAGAAGAAGTAATCTAAGATCATGTCTTAGTGTAGTGAGTTTGGCGCTGACGGGGGAGGAAGGGTTCATCTTGTTCTGGGTTTCTAAGGAATCAATTTCTGACATTAATGCGGAGATTTTCAGCTGCCTCTGCCTCCTGAGCCTAGCGCCTAATTGAATAAATATGCCTCTTATGTATGCCTTATGGGCATTCCAAAGCAAAAAAGCATCATCCGTGGAAGAGGAATTGATTTGGAAATAGTCCGACAGGTGGTCTTTCAGGATTGATTTAGTGTTTGGGTTTTGAATAATTTGAGCGTTGGCACGCCAGACAAAGGTAGTGTTGTCGGGATAAGAATCTCTCAGTTCGAGGAGAATAGGAGCGTGGTCTGACCACGTTATCGTGTCAATTTTTATTTGGGAAACTTTTTGAAGCACCCACCTGTCTAATAAAAACAAATCAATCCTCGAATATGAGCAATGTCTATGTGAGAAAAATGAATAATCCCTTTCACTGGCGTGTGTACAACGCCAAGCATCATATAGGTCATGCGAGCGAAGAAAGTTCCCCAAAGATGGTATCCTGGTAGACTGGATCGTGGTAGAATCCAGAGTTGGATTGGGAACTACATTGAAGTCTCCGCACAGTACAAGGGAGCCCTGTTTCACCTTTTCAACTTTGTGCATGAGTCTGTTGAGAAATCGAATTTGACGTTTGTTGGGCGCATAAAGAGTTACTAGAGTATAGCGGGTGTTGTTTATGTCACAAATTAGTATCAGATATCGACCCTGAGGGTCAGTGAAGTCCGAAATTAAATTGAAAGAAATTGTGTCTCTAATCGCAATGAGGACTCCTCTTCGCTTCGCTGCCATGTTAGAGAAGAAGTAATGCTGGAAAGACTTGTATGTGCATTTAGGTGGAGCATTAATGTGGAAGTGGGTCTCCTGTGCGTAGAGTATATCACATTGCGAAGATACAGCCTCTCTCCAAAGGGATGCTCTCTTAGCTGGGTGGTTTAAGCCATGGGCATTAATTGAGAGAATTTTAACTGGCATGTAGGTCCGTCAAGAATGCTATGTGTGGCGTATAGTGGAAGTACTTACAGTCAATGTTCGTAGTATGCGATTCTTTGAGGGGGACCCATCCCCGTCCGATTCGAAGATTCCATGTAGCGATGCTATAGCAGTAGTGGGGATGGAATAGAAGAGAGGTAGTGTTGGTTCTTAGATGAGTTGGTCGGTGCTGTTCCTGGAAAAAAAACTGGTAAACAAAACGAAAAGTACGAAAACTAAGACGTAAAACATGGGTCATCACAACCCTGAGGCAGAACATTTCTGCTCAAAAGATTGGGAGCTTAAGTCGTGGAGGCAGCTCCGATATGCGGGGCCCTGGGAGTGGGCATTTGTTATAAGGCATTGGGGTTTCTCTTTTATCATACAGAATCATCCCTTTGTTTTTGATCTCGGGAACTCCTGCTGGAGTTACCTGCTCTAGGAGGTTCATCTGGCCCCTCCGGTAGAATTTTCCATTTCTGTAGCAATCGGTACCCCTTAGACGGGGACGTGATTGCATGCGTTGTACCATCTTTAGTCACCAATAGCTTTGTGGAATATCCCCACCTGTAATCAATACTATGGTTTCTCAATGCCTTGGTGACATTATTCAAATTTTTACGAAGTTGTAGCGTGAACTGAGACAGATCAGCATAAAATTGTAAAGTGGAGTATTCAGTGTTGTGGTGCTCCCCTTTGCGTGTTATTGTCATTAGTCTCTCTTTGGTTTGATAGAAGTTGATTCGGAATAGAACATCTCTAGGGACATTATCTGGGATGAAAGACGGCTTAGGTAGTCTATGAATTCTGTCTATAGAGAGTTCAATGGCGGAAAGATCAGGCATGAGCGTGGTGAGCATGGTAGTAGCATAAGAGCGCAGGTCAGAAGGGGTTACAGTTTCAGGTATTCCTCTTATCTTAACGTTATGTCTCCTAGACCTGTCTTCCAAATCAGCTAATTTCGCTCTCATCCATGCTTGTTCATCCTCCACTGTGTCGTTTGCATCCACCAAATCATTAATGGTGGTAGCATATTCCCCCATTTTTGTCTCAATATGGTCAACTCTATCTCCCACTTCTGCAAGCTCAGTGCTAAATCTCCTCATGCAGGCCATCATATCACTGTGAATCGAGCTCCTGAGTGAAATAAGCATGTCTTTTAGTGTAGTGTCCAGCACTGGTTGGTGCAGCGTGGGGAATGAGACTATCGAATCTGGAAGCTCCCTAGTGTCATCCTGTGAGTCTGCAGTGGATCTTACTTCACACTGCTGCAGATCAGGCTCTTCCGTCCTAAAGCGGGTCTTAGCCGGGCTACCGCTCAGTGGAGATGGGGTCAGGTAAGCCTGGGGTGTATCAGTGTTATCGAGGGACTTTCTGGTCGACATCCCCTTACCGCTCTGAAGATGTCCTCTAGCCGCTCTGGAAGCTGGAGAGGCGCCGGCGCCATCTTGTCCTCGAGGCTGCGACGGCAGCATGTAGTAATCCGTCAGTTTCTTCGGTCTGCGTTCAGCTGGCCGCTTTCTGGTCATGTTGGCCGGGTGGTGGGGAGTCAAACCGCTGCTTCTAGACTCTTTGTATATGCCTTTCTTTGCTTTTAGCCGCTTATTGTCCCGCTGTCCGCCGGAGCTCAGGGATCACACCACCATCTCGGTGGAGTCCAAGCCACGCCCCTCCCAGAAACCTTTTTTAAACAGATACGGAAGGCTTTTGTAGCATTCGAATGGTTCGAATTTTGAACTGGTGCCATGACTCCTCTAATAAAATGTGGGTCCCACTAGAAAAAACAATAGCAGGGAGGAACCTTTCAGGGGCCCCTTGGATCCCGAGTACGTTAAGAGGACTCTCGAAATGGACATCTCCCCTGACTTGGAACTCTTTGTTAATATGGGATAAGTTGAATAAAACAGAGAGTATTCCCCCCAGGTGTCCCCCCTAGCTCCACTGGAGGGATTCCCATGGTTCCTGCCAGGGGAGGGAGGGGGATTCCTGGGGGCATGGGGTCGGGATGGAGATACCACGTGTGGTAAATTCGCCCCGCAGGGAACCATAGCAGCCTATTCAGAACTGGTTGCGGCCCTAGGGAATATACCCACATCAGGTTGGAGATACTATCAAATGACAGGTTTCTTTAACAAGATGAAACCTCTACTGAGATCATTAAACTCAATTACGGTGTTTGAGGGCCAGTGTGTGTGCTTGAGGGACGCTAGGCATCTGTTATCTCAGATGTACAGATTGATACTAGGAGCCCAAAAGAGTACAGTCCCATACTTTATCAGGGAATGGGAAAGAGAGTTAAATAAAGAACTGTCAGAGGAACAAATTAAAAAAAATTATCAAATCAACCTATTTTACATCTATAAGTTCGTACGTTCAGGAAATGGCTTATAAATTTATGACAAGGTGGTACAGGACGCCAGTAAGATTAACTCAGATGTACCCAGCGGCAGATGCCCGGTGTTGGAGAGGATGTGAGCAGAGGGGTACATTTCTCCACTTGTGGTGGGAATGCCCCAGGATTAAAACATTCTGGTTATCAATTGCACCATGGATTGAGAGGTTGACCCCTAGACCTATGGAGTTTACGCCCCTATGCTTCCTATCCCATGGAACACCCGGCTCCTTTAAAACCTACAGGAAGAGTATCACACCACACTTATTGAACGCAGCTAAATTATTAATCCCCAGATTTTGGAAACAGACCGCCTGTCCAACACTAGAGGACTGGAAAAAGGAGGTCAACCATATAATGGAAGCCGAAAGGTGGACGCAAGTAGTGAAAGACAAAAAAGGGGAATTTGATAAGACATGGGCAGGCTGGATACAGTGTGCACCTGAGATGGGCTGAGGATAAGAGACATGGAGTGGGAAAGCAGGGGGCGTAGCAGATCCTTAAGGATCCCCAGTATAGTTGCTTATGGTTTCAGCTATAAAGGAATAAAGAGCCGAACCATGAACCTTGACCAGAATTGATATATTTTCCTTCTTATTTTATTTCTTAATTTTGATTTTTCTTTTCTTTTTTTTTCTCCCCCCCCTCTCTCTCATTGACCTCCCTAATAAATTCTTACGGCTTTGATAGTGTGGAGTGAGATGTCTACCCCTAATTAGGAGAGACAGAGGGAGTTAAGTCACGTTGAAATAGTGATGGGAGGGATGGGAAGGGGGGTGGATGATAAGGAATAGGGCACACACAGGAGAAGAGGGATTTAAAGTAGTATTTGGACATAGATTGTACATGACCACTGCGAGGATATCACCATTTTTTTAAATGTATTTATTTATTTATTTTTTATTTATTTATTTATGGGGGAAGAGTAGGTCAGGAGGATCGCTTGAATGTAAACACAGGTGAAGATATCACAAGGTATAATCATCTATTTTTAACACAATGGCCGTTAGTGGCCTCTTATGAGGTCTGGGTAGAGGGGAATCAATAAACACGTGGAAGTAGGAGAGGGGATCCCTCCCCATTCCCTTTTTTTTTTTTTTTTAAGCTTCTTTGTTGTCACCTAAGTTGGGGAATTAGGCCATGGGGGCCGCTACACACAATTATGTGTAATTAATACTTAACCACGAGGCACAATCTACATACACATTTTTTTTTTTTTTTTATTATACATTTTTTTTTCTCCTTTTTTTTTTTTCTCCACATTAAAAAAAGAATAGTAACTATGGCCATCGGTGGCCTTTTTGGAAATAGGAGGGGGCGTTGTTTAAGTGACACAGAAGGGCACAGTAGGAGAACACATGACTCAAGTAGAGGGAATGGAGTGAGTAGGGATAGAGCAGACTTACTCCTCCGCAGCCAGGGATGGCGTGGAGGGAGGGGGGAGAGGGAACTATTTTATTTTTTCATGGTTTTTTTTGTCTTTTTTTTTTTTTTTTCTTTCCTATTCCTTTTTTCTTTTGGGGGGGGATAGCATAATTGATAAACTTTTAATAAGACAATTTTGTACCTAGTTCTTTCCTGTAAGGTTCATTTGTGTCTTATGTAAATGATGTAATATAAGAATGTACAATGCTGAATGGAAATGTTGAAGTTTATAATAAAATAAAATAAATTTTGATTATAAAAAAAAGAAAGGCACTGCTTAGCTTGTACTTCAACTACACAATTTATCTGTCACTATTTTTAGATCTTTAAAACTGTGAGCTTCTCCCTTGGAGACCCTGCTGGGACCCTCGCTGAGATTCACTGACTTTTTGGATTTGGAGGACCTTTTTATTATTAGCCGCACACACATTTCTTGTCATGTGGGATACCATTCAGAATCTTTATTGATGTAAGAACTTTTCCGTCCTTATCAAATTGCCCCTGTGCATTTCACTTGCAGAACAAAATGTATGCTTTATTTGATATACTAATGCAATATGTTCTTTTATTAGACATTTTGGCTCTATACGTTTGTAAATCCCCTGAAGAAGGGCATCAAGCTGGAAACGATTATTGGGTCTTACTAAGAGTCGCTTTTTATATGTATTCAATCTACTTTCTACTTGGATTTGTCCGTCATTCAGCGGGCCGCCTCCCATGGAGGCAGAATCGATCGTGGCGGCATGTATCGTCAGTCGTAGAAGGATTACATCTCTGGATTTTTTTTTCTTTTTTATTAAAGGACTTGTCTACTTGGATTTGTCCGTCATTCGGCGGGCCGCCTCCCATGGAGGCAGAATCGATCGTGGCGGCGTGTATCGTCAGTCGTAGAAGGATTACATCTCTGGATTTTTTTTCTTTTTTATTAAAGGACTTGTCCCAAGCTGTGTGTGTTTTTTTACCATTTTTGTCACTTTATGGGTGAAATGGTAGGGGTACAATGTACCCTGTTACCAATTCACATAGGGGGTGGTGGGATCTGGGGATCCCCTTTGTTAAAGGGGGCTTCCAGATTCCGATAAGCCCCCTGCCCGCAGACCCCCACAACCACCGGGTAAAGGTTGTGGGGATGAGGCCTTTGTTCCCATCAACATGGGGACATCCTCCCCATGTTGAGGGCATGTGGCCTGGAATGGTTCAGGAGGGGGGGCGCTCTCTCATCCCCCCTCTTTTCCTGCGGCCTGCCAGGTTGCGTGCTCGGATAAGGGTCTGGTATGGATTTTTGGGGGGAACCCCCACTCCATTTTTTTTATTTTGGTGCAGGGTTCCCATTAAAATCCATACCAGACCTGAAGGGTCTGGTATGGATTTTGAGGGGGCCCCTACACCCTTTTAAAAAAAATTGGCTCAGGGTTCCCCTTAATATCCATACTAGACCTGAAGGGACTGGTATGAAATTTGGGGGGACTCCCACGCATTTTTTTTTTTTTTTGGTTCGGGGTTCCCCTTAATATTTATACCAGACCCAAAGGGCCTGGTAATGGACTGGGGGGAACCCATGCCGTTTTTTTCAATTACTTTTATCTGTATTGCCAGGACCCAACAATTCATTATAGCTGCGAGTAGTTCTAAATCACTTTTTTTCCTTTAGAAATTTAATTTTGTGCAGGGACTTTTATAAGCATGGGAAACATGCGCTACTTTACAGGCATACTATAGACACCCCCCATGTACGAAATTTCAAGGAATATTTCACTTTTATTGTTTCACTTTAAGCATTATTAAAATCACTGCTCCTGAAAAAACAGACATTTTTTAAACTTTTTTTTGCATTGATACATGTCCCCTGGGGCAGGACCCAGGTCCCCAAACACTTTTTATGACAATAACTTGCATATTAACCTTTAAAATTAGCACTTTTGATTTCTCCTATAGACATTTAAAGGGTGTTCCCCGGCTTTCAAATTTGCCACGAACACCCCAAATTGTTCGCTATTCGGAGAACGGGCGAACAGCCAATGTTCGAGTATAAAGCTCATCCCTAATATAGAGAGAAAAAAGTACCACACTTGAAGTGCAGGACCTTACATATTATGTATGGTCAAATACTCTTGTGAAAAATTGACATCCAGACTCCTCAGTCGATTCAGATCTCCAGTTAGATAATCCTTTTTTGTTGTATGGTACTTTTACTTTAAGACAACCTTTCAATTTGCCTCCTCCAATCCATCATATATTAAAAAAAAAACTCAAATAGTGATTTGCCATTTATTTTAATTTTTTTTTTTTATCAATAGATGTTTTATTGATTTTCACAATAGATAGTACAGTACAGATTGGGGTTCATACAAAACAAAACAGTAGGTATACAAAGTGTTAACACAAGACAGGTTATGAAGGTAAAAGTATATCTAATCATATTCCTAATGCAATATGAAATAGTGTTGCAGTGAGCTAAAACCTGTGTCAGGGTCAGTGGCTAAGACCACCAGACACGTAGCTACATGGCAGCCCCAGAATCAGCACAGACCAGAGGGGCGGTAACCCCGGAAACAGCACAGTCCAGAGGGGCGGCAGCCCTGGACACAGCACAGCCCAGAGGGGCGGCAGCCCCGGGAACAGCACAGCCCAGAGGGGCGGCAGCCCTGGAAACAGCACAGCCCAGAGGGGTGGCAGCCCCGGAAACAGCACATTCCAGAGGGGCGGCAGCTCTGGAAACAGCACAGTCCAGAAGGGCGGCAGCCCCAGAAACAGCTCAGTCCAGAGGGGTGGCAGCCCCGGAATCAGCACATTCCAAAGGGATGGCAGCCCCAGAATCAGCACAGCCCAGAGGGACGGCAGCCCCGGAATCAGCATGTTGGGCAGCGGGCACCAGATCAACAGGCTGGGCAGCAGCCCGGGAACCAGCATAGACCAGCGGGGCAGCGGCAGCCCGGAAACCTGCCACGGCAAGCTTGGCAACAGATAGCAGCATGGAGAAGGAATGTACACCATTGGCAAGCGGCAGCATGGAAGAGGAATGAACCCCATCAGCAGGCAGCATCAGCATGGAGGAGGCAGGGACCCTGTCAACAGGTGGCATCAGCATGGAAGAGGAATGAACCCCATCAGCAGGCGGCATCAGGATGGAGAAGGCAGGGACCCCATCAGCAGGCGGCATCAGCATGGAGGAGGCATGGACCCCATCAGCAGGCGACATCAGCATGGAGGAGGCATGGACATCATCAGCAGGCGGCATCAGCATGAAGGAGGCATGGACATCATCAGCAGGTGGCATCAGCATGGAGAAGGCATGGACATCATCAGCAGGCGGCAACATGGAGGACTGGACATCATCAGCAGGCAGCAACATGAAGGAGGACTGGACATTAGCAGCAGGCGGCAACATGGAGAAGGACTGGACATCAGCAGCAGGCGGCAACATGGAAGAGGACTGGACATCAGCAGCAGGCGGCAACATGGAGGAGGACTGGACATCAGCAGCAGGCGGCAACATGGAGGACTGGACATCAGCAGCAGGCGGCAACATGGAGGAGGACTGGACATCAGAAGCAGGTGGCAACATGGAGGAGGACTGGATCGCATCAGCAGTCTGCATGGAGGAGGACTGGATCGCATCAGCAGTCTGCATGGAGGAGGACTGGATCGCATCAGCAGTCTGCATGGAGGAGGACTGGATCGCATCAGCAGTCTGCATGGAGGAGGACTGGATCGCATCAGCAGTCGGCATGGAGGAGGACTGGATCACATCAGGCACTGGATCGGTGGGGACAGGATCAACAGGCAACATGGATAGTGGCAGAGTTATAAGATAGGGTGACCAGATATCCCCGGTTTCAGGGGACAGTCCCCGGTTTGAGGACATGTTCTTCTGCCTTGGCTCAAGTCCCGGCCAGCCGCCTGCCTGCTTATCTCCTTGCCTTCCCTGGTGGAGTGATCTTCCTCCGCACCCCACCCAGTAGTAGCCAGGGCCCAGAGAGTAAGACTTGACAGGCTGTGAGGCAGGCGGCGACGGGCAGAGAGTCGCTGATTGCCGCCATTACTAGTAAAAAAAAAAAATGTCCCCGGATTTCATTTTAAAGATCTGGTCACCTTACTGTAGGAGCTCCTCTCGGCTAGGGTGACCAGACATCCCCGATTTCAGGGGACAGTCGCGGATTGAGGACACTTTCCCCGGACGAAGTCTGTCCCCGGGTTTTGTCCCCGCATTGGATTTGAACAGGGGCTGGGGCAATTTCAAAGACAGTCAGTGCAGAATTAAAAAAAAAGATTCTGAATTACACACACCCGCTCCGCCGCTCCTACTAGCTTAGGGGGGAGTATTTTTTCCAATATCTGTGCCCCTTTCTGATGATCATGTGCTGATCGGAGCGGAGGGAATATTTCTTCAGTTTCGGGGGCATGCCCATTCAGCTCCGCTCGCATGCTCTTCTGCCTTGGTTCAAGTCCCCGCCAGCCGCCTGCCTGTTTATCTCCTTGCCTTCCCTGGTGAAGTGATCTTCCTCCGCTCCCCACTCAGTAGTACCCTGGGGGCCCGGAGAGTAAGATTTTACAGGCTGTGAGGTGGCAGCGACGGGCAGAGAGTCGCTGATTGCCGCCATTACTAGTAAAAAAAAAAAATATGTCCCCGGATTTCATTTTAAAAATCTGGTCACCTTATTATAAGAGCAGGAGAAAACTTGTGTTTCCTCTTTTTTGGCTTAGATACTGGGGTCCTGTTGGTAGTTGCCCTGTGCTGACCAGTAAGGATGAGCTCCGGCGTGTTCGCATAGTACACGTGCAGAGCCTGCCATGAAGTCGGCTAGAGTTGCCACCTCATTCCTTTAAACCCGAACACATATGAATTACACAGGTTCGGAGGGTACTTTAACCACTTAAGGACCGGACCAATTTGGCACTGCGCTGCTTTAACTAGAAATTGTGCGGACATGCAATGTTGTACCCAAACAAAATTTGCGTAATTTTCTTCCCACAAATAGAGCTTTCTTTTAATGGTATTTGATTGCCTCTGCGATTTTTTTTTGGCGATATAAAGGGAAAAAGACTGAAAATTTTGAAAAAAAATGATATTTTCTAATTTTTGTTATAAGAAAAATCTAATAAACTAAATTTTAGTCATACATTTAAGCCAAAATGTATTCAGCCACATGTCTTTAGTAAAAAAAATAAACGTGTATTTATTGGTTTGCGCAAAAGTTATAGCGTCTACAAACTAGGGTACGTTTTCTGCAATTTACACAGTTTTTAATTTATGACTGCCTAGCTCATTTCTAGAGGTGCTAAAATGGCAGGGCAGTACAAACCCCCCCAAATTACCCCATTTTGGAAAGTAGACACCCCAAGGAAATTGTTGAGAGGCATGTTGAGCTCATTGAATTTTTTTTTTGTCCCAAGTGATTGAATAATGACAAAAAAAAAAAAAAATTTACAAAAAGTTGTCACTAAATGATATATTGCTCACACATGCCATGGTTATATGTGGAATTGCACCCCAAAATAAATGTTGCTGCTTCTCCCGAGCACGGGGATACCACATGTGTGGGACTTTTTGGGAGCCTAGCCGCGTACGGGACCCCGAAAACCAATCACCTCCTTCAGGATTTCTAAGGGTGCAAATTTTTGATTTCACTCCTCACTACCTATCACAGTTTCGAAGGCCATAAAATACCAAAATAGCACAAAAACCCCCCAAATGACCCCATTTTGGAAAGTAGACAACCCAAGCTATTTGCTGAGAGGCATGTTGAGTCCATGGAATATTTTATATTTTGCCACAAGTTGCGGGAATATGACAAACTTTTATTTTTTTGCACAAAGTTGTCACTAAATGATATATTGCTCACACATGCCATGGGCATATGTGAAATTACATGCAAAAATACATTCTGCCGCTTCTCCTGAGTACAGGGATATCACATGTGTGGGACTTTTTGGGAGCCTAGCCGCGTACGGGAGCCCAAAAACCAAGCACCGTCTTCAAGATTTCTAAGGGCATAAATTTTTTATTTCACTCCTCACTACCTATCACTACCTATCACAGTTTTGAAGGCCATAAAATGCCAATATGGCACAAAACCCCCCAAATGACACCTTTTTGGAAAGTAGACACCCCAATCTATTTGCTGAGAGGCATGTTGAGCCCTTTGAATATTTAATTTTTTTGTCCCAAGTGATTGAATAATGACAAAAAGAAAAAAAAAGAAAAATGTACAAAAAGTTGTCACTAAATGATATATTGCTCAAACATGCCATGGTTATATGTGGAATTGCACCCCAAAATACATTTTGCTGCTTCTCCTGAGTACGGGGATACCACATGTGTGGGACTTTGAGCACCTAGCCGCGTACGGGACCCCGAAAACCAGCCATAAAATGCCAAGATAGCACAAAATCCCCCAAATGACCCTATTTTGGAAAGTAGACACCCCAAGCTATTTGCTGAGAGGCATGGTGAGTATTTTACAGCTCTCATTTGTTTTTGCAAATGAAGAAAGAAAATAATTTTTTATTTTATTTTTATTTTTTTAATTTTCAAAACTTTGTGACAAAAAGCGAGATCTGCAAAATACTCACCATACCTCTCAACAAATAGCTTGGGGTGTCTACTTTCCAAAATGGGGCCATTTGGGGGGGGGGGGGTTGTGCCATCTGGGCATTCCATGGCCTCCAAAACTGTGATAGGCAGTGAGGAGTGAAATCAAAAATTTACACCCTTAGAAAGCCTGAAGGCGGTGCTTGGTTTTTGGGGTCCCGTACGCGGCTAGGCTCCCAAAAAGTCTCACACATGTGGTATCCCCGTACTCAGGAGAAGCAACAGAATGTATTTTGGGGTGCAATTCCACATATAACCATGGCATGTTTGAGCAATATATCATTTTTTTGTCATTATTCATTTTTCTTTCTGTCATTATTCAATCACTTGGGACAAAAAAATAAAAATATTCCTGTCCTAGCATTTTATGCACAACATTAGGAAGCTTATGTCACACATCATTCACTCTTCTAACCACTTGAAGACAAAGCCCTTTCTGACACTTTTTGTTTACATGAAAACATTTTTTTTTTTTAAAAGAAAATTACGTTGAACCCCCAAACATTATATATTTTTTTAAAGCAAAGGCTCTACAAATTAAAATAGTGGGTGTTGCATTTTTTTTTCCACACAGTATTTGCGCAGCGATTTTTCAAACACATTTTTTGGGGAAAAACACACTTTTTTTATTTTTAATGCACTAAAACACACTATATTGCCCAAATGTTTGATGAAATAAAAAATATGATCTTAGGCCGAGTACATGGAAACCAAACACGATATGCTTTAAAATTGCGCACAAACGCGCAGCGGCGACAAACTACATACATTTTTAAAAGTCTTTAAAAGCCTTTACAGGTTACCACATTAGATTTACAGAGGAGGCCTACTGCTAAAATGACTGCCCTCGATCGGACCTTCGCGGTGATACCTCCCATGCATGGTGCAATTGCTGTTTACATATGACGCTAGACCGACGCTTGCATTCGCCTTTGCGCAAGAGCAGGGGGGGACAGGGGTGCTATTATTTTTTTTTTAAACTGTTCCTTCCATTTTATTTATTTTTTACCATTTTTATTGTTATCTCAGTGAATGTAAATAGCCCCTATGATAGCAATAGGTAGTGACAGGTACTCTTTTTTTGAACAAAATTGGTAGGTTATACCCTAGATCTTTCCTCTGCCCTCAAAGCATCTGACCACACCAAGATCGGTGTGATAAAATGCTTTCCCAATTTCCCAATGGCGCTGTTTATATCCGGGGGGGGGTCATTCCCTCCCACTGCTTGTAAAAGCAGTCTTAGAGGCTAATTATCTGCTAGGATTGCGTTTACATGAAAGCCGACCACTGGCTGAAAAGAATGATACCAAGATGACACCTAAAACCCGCAGGCATCATTCTGGTATAACCATTCAAAGTCCAGCAACATACCAGTACGTTGCTGGTCCTTGTTGAACATGTATTGTAATCTTTTTTTTCATGCAGCCTGTTGGCTGAACGAAAAAAAGAGATTGATCCGTGGGTATGCCCACCATTATAATACCTCCCTTCATCCACCCACTTCTAATGATGGGCATACATGCACCATTTGTATATGCCGAAGCATGAGGGCATCCTCCCGCAAAAAAGTTATGCCACGTACACACGATCTGACTTTTCCACGGGCAAGCCTCCGTCGGAATTCCGACCGTATGTACGCGGCACTAAAGGTTATGCCGCGTACACACGATTGGACTTTTCCACGGGCAAGCCTCCGTCCGAATTCCGACCGTATGTACGTGGCATTAAAGGTTATGCCGCGTACACACGGTCGGACTTTTCCACGGGCAAGCCTCCGTCTGAATTTCGACCGTATGTACGCGGCATTAGGAGCAAAATCGCTCCTCCGCCCCTGCTGCCCCCATGCTTCGGCATATATGCTCTTTTTTTTTACTGTGGTTGTGAAATCACCTCCTACAGCGTTGGAGTCACGGCTTTATGTATCGTGGGAGCAAACGCTGTTGCTGTCAAGATAAATAAATCCACGCTGCAACTGAATGGCGTACCTGCTAAGCAAATGATGGTTAACATTAAAACAAAGTAACATTACAGTATAACAGTAAGACCTTACCATACCATACCTGCAAAGCAAATACCAAAAAAAAACCTAGTAAAAAATAAAACATTTTATTAACGCAACCTGTGCCTAAAATATATATATGCCGAAGCATGGGGGCATCCTCCCGCAAAAAAGTTATGCCACGTACACACGGTCGGACTTTTCCACGGGCAAGCCTCTGTCAGAATTTCGACCGTATGTACGCGGCATAAAAGGTTATGCCGCGTACATACGGTCAGACTTTTCCACGGGCAAGCCTCCGTCGGAATTTTGACCATATGTACACGGCATTAGGAGCAAAATCGCTCCTCCGCCCCTGCTGCCCCCATGCTTCGGCATATATGCTCTTTTTTTTTTACTGTGGTGGTGAAATCACCTCCTACAGCACTGGAGTCACGGCTTTATGTATCGTGGGAGAAAACGCTGTTGCTGTCAAGATAAATAAATCCGCACTGCCACTGAATGGCGCACCTGAAAACAAAAAGTTACATACCTGAAAAGCAAGCATGATAAAACATTGCAGAATAGAATACAGTAAATAAGAGCAGAACAATAGAGAGAAAATAGAGAGAGAGAGAGAGAGAGAGAGAAAGAACAATAAAAACGACAACTATTTTTGTTTTTTTATTTTATATTTTTTTTGTGTTTTGTTTTTTACGTATTTTTTTTTTTTACACTTTTTTTTTTACACAACTGTAACGGTTCGGGTCTCTCAAAATGCGATGGCATCTTGGGAGACCCTGTGTAAGTGTGTCCTAGTCTGTGAAATGCTGTACCCTATGCTAAAACTTCACTTTTATGTAGTAGCGTTCAAAACATTTACCAATGCACAGACCAGGATTGTCAGGACAGAGTGGACAAAAATAACGGGTGTCACGCCTAAATCTGCGCTTGCTACAGACACAACATCTTTTTTGGGGGGCTCGTTGGGTAGGGGTACTCTCGAGGACATAAGGAAAATGCCTCTCATGCAGCCGGCTTACTGCATTTGGTAGGGGATGGTGAGGTGCAGAACCGCCTGGATACAGGAATTCTGTGACTATCTCATCCTGGAATTTTAGGAAAGATAAAGTCCCGCCTGAAGCTCTGTATAGCACATGAGCGTTCAGCAAAGCCAATTGGAATAAGGTTAGAGACACTTTTTTGTACCAGCGTCTCGCCTTACGGGCAATGTGATACGGCGCCAACTTCTGGTCGTTGAGGTCCACCCCTCCCATATTTCGGTTATATTCGTAGACACAGAGGGGTTTCTCCACAACACCAGTCGCCGTACGAATTTGGACTGTCGTGTCTGCATGAAGGGAGGTAAGAAGGAAAACATTCTTATTATCCCTCCACTTCACAGCGAGCAAATTATTACACTTCAAGCAGGCTCTCTCCCCCAGCCTAATGCCCCATACACACGATCATTTTTAATGTCATTTTTAAAACTGACGTTTTTCTCGTCATTTTTTTTCTTGTTTCCTCTCAAGCCTGTCTTGCGTACACACCATCATTTTAAAAAATGTTCAAGAAAAGCGCAGTGACGTACACCACGTACGACGGCACTATAAAGGGGAAGTTCCGTTCGAATGGCGCCACCCTTCATGTTAGTAAAGTTTGTTGAGGGACGATTCGCTCTTTTCAGTCCGGTGCCACATGCTCCAATCTGATGATCAAACAAGTGACTAAACAGTGGCACGCTCGTGTATAATTGTCCACATACAAGTGGTACCCCTTTCCGAATAATGGTGACACCAAGTTCCACACTATCTTGTCAGCGCTCCCTATGTAATCTGGGCAGTTCACCGGCTCTACCTGTCTATCTTTTCCCTCATAAACCGTAAAGCTCCATACATAGCCTGTTGCCCTGTCACAGAACTTATAGAGCTTGACCCCGTATCTGGCACGCTTGCTGGGAAGGTAGTGCTTGAAAGACAAGTGGCCAGAAAATTTAATCAGGGACTCATCAATGCAGACAACTTGATCGGGAATAAACAAGGCTGAAAAACGTTTGTTGAAGTGGTTTATGAGAACTCACCACCATCTGATACCCCCTTTACCTGAGAACTGCTGGGAGGAGCAATGACTTATGGGGAGGGTAGTTCCCGAAGAGATTGGACTTGGGGCTTTTTTGCACCACAATTTCAGCTTTTCAAATGTGTTTTTGCATATGCCTTTACACACTTTTATGATGCATTTTTATATGCAGTCCAGTGCACTTTTTTCCTCTTTTTTATTTTGACACTTAGAAAATCTTTATTTTTATTAAACTTGTGAGCTGCTATAGACCAAGATATATTAAAACTTTCAGCTACATACCTACACTCTCATATAAGTGTGACTCAAACCAGTTAAAACACAAAAGGCACAGCACTTAATTTCCCTATGACTAGTGCCTGATCATGCAATACAATATTTAAACAAAAAAATAACAAAGTCTTCTAAAATAAAACTCTGTGTGGCTTCTTTAACCACTTAAGCCACGGACCATTTTGGCTAGTTAATAACTAGGCCACTTTTTACGTCGCTTTAACGGACATTGCGCGGTCGTGCAACGTCCTTTTTTTCCCACAAATAGAGCTTTCTTTTGGTGGTATTTGATCACCTTTATTTTTTGAGCTATAAACAAAAATAGAGCGACAATTTTGAAAAAAATTCAATATTTTTTAAATTTTGCTATAATAAATATCCCCAAAAAATATATAAAAAAACATTTTTTTTCCTCAGTTGAGGCCGATACGTATTCTTCTACATATTTTTGGTAAAAAAAAAATCGCAATTGGCGTTTATTGATTGGTTTGCGCAAAAGTTATAGCGTTTACAAAATAGAGGATAGTTTTATGGCATTTTTATTAATTATTATTTTTTTTACTAGTAATGGCGGTGAAGGGGTTAACCACTAGGGGTTAAGTGTGCCTAAGGGAGTGATTACTACTCTTAGGGGGCGTGGCTACGAGAAACACGTCACTGATCTCCGCTCTGATTACACAGAGCAGAAATCAGTGACAGTGTCAGTAGGCAAGCGGGGAGATGTTGTGTTTACACTAACATCTCCCGCTCCATCCCTCCGTGAGATGATCGCGGGGATTCTCACAGCTATCGAGTCCGCAGGACCCGCGGTCCTACTCACGGGGATGCTGGTAGGGTCGCGAGCGCGCTGCCGCCGGCACACGCGCAATCACACGGCAGGCAGTTAAAGGGCAACGTACAGGTACGTGATTGTGCCTGTACATGCCATTCTGCCGACGTATATATGCCGTGGCCGGTCGTTAAGTGGTTAAGCAAATGTAATTATTTCCCAAAAGCTCAACTAATAGTTGTGCTTAAATGATAATCTTCATATGTGTGCCACCACCACCATCAGATGTGCCCTCACGTGAAGTGCAGGACCTTACATATTATGTATGGTCAAATACTCTTGTGAAAAATTGACATCCAGACTCCTCAGTCGATTCAGATCTCCAGTTAGATAATCCATTTTTGTTGTATGGTACTTTTACTTTAAGACAACCTTTCAATTTGCCTCCTCCAATCCATCATATATAAAAAAAAAAACTCAAATAGTGATTTGCCATTTATTTTAATTTTTTTTTTATCAATAGATGTTTTATTGATTTTCACAATAGATAGTACAGTACAGATTGGGGTTCATACAAAACAAAACAGTAGGTATACAAAGTGTTAACACAAGACAGGTTATGAAGGTAAAAGTATATCTAATCATATTCCTAATGCAATATGAAATAGTGTTGCAGTGAGCTAAAACCTGTGTCAGGGTCAGTGGCTAAGACCACCAGACACGTAGCTACATGGCAGCCCCAGAATCAGCACAGACCAGAGGGGCGGTAACCCCGGAAACAGCACAGTCCAGAGGGGCGGCAGCCCTGGACACAGCACAGCCCAGAGGGGCGGCAGCCCCGGGAACAGCACAGCCCAGAGGGGCGGCAGCCCTGGAAACAGCACAGCCCAGAGGGGTGGCAGCCCCGGAAACAGCACATTCCAGAGGGGCGGCAGCTCTGGAAACAGCACAGTCCAGAAGGGCGGCAGCCCCAGAAACAGCTCAGTCCAGAGGGGTGGCAGCCCCGGAATCAGCACATTCCAAAGGGATGGCAGCCCCAGAATCAGCACAGCCCAGAGGGACGGCAGCCCCGGAATCAGCATGTTGGGCAGCGGGCACCAGATCAACAGGCTGGGCAGCAGCCCGGGAACCAGCATAGACCAGCGGGGCAGCGGCAGCCCGGAAACCTGCCACGGCAAGCTTGGCAACAGATAGCAGCATGGAGAAGGAATGTACACCATTGGCAAGCGGCAGCATGGAAGAGGAATGAACCCCATCAGCAGGCAGCATCAGCATGGAGGAGGCAGGGACCCCGTCAACAGGTGGCATCAGCATGGAAGAGGAATGAACCCCATCAGCAGGCGGCATCAGGATGGAGGAGGCAGGGACCCCATCAGCAGGCGGCATCAGCATGGAGGAGGCATGGACCCCATCAGCAGGCGACATCAGCATGGAGGAGGCATGGACATCATCAGCAGGCGGCATCAGCATGAAGGAGGCATGGACATCATCAGCAGGTGGCATCAGCATGGAGAAGGCATGGACATCATCAGCAGGCGGCAACATGGAGGACTGGACATCATCAGCAGGCAGCAACATGAAGGAGGACTGGACATTAGCAGCAGGCGGCAACATGGAGAAGGACTGGACATCAGCAGCAGGCGGCAACATGGAAGAGGACTGGACATCAGCAGCAGGCGGCAACATGGAGGAGGACTGGACATCAGCAGCAGGCGGCAACATGGAGGACTGGACATCAGCAGCAGGCGGCAACATGGAGGAGGACTGGACATCAGAAGCAGGTGGCAACATGGAGGAGGACTGGATCGCATCAGCAGTCTGCATGGAGGAGGACTGGATCGCATCAGCAGTCTGCATGGAGGAGGACTGGATCGCATCAGCAGTCTGCATGGAGGAGGACTGGATCGCATCAGCAGTCTGCATGGAGGAGGACTGGATCGCATCAGCAGTCGGCATGGAGGAGGACTGGATCACATCAGGCACTGGATCGGTGGGGACAGGATCAACAGGCAACATGGATAGTGGCAGAGTTATAAGATAGGGTGACCAGACATCCCCGGTTTCAGGGGACAGTCCCCGGTTTGAGGACATGTTCTTCTGCCTTGGCTCAAGTCCCGGCCAGCCGCCTGCCTGCTTATCTCCTTGCCTTCCCTGGTGGAGTGATCTTCCTCCGCACCCCACCCAGTAGTAGCCAGGGCCCAGAGAGTAAGACTTGACAGGCTGTGAGGCAGGCGGCGACGGGCAGAGAGTCGCTGATTGCCGCCATTACTAGTAAAAAAAAAAATGTCCCCGGATTTCATTTTAAAGATCTGGTCACCTTACTGTAGGAGCTCCTCTGGGCTAGGGTGACCAGACATCCCCGATTTCAGGGGACAGTCGCGGATTGAGGACACTTTCCCCGGACGAAGTCTGTCCCCGGGTTTTGTCCCCGCATTGGATTTGAACAGGGGCTGGGGCAATTTCAAAGACAGTCAGTGCAGAATTAAAAAAAAAGATTCTGAATTACACACACCCGCTCCGCCGCTCCTACTAGCTTAGGGGGGAGTATTTTTTCCAATATCTGTGCCCCTTTCTGATGATCATGTGCTGATCGGAGCGGAGGGAATATTTCTTCAGTTTCGGGGGCATGCCCATTCAGCTCCGCTCGCATGCTCTTCTGCCTTGGTTCAAGTCCCGGCCAGCCGCCTGCCTGTTTATCTCCTTGCCTTCCCTGGTGAAGTGATCTTCCTCCGCTCCCCACTCAGTAGTACCCTGGGGGCCCGGAGAGTAAGATTTTACAGGCTGTGAGGTGGCAGCAACGGGCAGAGAGTCGCTGATTGCCGCCATTACTAGTAAAAAAAAAAAATATGTCCCCGGATTTCATTTTAAAAATCTGGTCACCTTATTATAAGAGCAGGAGAAAACTTGTGTTTCCTCTTTTTTGGCTTAGATACTGGGGTCCTGTTGGTAGTTGCCTTGTGCTGACCAGTAAGGATGAGCTCCGGCGTGTTCGCATAGTACACGTGCAGAGCCTGCCAGGAAGTCGGCTAGAGTTGCCACCTCATTCCTTTAAACCCGAACACATATGAATTACACAGGTTCAGAGGGTACTTTAACCACTTAAGGACCGGACCAATTTGGCACTGCGCTGCTTTAACTAGAAATTGTGCGGACATGCAATGTTGTACCCAAACAAAATTTGCGTAATTTTCTTCCCACAAATAGAGCTTTCTTTTAATGGTATTTGATTGCCCCTGCGATTTTTTTTTTGGCGATATAAAGGGAAAAAGACTGAAAATTTTGAAAAAAAATGATATTTTCTAATTTTTGTTATAAGAAAAATCTAATAAACTAAATTTTAGTCATACATTTAAGCCAAAATGTATTCAGCCACATGTCTTTAGTAAAAAAAAATAAACGTGTATTTATTGGTTTGCGCAAAAGTTATAGCGTCTACAAACTAGGGTACGTTTTCTGCAATTTACACAGTTTTTCATTTATGACTGCCTAGCTCATTTCTAGAGGTGCTAAAATGGCAGGGCAGTACAACCCCCCCCCCCCCAAATTACCCCATTTTGAAAAGTAGACACCCCAAGGAAATTGTTGAGAGGCATGTTGAGCTCATTGAATTTTTTTTTTGTCCCAAGTGATTGAATAATGACAAAAAAAAAAAATAATTTACAAAAAGTTGTCACTAAATGATATATTGTTCACACATGCCATGGTTATATGTGGAATTGCACCCCAAAATAAATGTTGCTGCTTCTCCCGAGCACGGGGATACCACATGTGTGGGACTTTTTGGGAGCCTAGCCGCGTACGGGACCCCGAAAACCAATCACCGCCTTCAGGATTTCTAAGGGTGCAAATTTTTGATTTCACTCCTCACTACCTATCACAGTTTCGAAGGCCATAAAATACCAAAATAGCACAAAAACCCCCCAAATGACCCCATTTTGGAAAGTAGACAACCCAAGCTATTTGCTGAGAGGCATGTTGAGTCCATGGAATATTTTATATTTTGCCACAAGTTGCGGGAATATGACAAACTTTTATTTTTTTGCACAAAGTTGTCACTAAATGATATATTGCTCACACATGCCATGGGCATATGTGAAATTACACGCAAAAATACATTCTGCCGCTTCTCCTGAGTACAGGGATACCACATGTGTGGGACTTTTTGGGAGCCTAGCCGCGTACGGGAGCCCAAAAACCAAGCACCGTCTTCAAGATTTCTAAGGGCATACATTTTTTATTTCACTCCTCACTACCTATCACTACCTATCACAGTTTTGAAGGCCATAAAATGCCAATATGGCACAAAACCCCCCCAAATGACACCTTTTTGGAAAGTAGACACCCCAATCTATTTGCTGAGAGGCATGTTGAGCCCTTTGAATATTTAATTTTTTTGTCCCAAGTGATTGAATAATGACAAAAAGAAAAAAAAAGAAAAATGTACAAAAAGTTGTCACTAAATGATATATTGCTCAAACATGCCATGGTTATATGTGGAATTGCACCCCAAAATACATTTTGCTGCTTCTCCTGAGTACGGGGATACCACATGTGTGGGACTTTGAGCACCTAGCCGCGTACGGGACCCCGAAAACCAGCCATAAAATGCCAAGATAGCACAAAATCCCCCAAATGACCCCATTTTGGAAAGTAGACACCCCAAGCTATTTGCTGAGAGGCATGGTGAGTATTTTACAGCTCTCATTTGTTTTTGCAAATGAAGAAAGAAAATAATTTTTTATTTTATTTTTATTTTTTTAATTTTCAAAACTTTGTGACAAAAAGCGAGATCTGCAAAATACTCACCATACCTCTCAACAAATAGCTTGGGGTGTCTACTTTCCAAAATGGGGCCATTTGGGGGGGGGGGGGTTTGTGCCATCTGGGCATTCCATGGCCTCCGAAACTGTGATAGGCAGTGAGGAGTGAAATCAAAAATTTACACCCTTAGAAAGCCTGAAGGCGGTGCTTGGTTTTTGGGGTCCCGTGCGCGGCTAGGCTCCCAAAAAGTCTCACACATGTGGTATCCCCGTACTCAGGAGAAGCAACAGAATGTATTTTGGGGTGCAATTCCACATATAACCATGGCATGTTTGAGCAATATATCATTTTTTTGTCATTATTCATTTTTCTTTCTGTCATTATTCAATCACTTGGGACAAAAAAATAAAAATATTCCTGTCCTAGCATTTTATGCACAACATTAGGAAGCTTATGTCACACATCATTCACTCTTCTAACCACTTGAAGACAAAGCCCTTTCTGACACTTTTTGTTTACATGAAAACATTTTTTTTTTTTTAAAGAAAATTACGTTGAACCCCCAAACATTTTATATTTTTTTAAAGCAAAGGCCCTACAAATTAAAATAGTGGGTGTTGCATTTTTTTTTCCACACAGTATTTGCGCAGCGATTTTTCAAACACATTTTTTGGGGAAAAAACACACTTTTTTTATTTTTAATGCACTAAAACACACTATATTGCCCAAATGTTTGATGAAATAAAAAATATGATCTTAGGCCGAGTACATGGAAACCAAACACGATATGCTTTAAAATTGCGCACAAACGCGCAACGGCGACAAACTACATACATTTTTAAAAGTCTTTAAAAGCCTTTACAGGTTACCACATTAGATTTACAGAGGAGGCCTACTGCTAAAATGACTGCCCTCGATCGGACCTTCGCGGTGATACCTCCCATGCATGGTGCAATTGCTGTTTACATATGACGCTAGACCGACGCTTGCGTTCGCCTTTGCGCAAGAGCAGGGGGGGACAGGGGTGCTATTTTTTTTTTTTAAACTGTTCCTTCCATTTTATTTATTTTTTACCATTTTTATTGTTATCTCAGTGAATGTAAATAGCCCCTATGATAGCAATAGGTAGTGACAGGTACTCTTTTTTTGAACAAAATTGGTAGGTTATACCCTAGATCTTTCCTCTGCCCTCAAAGCATCTGACCACACCAAGATCGGTGTGATAAAATGCTTTCCCAATTTCCCAATGGCGCTGTTTATATCCGGGGGGGGGTCATTCCCTCCCACTGCTTGTAAAAGCAGTCTTAGAGGCTAATTATCTGCTAGGATTGCTTTTACATGAAAGCCGACCGCTGGCTGAAAAGAATGATACCAAGATGACACCTAAAACCCGCAGGCATCATTCTGGTATAACCATTCAAAGTCCAGCAACATACCAGTACGTTGCTGGTCCTTGTTGAACATGTATTGTAATCTTTTTTTTCATGCAGCCTGTTGGCTGAACGAAAAAAAGAGATTGATCCGTGGGTATGCCCACCATTATAATACCTCCCTTCATCCACCCACTTCTAATGATGGGCATACATGCACCATTTGTATATGCCGAAGCATGAGGGCATCCTCCCGCAAAAAAGTTATGCCACGTACACACGATCTGACTTTTCCACGGGCAAGCCTCCGTCGGAATTCCGACCGTATGTACGCAGCATTAAAGGTTATGCCGCGTACACACGATTGGACTTTTCCACGGGCAAGCCTCCGTCCGAATTCCGACCGTATGTACGCGGCATTAAAGGTTATGCCGCGTACACACGGTCGGACTTTTCCACGGGCAAGCCTCCGTCCGAATTCCGACCGTATGTACGCGGCATTAAAGGTTATGCCGCGTACACACGGTCGGACTTTTCCACGGGCAAGCCTCCGTCTGAATTTCGACCGTATGTACGCGGCATTAGGAGCAAAATCGCTCCTCCGCCCCTGCTGCCCCCATGCTTCGGCATATATGCTCTTTTTTTTTACTGTGGTTGTGAAATCACCTCCTACAGCGTTGGAGTCACGGCTTTATGTATCGTGGGAGCAAACGCTGTTGCTGTCAAGATAAATAAATCCACGCTGCAACTGAATGGCGTACCTGCTAAGCAAATGATGGTTAACATTAAAACAAAGTAACATTACAGTATAACAGTAAGACCTTACCATACCATACCTGCAAAGCAAATACCAAAAAAAAAACTAGTAAAAAATAAAACATTTTATTAACGCAACCTGTGCCTAAAATATATATATGCCGAAGCATGGGGGCATCCTCCCGCAAAAAAGTTATGCCACGTACACACGGTCGGACTTTTCCACGGGCAAGCCTCTGTCAGAATTTCGACCGTATGTACGCGGCATAAAAGGTTATGCCGCGTACATACGGTCAGACTTTTCCACGGGCAAGCCTCCGTCGGAATTTTGACCGTATGTACACGGCATTAGGAGCAAAATCGCTCCTCCGCCCCTGCTGCCCCCATGCTTCGGCATATATGCTCTTTTTTTTTACTGTGGTGGTGAAATCACCTCCTACAGCACTGGAGTCACGGCTTTATGTATCGTGGGAGAAAACGCTGTTGCTGTCAAGATAAATAAATCCGCACTGCCACTGAATGGCGCACCTGAAAACAAAAAGTTACATACCTGAAAAGCAAGCATGATAAAACATTTCAGAATAGAATACAGTAAATAAGAGCAGAACAATAGAGAGAAAATAGAGAGAGAGAGAGAGAGAGAGAGAGAGAACAATAAAAACGACAACTATTTTTGTTTTTTTATTTTATATATTTTTTGTGTTTTGTTTTTTACGTATTTTTTTTTTTTTTACACTTTTTTTTTTACACAACTGTAACGGTTCGGGTCTCTCAAAATGCGATGGCATCTTGGGAGACCCTGTGTAAGTGTGTCCTAGTCTGTGAAATGCTGTACCCTACGCTAAAACTTCACTTTTATGTAGTAGCGTTCAAAACATTTACCAATGCACAGACCAGGATTGTCAGGACAGAGTGGACAAAAATAACGGGTGTCACGCCTAAATCTGCGCTTGCTACAGACACAACATCTTTTTTGGGGGGCTCGTTGGGTAGGGGTACTCTCGAGGACATAAGGAAAATGCCTCTCATGCAGCCGGCTTACTGCATTTGGTAGGGGATGGTGAGGTGCAGAACCGCCTGGATACAGGAATTCTGTGACTATCTCATCCTGGAATTTTAGGAAAGATAAAGTCCCGCCTGAAGCTCTGTATAGCACATGAGCGTTCAGCAAAGCCAATTGGAATAAGGTTAGAGACACTTTTTTGTACCAGCGTCTCGCCTTACGGGCAATGTGATACGGCGCCAACTTCTGGTCGTTGAGGTCCACCCCTCCCATATTTTGGTTATATTCGTAGACACAGAGGGGTTTCTCCACAACACCAGTCGCCGTACGAATTTGGACTGTCGTGTCTGCATGAAGGGAGGTAAGAAGGAAAACATTCTTATTATCCCTCCACTTCACAGCGAGCAAATTATTACACTTCAAGCAGGCTCTCTCCCCCAGCCTAATGCCCCATACACACGATCATTTTTAATGTCATTTTTAAAACTGACGTTTTTCTCGTCATTTTTTTTCTTGTTTCCTCTCAAGCCTGTCTTGCGTACACACCATCATTTTAAAAAATGTTCAAGAAAAGCGCAGTGACGTACACCATGTACGACGGCACTATAAAGGGGAAGTTCCGTTCGAATGGCGCCACCCTTCATGTTAGTAAAGTTTGTTGAGAGACGATTCGCTCTTTTCAGTCTAGTGCTTTTCAGTCCGTTACAGCATGACGAATGTGCTATCTTCATTACGAACGCTAGTTTTACCAGAACGAGCGCTCCCGTCTCATACTTGATTCTGAGCATGCGCATTTTTTTTCACGTCGTTAAAGCATACACACTATCGTTTTTCACGTCGTTAAAAAAAACGACATGAAAAACGACGTGAAAAAAGAGAGCATGTTCGAAATTTTTAATGCCCGTTTTTCACGTCGTTAAAAATGCTCTGGAGCATACACACGATCATTTTTAATGGCCATTTTTTTTAATGCCATTTTTAACGGCATGAAAAATGATCGTGTGTATGGGGCATAAGACGGGAATCTACAAGCCCCTGGGGAAAGCCCCGGCAATTAGGTCGCACGGTGCCACATGCTCCAATCTGATGATCAAACAAGTGACTAAACAGTGGCACGCTCGTGTATAATTGTCCACATACAAGTGGTACCCCTTTCCGAATAATGGTGACACCAAGTTCCACACTATCTTGCCAGCGCTCCCTATGTAATCTGGGCAGTTCACCGGCTCTACCTGTCTATCTTTTCCCTCATAAACCGTAAAGCTCCATACATAGCCTGTTGCCCTGTCACAGAACTTATAGAGCTTGACCCCGTATCTGGCACGCTTGCTGGGAAGGTAGTGCTTGAAAGACAAGTGGCCAGAAAATTTAATCAGGGACTCATCAATGCAGACAACTTGATCGGGAATAAACAAGGCTGAAAAACGTTTGTTGAAGTGGTTTATGAGGGGCCGAATTTTGTAGAGTCGGTTGTATTCAGGGTCTCCACGTGGACGACAAAGTTCATTGTTGTTGAAGTGCATGAACCGCAAGATCTGCTCGTATCGTTTCCTGGGCATGGAGGCAGAGAATACGAGCATGTGGTCAATTGGGTGCGTGGACCAATAAGCACGCATTGACGAAAATTTATGTGTGCCCATGTTGAGGGAAAGGCCGAGAAAGGTCTTAATTTCGGAAACCGTAATTGGTTTCCAATCTCTGGCAATGGAAGGCAACTGGGGATTAGCGGCGATGAATTGACCAGCATATAAATTACTCTGGTCCACAATAGATCTATAGAGATCTTCCGTGAAAAACAGCGAATAAAAATCAAGTGGCATAAAATCAGCGGTTTCCACCTGAACACCGGGTTGGGCAGTGAATGGGGGGAAGTACAGGTTCTGCAGAAGTGGTGGGGACCCAATCAGGATAGGCAAATTCTGCAGGAAGGGTACTATGGGCACGACGGGCCTGCCTTTTTCTTCTTGGTGGCAGCGGGACACTACTTGTGCTTGCCACCTCGCCAGCTTGAACTGCACTTATGGGACTCGCCACGTCACCAAGTGATACTGCAGTGCTGGATGTACGCCCAGGCTGTACTAGGCCGCTGGTGCTTGCCAGTTCACCAGAAGGAATAGCGGCACTAGTACTACTCTGCTCCATGATACGAGAGCCCTGCGGTTCTTGCTCCTCAACAACCTCAGAAGGGAATAAACAATGAATTTATAGAAAAATATATATAATTTATTTGAAAAAAATGTTTTAGCAAAAGATAAAAGATATGCATAAATCAAAAAGTGTGTTGAGCACAATGATAGCTTTACATATCAAACATAGGTTTACAAAAATACGGAACATTCAGACATTAACCATACATATTCCAATAGAGAAAAAAAAAAAAACAATCAACTCCTTTAGCCCGACATGTTTCAGGAATATCAATCCTTTCTTCGGAGGCTCTTGATAGGAGAGAATACAGTTAGCCTGAATGTTCCGTATTTTTGTAAACCTATGTTCGATATGTAAAGCTATATATATTTTTCTATAAATACATTTTTTTTTCTCTGTTGGCCCTTAAGAGTTCAGCTGTACAGGGGGGTACTTGTGCCCTTTTGGGTTTATTCCTATTAAATTGGGACGGTGGCAACAAATGAGGAGAAACCCTCTCCTGTTTTTCCTCCATGTGGTTCATTCCTTATATCCAACAACCTCAGAAGATCAGGATCCGGTGCACCTGACCTTAGCAGGGACCTCGCCTTTGTCGTCAGAGCTATCTGACATGGAGCCGCTGTCTTCTACGGGAAGGTATTCTGAGCCTGAATCTGACAGATACGTGACCTCCTCTTCACTATCTGTCATGCTCAGAATCTCGTAGGCCTCTTTACTAGTGTACCTTCGATTTGCCATTTTGGGCTCTAAATTTAGGGGTACACTAGTAAGATTCACAGGTAAAAAAAGCACCTGACTGTCGTCAGCAAATATATCAAACGCTACAAAAAAAACCTGTTAGCGATCGCAGGGATCAGGCCTGACTCTGCGAACGCTGCAGTTATGTGTGTTGTGTTTGGTAAGTGACAGTGATCGATCGATACTGCACTTGGGTGGGCTGGGCTGGGCTGGGCGGAGGGGCTAAACGCAGGTGCTAGCAGGTATCTGGGCTGATCCCGCTAACACTGTGTTTTTGGGAACTCTAAACCGCTGGGGACGCTAGTATAGATCTGATCAAATCAGATATTGATCTGTTCAGATACTATACCACTAAGGGAGGTGTATGCTTTGCGCGTGGGTGTTAGCGTTACTGGCACTAACCCAACGCTGCCTGGGGTGATGCAGACCCTCTCTGGCACTAAAACCTAATTGATATCACCCGACGGGTGATCAGGGGGTTAAAACGTTATAGGGTTATATACGGCGGGTGCCCTGATGCTATAAAAAGCAAACTAACCAACCAGTGTCACCCGTAACACTTATACGGTGATCACTGGTGAAAGGGTTAACTAGGGGCAATCAGGGGGTTAAAACCTTTATTAGGTAATATATGGGGGTACCTGACACTATATAAAAACCTGACGGGTAACCTGAATAACTAAATAACTAACTGGCTAACCAGTGACACTTATACAGTGATCACTGGTGAAAGGGTTAACTGTAGGGGCGATCAAGGAGTTAACCTTTATTAGATGATATATGGGGGTACCTGACGCTATAAAAACCTGCAGCGAACCTAAAAAAAATAACTTGCTACCTAGGGGCACCACCAACGCTAATACAGCGATCAGAAAAACGATTGCTTAGTGACGCTGGCGATAAGGGGTGAAAGGGTTACCTGGGGGGCGGTCAAGGGGTTAAACCTTTATTAGGGGGGGTTAGGGGGCTACCCTGGACCTAAAGGGCCTAAACCTAACTGACCTGCAACTTTTTACTGTCAGGCCCCGTTCACACCTATGCGAATTGGTTGAGGCTTACACCGCATCCAATTCGCATAACATTATAAAATACATTGATTCCAATGAGGCTGGTTCACATATGTGCAATGCATTCGCACTGCGCATTGCTGAAAAAACGGGACTGTCATGTCAAATGGGGGCGGGGTCACTGGGTGGCATCACCCTGTGACCACGCCCATGCCTATAAAAGTGAATGCGCTCCGCTCATACGGCATTACAGCCGGAGACAGCGACGAGTCAACATCTCCAGGAGAGAAGAGGGAAGAAGGCGACGAAGAAGATCGGGCCCCCGCTAGCAAAAGAGCTGGAAGAAGATAGCGGAGGCCCGGCAGAAGGAAGAAAGAACCGGTGAGCGAGAGAAGAACCGGAGAGCGCGGAGACGACACCGGAGACCCCCGAAGTCGGAAGAGACCCCCCGAAGTTGGAAGAAGACCCCCAAAGTTGGAAGAAGACCCCCGAAGTCGGAAGAAGACCCCCGGAGCTGGCTAATAAATGACTTAAAAAACCTGTGTAGTGTTTTTATTGCCATTTTTTTTCCACCAGGTGAATAGGTAGGGGTACGATGTACCCCATACTCATTCACATAGGGTGGGGGCCGGGATCTGGGGGCCCCCTTATTAAAGGGGGCTCCTGGATTCCGATAAGCCCCCCCGCCCGCATACCCCGACAACCAACGGCCAGGGTTGTCGGGAAGAGGCCATGTCCTCATCAACATGGGGGCAGGGTGCTTTGGGGTGGGGGGCCACAGTGCGCCCCCCTGCCCCAAAGCACCCACCCCCCATGTTGAGGGTATGCGGCCTGGTACGATTCAGGAGGGAGGGGGGCTGCTTTCTCATCCCCCCACTTTTCCTGCGGCCTGCCAGGTTGCATGCTCAGATAAGGGTCTGCTATGGACTTTGGGGGGACCCCTACACGTTTTTTTCGGCGTTGGGGTTCCCGTTAAAGTCCATACCAGACCTAAGGGCCTGATATGCTCCTGGAGGGAAACCCATGCCGTTTTTTTATTTAAAATTTGGCGTGGAGTTCCCCCTCATGATAACAGCGGCGAGACTTCCCAGGTCGGCAAGTCCGCAGCTAAAAACGCAATGGAACCGCTGAACAACTGATTGCGAACTTGGCAAAGACTCCAAGCTCAAAAACGCAACGCATAGGTGTGAACCTAGCCTCACAGATGACACTAAATGCAGTGATCAGTAAATAAATGATCACTGCAATCAGTGACACTGTGACTGGGGGCAGGGGGTGACCTGGGGGGTGATCTGGGGTTACTGGGGGGTGAAAAGTGTGCCTACGTGTGCTGGTGTCAGTGGGCTGTTGGTGCACTTACTGTGAGATGTCTTCTCTGCTTCCCCTGAGCCCAGGATTCCCACGCCGGAGCGATTTTCAGGCGATTGCAAAAAGTTCAGAGCCTTCAAAAATTCCTGTTCCTTGTACTTAGCCCTTCAGCCCAGGACTGTTTCGTCTGAAGTAGTTAAAGTGGGATTTGCCATCTCCCTGCTGTCCGACGAGCCACAGGCTTGGGCCCACAGTCTGATGGAACAAAGGAGCCCTCTTCTGAATTCCTTGGACACTTTCTTTGAGAGTATGTCTCAACTCTACGACGACCCTCAAAGCACCGCTACCGCTGAAGCCATGCTACACACCCTGTCTCAAGGTAGGAGGCCGGTGGAGGACCGCTGAATTTCGCAAATGGGCTGCTGACACAGGGTGGAAGGAACCCGCTCTTAAATACCAGTACCGCCAGGGGCTGTCGGAAGCCTTGAAAGATGAGTTGGCCAGGATTGAAACTCCTGCCACTTTGGAGGATCTAATCCAATCCGCTACCAAGTTGGACAGGCGCATGCGCGAGCGGTGCACTGAGCGCTTCCAGGCTCCCCGACCTAGCTGGATGCTCCCTTAACCTTCTCCCGTCCATCCATCCTTTCCGGTGACTCCTGTCACCCCTGCTCCAGAGGCTGAGCCCATGCAGCTTGGATTGGTCCGTGCTCCTCTCACCCCTGAAGAGAAGCAACGATGGCGACAGGCCAACCTCTGTCTGTACTGTGGGGGAACTGGACATTTTCTTCGTACCTGCCCTGTGAGACCCAGTAAGTCACGCTCACAGTTTATTATGAACTTTCAAAACACTGGTCTGTCCCAGACTTATGTCACCCTCTCTGTCTCCTTACAGCTAATAGAAAAGGAAATTCATCTACCAGCAATTATTGATTCCGGAGCCTGCAGCTGTTTCCTAGGCACTTCACTGGCCCAAGAACTACACATTCCCCTGCAGATCAAAGACCAAAGCCTCCAAGTCTACCTGGCTGATGGGTCTCTTCCTCGTTCTGGACTTGTCACACAACAAACAAGGCCCATCCTTGTCACCATGGACTCCGACCACCAGGAGCTTCTAAGCTTCGACATCATCTTCTCCCCCATGTTTCCCGTCATCTTGGGGCTCCCCTAGCTACAGGCACAAGAACCTTAAATCAATTGGAACAAGAATGAAGTCTCTTTCTCCTCTCCATACTGTTCCCAGCATTGCCTTCCTCCAGCTCCGGTCTCCTGTTTAACTGTGGCACCTACACCTGCACCTGACAATCTCAAGCACGTCCCTCCGGTATACCTTGAATTTAGGGACGTCTTCGATAAACAAAAAGCTGACTGTCTACCACCTCATCGGTCTTACGACTGCCCCATTGATCTGCTACCAGGTTCCGAAATACCCTTTTGGCCGCATCTTTCCACTATCAGAGACTGAACTAGCGGCTCTTAAACTTACATTGATGAGAACTTGGATAAGGGGTTCATTCGTCCTTCCTCTTCGCCGGCCGGAGCTGGCATCTTCTTTGTGGAGAAAGAAGATGGTTCCCTAAGACCGTGCATAGATTATAGAGAACTGAACAAAATAACGATTAAAAATCGCTACCCACTCCCACTCATCCCAGAGTTGTTTTCAGCGTTTCCAGTCTGCCCGAATCTTCTCTAAGTTGGATCTGCGAGGTGCCTATAACCTCATCCGTATCAGGCCTGGGGACGAGTGGAAGACTGCCTTCAGGTCCAGGTTTGGACATTATGAATATTTGGTAATGCCTTTTGGGCTGTGTAACGGCCCGGCCACGATTCAGCACCTGGTAAACGACATTTTTCGAGAATACCTGGACAATTTCCTAGTTGTTTACCTGGACGATATTCTTATTTTCTCTGCCACCATTGAGCTTCAACGGGTTCACGTAAAGACAGTCCTTGCAATTCTCAGGAGACACAAATTGTACTTTAAAGCAGAGAAATGCGAATTCGAAAAATATGTTGTGCAATTCCTAGGCTTTGTCATTTCTACCAACGGGGTCGTAATGGATCCCCAGAAGGTCAAGGCAATTCAGGAGTGGCCGGCTGCAGTAGACAAAAAGGGAGTACAGCAGTTTATTGGATTCGCTAATTTTTACCGGAGGTTTATCATTGGTTTCTCATCCATTGTTGCACCCAACTAACCCGCCAACACAGTCGTTTTCAGTGGTCCCAAGAGGCCCAGGAAGCTTTTACCAAACTCAAAACCCTGTTCACCTCTGCACCAATCCTACGGCATCCGGATCCAGCCCTGCCATTTGTGTGGGAGGTAGACGCCTCGGAAACCGCCACTGGAGCCATCCTCTCCCAGAGACAGGACCCCAAGGCCCTCCTCCATCCTGTAGCTTTCGCATCCCGGAAACTAAGTTCCCCGGAAAGGAATTATGAATTGGAGACAGGGAGCTGTTGGCCATCAAGTTTGCCCCAGGGGAGTGGAGATATCTGTTGGAGGGTGCGTCCCATTCCATTATGATCTTCACCGATCATAAAAACCTAGAATACCTCAGGACAGCCAAACGCTTAAGATCCAGGCAAGGTTCAAATTCCATATTTCGTACAGACCCGGCTCCAAGAATGGGAAAGCAGACGCACTCTCCTGGATGTTCCCTGAATCTCCCCAGTCAACGGAACCCAGCACCATCTTATCTCCGCAAAACATCCTTTTTCTCACACACACTGATCTTAGGACCACCATCAAGTTTGCGTCCAACCATTGTACTGACCCAGAGGTATCCACCTTGGAAAAACTAGATGACTTGCTCTGGTCCCGAGGAATTTTTTTTGTCCCACTGGAGGCTAGACCCCTAACTTTAAAGATGCTTCATGATCATAAACTGGCTGGTCACTTTGGGACTCTGAAAACGTCAGAATTGGTTGCCCGTTCCTTTTAGTGGCCTGGTTGGAGGCAGGACTGTAAAGAGTATATTCTCTCATGTGCTTCATGCCAGCGCAGTAAATGGGCTAACACCAAATCTTGGGGACTACTTAGACCTTTACCCATCCCAGAATGCCCATGGGCTAAAGTTTCTATGGACTTCATTGTCGATCTTCCTCCCTAGGAAGGTTTAACCTCCATCCTGGTCGTTGTCGACCGCCTTTCCAAAATGGCACACTTCTTGCCCATGGTGGGCACCCCCTCTGCCTTGGATACAGTTAACATTTTTATCAAAGAAATAATGAGGCTACATGAAGTACCCGACAGTGTCGTCTCTGATAGATTCACCTCCAAATTTTGAAAAAGAACTTTGTAAAGCACTAGAAATAAGGGTCTGTCTCTCCTCAGCATACCACCCTCAAAGAAACGGCCAGACGGAGAGAACAAACCAAACTCTGGTGCAGTATCTCCGCTGTTTCTCTCCCGGCTCCCAGGAGGACTGGTCCTTTCTGCTACCCTACGCTGAATTGGCGTATAATAATTTGGTTCATACAGCCACCAACCAAACACCCTTCTGGTCTAATTTTGGGTTTCACCCTTCTTTCCTCCCAAACTCTACACCTGAATTATCTGTTCCTGCTGTTCAAGACCGAATAGCCTCCATCCAACTGAACTTTCAAAAGTATTCAGGAAACAATGCAGAAGACCCAGGATGACTATAAGAAGTACTACAGCAGGGGGAGGGAGGAGAACCCGATTTTCAAGGTTGGTGAGGAAGTTTGGTTATTTTCAGCTAACCTCAGATTACCTTGTCCCTCACGGAAATTGGACCCGAAGTTCATAGGGCCGTTCAAAATCAAGAAGATGATCAAACCTGTGGCCTTTGGATTGGCCTTACCCAGCTCTTACAGAATTCTTCCTGTTTTTCATGCATCCTTATTGAAACCTGTAATTCCTAGCCCCTTCCCGGGAAGAGAAGAACCGCCTCCTCCACCGGTCCAGGTGGATGGAGAAAACAAATTCGAGGTTGAAACCATACTGAACTGCAGGAAGAGGGGTAGACAACTCTAATACCTAATCAAGTGGAAGGGGTACCCCCCTGAAAATAACTCTTGGGAACCCTCAAGGAACATACATGCCCCTCGCTTGATCCGAGCTTTTCATTTGGAACACCCAGAGTTAATGTCCAGTTTGGGCGTCCAGAGGCTGCCCCTCGGGGCGGGGGGGGGGGCACTGTCAGAGAAACATTATAAAGAAACATGTTATACTTTGAACACTAGATGGCAGCAGTGAGAAGCTGTCAGAGAAACCTTTAGCTGCAGACTGGCCGTAACATAACATGACACGCACCACCTGACTTTCACATGACTTCCTGGCTGCCTATAAAAGCTGAGCAAGTGTTCAGAGGAATTGCTGGTTTGTCTTCAGCTTCCTGTACCTGAGTTCCTGTTTCCTGTTGATTGATTACCTGCTGTGACCCGGATTGACCCTGACCTACTCTGATCTTCTCCTGGACCCGACCTTGGCTTGTTTTACAGACTTTGTTCCTGTCTCCTGTGTTTGACCCTCTGCCTGTGACCCGGATTCACCTTCCGTCTCCTGTGCCTTGACCTTCTGCTTGTGACCCAGTCTTGCCTCCTGTCTCCGGTGCCTTGACCCCCAGCCTGTGACCTGGATTGTCTGCTTACCTGTGTTTGATCCTCAGCCTGCTCCGGACTTTCTACCTGACTTCTCCTGCTGGATCCTGATACCCATCGGTCCCTGCTCCAGTTCTACAGGACTTCTACGCAAGCTCTACCCTGCCTGCTGGTAGCTTGTGCCTCTTTGTGCCATCCACCCTCTGTACCACCCCGGGGGGCGGACTGCGCTTAGTCACAACAGCGAACCGCTCTCGGCATCTCGGCCTTGGTGAGTACCCTATTCTGATAGCACCCCCCTCAACCCTGCACGCCACACACAGCGCACCCCCCCACAAACCCTGCACGCCACACACAGCGCACCCCCCTCATCCCTGCAAGCCACACACAGCGCATCCCCTCAACCCTGCAAGCCACACACAGCACACCCTCCTCAACCCTGCAAGCCACACACAGTGCAGCCCCTCAACCCTGCACACCACACACAGCACACCCCCCAACCCTGCACGCCACACACAGTGCAGCCCCTTCAAGCCCTGCACGCCGCACACAGCGCACCCCCCTCAACCCTGCACACCACACACAGTGCATACCCTCAACCCTGCACGCTGCACACAGCGCACCCCCTCAACCCTGCACACAGCGCATCCCCTCAACCCTGCACTCCGTACATAGCGCACCTCTAAACCCTGCATTTCGTACGTAGCAACACCTCTCAACCCTGCACTCCATACACAGCGCACATGTGAACCCTGCATTCCATACAAAGCGCATCCCTCAGCCTTGCACTCCATACACAGCATACCCCTCAACCCTCATTGCTAATAATTAGTTCTAGTTCTTTTCTGCCTATTGGTGGGTCCTGTCACTTCTGCAGTCTGTGGTGTGCAGGCAGTGAGATGATGTGCTGTAATCTTAAGCAACAAATCAGTGGGTTGTAATGATGTGCTGTAACCTCTAGCAACGCTTCAGTGAGCCCTAATGATGTGCTGCAATGTCTAGCAACCAGTTAGGGAGCATTAATAAATTGCAGTAACCACTAGCAACCAGTGAGTGGTAATGATGTGCAGTAACCTTCAGCAACCAATCAGTGAACAGTCATGATCTGCTGTAATCTCTAGCAAGCAATCAGTGAGCAATAATAATTTGCAGTAACCTCTAGCAACCAATCACTTTGTAGTAATGATGTGCAGTAACCTCTAGCAAACAATGGGTAAGCGGTAATTATGTGCAGTATCGTCTACCAACCAATCAGTGAGCAATAATAACATGTGTAGTGGACAGTGTAGGAATCAGGTAGATCAGTGTAGTGGTCAATATAGCAATCGAATAGGTCAGTTTAGTGGTCAGTGTAGTGTTGTGGCCTCCACTCTCTCTCTCTGCTGCTGGCTGGTTTCTGCTTGTCTAGGGGTACCTTGGAGGAGAGAGTGCGGGGTCACCACGCCAAGCCTTCACCGCAGATGTTTGTGTGGTGTAAGCAAAGTTCCTTTACCTTCGGGTCGGTGTTCTGAGTTTGGAGCCTCCGCCTCTTCTGTGGAACCGTGCCTGCCAGTAAATGAGCCCAACACCAATAAAAGTCCAACACTCCTTTATTTTCAAATGTCAGGATGAAACACGATCAGTTGGACTCCCTCAAATGAACAGACAGGGGGTGTGGATACGAGTAGGCCCAGGCACAATGAGCTCTCCTATTCCTCTATCAGCGAATAGGTTTGGCACATGACATGATCTATGCCACCTGTTGAGAATCTTGGTCGCTGCCACCGACCGGATGAACGGTGAACCTTCCTCCTGACTGCACTTGGCCCCTGTTTGGGAAGATACCCCTCCGGGCGGTCTCCTGAGGCTCACCCGGCACCAGCAATCTGCTGCACCAGGTCTTCGGGTGAGTAGCTCCTGAGTCCCTTACGCCTCTGGATTCGGGTACCCCACTCCCGAGGTCCCCTAGGATATCCTTCCCTCGCGGAGCCCAGCGGAGGACACTGGGCCCCAGGCGTCCAACTGAGTACCTCACCCCAGGCCAAAGGTGCCCGGGGTGGAACACAAGCTCCATGTGTCCAGGCCTAGGCCGCCTGGACACCGACCACGAACCACAGCCCTCAGGCTGAAGGTTCCTGGGACTCAACGACCCCCGTGACCAAAATGGCCAACCCCTTTATACCCTCCCCCAGCAAGCCCAGCGGAGCCCCCCGCCCCACTGTACTCATGCTGCGATGGGCCAAAAAGAGTATGCCACTGCAACGATGGCTCAACCCCGGGCCCAAAGTGACAGCGCCACCCGCTGGGCCCCAGGGAACCACACATCACAGATCCCCCACCAAATTTAAACATAATAGAAAAGCATATACCCACTACAGTAGGAATCAGGCAGTTCAGTATAGGAATCAGGTAGGTTAGTATAGTGGTCAGGTAGGTCGGTGTAGGAATCAGGTTGGTCAGTACTACTGTACTAGCGGTAGGGACTCAGAGAGTGCTAAAAATCCACAGGTTAGGGGGCGCAAATCTCTTGCCCTGCCCCGGGCGCTGACAACCCATGCTACGCCACTGGTTAGTGGGCTTCACTATTATGTCAGGGTCAGCGGCTAAGACCACCAGACACGTAGCTACACCAAGGAACTGAGACCAAACAAAGTATTTATCATTAAAGTCATATTTATTTACAGTGAACACACACAAATAAACATACACAGCAACCAGTGAAAGCATAAACCACTCCAGCAAACAAGAACAAGAATAACTAATGGACCTAACTGCTATCTATATACAATATCTACAATACACTGGATAAAGGTAATAGGGATGCAAGGAGGGGAAGCACGACTGGGAACAAGAGCATGGAACAAGGCAGAAGGGTGCAGGATGGATCAGGACAAGGGAAGGTTCAGCAAAGTTATGAGGCAGAATCTGGTAGCAAGGAGACGATCAGACAGGATACGGACACGCTGGGGGAAGGGAGGAGCAGCCTTAAGTATCAACCTGGCAGCTGGAGCCAGGTGTGGCTGATCAGAACCTGCTGGCTTCTGGGAGACAACTGCTGGTGGACACTGGAACTGACAACCTGTCCCCCCCTTTGGGTTCACACTGTGAGCAGGCTTTGGGACATACATTAGTAAGAGGCCCGCCTCTAACCCTGGAAGAGGGCTGGTAAGCTCTTTCACATCAAAGCTACTTGTGTTTATTGGTATTAGTTGACAAACAAACTCATAAACTCATGCATAAGGAGTAGCTCTAAGCACATTTACAAGCTGTTCTCGGCATACATAGTCCTACAGTTGTCTCTGGTATGTTGGGGTAAACATCAGTATCACCACCACTGGAGGGCAAACTCTTTACATTTTTCTGTCATGTATCATCCATCATGGATGAATTGTTTGTACATCATATATGTGAGGAGGCCTTTGGAGAGTTTCTCCAGATATTCCAGTGCTTATGGAAATCTGAGGCTCTCCCGTTCTTGTACGCAAACATCTTTTCCATAGTGTATTGTGTGTTCATTCTAGAGATTACCTCCAAGTTTTGGGGACATCTTAGAGCGCCATTCCTTTGCTAGTCTAATACATGTAGCAAATAGAATGTGCATAACCACTTTTCTCGTTAGTGGGGGGAACTGATCAATGCCCAAGCCCAGTAATGCTAAAGACGGGGTTAATGCGCAACTATGCCCAGTAGTTTCTTGGATGAGGGCTATAACCTTTTCCCAAAAGGGACGTATCACTACACAGCTCCAGAGTTTGTGAAGGAGATTGCCAGTACCACTGCAATCCCTCCAGCATATGGGTGAGGTGTTTGGATCCATTTTACTTATGTGTAGAGGCGTGAGATACCACCTGTGAAGTAGTTTCTGTGTATTATCCCAGTGGTCTACACACGCTGAGGACCTGCTGCTATAGCGTATAGCTAAATGCCATTGGGATAGTGTAAATTCTTTTTGTAGATCCCTTTCCCATTTTACCATGTTCAGTGTTTTAACCTGAATATATAGGAGGGGGGGGGGATGTAGACTTATAAAATAAAGATATCCCTTTAATTTAGCTTGGATGTTTGGTCTTGAGATAGTTCCACACTGATAAAAGGTATTTCTATGGGGTTGGCCCTGTTTGAGAGTTTAAAGTGCTGTAAGTGATTTGCCATTTAACCACTTCCTTACCGCCCATAGTCATATGACGTCCACAGATGGGATCTCCCATCCTGGGTGGACGTCATATGACGTCCTCTGCTTTGAGGGGGGATATCTGAATGATGCCTGCAGCTAGAGGCATCATTCAGATTTTGCTAGAAAATTAATCAGAACCCCCCAGTAAAAGTTTGGGAAGAGACGATTCGCGCTTTTCAGTCTTCGTGCTTTTCAGTTCGTTTTCTGAGGTTCAGTTTGTGCTTGTGGGTTCGTATCTTGACTTTCAGGGCGTCTAGGCAGGTCGTATCTGTTTTACAGTGCGTTCTTGCCCATTCGTTTCTGATTTTCAGTTCGTTATTCATAGGCCTTGCTGTTCTAAAGTGCGTTTTGTTCTGTACGTTCTGATAAGACGACCGTTTCCTAGCCATGTCGCCTGGACGTTCTCGTCGTCGAGTTCGTGCTGTGCGTGCGCTTGGTGTTGGTCTGCTTGTTTTGGACCAAGACCAGTCCATGAACAGTGTGAGGAGGAGTTCATGGACCAAGAATTGGTTGCTCCAGCGGGACCAATTCTGCCATATGCCTCTGCTGCGGGAGATCGTTGAGAATAATCCTGAGGACTACAGGAATTTTCTGCGGATGTCTGACCCCGTTTTTCAGGAACTGTTGGCTTTGGTGTCCCCCTATATTACCAGGAAGGACACCGTTGTGCGGAAAGCCATCAGTGCTGAGCAGAGGCTCATCGCCACGTTACGTTATCTGGCGACAGGGAGAAGTCTTCAGGACTTGAAGTTCACGACAGGCATCTCCCCCCAGGCTCTGGGCCTCATTATCCCAGACACCTGTTCTGCTATTATACAAGTCCTGCAGGAGGACTATATTAGGGTAAGTTTTCTCCATTAACATCACATTTTATGTATTCCATGTATGCTAATGTATTGTATTTCTTTCATCCTTCCCTAATTACCATGATTGTAATATGCTGAGAATGTCCCCTTTGTCCCCATGCATGCTGGAAGTTTTTAAATGCCCCTTTTTTCTCCTCCATGCATATTTCCCTTCACTAAGCTTTCCAGCAGGGGCGTCTGTTGCTCCAAATGTTTGGGGGTCCAACCCCAATTTAGGAAATAAACTTCCTCCTTTTTTGCGACTGTGCCTATTAAACGCCCCCAGTTGCCCCCTCCAATGCAGCCATTTTGTTCCCTCCAATGCAGCCATTTTGTTCCCTCCAATGCAGCCATTTTGTTCCCTCCAATGCAGCCATTTTGTTCCACCCTCTAGCCCTGCACTTACCTTCTTGTGGTCAGCGCCATCCTTCTTCTGTCCTTGATGTCTTCTCCTGCCCTTGATGTTGCATCAGCCAATCATGTTACCATTAAACAGACTTGGTGAACATGATTGGCAGAGCAGCCTGTCAGTGTTTACCCAAGGAATGTCCCCCCCCCCCTGCATCACCTATTTAACTTTTATGAAGCCAATTACATCCCTCAGGCTGTAATGTGCAAGGCTATTTGCCTCCCTGTTTCTGATATGCAATTTTCACCCCATAAATGCTGCAGTTATTCATATGTTGGTCGCTTAACAGGGGGCCACCCACCTGAATAGTGGGCGGCATTGACAATACATAGGTTAATGCAAGGCATGAACCGATGTATTGTTCGGAGTGATGGGCACAGGAGAGAGGGGGCAGTGTTCCAGCGCCCACTCTGGACACACCGCCACTGCAATGCTATCCTGTGGCCAAACACATCTACCCCCCAAAATATTTTTTTAATGGACCATCAGAGGGGGTGATGAATATGAAACATGAGCCTTCCATTATACTTCTTAAAAACAGATTAATAAATGGAGAATTTGATTGATGTTGGCCTCTAATGTTTTTTATTATAATCTCCTTGTAATATTTTTAAATTCTAATTTTTTTTCATCTTGTTTGACTCCCCAGCTTCCTTCCACGCCACAGGAATGGCAGACTGTGGCATCGGAGTTTGCCACGCGGTGGGACTTCCCCAACTGCGGTGGTGACATAGACGGGAAGCACGTCCGCATTGTGCCGCCACCCCGTTCTGGGTCCTACTACTTCAACTACAAGGGGTTTCATAGCATTGTGCTGATGGCGGTGGTGTCAGCACAGTATGAATTCCTCTATGTTGATGTAGGGAAGAATGGCTGGATGTCCGATGGGGGATCCTTCATCCAGACGGAGTTTGCCCTCCGTCTCCAGAGTGACGACCTTGCATTGCCACCGGATGCAGGGAATGTTGAAGGACTCCCCTTTGTTTTTTTTGGCTGATGAAGCCTTCGGGCTCGGACCGCATCTTATGAGGCCATTTCCTCAGAGGACCCTGACCCCAGAGAAGAGGGTGTTCAATTACCGGCTGGCCAGGGGCCGAAGAGTAGTTGAAAATGCCTTCGGCATAATGGCCAGCCAGTTCCGCATTTTTATGACTTTCATCCACTTGGCGGACTACAAAATAAACTATGTAGTTTTATGCTGCTGTGTGCTACACAACTTTCTCAGCAGAAAATCCACTTCTTATATGGCCACCGTATTGCCTGAGGCTGGACTTTCATCTGCAAATCCCCTGCCGGGCCTTAAATCTGCCCGTCCTGGCTTGCCCCCCCAAAATGCCCGTGAGGTTCGGGAGAAATATATGCAATATTTCAGGGGTAGGGGGGCAATTTCTATGCCAGGCTATGCCTAAAGATTCATGGAGAATGAGCTAAATAAAATTCTGATTTCAACTTTTAACTTTTGTTTGTTTCCTGTCTCCTAGTTTGTCTTAGTGCATTTGTAGTGCCAAGTGTATTTTCCTTTAGTAAATAACAACCATTTCACTATGTAACCTTAAAAAAAACACAAATAAGGTTAGAGCGTATTGAAAAAAGAAGCTACACGTTGTTTGTGTTCAAACATTTTACTCTGTGCACATTCACACACATGTTAACTTTTTAAAAAAAAAAATTTGTCCTGGCCACAAACCGCCAATTCTTTTCTTAGGAAAATACAAAAACAACAGTTGCATTCCAAAAAGTACAACTTTGGATATCTCTGAGCAATCTGAGACATTCACTTACACAAACTATGTCTCTATGTGCCCGTCATAATATGGGGTCTTGCCACCCCTTGCCCAGCCAAAAATTGAATATGCACACATTTTAAAGTTATTTCCAATAGGGATTTTAGACTCCTGATCCCTATTGTCAACATGTGCTATCCGCCATCAGGGGTGATCAATGGACGTGTTTTGGGGGTGCAACCCCTTCCTCAGTTCACCTACTTTAGATACGAGGAAGGGGTTGCACCCCCAAAAGACGTACATGGATATCCCCTGATGGCAGATAGCACATGTTGACACACCGTGTGCATATTCAATTTTTGGCTGGTTTGATTGTCAAAAAGAGTTTAAAAGGTTGAAGAACAGTCATTCCTGAAACAAAAATGGGGGTTTGGTTGACTTATTCGATTCTCCCCAATACATCTAGAATGTCTTTAAATGTTTGATCCATCACATGAATTATTTGTTTTATTCTGTCCAGTTCCGTGCTACATTCCATCACTTGCTGTATTATTCGGAGGGCACTGTCAGCAGAGAAACGTGTACTATCCTTCACCACAACATTTACATCCCCTAAAAACAAAATACAAAAGGTATTATAACTCTGCAGGCCTACATCTCTTACCTGAAGCTGTGGTGACAGATACTGACCTGTTGTGGTGACTAGTTCCACAACGTCATCCACCTCTCCTTCCTGCACTTCTCCTTCCTCCACCTCAACTTCCTCAACATCCTTCGGTTGTGGGTCTTTGGGAGTTTGGGGTTGTTGTGAAGCTGTGGGGTTCCTGTGCTCCCTGGAGTGTTCTCCTCCCAGTCTTCTCTCCCCTATGAGAATCAAACAAAAGGTCTATTTATCACACTGAAATTCTCTATGAAAAATAAAAACAGGCTAAATTGTTTGGAAGTGGGGTACAAGTGTGTGTTTGTGCGGATTTTAAAGATGAATGCATTATTTTGAAAGAAAAATATGTTTAGTATTCACCTTTTGGATGTAAATTTTTAGACATGGAGGCACCACAAAAATTCACTGATGCACCTGTATGGGACACCCAAAAAAGGCGGTTCTGTTGGCCCACACTATAGTGCTCCAAAGTACAGATGTGGTACCAGCTGCTGAGTGTCCTCTCCTTTACACTGATTAAAGTTTGCATTTCATTCTCTTTACAAACACATCATCTAGGCGAAAATTTAGAAACAACAATTTGTAAAAAACAGGCAGATGTCTATTTTCTTTTGTGGCTGTAAAATAAGCCAAAACAGTGGATAGTGGCCGAACAAAGTGTCTGTAACGTAACGAACGATTACTGTGCCAAACCAAGTTCGAAATTAGGAAATTTTGGAAGGGAGTCCAATATGAAAATAAACAAAAAGGAGCAACATGTAATTTGAGAAAAACCTTAATAGCAGAAAAGTGTACATTTTACTTACTTTTTGCTAGCATTCTCTTAATGCTCCTTAACTGCTCTGGCTCCCTCAGTTTGAGGTCTGACCACCTCTTTCTGAGCTGCTCATTTGAGCGTTTCACCCCGAAATTCGTCTTCAGACTCTTCACGACTTTCTTCAGGATTTTGGCCTTCCTTCTATTAGGTTTGCTATACGGCCCATGCTTTGCGTCATAATCAGACTTGAGCAATATGTCCACCATCTCCGCCATCTCCGCAAAAGACATATTAGATGCCTTGAATCTCCTCCTTGATTGTGACGTTTCCTTGGTCTCCGGGCTTGTCTCCTCCTCGTTTTTGGAGGAATTATCAGACACCTGCTGTAAATCCGCCATATCTGTCTGCGCGCCGAAAGAGAAGGGGCGGGGAAAAGATGTTAGTTAGAATGTCATGGGCGGGCGACGTGTGCGGAGCGACGTGTGCGTAGTTTGACGCATGCGTGGTGTATATATAGCAAACACACATGTGACTATACTACGTTCGTTGTGCGGAGAGAGGAGTTCAAGTGACGGACGTGCGAACGAAGGTATGTGATTTTGTGACTTTGACTAATTGTTGGCCTATACTGTCTGGAGAATGTTGTAGGATATATATGGTGACTACGATTTTAAGGAGGTTAGACTGTGTGCCTCACATTAGTTATATATTATTTATTTTACTTGCAGATACAATATGAATGACTTTATTAGCGACAAAGAATTCCTGGCGGAATTTATAGACCGGGTAAGGGAGCTGCCCGCTCTGTGGGAGACCAAAAACCCCATACACAAAAAAAAAGGGGTGAGAAAAGCAGCCTTGGAGACCCTGCTCCCATTTGTGCATACCAAGGTGCCCACAGCCACAGCAAAACAGGTGGACACTAAAATTGGGAGCTTGAGAGGCACATACAGGAATGAACGCTCTAAGGTCCTGGCTTCTCAGAGGTCAGGAGCAGCAGCAGATGATGTGTATGTCCCCAATTTGTGGTACTACAGCAGGATGTCCTTTCTGGATGACCACATTGAGACAAGGCCATCACTCTCCACTCTTCCCCCCAGACTTCCCTGCAGCCAACCTGAGCCTTCTCTGGAGCAAGAGGAGGCAGCCATCCTGGATGAACCTGATTTGGCCATCTGGAGCCAGGTATAGTATTTATAGAAAATGTATTGGGATAAAATTAATGTTTGACAAATATGTCAAGATGACAAACATAAACTATTTTGGGTTCCACAAGTGAAATCAAGATCTCGAGACATTAGTCTGGCCTAAATTGGGTGCTAAATAGTCAATCTGATGTAGTTGTAAATTGGTCAAAATGATTTCTGGATTTACATTCGAATTGCTTCAATCATGATCTGAATTTTGAATGCAAAGATTAAACCAACATATCAAACTATGTCCCTTTTTCATACACAGGATGAAATCAGCCAGGAGGAGGGTCTGGAAACTGTCAGGCAGGAGGAGGCAGGGCCCAGTGGCAGGCAGGAGGTGGCAGGGCCCAGTGGCAGCCAGGAAGTGGCAGGGCCCAGTGGCAGCCAGGAGGTGGCAGGGCAAAGGAGAAGCACAAGATCACAGGTGCCTCCCATCCGACTTCCCAAAAGAAGCAGGAGGGACAGGACCACCAGTGAGGCAGCAATGGCCCTTATTCGAGAGGCCCATGCCACCCTCAAGGAGCCCACATCCCCTGAAGAGGCCATTGCCGGCCTAGTGGAGGCAAAGTTCAAGGTGATGAGCATGGAGCAACGCCTCCTATGCGAGCCCCTGCTCATCACCTTGCTGAACAAGGGGGTGATGGAAAAAATTACCCCCAATACCGCTATTTGTGAGGTGGCACAACTGTCCCAACCTCAACCTCCTCCTCCACCTCCACCTTCTTCTTCTGCCCCACCCCCTTCTCCTCAACCTCCACCTTCTTCTTCTGCCCCACCCCCTTCTCCTCAACCTCCACCTTGTTCTTCTGCGCCACACCCTTCTCCTCAACCTCCACCTTGTTCTTCTGCGCCACCCCCTTCTCCTCCACCTCCACCTTGTTCTTCTGCGCCACCCCCTTCTCCTCCACCTTGTTCTTCTGCCCCACCCCCTTTTCCTCCACCTCCACCTTGTTCTTCTGCCCCACCCCCTTCTCCTCAACCTCCACCTTCTTCTTCTGCGCCACCCCCTTCTCCTCCACCTCCTCCTCCTCCTGACAGGAGTACCCCTCCAGTGGCCCAACCTCCAGCCAAACGAAGAAGGAAGGCTGCAGGGAAGGCTTCAGGAAAGGTTTCAGGGAAGGTTGCCAGGAAGACGAGGAAGTGATGGCCTTGCTTCATTGTGGTCGGACAGAAGGCAGCCTGTTGTAGTACCACACACTTGGGACATATATCTCACCTGCTGCTGTTCCTGACCTCTGGGAGGCCAGCATCAGATTGTGCTCAGAAATGTTGGCCTTCTCTCAAGCTCCCAATTTAAGTGTCCACACAGGGTTGATGTGTGGTCTGGGGTCCCTGGGATGCACAAATGGCAGCAGGTTCTCCAGCGCTGCCTTCTCTTTATTTTATTCCAAACATGAATAAATGTTATTTTTGTTTAAGTTCATACTTGACTATGTGTATTTTTAAAAAATTTGAAATTTAGCTTTGGAGTAAGCAGAGACATTTGACAGCCAAAAAAAGGGACAGATACCAAACCCAAAAAAAGAATAACAATCTTATTTTTAAAAAATAGGGTGTAAAATTTAACAAATATATATTAAAATATTCAATGGGAGATCACTATCAAAACATTGCCAAATTACAATTAACATCAGTTTGAAAAATTTTAAAATGTAAAATATTCAGAAGATCTTGCACGATATAATACACCTAAATCTTCTTAAGAGCAGCATGAAAAAGGATAAAAAAAAGATAGTCATAACTCTGTGTGAATATCAGCAGCAAAAGAAGTTCATTCGTTTGGATTAATGTAACATTCTAAAGAAGATTTCAATGCACAACATTTAAACGATGCAATAATTTCAAGCGTGACGAATGTGCTATCTCCATTACGAAGGCTTGTTTTACCAGAAGATGCGCTCCCGTCTCATACTTGCTTCTGAGCATGCGCGCTTTTGGAAGAGTCGTAAAAGCATACACACGAACCATTTTCTCGTCACAAAACAGGCCGACGAGAAACACGACGAGGAAATCTGGAATCCTGACGAGAAAATAGAGAGCAGGTTCTCTATTTTCTCGTCGAGATTCACGGCAATTTTCTAGTCATAAAACCATACACACGAACGCTTTTCTCGAGGAAAAAGCTCTCGCGGCACTTTTCTTGCCAGTTTTGGACGAGAAAATCGGTCGTGTGTACGAGGCTTTAGACTGAGAAGTCTTGATGTCCATTATTCGTCCTGTATTGGACATAACAGTATTTGACCATACAAAATATGTAAGGTCCTGCACTTCAGGTGAAGGCACATCTATTGGTGGTGGTTGCACATATATGAAGACTACCATTATAGCACAACTATTGGTAGTGAAATAATTTCGCAAGAAAACACATCAGATTTATTGAGCTTTTGGGAAATAAGGATATTTGTTAAAATAAACCACACAGAGTTTGATTTCAAGAGATTTTATTGTTTGTTTAAATCTTGTAGTGCATGATTTTATGAAAGGTGTCGTGTTTTCACATGCGTTTTAGTCATAAGGGAATTAAAGTGGAGCTCCACCCTAAATAGCAACTTTTGCTATTTGGAACCCTCCCCCCCTCCGGTGTCACAATTGACACCTTTCAGGGGGGAGGGGGGTGAAGATACCTGTCTAAGACAGGTATTTTCACCCACATCCGGGAGTCCTCTCTCCGGGAATCTGCGGGAGTTACGTCACTTCCCGCAGACTTCCCTTGGTGTTCTGGGAGACACTCGGCTCCCAGAACACAGGAGCACCAATCAGAACGGCGCAGCGCGACTCGCGCATGCGCCGTAGGGAACCGCGGGCATGAAGCCGCAGGGCTTCACTTCCTGGTTCCCTGTCGCTGGACTCCAGGACAGGTAAGTGTCCAAATATTAAAAGCCAGCAGCTGCTGTAGCTGTAGCTGCTGGCTTTTAATATTTTTTTTCCGGCGGAGCTCTGCTTTAAGCACTGTATCTTTTGTGTTTAAACTAATGTGCATTCTGATGCAGTTTGGTGTGTTTATATGTGTGTTGATGTATTCCAGACAAAGAAAAAGCATCAGGTAGTACTTTTGTTGAAAGCACTGGAACTGACTGCACTGGTGGGAACTGGGGCCACTGGAATACATGGCAAACACTGTGTACGCATTCTGGATGCAGTGTAAAAATGCACTGGAAAACATTTGGTGTGAACCAGCCCTTATGCCCCATACACACGATCGTTTTTCATGCCTTTAAAAATGCCATTAAAAAAAATGGCCATGAAAAATGATCGTGTGTATGCTCCAGAGCATTTTTAACGACGTGAAAAACGGCCATTAAAAATTTCGAACATGCTCTCTTTTTTCACGTCGTTTTTCATGTCGTTTTTTTTAACGACGTGAAAAACGATAATGTGTATGCTTTAACGACGTGAAAAAAAACGCGCATGCTCAGAATCAAGTATGAGACGGGAGCGCTCGTTTTGGTAAAGCTAGTGTTGGAAATCGATATGGCACATTTGTCACGGTTGAATTAATAGCATCATTTTAATGCTGCGCATTCCGTTCTTCTTTAGAGAATGCTTCAACAATTACCCTCTTTTGATAATGATATTGAGAGTTATGCCAAACTTGTTTCTAAAGTAATTCCTAATTTTTTTTAATGATAGAAAAATATTCTTTTCAAGCCACATATCCCTCATAAATTCCTGAAGAAATGTAAAGATCATTTTTTTGATTTTTGTTCTTTTTGCATTTTTTTTTAGTACTTAAGTTAGCCTCTTTATTTTTCTGTGGCTTTTTTTTTTTCCTTAAATTATGTTTGGGGAAATGTCCCACACCAACCTTCAAAATTTGTCTAATTTTGCCTCAAGGAGGTTTGTGTCCCTTGTTAATAACAATAATATTATTTGAAATGTCCCTGCCTGCTCCCTAGCAAACTCTCTTTTGAAATACAAATCACATAGTCTAGTATTTAAAGCCAAAAAAAAGTATCCTTTATTTTGGAACATAACAAATTAAAGGGGATGGCAGCACTGGAGAGCCTGCTTGCATTTGTTCATCCCTTGGACCCCCCAACAACCATCCAAGATGTGAAAACCAAAAAGGAGGCCAATCTTGGCTTGAACTCCCAGAGGTCAGGAACCGTAGCAGATAAGTCATATATGTCCCCAGTCTGTGGTACTACAGCAGGCATTTTTTTTCTCTTCCTTGTAGCCTTCTCTCCAGCCTTCTCTGCAGCCTTCCCTGCAGCCTTGGTTGGTTTCTTCCTCGGAGGCTGGGGATCAGGAGGAGAGGTTGTGGCAGGAGGAGTAGTAGGAGGAGGAGGTGGAGGAGTAGGGACAACCTCTGTGATGTCGGTGAACTTGGTGAGTTCACCGAGCAATCCCTTGTTGATCACCTTCAACAGGAGGGTCTCGCTATACAGCTTTTGCCGCAGGTCCATTTGGGCTAGCTTATTGGCCAGGACTGCGGCAAAGCCCTCCTCAGCAGAGGGTGCCTCTTTGAGGGCCGCAGTAGCCTCTTTGAGGAAGGCTCTTGTTTCCTCCTCCACCTGCCTACCTCTCCTTGGCCCTCGTGGTCTCATTACCAGGGGAGGCATCTGGGCTCTTGTGCTGGGCCCAGCCTCCTCCTGGGTGCCACTTGGCCCAGCCTCCTCCTGGGTGCCACTTGGCCATGCCTCCTCCTGGTCCCCACCATCACCCTCTTCCTGGCTCTGCTCTGGCTGTAAAAAAAGAAAGGGACTTTATTATTTTTTTGCCACCATCAATCACACACATTGCTCACCTCCAGACATTTTTGACATGAATGTGCAAATTTAGAAAATTCTCACAGATTCCGCCTCCTGATATTGTTGCCTTGTCCACATCAAAATTGACCACTACTGTATCTTGGTCTTTAAATCCTTTTTTTTTTTTTTTAAATAAAATACCTAACAATACTAACCTCATTTTAAATGCATCACTTTTGTAACATCTAAATGGAGATATCAATACTTTACCTGGCTCCATATATCCAAATCTGCCTCCTCAAGGGCCTAATCTTGATCCTCAGAGGAAGCCAGAGCAGGGTTGCCAGGAAGGCTGGAGGGCTGGCTGCAAGGAAGGCTGGAGGGCTGGCTACAAGGAAGGCTGGATTGACCTCTGGGGGGAAGGGTGGAGAGAGATTCCCGCACTTCCAGCTGGTCATCCAGAAAAGAAAGCTTGCTGTAGTACCACAGACTGGGTTTATAAACCTTATCTGCTGCAGCACCTGACCTCTGGGACTTCAGGACCATATTCCTCTGGGTCCTGTATGTCCCCCTGATGGTAGCAATTTTGGTTTTAACATCTTGGAGAGTTGTTGTGGGTATCTGGGTTTGGACAAATGCAAGCAGGCTCTCCAGTGCTGTTGTCCTGGCCGTTTTGTTTTTATTGGACCCACTTTTGGTCTGCCACAGGATAGGGAGTTCTTTCCATTTGTCAATGAACTCTCCCATGAACTCCAGGTTTTTGAATGTATTCATTCTCTCTGTAAAATCAAAAACCAAGAAAAGACATATGTTTCAGGCAACAATCATAAAATCAGCATTTTGAACAGATATAAAAGCCCCAAATCTCCTCCTCTGCGGAACCCAAAATCCTTAAGAATGTTATGTACCTTGGTCAACACGTTCATTGCGAACTCCCTCTCCCGCCAAATGAACGTATTTTCGACACATGGATCGGCACTTGATATACACTGCGCATGCGTGGAACTACGCACGCTTTCCCCGCCCCTGTCGTTCGATGTTGTACTTTTCCCGCCCCTTCTCGCTCGTCGTAGTGCTTAGCAACATGGCGGAGACACAGGTGGCTGAGATTACCTCGACAGAGGATGAAATTCCAGAGGAGCCCAAATCCCGATCCAGAAGATATAAGGCATCCAACATGTCATTCGAGGAAATGGTGGAGATGGTCGCCATTTTAAAGAGGGAGGATTATGATGCCAAGCATGGGCCGTATAAAAGGCCGAATCTGGTCAAGTCAAAAATTATGGGCAAAGTGGTCAAAAGTCTTCACCAAAAATTCGGGGTGTGCAGAACGAAGGAACAGCTCAGAAAACGATGGTCTGATCTGAAGTTGCGGGAGCCCGACCAATACAAAAGAATCAAGAAAGTTATACGAAAAAGTAAGTTTTATAGTGCTATTTTCCCTGCTAGAGATTATTACTTGTATTATGTCGTGTATGTTTGTCTTTGATATCGTACAGTGAAAGATACCATCTTTCAGATTCGTCCGCAAAGTAAACGGACGTATTAAACCTCATTCTCCGTACAGTTCATCAAACGATGTTTTTGGATCATCCAGTGTGAACACCCATTTTATTTATTTTTTTGGGGGTAGCAAATTTGGTCACCAAATATTTTTAGTGATCAAATACAAAGGACATTTTTGGAAAAAAAAAGGATATGCATGGTAATGTTAAGGGAGAGAATGCTCAGCAGCTGATGAAACATCTGAACGCAGTAGTAGAAGTGTGGGCCAAAAGCCCCAAAGTTTGAGGGTTTCACACACAGGTGATCCTGTGTATATACTTTGGGGTGTTACAATGTGTCAAACTTTGTTTAAAAAAATATATGCTATGTATTTGGCTATGTATCCAATCATGTTTTCCTGTTGTCACTGGGGGTCCATTGAAAAATGGACCACACTTCAAAAGAATGTTTGCAAATTATTTTCTCATGCTTTATTTTTCTCCCAAAAATCAACCTTAATAATGAAACTATACCTTTTCTTGCAATCTCCATAGGGCTTCAAAAAGCTACGTCAGATGAGCCTCGAAATCCAACACCTTCAACAATAGCCCCAGACCCACATGATGGAGAGGAACGTGAGGTTGTGGAAGTGGAAAGTGGCACCTCAACAGGTCAGTGTCAAACCAGACAGATGCAGGTTAATAGATGTAGGCCTACATATTCTATACTACATGTTTTTTTTTTTAAATGTAGGTGCAGTTCTGGCCGAAGACCCCAAAAATTTGACACATCACAGTGCCCAGATCCTGATCCAATACCTGATGGTCTGCTGTCGTGACCTTCAAAAATTAAAGGGAGACTTGATAGAGATCAGGGAAAATACCAAGCGGGTGGAGGAAAGGCTACAAAAGATCATGGCTGTGCTTGGGCGTGTCTAATGTTTTTTAAAAAATTAACGTTGAACTTGCTGTGTTTTGGCAGGTATGTTTTTCATTGAACCTTTTAGGACTAGTAAATGTAAATTTTTCCAATATATATTTTAATATTTTTTGGTATGCATGGCTGTTCATGCGTTTTAACAAGCAAAAAATGTTTAGGACATCTACATTTAAAAGGATTTGTCCAATACTAAAATAAAAAATGGCATTTTGGTATCAAGAAGTTGTGGCTTCATTAGGTAAATGTTGTGCTACTGTGAACTAAGCAATGTTTTGTGTTTACACTGACAATGAAGGCGAATTAAGAATGCACAATACACATGGCAATACAAGTCCACTAGGTAAACCTCCGAAAAACAGAAACCATTATTAAAATTATACACGAAACCAATCTTTGTGAAAAATAATGTTTTATTTTTATAAATTAAAAGGTTAAAAGTCATCAGGCATTTCAATGGCCCCCCTACCCACAAAATAATCCACATATTTGTCACGGACCTCACGTCCGGTTTGGGGGGCCAAGCCTGGACGGCCAGCTTCCAGGGCCACAAGATTTTCTGCTTCCATTAAGGTGGCCTCAGGCCCAGTCAAAGTCAGATAATTTGTGGAATGCACCCGGAGATAATTATGTAGGACACAACACGCCATTACAACATGGTTCCATTTGTAAGGGGCAAGGTGGATGGAGGTGAGGAACAGGCGGAAGCGGCTGGCCATGATGCCAAAGGCATTTTCAACCACCCTTCTTGCTCTGGCCAGCCGATAGTTGTACACCCTCCTCTCAGGGGTGAGGGTGCGCTGCGGGAATGGCCTCATCAAATGGGGACCCAGGCCAAACGCCTCATCCGCCACAAACACAAATGGGAGTCCCTCCACATTCTGCTCCGCTGGTGGCAAGGCCAGCTGATCCAAAAGGAGCCGTTCCCTAAACTCTGTCTGTGCAAAAACTCCTCCATCAGACATCCTGCCATTCTTGCCAACGTCCACATAGAGGAATTCGTAGGTGGCCGACACCACTGCCATCATGACGATGCTGTGGAACCCCTTATAGTTATAATAAAAGGATCCCGAATGGGGTGGTGGGACGACCCGAACATGTTTGCCGTCGATGGCCCCTCCACAGTTTGGAAAGTTCCATCGTTGGGCAAAGTCCGATGCCACATTCTGCCATTCATGTGGCGTAGAAGGGAACTGTGTAATGAAATCAAAAATTAATTAATACTTTGAGACTGAAACATTGAAAGCAGATTAAAGAAAATCATTCATGGCCAACATTGGGGCAAACAGAAAAATTAAAACATTAGTAGTAAGCAATAAAAAAAGTGAAAAAAAATGGGGGGGGGGTTGAAGATGAGTTGGGGAGATCACAAATGAAGGCTGGAGCACTCTGTCTGAATTTAGGACAAATGTTACATTCCTAGGCAATCTTTAGGGGGCGTTTAGGGTAAAGCACTACGATGGAGCATAGATTAAAATACATGGAAAGGACTAGGCAAGGTGGGTATGGCCCCAGGATAGCATGCTGAAGAGGTTAGGTAAGGGAAATGTTAATGTAGGCCTAATGAAAAAAAATTAAATAAAAAATTAGCATGTGGTGAAAGGGGAAATTCCCTGCAGCTAAGAATCATGGGAATTAGGGACTGCCAAGAAACCCCCCCCCCCCAAAAAAACATTCCAAAAAATACATACAATGTGATGTTTGCAATAAGAACACTTACCTTAATATAGTCCTCCTGCAAAACTTGGAGGATGGCAGAACACGTCTCTGGTATAATAATACCCAGAGCCTGGGGGGATATGCCTGTGGAGAACTTTAAGTCCTGCAGGCTTCTCCCAGTCGCCAGGTATCGCAACGTGGCAATGAGCCTCTGCTCAGCACTGATGGCTTCACGTATAACGGTGTCCTGCCTGGTAATGTAGGGGGACACCAAAGCCAACAGATGCTGAAATACGGGGTCAGACATCCGGAGAAAATTCCTATAGTCATCAGGATTATTCTCCCTGATCTCCCGCAACAAAGGCATATGACAGAACTGGTGCCGCTGGAGCAACCAATTCTTGGTCCATGAACTCCTCCTGACCCTGCTCATGGCATGGAGTCGGGATACAGCATGAACCCCTGCACCAACTACAGCACAAACTCTCCGACGAGTACGTAGCCGCAACATGGCTAGATAACGGTCGCAAGCTCAAAACGAACTAGAAGAACGCACGGAAGAACAGCAAGGCCTATGAAGAACAAGCTGAAAAACAGGACCGAGCAGACGAGAACGCACTAATTAAACAGATACGAACTGACTACAAGCCCTGCCGAACAGATACGAACCCACAAGCACAAACTGAACTCCACAAAACGATCTTCAAAGCACGAAGACTGAAAAGCGCGAATCGTCTCTCACCAAACTTTTACTAACACGCGGTAACACGGAATTAGCAAAAGCGCCCCAAAGGGTGGCGTCATTAGAACGGAACTTCCCCTTTATAGTGCCGTCGTACATGGTATACGTCACTGCGCTTTGCTTGATTGTTTTTTAAAATGATCGTGTGTACGCAAGACAGGCTTGAGAGGAAACATGAAAAAAACGACGTGAAAAACGGCAAGAAAAAAAATGGCAAGAAAAACTATCGTGTGTACGCGGCATAAGTGTTGAAGATCTGAGTAGGACAACAAAGCCCCAAAGCTGTGTACTACAGAGGAGGAAAATGCAGCAGTAGCCAGGGGTTCAAGGTACTCTCAGGGGAAAAATGAGAGGGGGCCATTAGAGTGGGCTGCTGTATTTGAGAGTTGTCTGGTGGAGTGTTCACCTCGGTGTCTGATAGAGAGAGAGAGAGAGACTCTGCTGCCACATCTACACAGAGATCACCACTGCCAGGTCCAGAGCCACTGCTGACATGACTGGATCTGTGAGATATTATCATTCCTGACTGCTGCTGACATCATTAGTTATGTTAGTGATTTCCATTGCCAAGAGCTGAATTGCCACTGAAGTCACTGGTTCCTGATACAAGGTGTAATCACAGACTTCCTGGTGGTGGTAGGCCTCTGGCCACAACTTTCGTGCCCACTGTTCAAAAGGGACAGTTTCACCCTGCCTTAGGATACAGTTTGGATACTTACACCATGTACTGTGGGATCCCATTTAAATCTGAGTGTTCCAGTGCAGGGACTTTAGGTCCCAGCTACCCTGGCCAGTGAAAGGGGTTTAGAGAGACTGAAGGACCTTTAGCTTTCAGTACTGTCCTTTTAGTTACGATCTCCCTAGTTTCAGGGTTCATGTTCAGAGACAATCTGTCCTTTTATTATTTGTGATGTTGTGAGTTATGCAAGTGTAGTGTTTATTAACTGTTACTGTTTACTGTTATTGCTGGTCTGTTTTGTTGCCTTGTTTGGAATATTTTCCAAAATTCTAATTAATATTATGTAGCGACCTCACCTCTCACTCCTTCCTTCTCTGTCAAGGTCAATGGCTCTCGTCTAGGGGACCAGGGAGGAGAGTGTGACGCACCACCAACTCACATCCTCCAGTGTGTAGAGGTGTGAGCTATAACCAATTGCCTTCGGGTCTGTGCCCCTGTCCAGAGCCAAAGCTCCCCTTGAGGATGATCCTTTAACTCCCAGAAAGCCAAGTTCCACACCATTGAAAGTCCAACACTTATTTATTCTTGTAGAGCAATAAATAGTCCTTTGTGAGCAGACTGGTTAGACAATGAACAGGCAAGGTGAAGAGGAAGGTCCAGGCACAAACACAAACTTATTACTCTCCTGTTTCAGTATGCGCAAACAGGCTTGGCGCACGGTCGCTGCCACCGACCGTGAGGGTGGTCGCTGCCACCGACCGGGTAAAATAGGATTTAGGCCTCTGCCACCGACCTGGGTTTCAGTTGGGTTGCTGCCACCAACCATGAGAACATGAACTACCTTCTTGAGATGGGAGAAAAAGAAACCCTGGACTGCCGCACTCTGTATAGACAGTTATTTATTCCAAAATTTCAGGTAAAAAATCCAAATTCAAAATAAATCCATAAATCCAAAACAACAAATGCAGATGGTGTGCATGCAGGGAAGGGTGGCTAACGCGTTTCACGTCACGAATTGACGCTTGCTCATAGCAGTCCAGGGTTTCTTTTTCTCCCATGCATCAGTGCAGAGCCAGCACCTGTGTGAGTGACCGGGCGGAAGCAGCTATTTGGTGAATTCTCAAGCTTTTGAGCGGTACGTTTTTCCTTACCTTCTTGAGATGCAGCCCCTGTCAGGGGAGTCATCCATCTGGACGGTCACCAGAGGCCTCCGCCGTCACCAGCCAATGCTGTGCTGGATCTCCGGGAAGGTCACTTCTCTGGTCCCCCTCGCCCTAGATTCTGGTGTCCAAAACAAGAGGACACCCTAGGAATCCTCTGTCCCATGCGGGACCCAGTCGAAGGTACTGGGCCCCAGGCCTCCAGAGAGTACCTCACCCCAGACCTATGGTGTCTGGGGTGGAATCGCAGCTCCGTCCCCGGACCGAGGGCGCCTGGAGACCACCAGCATGCACCCCCAGGCTGAAGGTGCCTGGGCGTGGACCCCGAGCGGAAGATGTCCGCCCCTTTTATCCCCTCTCCCAGCATGCACAGCAGGTCCCCCGCCCCACTGTACTACTGCTGCGAGAGGACAAAAAGGGTACAGACTTACAATGGTGGTTCAATCCCGGCCTATGGCGACAGCGCCACCTACAGGCCGCAGGGAACTGGACACCCTTGCATCCTCCACTGGCATAAATTGGTCCATGAATAGTGTTGAGCGAACCCGAACTGTAAAGTTCGGGTCCGTACCGAACTTTAGCTTTTTCCCGAACCCGAACCCGGACTTTGCCCAAAAGTCCGGGTTCGGGTTCGGTAATCTAATAACGCATTTAGAAATGCTTCAGGGGCCAGCCAATCACCTTTTGATTAGCTGGTGTGCCCTTAGAAGCCATCATAGCCATGCCTACTAATGGCATGGCTGTGATTGGTCAGTGCAACATGTGACCCAGCTTCTATATAAGCTAGAGGCACACAGCACACATGACACTCTGCTTCAGAATAGATAGGGAGAGGATCTAGTCTGCTGCTGCTGCTTTTAGGGAGAGATAGAAAGATAGAAGAGGTAGTCCTGATTCTACAATCTGAGGGAAAAGATAGAGAGATAGTGTAGTTTAGGGCCAGGTTCCTGTGTTGGTGCTTTCAGGGAGAGAGAATATTATTTAGGAGTCCAGATTCAGAGATTAAAATCAGCGATCTGCATAGGTCTACCTATTTGTGTTGCAGTGGAGTCTTTTTACACTGCCATGAGCCCAGTGTCAGAGAAAATCTAACTTTTAGGGGAAAAAAAAGGCACTTTATTGTTCTCTTTTCCAAAAGACCCATAGGGCAAAAAAAAAAAAAAGCATTTTATTTTGCTCGTGCAAAAAAAGACCCGTTTAGGGCAAAAAAAAAAAAAAAATTGCACTTTAATGTACGCTTGCAAAAAACGCCGTTTAGGGGCACAAAAAAAAGTTTGCAGTGTGTTATACATATTTTGAGGTGTGTGAAATAAACAATTTCTATATAGTTTTCTCCTACTGTGATATACTAAAAAAACAAAATTTTTTTTGAATAGCATTTTCTGCAGTTCTGTAGCTGTGCGATTCAGCGGTTACGTACTGTGGGTGTGTTCTGCTCTTCCAAAAAACGCCGTTTAGTGGCACAAAAAAAAGTTTGCAGTGTGTTATACATATTTTGAGGTGTTTGAATTAAACAATTTCTTTATAGTTTTCTCCTACGTTGCTATACTAAAAAAACAACATTTTTTTTGAATAGCATTTTCTGCAGTTCTGTAGCTGTGCGATTCAGCGGTTACGTACTGTGGGTGTGTTCTGCTCTTCCAAAAAATGCCGTTTAGTGGCACAAAAAAAAGTTTGCAGTGTGTTATACATATTTTTAGGTGTTTGAAATAAACAATTTCTTTATAGTTTCCTCCTACGTTGCTATACTAAAAAAACAACATTTTTTTTGAATAGCATTTTCTGCAGTTCTGTAGCTGTGTGATTCAGCGGTTACGTACTGTGGGTGTGTTCTGCTCTTCCAAAAAACGCCGTTTAGTGGCACCAAAAAAAGGTTGCAGTGTGTTATACATATTTTGAGGTGTGTGAAATAAACAATTTCTTTATAGTTTTCTCCTACGTTGCTATACTAAAAAAAAAACATTTTTTTTGAATAGCATTTTCTACAGTTCTGTAGCTGTGCGATTCAGCGGTTACGTACTGTGGGTGTGTTCTGCTCTTCCAAAAAACGCCGTTTAGTGGCACAAAAAAAAGTTTGCAGTGTGTTATACATATTTTGAGGTGTTTGAATTAAACAATTTCTTTATAGTTTTCTCCTACGTTGCTATACTAAAAAAACAACATTTTTTTTGAATAGCATTTTCTGCAGTTCTGTAGCTGTGCGATTCAGCGGTTACGTACTGTGGGTGTGTTCTGCTCTTCCAAAAAACGCCGTTTAGTGGCACCAAAAAAAGGTTGCAGTGTGTTATACATATTTTGAGGTGTGTGAAATAAACAATTTCTTTATAGTTTTCTCCTACGTTGCTATACTAAAAAAAAAACATTTTTTTTGAATAGCATTTTCTACAGTTCTGTAGCTGTGCGATTCAGCGGTTACGTACTGTGGGTGTGTTCTGCTCTTCCAAAAAACGCCGTTTAGTGGCACCAAAAAAAGGTTGCAGTGTGTTATACATATTTTGAGGTGTTTGAAATAAACAATTTCTTTATAGTTTTCTCCTACGTTGCTATACTAAAAAAACAACATTTTTTTTGAATAGCATTTTCTGCAGTTCTGTAGCTGTGCGATTCAGCGGTTACGTACTGTGGGTGTGTTCTGCTCTTCCAAAAAACGCCGTTTAGTGGCACCAAAAAAAGGTTGCAGTGTGTTATGCATATTTTGAGGTGTGTGAAATAAACAATTTCTTTATAGTTTTCTCCTACGTTGCTATACTAAAAAAACAACATTTTTTGGAATAGCATTTTCTGCAGTTCTGTAGCTGTGCGATTCAGCGGTTACGTACTGTGGGTGTGTTCTGCGCTTCTAAAAACACCCATTTAGGGCAAGATCCTAAATTTTGAAAATATGAGGAGAAGGTCAAAGGGACGTGGTGGCCCCGGTCGTGGTGCTGCTGGTGGAGCTCCTGTTGCAGGGAGAGGACGTGGTGGATCTGTGCCAGATACACGCACAAGTGAAACACCTTCTTCAGGTGCGAGTAGGCGACCGAGCCTGCGGCGGTATTTTGTCGCGCCTAATGAGGCTGTACGAATGTTTAGGCCAGGACAAGTACAGGCGATAGTAGATTGGGTTGCTGACAGTGCCTCGGGTTCCTTCACATTGTCTCCCACCCACTCTTCTGATGAAAGAACAGAGTTGGCACCTGAAACCCATGTCCATCAGTCTTTCACCTCACCCCCTTGCAAATCAGCCAAGCAGTCTGAGCCCCAAATCATGCAGCAGTCTCTTCTGCTTTTCGATGACTCTGTTAGCAGGGTTTCCCAGGGCCATCCACCTAGCCCTGCCCCAGAAGTGGAAGAGATTGAGTGCACTGATGCCCAACCACTTATGTTTCATGATGAGTACATGGGAGGACCATCGCAGTACGTCTTGGATGATGACGAAACACAGGTGCCAACTGCTGTCCTTTGCAATTGTGCAGACAGACAAGGAGGGCAGGGGTGAAGACTGGGTGGAAGATGATGTGGAGGACGATGAGGTCCTCGACCCCACATGGAATCAACGTTATGCAGGTGACCAGTGTAGTTTGGAGGAAGAGGCGGTGGTCGCACAGAGCCACCAGCACAGCAGAAGAGGGAGCAGGGTGCAAAAGCGGAGCGTCTGTCAGCTAGACAGTATGTCTGCTACTGCCCAACGCAGCAAGGGACCGAGCACACCAAAGCCAGGTCCAAGGAGTTCCCCAGCGTGGCAGTTCTTCACACAATGTGCTGATGACAAGACACGAGTGGTTTGCAAGCTGTGCAATCAGAGCCTGAAGCGAGGCATAAACGTTCTCAACCTGAGCACAACCTGCATGACCAGGCATCTAAGTGCAAAGCACGAGCTGCAGTGGAGTAGACACCTCAAAAACCAAGAAAGGTCTCTGGCTCCTCCTGCTTCCTCTTCTGCTGCAGTCTCGGCCTCTTCATCCACCTCTGTAGTGACAGTGGCACCTGCCACCCCGCAAACAGAGGATCTGCCAGCAACACTACCACCTGGGTCACCAACCATCTCCACAATGTCCCATGGAAGCGTTCAGCTCTCTATCTCCCAAACATTGGAGCGGAAGAGGAAGTACCCCCCCTAGCCACCCGCAATCCCTGGCCCTGAATGCCAGCATTTCAAAACTCCTGGCCTTTGAAATGCTGTCATTCCGTCTGGTGGAGACGCAGAGTTTTAAAAGCCTGATGGCATTGGCTGTCCCACAGTACGTCGTGCCCAGCCGCCACTATTTTTCCAGGTGAGCCATCCCTTCCCTGCACAACCAAGTGGGGGACAAAATCAGGTGTGCACTGCGCAACGCCATCTGTGGCAAGGTCCACCTAACTACGGATGCGTGGACCAGTAAGCACGGTCAGGGACATTATATCTCCCTAACAGCACACTGGGTAAATGCAGTGGCGGCTGGGCCTGAGGCAGATAGCAGTTTGGCGCATGTCCTTCCACCACCGAGGATTGCAGGGCGCTTCAGTTTGCCTCCTGTTGCTAACTCCTCCTACTCCGCTTCCTCATCCTCTACCGCCTCCTCATCCGGTCAGCGTAACACCTTCACCACCAACTTCAGCACAGCCAGGGGTAAACGACAGCAGGCAGTTTTAAAACTTTCCTGTTTGGGGGAAAAACCCCACACCGCGCAGGAGTTGTGGAGGGACATGGAACAACAGACCAATGAGTGGTTGCTGTCAGTGAGCCTCAAGCCCGGCCTGGTGGTGTTCAATAATGGGCGAAATCTCATAGCAGCTCTGGGCCTAGCCGGTTTGACACACATCCCTTGCCTGGCGCATGTGCTGAACTTGGTGGTCCAGAGGTTCCTTAAAAATTACCCCAATATGCCAAAGCTGCTGCAGAAAGTGCGGGCTGTGTGTGCGCACTTTCGGCGATCTCACCCTGCTGCTGCTCGCCTGTCAGCGCTGCAGCGTAACTTCGGCCTTCCCGCTCACCGCCTCATATGTGACGTGCCCACAAGGTGGAACTCCACCTTGCACATGCTGGCCAGACTGTGCGAGCAGCAGCAGGCGATAGTGGAGTTTCAGCTGCAGCAATCACGCGTGAGTCGCTCTGCGGAACAGCACCACTTCACCACCAATAACTGGGCCTCCATGCGAGACCTGTGTGCCTTGTTGCGCTGTTTCGAGTACTCCACCAACATGTCCAGTGCCAATGACGCCGTTCTTAGCGTTACTATCCCAGTTCTATGCCTCCTTGAAAAAACGCTTCGGGCGATGATGGAAGAGGATGTGGCACAGGAGGATGAGGAGGAGGAGGAGGAAGCGGGATCATTTCAAAGGCTTTCAGGGCAGTCTTTCACAAGTGGCTACGAGGGTGGGTTCCTGCACCAACAAACGCCAGGTACACAATTGTCCGGCGGAAAGGGAACAGTTCTGGAGGATGACGAGGTGGAGGAGGAGATGGAGGAGGAGGAGGAGGAGGAGGAGGAGGCATTTTCACAGCAGGGTGGCACCCAGACCAGCTTGTGGCCATCACTGGTGCGTGGCTGGGGGGATACAGAGGACACAGACGATACACCTCCCACAGAGGACAGCTTTTCTTTGCCTCTGGGCAGCCTGGCACACATGAGCGATTACATGCTGCAGTGTTTCCGCAATGACCGCCGAGTTGCCCACATTTTAACTGGTGCTGATTACTGGGTGGCCACCCTGCTGGATCCCCGTTACAAGGACAACGTACCGTCCTTAATTCCCTCACTGGAGCGGGATCGTAAGATGCGCGAGTAAAAGCGCACGCTGGTAGACGCGCTGCTGGTGGCATTCCCACCTGACAGCGGGCGTACGGTGGAAGCACAAGGCGAAGGCAGAGGAGGAGGAAGAGGTCGCCAACGCAGCCGGGGCACCGGCAGCACCTCAGAAGGCAGGGTTAGCATGGCTGAAATGTGGAAAAGCTTTGTCAGCACGCCACAACAACCAGCACCACCAGCTGAGATGGAACGTCTTAGCAGGAGGCAGCATTTCACCAACATGGTTGAGCAGTATGTGTCCACAGGCCTACACGTACTGGATGACGGGTCTGCCCCCTTTAACTTCTGGGTCTCCAAATTGGGCACATGGCCTGAGCTTGCCCTTTATGCCTTGGAGGTGCTGGCCTGCCCTGCAGCCAGTGTATTATCTGAACGTGTATTTAGCACGGCAGGGGGCGTTATCACAGACAAGCGCAGCCGCCTGTCCAGAGCCAATGTGGACAAGCTCACGTTCATTAAAATGAACCAGGCATGGATCCCACAGGACTTGTCCGTACCTTGTGCAGAATAGACATGTATACCGGTGTTGTGACAAAAACTGTCCGGCCATCGGATTGTGTCCGGCCCATACTGCGAAGGCGCAGCGCTTGCGCAGTACAGAGGACAAGGAGATTCACAAAATCTCCGAAGATGAATGGCGCCTGCGCTGTGAGTGCAGGTTCAAGCCCCATCATCCAAGTGGACATACGGTAGCACATAGTAACAGGGCCCCTCACGGGCTCGGTTCGATCGCCACGCTTCGGGCACGGCCTCACTTGGCTCGTCTTGAACCACGGATGGTGTGGCCTTCACCTGAACTCACCACGCAGGCGCCGTTCGTCTTGGGAGATTTTCGAAATCCCCTTGTCCTACATACTGAGCAAGCGCAGTACAGGGTGGACACTATTTGACGGGGGACAGAATTCGACACATCACCGGCATTACACAGCCATTGTTGTATTTTTGAATCAGTGTTGGCTACCTCGTCCTCCTCCACCGCCGCTTCCACCTACACAGCCACATCCACCGCCACTTCAACCTCCTACTCCATATGGACCTCGTCCTCCTAGGTCAAGATTATTATTTTTTATTTTTATTTTTTTATGTTATTTTAAGTTATTTCCCTATCCACATTTGTTTGCAGAGCACTTGCCATGCTCTTAACAACATTTTGCTGCCATTTGCAGCCCTCTAGCCCTTTCCATTACATTTTTAGAGCCTTTTTAGTCCTTAGAAGTCCGGGTCCCCATTGACTTCAATGGGGTTCGGGTTCGGGTCCGGGTTCGGGTTAAAGTTCGGTCCCGAACCCGAACTTTTTTCCGAAGTTCGGCCGAACCCGTCGAACCCGAACATCCAGGTGTCCGCTCAACTCTATCCATGAACCGTAACAATTGCTGCATCTGAGCCATTTATCAATCAGATGCCTCCCCTAAATGTAACCACCCGCTACAATTATATTCTAATTAACTAATTGTTAATGTAATTCTACATAAAAATGTTCCATTGCCTCTCTCAAGGAGAAAAACTAGAACACTATAGCAGATACCTTTAGATCTAAGCTTCAAATGCTTGCTTACAAATGAAAATATGGCTGTAGGTTAAGACTGAAGACAGAAAAATTGTAGTAAAACAACAGCAAATTAAAAACTCATATCACCGCAGGTGAGAAGTAAACTATTGAAAAAAGGTGCTATCCTTAGCTTTTCATATTAAAAAATAATTTCAGAACTCTAACCCTTTTGATTGCTGTTATTTTTTATTGATTCTAGCCCTACAGCTCTGTTCTGTGCAGAAAACGTATTTGCTCTTTAAAATGTCAAAGTGTAAAAAAAAAAAAGCCTTTTTTAGTTGTGGACATATGACAGAAAAGTACAACTTTACTGATTTTTAGACTGTTGGGTCTTAAAGTAGAACCCCAGACAGACAGTTTTATATAATATTCAAACATATACTCATGTTAAGAGTTTACTTGCAACATCCAAAATGCTGTTCATTCACCTATGTTATTTACATAGTCATGTCACAAGGTAGAACTAACTGGGTAACACCAGGATTTTCTTTTCAGATTTTTGGCCTCCTGTATTCCCTGTGCAACAGACCTAAAATTTGTGAATGTGCTGTTCAGGCTAAAAGGTTGACTTATTAAAGATAAATAAGCTGTTCACGTTGCAATTGTTTTTTTTATTTATTTTCCTGAAATGTGATTGGATATTCTTTTCAAAGTAAAACTTCACCACATTCATTAAACTCAGTGGTGACTTCCCTTACAAAGTGAACAGCCGTTTTGTCTTTGGTAAACCAACCACAGTTACTGTAGTTCTTTAAACAGAAGATAGGAAAGGAATATAGACACCAAGGCATTATACCTTTTGATTTAAATTTAATAAAAAAAAGATAATGGTTTTTAGTAGATATTATGTCTTTGATTCCTTCTTTAAAAGATAACCGCTTTGATAAAAAATATTTAGAAAAATTTGCTGAAGACAAAACTAAAATTAACCCAAGCAATTTTTCTAATTGGCTTCATTCTTTCAGCATATACGCCAGTGTTTTAGGTGAGAAACATCCAGAGCTATGCAGCAGTCTTTTTCAGCATGTGGACACATACTGGACACATACTGCATATACTCGAGTATAAGCCGACCCGAGTATAAGCCGAGGTACCTAATTTTACCACAAAAAACTGGGGAAACTTACTGACTCGAGTATAAGCCGAGGGTGAGAATGCAGCAGCTACTGTAAGTGGAAGAGGGTCAACAATGCCCATTTGCACGCCTCACTGTGCCCATTGCAACCTCACTAAGCCAATTGTCACTGTGCCCAACCTCACTCTGCCCATTGCCACCTCACTGTGCCCATCGTCACTGTGCCCATCATCACTGTGCCAATCCTCACTGTGCCAATCCTTACTGTGCCAATCCTCACTGTGCCGTTGTCAGTGTACCTGAAATTGAGAGGCTGCGGGCGTCCATTCATTGTTTAAAACTCACGGTCTCTTCCCAGTCCCTTCTGTGATAGGCGTTTCTCAGCAGACACAGTTCCGCCTATCACTAACGTTCTCTCATCCTCGGACTCAGTTTCCCAGCAGACACTGTGTTCAGTTTTCCTGCCAATCACGGACGTCCTCTTGTCCAAGGATGAAAAGGCGTCCGTGATTGGCGGAACACTGAACACAGTGTCTGCTGGGATGGGTGAGGATGAGAGAACGTTAATGATTCTCAGCAGGCACAGTTCCGCCTATCACGGAAGGGACCAGGAGGAGATCGAGAGTTTTAAACGATGGACGCCCGCAGCCTCTCAATATTTTCAGGTACACTGATTCGAGTATAAGCTGAGGGGGGCACTTTCAGCCCAAAAAAAAGGGCTGAAATTCTCGGCTTATACTCGAGTATATACGGTACCTGTAAATACAAGCACGAGTATAGTTTTTGCGTGGGTAATCATCCAGCATCCAGATGTTTCAAAAAAGCTTCTGCTTCTACGACACCTCCCTCTCGTGATCTTTTTCTTAAAAGCGGACACGCCGGTGAAACTTATAAACATGGTTCCATGGCTTCAGCTATGGCCAAATCAACAGATGGCGGTCCTGCTGTTTAAAGGTTTTGGTGAAGGTTTCCCTTTACCTAGTTTTCAAGGTTTAGGTTGTTTGATCAACAAGAATTTACCTTGAATTGATTGTCATATTCCTATAGTTGCGGAAAAAATTTCAAAAGAAGTAAAAGATGGTAGAGTTGCTGGCCCTTTTGTTTCTCCCCCATTTGCCAATTTTCGAATTTCCCCTTTGGGTATTATTCCCAAAAAAGAGCCAAATTCATTCCGGATGATACATCATCTTTCATATCCATTTGGGTCTTCGCTAAATGATGACATTGATGTGACACTTTGCAGTGTCTCTTATTCTTCTTTTGACGAAGCTTTACTAAAGATAAGGAGATTGGGTCATAGAGCATTATTAGCGAAATCAGATATTAAATCTGCTTTCAGGCTTTTACCCATTCATCCCATGGCTTTTAACTCGTTAGGGTTTTATTTTAATATTTCCTATTATTTTGACAAATGCCTTCCCATGGGCTGCTCATTATCTTGCCATTATTTTGAAATGTTTTCATCATTTTTAGAATGGGTTGTCTCTTATCAATCCGGTTCAGCCAATTTATTACACTATTTGGACGATTTTCTTTTCATGGGTCCTGCTGATTCTGATGAATGTATTTATCTTTTTACTGAATTTCAATGTATTTTCCGTCTTTTTGGTGTCCCTCTTGCTCATGAAAAATCTGTTCTTCCTACTAGTTGTTTAGAATTTTTGGGAGTAACTATCGATACAGACTTTATGAAATTTCGCTTACCTCCACAGAAAATTGCAAAACTTCTCTTTTTGGTAGATTTTGTCATCTCTAAAAAGAAAGTGGTTTTGCGAACGTTACAGTCCTTATTAGGTTTGTTGGCTTTCGCTTCGAGAGTCATTCCTATGGGTAGAGTTTTTTCTAAGCGACTATATCGGTCCATTTCTGTCATTAAGTCTCCTTATCATTTTGTTAGGATCACGGCTTCTTTGCATGCAGATTTGTTGGTTTGGAAACAATTTTTATCTTCATTTAATGGTTGTTCTTTTTAGCAAGAACCTTTTTGTACTTCAGAGGCCCATAATCTATTTACAGATGCTGCTGGTTCTGTAGGTTATGGCGTTTATTGGCAGGGTCATTGGTCAGCTGGTAAATGGCCCAGTTCTTGGATTGACAATAATTTAACGGTTAACATTACCCTTTTGGAAATATTTCCCGTTTTGATTTCTCTTGGACTTTGGGGTTCTTGTTTCTCAAATCGAAGAATTTTGTTACATTCTGATAATAAGGCTGTTGTATATGCTATTAATTGTCCATCGTCCAAACCTTTACCAGTGTTAGCTGTTCTTGGTCAATTCGTTTTAAAATGCTTAGAATTAAACATTTGGTTAAAAGCTAAATATGTCCCCGGAATTGATAATTCTGTAGCTGATTCTTTGTCCCATCTACAGTTGGAATGTATAATGCCGCGTGGAATTCATGGTGTGCTTACCTGGATGCACATGGTCATGCTGGCAAGCTAATCTCTAAACAATTGATATTGTCCTTTTTGGAACACCTAATGGATAAGTATTATTCTTATTCACATATAGTGAAACAATTGGCTGGAATTTCCTTTTCCGCAAAATTGCTTGGCTTTCCTTTATGTATGAGTTTCTTCTCTGTGAAACAAGTCTTGAAGGGTTATCGTAGATCTTCAGTAACCCATGATTCTCGTTTGCCTATTTGAATTGATATTTTGGAAAAACTTTGTGCTTCCACTAAGACGGTCTGTTTTTTGTTTATGAATCTTTATTATTTCGATTGGAATTTTGTTTATGTTTCTTTGGTGCCTTTCGAATTTCTGAACTTCTACCTAACAATGTTCACGGTTATTCTGGGATTTCTTTTTCTGATTTAGTTTTAGGTAATAATTTTTATACAACTTAAGATTAAAAAGAGCAGAACAGTACAGTTGGGTCATGGACGATGGGTTACTTTACGTTGTCTCGACTCTACTATTTGTCCAGTCTTATTAATTCATCAAAACTTGCAAAGCCGCCCGATCAGGTCAGGTAGTCTGTTGATTCATTGTTCTGGCTTACCTCTCACTCGTTATCAATTTTTCTCAGTTTTAAAAAAAATGTTTGAATCATTTAGGTTTGGGTCACCTACCTATTAGTTCTCATTCTTTCCGAATTGAAGCAGCTACTACTGCTTCCAACCTGGGTTTGTCTAATGATATTGTTAAGAATATTGGTAGATGGAGATCGAGTTGCTACCGTTCTTACATACGCCCTAATTTTTCTGTTTAATTCCAGGTAATCTGTATAACGTCTGGATCGTCGGACACTCATACATATATTGGGCTTTTCGCAGAGCAATGGTTAGACAATATGGTATTAATTTAGGTTTTAAAGTTGAGAATTTTCAATTATGGTGGTCTGCTTTGCGTGGTATGAGACTAAATGATATGCGTCAGACTTTATCATGAATGAATGAGTGACTTGTATAGCGCTCACATGCGAACTGAATCGCCTCTAGGCGCTTTTTGCAGCCAGTGTCTGCTTGGCTGGTGCGGTCATTTTACCCCATAGGATCTCGACATGCTTGGGACACACAGTCGTACACATACGCCCATCACTGTATGCTTCTTGGCCTCCTCCTCAAATTGTCATACTTCATATTTCAGGTAATGATATAGGTGCATGTCATACTTTAGACATCATTTCACAATTAAAATATGATTTTCTTCAATTACATTCCGTTTTGCCTAATTCAGTTGTTGTGTTTTCAGAAATTGTTCCACGTTTGAAGTGGTTGCTTACTCCTGAGCTCCAGTATTGTGATACAATATGCAAAAAAATCAATAGAGCAATGGTTAAATTTATGCCTTACATCCAAGGCTTATCTTACCAACATATTGATCTGGAGGGTGGTTTGGTTGGTTTTTATAGGTCTGACGCTGTTCATTTGTCGGATATCGCTTTGGATGTGTTTAATGTTGGCATTCAGAACTGTGTCGAATTGGCCGCAGGGCGGGTGGGGTGCCAGGCTCATTTGTGATAAGCCTGGCGTATGGGACAGTTATAGAGATATTGAACATGTTATAGTATTAACTCGAGCTGTCATGGCTGAGTTAAAGTTATAGTTTATGGTACAAAAGTAAATGAGTTTTGTGTTATATAAATTGGACATGTTTATTATAAGTTGGTAAATAAATATGATACCAATAATAAGGGGCCCCGGCCATTCAAATCCATTGTTAAAGTTTTAAATAAATGTTTTTAAATATTACTATATTGGTTTATTATTGATTATTATTGTAAATGTACTTGTTCTGCATACGGTCCCGTGAGCCACTATGCAGGCTCTGAATGCCATCCCACTTAATGGGATGCTTTGAAGAATGGAAAAATCGCTGGGAGCGTTGTGTACACTCACAAGGTGCATACTTTGAGGGAGACAATGTTCAATTGTAAAATTTTCAATACATTTTTTTTTAAATATAGTTCTTATTACTTTCTGGACACACCTCTATTACAACGATGAGTAACATTCCTAAATGTTTATTTTCATAACAAATTTTAAAACATTCTTCCCGATAAAATCAATAAAAAACATTTTTCATTGTCAATTCTTGATCGAACTATCCACAATAGAAATTACTGTAAACTGTTATGGTATAGTGATCTCAACATGTTTAGTTTATTAAGGCTTTCTCAAGAAATTTACAATACCACATCCAAACAGAAATAGATAAACAATTAGTTTGATTACACAATATACAAAGGTAATATTGCAAAACAAGGTAAGACAAAGATTTCATTTACATTTTTTATGGAGGGCATCTCACCGGTCAAAGTAGAATAGTTGGGGTATAAATCAAAAGCTACTCAGGAGATTGGTCCCAGCTAGACACATCAATCAGAACACCCCAATGGGGTAGTATTTGATAGGCCACAGGAGAGACACCAAGGATTATTGCCCTAAAAATAATAATAGGGGAATACAGTATATATGCCTTTGTACCATTGGGTGTTCAACATAACCTAAATTAGCATATGTGCCACATGGGGGAGCTAGATATACAATATAAACAGGCACATACCTTCCAAGGTAATCCATAAAAATATGTCCGAACCCATTTGGGGCAAACTGAGGCAAAAGCTGGAGTACCAATCATCTAATCCCAATACCCTCTGGGACTTGCCAATATATCTGTAACACACATATTATAACATATGATCAATCATATAAGTGTAGCAGACAACGCAGCAGACATATAAACAGTCATCCATCATCTATGGTACATTCAGTCCTCAGAGCTCACTTTATAACAAATTGGTAACAGAACTGCCAATATAAACCAACGGTGTGCCGGAGCATTCTCAAGTGTCCATGCTCCAACATGACGTCATCATCTTGGGCAGAGGAGGAGAGGTATGGGAGGAGTTTTTTTCAAAAAGTGAAAGTGGATGAGGGGGGGGGGGAGGAGAGAACGCTCGCCTGCAGTCACAGGGGAAGGGGCATTGTTACATGTTCTACCCGCATTAAGTTGAACTTATTCCAAAGGTGATCATATAGTTTTAAACAAAAAACAAACTATATTACCAATCACAATCAAAGGCAATAAGTCAGATCTACCAAGGCAGAGTCAGATTAGCAATTTTGCTAGGAGTAATTTTTTAGTACTGACATTTCTTAAATACAACTTTCAGTATAAGGAGATCACAAAAAGTGGAAGTGTTTGGGAATACATGCTTGTGTATAGGCATGTGTTTTTAGATCATGAGATCACTGACCAAAGAGACTTTGGTGGACTAGTCCAGCAATGTTTGGATGAAAACCTGAAATAGTAAGCAGGAAAGTTGTGCTCCTAAAATACATCACAATGTTTACATTTCAATTTTAATTGGAGTGCACTTTACCATTGTTTTTGTAGAAATCAAGCAAGTACTGGGGTGAGACCCCATGTGCTCTACAATAGCGGACTATAGTTTCCATAAAGAGGAGACATGGTAAAATATTACATAATTTAATTGTATAACTTTAAAATCAGGTAGAACAGGAAAAATGCCCTCACCCAACACAAGGGGGTCTAACACTACATACAGTATAAAAACATGGTATATGGTTGGTACAGTACAATTACGAGAACATTGATCTGGTGTTGTCTGCATGGTAACCATGGTAACTTTTGGGAGATACTGTATATACATATATATCTTTATCTGTATGTCCTAAGGGTGTTCTTTGGAATTTATGTATCATGTGGTCCTTGGTCCCCTGCTATCTTGCCTGTTGCCATGGTGTTATTAAATGTACAGTCCTTTAGCATATCCCTGAAAATCCCAGAGGATGAGACTGGGATAAAATTATCCTCCAAAGGGAGGCTAGATACATTTCAAATCTAAAAGCTACATGACCCCCTGCCCTAAATGAAGCTTTTAGCTTCAAGCCTTTCTTATAAATGAGTCCTCTCTGTGGGTTATTATATATTTTAGCCTACAATAATTGACACATGATCACCTTCCCTTCTATATTGTGCCCAGTATATCTCACTCTTATATAAACCCTTCCTCTTGGCATATGAGTGAAATATACCTGTAATTCCTGAAATGGGCCTTGCGGAGGTGGTAAATGTTCATGTTGGCAAAATGTATTTCCAGTGGTATTGCTCCAAAGGCAAATGATGCATCTGCCTAACTGATCCTGAACTCTAGCCTTGAGATTTTGTATCCAAAATCTTTGCTTGAGTTCCTGCAATGTCAGCTGATGTCCTCTGTGTCCTATACCATGAAACTGTGCAATCAGTATGGGGGCACTATGTTGAAGTGCAGTATGCCTATTATCTCCCCTTTTGTCATTAGGCCATGTGGGTCTAATGACAAACCTTTCTTGTTACAATACTCAATATCAGCCTGTGTGGCAGTGATTTGAAGTTCCTGTAAAAGCTGATGTTCTGGAATTGTGGGGGGTTCTAGGATAGCCATAAACACATTAGCCTGGGGTCCTAATTGCAGTTTAGCAGCCTTTTTAGCTTCCCCGTCTGCTAATGCATTACCAAGAGCTACCAAATTGTCTGAGGTAGTATGTGCCTTGCATTTGATCACTGCAATAGACCTTGGTCTGTGTATCTCTTCCAAAAGATCAGTAACCAGTGATGCATGTAATATAACTTTACCATCTGCAGCAAAGAAGCCTTGTCACTTCCAGATGCAGCCAAAGTTGTGCGTTACACCGTGTGCATATTTCGAATCAGTGTAAATGTTGACATCTTGTCCCTCAAAAATTTGACATGCTTGTGTAAGTGCAATCGGCTCGGCTGCTTAAGCCGGATAGAATGGGAGGGGCTTTGCCTCAACCACTATGTTAGGGAGTTGAACAATGGCGTAGCCTGACAAATATTTGTTATTATTGGGCCTTTAGCAAGAACCATCAACAAAAATGTCAATAAAGCCTGGCTGTGGCATGTTCCTCTGTAAATATGTCTGTTTCTATTTTAAGCCCAACATCGCATTTAACCACTTAAGCCCCGGACCATTTTGTTGCTAAAGGACCAGGCCCCTTTTTGCGATTCGGCACTGCGTCGCTTTAACTGACAATTGCGCAGTCGTGTGATGTGGCTCCCAAACAAAATTTACGTATTTTTTTTCCCACAAATAGAGCTTTATTTTGGTGGTATTTGATCACCTCTGCGGTTTTTATTTTTTGTGCTATAAACCAAAATAGAGCGACAATTTTGAAAAAAAAATTACATATTTTTTACTTTTTGCTATAATAAATATCCCCCAAAAAATATATATAAAATTGTTTTTTTCCCTCAGTTTAGGCCGAAACGTATTCTTCTACATATTCTTGGTAAAAAAAAATCGCAATAAGCGTTTTACTGATTGGTTTTCGCAAAAGTTATAGTGTCTACAAAATAGGGGGTAGTTTTATGGCATTTTTATTAATATTTTTTATTTTACTAGTAATGGCGGCGATCAGCGATTTTTATTATGACTGCGACATTATGGCGGACACATCGGACACTTTTGACACATTTTTGGGACCCTTGTCATTTTTACAGCGATCAGTGCTATAAAAATGCAATGATTACTGTGAAAATTACACTGGCAGTGAAGGGGTTAACCACTAGGTGGCGCTGTAGGGGTTAAGTGTGCCCTGATGAGTGGTTCTAACTGTAGGGGGAATGGGCTGTGTGTGACAAGACAGTGATCACCGCTTCCGATTACAGGAAGCGATGATCACTGTCATTGTCACTAGGCAGCAGGGATGAGCCGAACACCCCCCTGTTCGGTTCGCACCAGAACCTGCGAACAGACAGAATGTTCGTGTAAACTTTAGAACCCTATTAAATACAATGGACTCGAACGTTCGAAATCTAAAGTGTTAATTATAAAGGCTAATATGCAAGTTATTGTCCTAAAAAGTGTTTGGGGACCTGGGTCCTGCCCCAGGGGACATGTATCAATGCAAAAAGAAGTTTTAAAAACGGCCGTTTTTTCGGGAGCAGTGATTTTAATAATGCTTAAAATGAAAAAATAAAAGTGAAATATTCCTTTAAATTTCGTACCTGGGGGGTGTGTATGATATGCATGTAAAGTGGCGCATGTTTCCCGTGCTTAGAACTGTCCCTGCAAAAAATGTCATTTTTGAAAGAAAAAAATGCATTTAAAAATGACTCGCGGCTATTAATGAATTGTCGGCTCCCGGCAATACATACAAAAGTCATTGATAAAAAAAAAAAAAAAAAGCGTGGGGGTTCCCCAGAATTCAATTACCAGGCCCTTCAGGTCTGGAATGGATATTAAGGGGAACCCCGCCGCAAATTAAAAAAAAAATTGACGTGGGGTTCCCCCAAATATCCATTCCAGGCCCTTCAGATCTGGCATGGATTTTAAGGGGAACTCCACCCCAAATGTAAAAAAAAAATGGCGTGGAGTCCCCCTAAAAATCCATACCAGACCCCTTATCCGAGCACGCAACCTGGCCGGCCGCAGGGGAAAAGGGGGGGACGAGAGAGCGGCCCCCCCCTCCCTCCTGAACCGTACCAGGCCACATGCCCTCAACATGGGGAGGATGTCCCCATGTTGATGGGGACAAGGGCCTCATCCCCACAACCCTTGCCCGGTGGTTGTGGGGGTCTGCGGGCGGGGGGCTTATCGGAATCTGGAAGACCCCTTTAACAAAGGGGACCCCCAGATCCCGGCCCCCCCCTATGTGAATTGGTAAGGGGTACATTGTACCCCTACCATTTCACGAAGAAAGCGTAAAAAAATGTTTAAAAAAAACACACAAACACCTTGAAAAAGTCCTTTATTTAAAAAAAAAACAAAAAAAAAACATTCCAGCGGTGAAATCCAGTGTCCCGCGGCGATCCCGATGTCCAGCGCTGTCCTTCATTGGTTGTGCCTGAGCGGACCTGATGGGGAACTCCCTCTCAGTATTTTAAATGTATAGACCGGCCCCTTCTAAAGTACCCCATCAGGTCCGCTCAGCGGACCAGATGCGGAACATGAGAAGGGGCGGGTCTATACATGTATTACCAAAGTGAGAGCAGTTCCCCATCAGGTCCGCCCCCTCGGTATGTCGGACCCGCCTACGTCATTGGCTTGAGCGGGGAACTTCCTTCACTATGTAAATTTAAATTACACAGTGAAGGAAGTTCCCCGCTCAAGCCAATGACGTAGGCGGGTTCGACATACCGAGGGGGCGGACCTGATGGGGAACTGCTCTCACTTTGGTAATACATGTATAGACCCGCCCCTTCTCATGTTCCGCATCTGGTCCGCTGAGCGGACCTGATGGGGAACATTAGAAGGGGCGGGTCTATACATTTAAAATACTGAGAGGGAGTTCCCCATCAGGTCCGCTCAGGCACAACCAATGACGGACAGCGCTGGACATCGGGATCGCCGCGGGACACTGGATTTCACCGCTGGAATGTTTTTTTTTTTTTAAATAAAGGACTTTTTCAAGGTGTTTGTGTGTTTTTTTAAACATTTTTTTACGCTTTCTTCGTGAAATGGTAGGGGTACAATGTACCCCTTACCAATTCACATAGGGGGGGCCAGGATCTGGGGGTCCCCTTTGTTAAAGGGGTCTTCCAGATTCCGATAAGCCCCCCGCCCGCAGACCCCCACAACCACCGGGCAAGGGTTGTGGGGATGAGGCCCTTGTCCCCATCAACATGGGGACATCCTCCCCATGTTGAGGGCATGTGGCCTGGTACGGTTCAGGAGGGAGGGGGGGCCGCTCTCTCGTCCCCCCCTTTTCCCCTGCGGCCGGCCAGGTTGCGTGCTCGGATAAGGGGTCTGGTGTGGATTTTAAGGGGGACTCCACGCCATTTTTTTTTTAATTTGGGGTGGAGTTCCCCTTAAAATCCATGCCAGATCTGAAGGGCCTGGAATGGATATTTGGGGGAACCCCACGTCAATTTTTTTTTTAATTTGCGGCGGGGTTCCCCTTAATATCCATTCCAGACCTGAAGGGCCTGGTAATTGAATTCTGGGGAACCCCCACGCTTTTTTTTTTTTTTTTTATCAATGACTTTTGTTTGTATTGCCGGGAGCCGACAATTCATTAATAGCCGCGAGTCAGTTTTAAATGCATTTTTTTCTTTCAAAAATGACATTTTTTGCAGGGACAGTTCTAAGCACGGGAAACATGCGCCACTTTACATGCATATCATACACACCCCCCAGGTACGAAATTTAAAGGAATATTTCACTTTTATTTTTTCATTTTAAGCATTATTAAAATCACTGCTCCCGAAAAAACGGCCGTTTTTAAAACTTCTTTTTGCATTGATACATGTCCCCTGGGGCAGGACCCGGGTCCCCAAACACTTTTTAGGACAATAACTTGCATATAAGCCTTTATAATTAGCACTTTAGATTTCTCCCATAGATTTTTCGAATTTGCCGCGAACACCCCAATTTGTTCGCTGTTCGGCGAACGGGCGAACAGGCAATGTTCGAGTCGAACATGAGTTCGACTCGAACTCGAAGCTCATCCCTACTAGGCAGAGCGGGGAGATGCTTGTTTAAATTAGCATCTCCCCGCTCTATCTCTCCGTGAGACGATCGCGGGTGTCCCCGCGGTGATCGAGTCCGCGGGACCCGCAGTCTGGCTCATGGAGAAAGCGCTCGACCACACGGCGGTATCTTAAAGAGGACGTACCTGTACGTGCTTGTGCCTGTCCGTGCCATTCTGCCGACATATATATACAGGAGGCGGTCCTTAAGCAGTTAAGATAGCAACTTGACCCGATGTTGGGGAAGAGTATTTAATACTCACATTTTGTGTACTGGTGATTATGACCTCCTAACCACTTGCTCTTTGAGCAATCATGGGTTGTGTGGTTAAGTTCTTCAAAACATGCAGAACGTGATGTGTGATGTGTATTATGTCCCAGTGTTACTGCCATTGCTGCCATTGCTGCCTCTACACTCATAGCACAAACAGCTAGTGCTCTTAGACACGTCGGCATGCCCTGTACCAGAACTGGGAATACTCTGGAAAAATATGCCACTGGCCTCAAAGATCCTGCATGAACCTGCACGTCAATTACGGCTAGAGTTTTACAGTTATCACAAGTAAACACATGGAAATCAGCATCAGCATGATATGAAGGCAGGCCCAGAGCAGGAGCTGAAACTAAAGAGGACTCTGAAGTTTGGTATGCATCTGTGTCTGGTCCGATGCTATATGGTCACCAGACTCAACTGTTAGAACCGCAGTTATGAGTTATGTTACCATAGTGAGAGCAGTCAGGAACCGGCAGTAGTTAATCATTCCAAGAAAGGACAGCATATCCTTCTTGGTCACTGGGCGAGGGAAACCCAGAATGGCTTGGATCCTGACTGACATTGCAGTTTGTGTTTTGCCACCTTGTGTTCTTCTGAACCCAGATATTCTAACAGAGATTGACTATCCTGTCTACAAGACTCTCTGTTCGGGTTCGCTAACAACAAGTCATCAACATACATGAGTAGAACAGAACCTAGCCCTGGCTGCCACCCTTTAACAGACTCCCAGAAGGCCAATGAGTAAACTGACGGTTAGTCAACAAAGCCTTGAGGCATTCTACACCATGTTAACTGGCGATATACAAGCTTCTTTTGATCAAATGTTGATATATTATAGAAACCCGTGCCAAATAATACTAATTAGACTATTAATAAGATATAGAAAAAGCTGCTCCTCAAAAAATCAGTGGTGACTGAAATCAAAGTGAATAAAAAATATAAGGGTGAGGGCGCTGAATAAGAGTCCAAAATAATGTGAAGACCCCTGTAAATAATATAAATAAAAATACAATTGCACCCGCCTATCTAAATAATACTAAATTGGTGTATGTGTACCAAACCAAGTATTTCCCAATAATATGTGAGGTGATAAACTTCAATCCTACCAAACAAATAAATGCAACCAACCGATGACCACACTTCGGGTAAAAATAAAAAATTATAAAAAAAAAAAATGTGCAAAAAAGTCCAAATATAAACACAAAAGTCCCCACAACAATGGTGAATAGTCTTATTCAAAAAACTCTGCATGTGTTATGAATCCTCCAAGTGCTTGATAATCCAAATCAAATCTTGTGATTTTAAGATCCACCTTCACCGCAATAAATATCACCCGATAGTGCTATGGATAAAGATGGCAGCTTACCCCAAAGAAGTTGACCCTTTTAACTAAAAAAGAGGTCAAATGTGCTTATGCAAGTATTAATCTTGCTGGATAGTATGGAAGGTGGTGTCAGTTGAGCCGGCGATGGTAAGCTCTATGATATGGATGACTCCAGTGGTAGGGTATGCAAATTAGAAAAGAGAAGCCAAAATAGTGTAATCCTATTTATTGAACAAATCAATGTATAAAAGCCAAAAACGCGCTTACTTTAAAAGTGCCCCGAACCCGGCACTGAGGCTGTAATGGCGTGAATCAAATGGATATGTGTCCCAGACCCGTAGAAGCTGGCGTGCGTTCCAACTCCAAGAACAGACAACCAGTGGGCCCGGAAGTGACGTCAGTTGCGTGACCTGTATTGCGCCTCGACGTACATTTCGTATTCCGTCATCAGGAAGCGGTTGGTTGCCTTTATTTGTTTGGTAGGATTGAAGTTTATCACCTCACATATTATTGGGAAATACTTGGTTTGGTACACATACACCAATTTAGTATTATTTAGATAGGCGGGTGCAATAATTTGATTTTTATTTATATTATTTACCTATCAGGTCTGCTCAGTCAATGACGTAGGTGTAAGGCTGAGGACCTGATGCGGAATGTGAGAAGGAGCGGGTTTATTCATGTATTAAACTGTGGAGGAAGTTCCCCATCAGGTCCGCTCCCTCGTATGTCAGACCCCGACTACGTCATTGGAGGAGCGGACCTGATGGGGAACGTCCTCCAGTATAATACATGAATAGACCCGTCCCTTCACACGTTCCGCATCAGGTCCGCAGCCTTACACCTACGTCATTGGCTGAGCGGACCTGATGGGGAACTTTAGAAGGGGCGGGTCTATTCATTTAATACACTGCGGAGGAAGTTCCCCATCAGGTCCACTCAGGCTCAGCCAATGACGGACAGCGCTGGACATCGGATCACCGCGGGACACTGGATTTCATCGCAGGAATGTTTTTTTTTTTTTATAAAGGACTTTTCCAAGGTGTCGATGTGTGTTTTTTTACATTTTTTTACACTTTCTTTGTGAAATGGTAGGGGTACAATGTACCCCTTAACAATTCACATGGGGGGGCCGGGATCTGGGGGTCCCCTTTGTTAAAGGGGTCTTCCAGATTCCGATAAGCCCCCTGCCCGCAGACCCCCACAAACACCGGGCAAGGGTTGTGGGGATGAGGCCCTTGTCCCCATCAACATGGGGACATCCTCCCCATGTTGAGGGCATGTGGCCTGGTACGGTTCAGAAGGGGGGGCGCTCTCTCGTCCCCCCCTCTTTTTCTGCGGCCTGCCAGGTTGCGTGCTCGGATAAAGGGTCTGGTATGGATTTTGGGGGGAACGCCAAGCCATTTTTTTTTATTTGGGGTGGAGTTCCCCTTAAAATCCATACCAGACCTGAAGGGTCTGGTATGGATATTTGGGGGAACTCCACACATTTTTTTTTACATTTGCGGCAGGGTTCCCCTTAATATCCATACCAGACCTGAAGGGCCTGGTAATTGAATTTGGGGGGGGACCCCCACGCTTTTTTTAAATTTTTTATCAATGACTTTTCTATGTATTGCCGGGAGCCGACAATTCATTATAGCCACGAGTGAGTTTTAAATTACTTTTTTTCCTTCAGAAATTACACTTTGTGCAGGGACAGTTCTAAGCACGGGAAACAAGGGCGACTTTACATGCATACTATACACACCCCCTAGGTACGAAATTTAAAGGAATATTTCACTTTTATTGTTTCACTTTAAGCATTATTAAAATCACTGCTCCCGAAAAAACGTTAGTTTTAAAAAAAAAATTTGCATTGATACAAAACCCGGTTCCCCAAACCCTTTTTAGGACAATAACTTGCATATAAGCCTTTAAAATTAGCACTTTCGATTTCTCCCATAGACTTTTCGAATTTGCCGCGAACACACCAAATTGTTCGCTGTTTGGCGAACGGGCGAACAGGCAATGTTCGAGTCGAACATGAGTTCAACTCGAACTCGAAGCTCATCCCTATCCACCACCTTAATCAGCATGGAGCCCACTCAATACTGCTCAAAGTAAACAGTATCTAGTAAGATCATTCTACTTGTCCTTACAGGCTTGAGACAATCTGCGGGGACATTGCTACTGCTGTTGTCAATGTACGGTACAAGTACACCGGCAAGGCAGATATCAATGTCCTCTTATAAACAGATATGTATCCAAAAGGGGATAGCGAAGTCCGCAAGAGAGATATAATAGGTTTCTCTCGTTATGCAGACTTCGCTTCTCTAATATGCATAGGCATTTGAAGGCAAGAAGCCCAACGCATTGTGCTTGATACCTACAAACCAACAAACACCCACACACACAGGGAACACGTCTCAAATCCCATGAGAAGGTTTTCATACTGACGGTTTTTACCGCTGGTCTCGATTCAACCCAAGTGCGCTCTGCTAAAGCGCTCCTCGATTAAATCAGACACAGGGAGACAGATGACAATCTATAAAACACACATCCTAGAATAAAATGTCCACATAAATTTTATATAATAAAATTTCCACAACAATCTTTTCCTGTGACAGGGTGTATTGCTTTAGAAAGGTGTAGCATTTGGTTATCCTTAGCCCATACTATGGAGTTAATGTCAGCTAACTCATCTACGTCTGCTGCCAGAAAGCAAAGAGATGACTCCATGTGTACCCCTTCCTCCTCATCAACTGTAATGACAGGTTGAAGTTTGGCTATTAAATCCCTGCCTAATAAATTAAATGGACAGTCTGGTATTACTCAAAAAGAGTGTGTGAAAAGCTGTTTGCCATCCTTAAAAATATGTAAAGGTGGTGTCTCAAATGTTTGTACAGGTACTCAATTGATACCTATAGATAGTTCACAAGGGGACAGTACCCCATCTTTACCCTCAGAAGGAACAACCTCCGCATCAAAGATGTAGCCACGGTTTCCTTTATAAATTTCCATCCAGCAGTCAACAGTCAGACTGCTTCTTGTAGCCCCTGTATCTATGAGTAATGATACTATTCTCCACTCAATAGTCAAGGAGAGAATAGGGGGAGGTCTTGGAAGCAAGTGGACATCTTTGGGAGCATGGGGGTAATTCCTTCTGGGCAACTTCATTGTGGCTTGTTGTGATCCGAATAGTGGGTATTTTACCTGGTACTCATGTGGTTGTTGTTGAGTGTTGTGTGAGCTTTCTTGGTGTTGCATCTGGCCCATGTGCTGTGGCATGAATCCCTGTGTGGTGGCATCCGATCCCAATCTCTATTTTGCTGTAAATTGGGGCACTGGTGGCTCCAATGACCATTATGACCACCAGTAAAACACTGGTCATCTCTTGGGACAAAATTACCATGTCTGGTACCAAAATCCCTGTGTCTGCCTCCTTTACCCCTACCACATGCGTCTCTTCTAAAATTGCCTCTCTGACCATTCCCCCATTGTCCCCCATACATGGCATCTGAATGTTGTAAATCCTGGACTTGTGGTGTGGTCACTTTTTGTTGTTTGGGAAAGTCAAATCAGCCAGCCGCATTGTTTTCCATAACAAGTTTGGCAAACTCATCAGCTGTTTTGTCAACCCAAGCATCAAGTTGTCTATTAGCAAGATAAATTTAAGGTCTGAAACCGTGCATTATCGTTTGAGTATAAATTGTAATACTCTTGGGTGTGTGTGTGGTGAGACCAGCTTCCTCTTTCCAAACCTTCCTAAAGCGTCTTATAAACTCCCAGCATGGCTCTTTAGTTCCTTGTTTGTACGATATAGCTGCAGACAAAGACTTTTTATCTTTCCATAACTGTTTCATTTCTCACTCTAATTCCTCCCACATTGTTTTTAAAATGTCTGGTTTTAACAAGGGGTAATTAGTAGCATTATCCGATGGGTCCCATGGTTAATGCAATGTCGTAATATTCTTCCATTCCCACCCGACATTCAGGTCATACCCGAGTATTCCATCAATGATTAATCTATAATCTTCAATAGAACACCGTTTACCCTTCATTATTCTTTTCAGAAAACTGATGGCAGCTGACGGGTTACGACATGGATCCTTACTGATACTGACTACATCATTTAACTCCTGACTGTCCATTGGTTTTAGTACAATGTCATTACCCATAAAAATATATGGGAATGAGCTTTGTGGAGCAGACACAAGCATGGTCTGATCAGCCGTGTCTGTGTGCATTGCTCTTCCTCCTTACCTAGACTGATCTCTCCTCTATGCTCAGCAAGACCTGTCAGACTGAACTGTAGTTCCCCTTTTTACATTGTCTGCATTTCTGTGTGCTCTCGCTGTGCGAACCTCTGTCTGCTGCAGAACCATGGATAAATCTTCAGTATCACTTATGGACGCATCAGATTCATGTTCAACAGCAGCTGCCTCTCCATCACTAGTCCTGTCCTGAACTTGTACCTGAGCTTGGAGTGTACCGCGTATAAAGTTTTTTGATCCTGTCCACTTCTTTCCTAAAATCCTAATAAGTTTCAGCCACTCTCTACAACAAAGGAGTCTCCCTAGTGCGCAGAGAAAGAGCTGGAACCGTGGCAAACCCTGACTGCACCAGGGGACGAGGGGGTGTAACGTCCATCTCAATGAGTTCAGGGGTATTCATCACAAGTTCTGAATCAACCTGGGAAGAATCAGGTGACTGAACTCGATCAGGACTAGCCACCTGTCCTATAGGGGCTGCTGAAACCTCAGCTTGGACAGCTTGTGCCTCTCCAGCGGGGGCTCGAGCCTGAGCAGCACCCTGTGGTCTCTGCTGTTGGTGACGTGTCCTATATTATCTCATTATATCCTCCACCTCATGTGCTTTAGATAAATTGAGATATAATGGAGTGTATGGGGGCGGCTGTCTAAAAGGGTTGGTGGGCTTAGGACGGGCATTGAAACCAAGGAGGCAGGAGGTGCATTCGGTGAGGGGAAATAACCAGGGGCATAAGTCAACCAGTTTGCACCTCCCCCTCTCATGTATTCCATGTATTCCATGTCCCAACTGGGATCAGGGCCAAAAAACAGGAATGCTTTCTTTTCTCCCATACATAAACCCCTAACCATGTGCATATGAAACTCATCATTAGAACCATCGTGGGGAAACGGATTGAAAAAGACCATATTTTCCATCTAAAGGTAAATTATACCTTTGTTATCTCTATGTTAGCTACTAAATACCTTTAACCTTATCAATATTTTTTATCATCTTCTTACTTGTCTTCACCTCAATTCAGCACGCCCAAAGACTGCACGGGGAATGTCATACACTATCATCTTAGACAACAACAAGATCGATATGACATTCAAAGGTTTTATTTCTGTGTTCCATCTTTTATAAGGTTCACAGTATAGGATACAATACAGGATATGATATGACATGACATGAGGGTGTCACCCACTTATGGTATATTGTTAGATAAGGACAAGCTACTTCTTTGTAGGGTGTGTCTAGTGGCCCCCAATAATAATAATAATACACACCTTTATATTAAATCCTATGTATACATATATTCCTTTTAAGAGCTTCCTTATATCTATTCTTCTATATATGGTTGTGAAAATGTTCTGTCTGCAGTTTAGCAACTGCCCTTTTTCTCTATGCAAGGCATTTCCTGAGTACAAAATGTATCATATTATATTCAAGCTTAGAATAAGTCTTCCCAGCCTTAAGCCTCGTACACACGACCGATTTTCTAGGCAAAAAACATCAAGAAACCTGTTGGGAGAGCTTTCTTGCTGAGAAAACCGTTCGTGTGTATGGTTTCTCGTCAAGAAAACTGCCGGGAATCTCGACGAGAAACATAGAGAACCTGCTCTCTATTTTCTCGTCAGGATTCTCGTTTTTCTCATCGAGATTCTCGTCGGCCTGTTTCCCGACGAGAAAACCGGTCGTGTGTATACTTTTCCGAGTCTTAAACAAATTGCGCATGCTCAGAATCAAGTATAAGATGGGAGCGCTCCTTCTGGTAAAACTAGCTTTCGTAATGGAGATAGCACATTCGTCACGCTGTGTACGAGGCTTTACTTTCATAAAGCATTGCAAATAAGTAAATGATTACGGTAATATTTTCAGACGATCAATAAACTAGGAAGACCAATATCTTATCAAAACCTCTTACCTGTATTTTGTATTTTCCTTTGTAAATAATTAAGTGTTGTTACTATTGGGAAGATTCTTACTCTATCTACCATAATATATAGCAACTGTATCTTTAACACTATGTATATACTGTTTCACCTATACTGTCCAGATTTGTTTTATATGGTCCTTCTTGACCTGGTGTGGTGGGCCCGCTTTGGTTCCTGTATGGGTGGGCATATGCTTCCACTGCCCACCCCCTTGGTGTGGTGTTTGACAACGCTCTGTGCCCACCCCCTCACTGTTTCCCTGGGATGGGCTGTCTGCCAGGGACGCAGCTGAGTGTGTGCGCTTCTGCGCATGCGCGGAATCAGGGGCACATCGTGTAATGATGTCATCAATGCACGCTTCATGCACAGCTTTTTGATGATGCAGGCGTGACGGGAGTACATGAGGCGGTGTCGCCGCAGCACATATTGAACAGCTCCTTCTGGTGATAGGCAAACATATACAGGTATATATATATATATATATATATATATATGTACAGTATATACATATATATCTTTCTCTGTTTGTCCCAAGGGGGTTCTTTGGTATTTATGTATCACATGGTCAATGGTCCCCTGCTATCTTGCCTGTCACCATATATTCTAACTATTACGGCTGCATTGAAGTAAGTGTACTATGACTTAATCATATTTGGGCTTTGGCAGAATGCAGTCTATGCCCACTAAGATAGATAGATAGATAGATAGATAGATAGATGCACACTTAGTATCATTAGGGCTAGTTATATTGCACACTTCTCTACATCCTACGTAGGACTACCGCCTTATCCCATCCCTACTGCTGCTGCTTGATTCCTCCTGGGGTGCTCCTATGTCTGCCCCAGGTGTTGTGGTTGGCCTGCTGATCACTTGGTCTAACTAGTAGGAGCATATATTGCTTATTCTAGAATAATATGATGTTATGCATTATATGTCCCTGGTACTAATACTATGTTTTAGTTAAACATAAAATCAACTTTTTGTCTGGGTCCTGAGGAAGCCATTTCTCTTTGGCGAAACATTGACAACACCAGATCAATTTTATCGTACTTGTACTGTACCAACCATATACTATGTTTTTATACTGTATGTAGTGTTAGTACCCCCACTGTGTTGGGTGGGGGCATTTTCCTGTTCTGATTTTAAAGTTATACAATAAAATTATGTATTATTTTAACATGTCTCCACTTTATGGCTGCTAGGGATGAGCTCGGTGTTCGAGTCGAACATACGTTCGACTCGAACATCGGCTGTTCGATCGTTCGACGAGGATCGAACGATTTGGGCCGTTCGCGCCTAATTCGAGTGACGCGAACGGCCCACAATGCACTACGCCATCGCAGTGTCATCCAGGCGCTGTGATTGGCCAAGCATGCACTGTGACCCCGCATGCTTGGCCAATCACAGCGCCGGCAGCGAGGAGAGCAATGATTGGCCACAGGCAGGATGCCTGTGGCCAATTATTGCTGAGGGTGTTTAGTACACGCCCCACACTATAAAAGGCCGCCAGCACGGCGGCCTAGTGTAGTGTGTTCCGGAGCAGGGAAAGAGAAGCATAGGCAGGGACAGTGACATTTTTTTTTCTTGCTTAACCTGGATTCCTTTAGTTTAGGGAAAGAGAAGGATAGGTAGGGAGAGTGTCAGTGTGTTTTACTGTGCGAATCCTTGTTTCTAGGGACAGGGAAGGACAGTGAGGGAAATTCTCCTTGTGCTATAGTGTGCTTTAAAAAAACATTTTTTCTAGGGACAGAAAACTATAGGTAGGGAGAGTGTCAGTGTGTTTTACTGTGATAATCCTTGTTTCTAGGGACAGGGAAGGACAGTGAGGGAAATTCTCCTTGTGCTATAGTGTGCTAAAGCATTGATCATCAACCATCTTTAAAAAAACATTTTTTCTAGGGACAGAAAACTATAGGTAGGGAGAGTGTCAGTGTGTTTTACTGTGCTAATCCTTGTTTCTAGGGACAGGGAAGGACAGTGAGGGAAATTCTCCTTGTGCTATAGTGTGCTAAAGCATTGATCATCAACCATCTTTAAAAAAACATTTTTTCTAGGGACAGAAAACTATAGGTAGGGAGAGTGTCAGTATGTTTTACTGTGCTAATCCTTGTTTCTAGGGACAGGGAAGGACAGTGAGGGAAATTCTCCTTGTGCTATAGTGTGCTAAAGCATTGATCATCAACCATCTTTAAAAAAACATTTTTTCTAGGGACAGAAAACTATAGGTAGGGAGAGTGTCAGTGTGTTTTACTGTGCTAATCCTTGTTTCTAGGGACAGGGAAGGACAGTGAGGGAAATTCTCCTTGTGCTATAGTGTGCTAAAGCATTGATCATCAACCATCTTTAAAAAAACATTTTTTTCTAGGGACAGAAAACTATAGGTAGGGAGAGTGTCAGTGTGTTTTACTGTGCTAATCCTTGTTTCTAGGGACAGGGGAGGACAGTGAGGGAAATTCTCCTTGTGCTATAGTGTGCTAAAGCATTGATCATCAACCATCTTTAAAAAACCATTTTTTTTAGGGACAGAAAACTATAGGTAGGGAGAGTGTCAGTTTCTTTCACTGTGATAATCCTTGTTTCTAGGGACAGGGAAGGACAGTGAGGGAAATTCTCCTTGTGCTATACTGTGCTAAAGCATTGATCATCAACCATCTTTAAAAAAACATTTTTTCTAGGGACAGAAAACTATAGGTAGGGAGAGTGTCAGTTTCTTTCACTGTGCTAATCCTTGTTTCTAGGGACAGGGAAGGACAGTGAGGGAAATTCTCCTTGTGCTATACTGTGCTAAAGCATTGATCATCAACCATCTTTAAAAAAACATTTTTTCTAGGGACAGAAAACTATAGGTAGGGAGTGTGTCAGTTTCTTTCACTGTGATAATCCTTGTTTCTAGGGACAGGGAAGGACAGTGAGGGAAATTCTCCTTGTGCTATAGTGTGCTAAAGCATTGATCATCAACCATCTTTAAAAAAACATTTTTTCTAGGGACAGAAAACTATAGGTAGGGAGAGTGTCAGTTTCTTTCACTGTGCTAATCCTTGTTTCTAGGGACAGGGAAGGACAGTGAGGGAAATTCTCCTTGTGCTATACTGTGCTAAAGCATTGATCATCAACCATCTTTAAAAAAACATTTTTTCTAGGGACAGAAAACTATAGGTAGGGAGAGTGTCAGTTTCTTTTACTGTGATAATCCTTGTTTCTAGGGACAGGGAAGGACAGTGAGGGAAATTCTCCTTGTGCTATACTGTGCTAAAGCATTGATCATCAACCATCTTTAAAAAAACATTTTTTCTAGGGACAGAAAACTATAGGTAGGGAGAGTGTCAGTTTCTTTCACTGTGATAATCCTTGTTTCTAGGGACAGGGAAGGACAGTGAGGGAAATTCTCCTTGTGCTATACTGTGCTAAAGCATTGATCATCAACCATCTTTAAAAAAAAAAAATTTCTAGGGACAGAAAACTATAGGTAGGGAGAGTGTCAGTTTCTTTCACTGTGCTAATCCTTGTTTCTAGGGACAGGGAAGGACAGTGAGGGAAATTCTCCTTGTGCTATACTGTGCTAAAGCATTGATCATCAACCATCTTTAAAAAAACATTTTTTCTAGGGACAGAAAACTATAGGTAGGGAGAGTGTCAGTTTCTTTCACTGTGCTAATCCTTGTTTCTAGGGACAGGGAAGGACAGTGAGGGAAATTCTCCTTGTGCTATACTGTGCTAAAGCATTGATCATCAACCATCTTTAAAAAAACATTTTTTCTAGGGACAGAAAACTATAGGTAGGGAGAGTGTCAGTTTCTTTCACTGTGATAATCCTTGTTTCTAGGGACAGGGAAGGACAGTGAGGGAAATTCTCCTTGTGCTATACTGTGCTAAAGCATTGATCATCAACCATCTTTAAAAAAACATTTTTTCTAGGGACAGAAAACTATAGGTAGGGAGAGTGTCAGTTTCTTTCACTGTGCTAATCCTTGTTTCTAGGGACAGGGAAGGACAGTGAGGGAAATTCTCCTTGTGCTATACTGTGCTAAAGCATTGATCATCAACCATCTTTAAAAAAACATTTTTTCTAGGGACAGAAAACTATAGGTAGGGAGAGTGTCAGTTTCTTTCACTGTGATAATCCTTGTTTCTAGGGACAGGGAAGGACAGTGAGGGAAATTCTCCTTGTGCTATACTGTGCTAAAGCATTGATCATCAACCATCTTTAAAAAAAACATTTTTTCTAGGGACAGAAAACTATAGGTAGGGAGAGTGTCAGTTTCTTTCACTGTGCTAATCCTTGTTTCTAGGGACAGGGAAGGACAGTGAGGGAAATTCTCCTTGTGCTATAGTGTGCTAAAGCATTGATCATCAACCATCTTTAAAAAAACATTTTTTCTAGGGACAGAAAACTATAGGTAGGGAGAGTGTCAGTTTCTTTCACTGTGCTAATCCTTGTTTCTAGGGACAGGGAAGGACAGTGAGGGAAATTCTCCTTGTGCTATACTGTGCTAAAGCATTCCTCATCAACCATCTTTGAAATCCTTGTTTTTTGGATAGTCAGGGAAATTGTCGTTGGGCTATTCTGTGCGAAAGCAATCATCCTCAACCATATTTAGAAATCCTTAAGTAAAGGGACAGAGAAGGACACCTGAAGGTAGCCCTTATTGCTTTTTTCCCATCTCCCTGCAGGCCATCTATTAGAATGTCTGGAAGGCAAATAAGGAGAGGCAGACAGTCAGGAGGCAATAAAAGAGGGCAAGCAGGCTCTGTGTCTGGGGGCAACAGTGCTGGTCGTGGACGCGGTGCATTGTCATCAGCACATGGCCATGGGACACGCTTGTCCTTCTTTTCGGCAGCTGGACATGTTGAGCCACATCATGCCGAAGACTTGGTAGAGTGGATGACCAAGCCCTCCTCCTCCTCCTCATCCTCTCTCACCCAGGCTCAGGGTACTGGCAAAGCAGCTGCCAAAGCGTCCTCTTCCCTGGTATCAATGTCAGACTCATCATCAGTCACTCCTTCCCTAGACCCACCATGTCCTCCTCCTGAGGAGTCCCCCGAACTGTTTGAGCACAGTGTTGGGTACATGCTCCAGGAGGATGCCCAGCGTTTCGAAGGGTCTGATGATGAAACCCAGCTACAGGAAGGCAGTAGCGTGAGAGCAGACAGAGGGGATGCTCAAGAAGGACACCAATCTGGCAGTCATGTTCCAGCAGCTGCAGCATACTGCCAGATTGGCTCCAGTGATGAGGAGGGAGGGGATGATGAGGTCACTGACTCCACGTGGGTGCCTAATAGGAGAGAGGAGGAGGAGGAGGATGAGGAGGAGGCACATCTCCAACGAGGCAGGATGCCCTTTGGTGGCCAGCGTAAGGGCAGTACACCGACGGAATCACACCGCAGCGCTACGCCTGTGCAGGGTCGCTGCCTCTGCCCGTCATTCAAGAAGTTCTTTGGTGTGTGCCTTTTTTGAGGCTAGTGCATCAGATCGCACAGCTGCTGTTTGCAACATATGTCTCAAGCGTATATCGCGTGGCCAAAACATCAGCCGCTTGGGTACCACATGCCTGACCAGACATATGTTGACCTGCCATGCAGCTCGTTGGCAAGCCTACCTCAAAGACCCACACCAAAGAACAAAGCGGACCTCTCCTTGCACCGCATCAGCTGGGATCTCCAACCCCACTATAACTTCAGTCCTCTCTGAAACATGCACTGAGAGGAATGAAGGTGTAGAATTAGGTGTGTCACAGCCAAGTACTTGCGGCCACTCTGCTAGACCGATGTCCGATTCTAGCAGGCAAATTTCCCTGCCCCAGCTGCTGGACCGTCGAAAGAAGTTCACTCCCAGCCATCCACATGCCCAGCGGTTGAATGCTAGCTTGGCTAAATTGCTAGCGCTTCAACTGCTGCCTTTTCAGTTGGTAGACTCGGCCCCCTTCCGTGAGTTTGTGCAATGTGCGGTTCCTCAGTGGCAGGTTCCCAAACGCCACTTTTTCTCACGGAAGGCTATTCCGGCTCTCTACCGGCATGTGGAAGGCAATGTCTTGGCCTCGCTGGACAGGGCGGTCAGCGGTAAGGTGCATATTACCGCTGACTCATGGTCCAGCAGGCATGGACAGGGACGTTACCTTTCTTTCACGGCCCATTGGGTCACTCTTTTGGCAGCTGGGAAGGATGCAGGACAAGGTGCAGTAGTGTTGGAGGTTGTTCCACCGCCACGCCTCCAAAATGCTACTACTGGTTGTGACACACCTCTCTCCTCCACCCCCTCCTCTTCTTCTTCCTCCATGGCCTCTTCCTGTGCTTTGTCCTCTGAACCAGCGGTGCTCCGTAGCCGTTCAAGGGGCTACGCAAGTACGCAGGCAAAAAGATGCCATGCCGTGCTTGCGCTGGTGTGTTTGGGGGACAGAAGCCACACTGGGGCAGAGGTCCTGTCTGCTCTGCAGGGCCAGGCCGAGAGGTGGTTGACGCCACGCCAGCTTAAGCCAGGAATGGTGGTTTGCGACAATGGCACCAACCTCCTCTCCGCCCTCCGACAGGGACAACTGACCCATGTGCCCTGTGTGGCTCACATCCTTAACCTGGTGGTGCAGCGGTTCTTGGGCAGGTACCCGGGCTTACAGGATGTCCTGAGGCAGGCCAGGAAAGTCTGTGTGCATTTCCGCAGATCTTATAATGCCAGTGCTCGCCTGGCTGAGCTGCAAAAGGAGTTGAACCTGCCCAAGAACCGCCTTATATGTGACATGCCCACCAGGTGGAACTCAACGTTGGCCATGCTGCAGCGGCTGCACACGCAGCAGAGGGCCATCAATGAGTACCTGTGCGACTACGGCACCAGGACAGGGTCAGGGGAGCTTGGTTTTTTTTCTCCACGCCAGTGGGGCATGATCAGGGATGCATGCACTGTCCTGGCACCATTTGAGGAGGCCACGAGGATGGTGAGCAGTGACAGTGCATGCATCAGTGACACTGTACCTCTTGTCCACCTGTTGGAGCACACGCTGCGTGGAATAATGGACAGGGCACTTGAGGCAGAACAGAGGCAGGAAGAGGAGGACTTCCTTGCCTCTCAAGGCCCCCTTTACCCAGACAGTGTTCCTTCTGTCCCACCGATCGCACAGGAAGAGGAGGAGGAGGAGGAGGAGGATTGTGTCAGCATGGAGGTGGAGGCTGGCACTCAGCATCATCAGCAGCAGTCTTTTAGGGATGATTTACAGTCCCAAGAAACCAGTGGACTTGTACGTGGCTGGGAGGAGGTGGCTGCGGATCATGTCGTCCTTAGTGACCCAGAGGACTCCGGACCGAATGCCTCAGCAAACCTACGCTGCATGGCCTCCCTGATCCTGCAAAGTCTGCGGAAGGATCCTCGTATTCTTCGGATCAAGGAGAGGGACCATTACTGGCTGGCCACTCTCCTTGATCCACGGTACAAGGGTAAGGTTGCGGACCTTATGTTACCGTCGCAGAGGGAGCAGAGGATGAGACAACTCCGGGAGGCCTTGCAGAAAGGTCTGTGCAACGCGTTCCCAGAGACTGGGAGGTTACAAACTCCTGGTCCTGGACAACGAGTTGCTGAGGCTTCGGCCAGTCAAAGAAGGAGCGGTGGGGAAGGTGGCCGTCTGACCGATGCGTTCAGACAATTCTTTAGTCCGCAGCCCCAAAGTATGATCGGTTCCAGCAACCATCGCCAGCGTCTGATAAACATGGTGCAGGAATATCTAGGGGCAAGGTCAGACTTGGACACCTTCCCCACCGAAAATCCTCTGGCTTACTGGGTCTTGAGGATGGATCACTGGCCAGAGCTTGCACAGTATGCAATTGAGCTACTGGCCTGTCCTGCATCCAGCGTTCTTTCGGAACGCACATTCAGTGCTGCTGGAGGATTTGTCACGGATCACAGGGTGCGCCTGTCCACCGACTCGGTTGATCGACTGACTTTCATCAAGATGAACCAGTCTTGGATCACCACCAGCTACCACACACCTGATGCTGATATAACAGACTAATTGATTTTAACATGTCACATCCCTTCAAGACTGATGCTGATGCTGAGTGCCTGTGCTGTTATGTTGACTGGCTATCCTCCTCCTCCGAGTCCTCAATGATACGATTGATGATGATAGCTTGGAAGATCATTTTTGTTTATGGGTGCCGCCACCAGTGGCTAAGGCCCAATTTTTCAGCCCCTGTTTAACAGGGGCGTGTAATTACAATTTTTGAAGCAATAATTTGCCATAGGGCTCATTGCTGTGCTCCAAGTACAGTATCTGTGAGGGGTTGGAGTGTTGTGCCACCAGTGCCTAAGGCCCAATTTTTCAGCCCCTGTTTAACAGGGGCGTGTCATTATAATTTTTGAAGCAATACTTTGCAACAGGGCTCATTGCTGTGCTCCAAGTACAGTATCTGTGAGGGGTTGGAGTGTTGTGCCACCAGTGCCTAAGGCCCAATTTTTCAGCCCCTGTTTAACAGGGGCGTGTCATTACAATTTTTGAAGCAATACTTTGCAACAGGGCTCATTGCTGTGCTCCAAGTACAGTATCTGTGAGGGGTTGTAGTGTTGTGCCACCAGTGCCTAAGGCCCAATTTTTCAGCCCCTGTTCAACAGGGGCATGTAATTACAATTCTTGATCTAATAATTCACAGCAGGGCCCATTGCTGCACCCACCAAGAGTAACTCTGAGGGCTTACAGTGTTGTGGCAACGCCACCACCACCACCACCACGAAAGGCCCAATTTTTCAGCCCCTGTTAAAAAGGGGCATGTAATTACAATTCTTGATCTAATAATTCACAGCAGGGCCCATTCCTGCACCCACCAAGAGTAACTCTGAGGGCTTACAGTGTTGTGGCAACACCACCACCACCACCACCACCACGAAAGGCCCAATTTTTCAGCCCCTGTTCAACAGGGGCATGCAATTACAATTCTTGATCTAATAATTCACAGCAGGGCCCATTGCTGCACCCACCAAGAGTAACTGTCAGGGCTTACAGTGTTGTGGCACCAGCACCACCATCAAAGGCCCAATTTTTACTACCACTGTTCAACAATTATATGTAATTAAAATTCCTGATATAATAGTTGACAGCAGGGCGTTCCAGCACCAACCAAGAGTAACTGTGAGTGCTTACAGTGTTTTGCCAACACCAACAACTAAGGGGCCTATTTCTGCAGAGTATATACGGCAGGTCCCTACTTTCAAACATCCAACTTACAAACGACTCCTACTTGCAAACGCAAGAAGACAATAGGAAGTGAGAGGAAATCTACCTCTTGGAAGGAAAATTCTCTCCTGTAAGAATTAATATGGGAGAAAGGTGTCTCCTCTGTACTGATGCTTTATCACCAATCCTTGTTTCAAGAAAAACACCACATTTCAAAAACAGTTGTCATTGGGACGGAAAGTGAGGTGAAATGTTCTGAAAAGGGGCACAAACAGCAAAACAAATGTTACAGGGGTGATAACCCTTACCTATGTTTTCCAAAAAGTTTAAAAATAGATTTTTGGGCTGGAGCTACACTTAAACAATGTACCTGTTCAAAATTACAAACAGATTCTACATAAGAACAAACCTACAGTCCCTGTCTTGTATGCACCGCCTGTATACGGCTGTTCAGAGTATATAGGGCCTTTTTTATTTTATGTGCGGGGTTCCCCTTAATATCCATACAAGACCCAAAGGGGCTGGTAATGGGCTGGGGTAGGGGGGGGGGGGGTCATGGGGTAGCTATGCCATTTTTCTTAAAGATTTTCATCCATATTACCGGGACCAGACATTACATTAAAGCCGCAAGCAGTTTTAAATGGCTTTTTTTTCCTTTAGAAGTGTCATTTTGTGCAGGGACAGTTCTAAACACGGGAAACACGTGGCACTTCACAGGCATACTTTAGACACCCCCCAGGTACGATATTTAAAGGAATATTTGACTTTTTTTTTTTCACTTTATGCATCATTAAAATGACTGCTCCGGAAAAACGACAGTTTTTAAAACTTCTTTTTGCATTGATACATGTCCCCTGGTGCAGAACCCGGGTTCCCAAACCCTTTTTAGGACAATAACATGCATAATAGTCGTTATAATTAGCACTTTAGAATTTGAACGTTCGCATCCATTGTATTTAATAGGGTTCTAATGTTCGTACGAACTTTCGGTCCGTTCGCGGGTTCTGGTGCGAACCGAACCCGGGGGTGTTCGGCTCATCACTAATGGCTGCTATAGTCTGCTATTGTAGGGCACATGGGGTCTCACCCTGGTACTTATTTGATTTCTGCTTAGACTTTTCAATTCATTGTTTTTTGCAGGCCCCTTTGCTATATTTGTGCTTTTTGTTTTGTAAAAATATCCCTCATTTTTAAAAAGGAGAAAAGTTTATTAGCTGTCTTTATTTTTCAAAAACAAAATAGTGCTTTGTATTTTATATTGATGCTTTTTCTATCTCTGTCTTTTTGCCTGTTTTACCCTTACTGTTCACTGTCATTTCATTATCTACAGAAATTACAAACATTTTACTTATTCATGACATCACCCAATATAATTTTATTTTTCAATCTCTATCTTGCACTGGGATAACAATGAAGCTGCTTTGGGCAATGGCGCCACTTCTATTTGCACCACTGTTTGTAAAAGAACACTTAGGACTCCACTTTTTACAGGCATTACATTATCCCATGTGAACCATGCATTATCCAGGACAATCCAAATGAGTTCATAAGTATTTATGAGTTAAACTTTGTACACATGTAGAAATATGAATAATCCAGTGCCATCTGGTTTATTAAAAAGTCATAGGCTGGTTTCATACTGGGGCGGTGGGTGCGGTGGCGGTATAGCGGCGCTATTTTTGGTGGCGCAATACCGCCGGAATTGCGGCGGTATTCGGCCGCTACCGGTGCGGTTTTAACCCCCGCTAGTGGCCGAAAAAGGGTTAATACCGCCGACAATGCGCCTCTGCAGAGGCGCATTGCCGGCGGTATTACCGCGGTTTCCCATTGCTTTCAATGGGAAGGAGTGGTGGAGGAGCGGTAAACACACCGCTCCTCTCACCGCTCCAAAGATGCTGCTAGCAGGACTTTTTTTACCATCCTGCTAGCGCACCGCTCCAGTGTGAAAGCCCTCGGGCTTTCACACTGGAGAAACAGCAGCCGATGTTTAGGGTCAGTTTGCAGGCACTATTATTAGCACAATAGCGCCTGCAAACCGCCCCAGTGTGAAAGGGGCCGTATGGGGTAAAACAAAAAAAATCACCCTTTAACTTTTTTTATTTTTTTATTTATTTTTTTATTTATTTTTTTTATTTGTATAGCACTCATGAACTCTTTTAGAAATTTTCACTAATTTGTATAAACTAAAATGTAAAGAGAGGAAGACACTCACACTGCCTTCAATCGGTTTTATTTGTGTAAATTTGCACAGTATATTAGCTGATTAATTTATAGTTTATAGTGCATCTAGCACTTTACTCATTTACTTATCCAGATTTTCAAATACAAAAGCAAGGAAAATGTAATTCTGCAGATTATGGTGTGGTATTTTATTTATTTATTTTTTTGAGCCTAGTTAAATCTTCTAACTTTGTTATGTCAGAAATTATTTTATTGTGCATAGAACTTTTTTCAATCGACTTTGCCAACAGGGATGAAATAGTACTAAACTGAAATGACATAAGCATGTTTATTTCAATAGGTTTTCACAGTTGACACATACTATATCTTGTTTTATTTATACTGTAGGGGTTTGACCTTTAAATACTCCTACAAGCATAGTGCAGAAATTTAGAGCAAGTTGATAAGCAGAGAATAGATAGCCTAGCCTTATCAAACTATACACAGTGCATCACTTCTTTGCAACTGTGGTATAATCTTATTTGTAGTGCCATTTTTCTGCCTAAGATATACATCTCAGTTAAAGAATACTTTTATAATACATGGTGTGGGTGACATCTAGCACTTTACAAGTATACCAGTAAAAGATATCTATGCTATTAAAGTAAACAAGTTGAACAAGTCTTAAGCCCTGTACACACGATCGGTTTGACTGATGAAAACCGTCCGATGGATGGTTTTCATCAGACTAACTGATCGTGTATGGGACCCATCGGTCTTTTTTCCATCGGTTTTAAAAAATAGAACATGTTTTAAATTTTTCCGATGGATAAAAAAACGATAGAAAACTCCGATCGTCTATGGGCAAGTCCATCGGATCAAAAACCCACGCATGCTCAGAATCAAGTCGACGCATGCTCAGAAGCATTAAACTTAATTTTTCTCGGCTCATCGGAGTGTTTTACGTCACCGCGTTTGGAACGGTCGGTTTTTTGACTGATGGTGTGTGGGCAAGACTGATGAAAAACAGTTTCATCGGATTTCCGATGGACAAATCCATCGGACGAAAATCCATAGGTTATCCGATCGTGTGTACAGGGCTTTACTGTTATATAGAAGAACATTGTTTTCTTCTGCTTATGCACACAACAATGGTGATGATGTCCGTTCTGGGCTCCCATCACTTGCTTCTGAATTTCTTTTATCCGATTTGGGGATCTAAAATCAAGATGGTGGTGAACCAAAGGCAGAGGATGTTTTTCTTCCATGCTCCTCTGTATGAATTGAGTCAGTGCTCTCCATTACATAAAGGGTAGGTTGTGTTGACTCTGATAGTCCAGTAGTAGATTTTTGTGGCATGAGATTTTCAAAAGTGGGTGTAAATTATACTAAATTCAAACTACCGTAATTTCCTGCAGGTTTATATTTTATGAACTAATGACTTGTCACTGTTTTCAGGTATTAATGTTTTTTTTTTAACATCCTAAATTGATTTACTTCACAGTTATTTTAACACTGTTTAGTATCCAGTGTTCAATTATATATATATATTTTTTCTCATATACAATTACCTATTTGATATGGGGAAAAATAAGACAAAGGAATTTCACTATACATAACTTAGTTAAATAAATATTCATTGTGTTAGTTTATCCAGATATTGGGTATCTTTTATAAATCTGCACCTTTCCTTTATTAATCATTTCCAATGCCATTATTTTTTTCTGTTCAGCCTGCACATGGGACTATGTCAATTAGCAAAATTAAAGCGGAGCTTAACCCTTAAATTAAAAATCACCTCAATAGCTTCCTTTTAATCAGTACATAAAAGATCTGTGAAAAAAAATATTTTTTACTTGCCTTGAAATCCCTGTTGCTAGGCAGAATAGCTAATCTGCCGCACAGAGTCCTGGGAAAGGAGTGTCATAATTTCCCAGGAGATTGTGCGCTCCACTGTGCAGAAAAATCGCGGGATTATTACTGTGGGGATTGTGTTTAATACGTTGTCATAACAACGGGGTGGGATGTTCCTCTGCTGCCGCCGCCCGTTGTCATGACAATGGCATAAACAACCTGCGCTTCAAGTGTCGCTCTACTGCGCACGCGCGAGATAGAGAGGAAGGGAAGAAAAAAAAAGTTCTGGGCTTCAGATGCCCACACATAGAATAGCAACGGCCGAAGAATGACGAGCAGCAAATAAGGCGAGTTGTATATATATTTACATATCGTTTGGCTATATATCAGTATATTTAATGGCATGTTAAGTGTATTTCTATTTAACTGGCCAAAAATAAATAAAAAATATTTATGACCAGAGCTCCGCTTTAACTCTAGCAAGGATAAGATATGTCTTATGTACTTTATGGGTCATATGTTTCAAGATGCTCAAGACATATTCCCCAAATTTTTTTACAATTTCAGTGATAGTCCTATGTTAATAAGTAGAGTTGAGCGGACACCTGGATGTTCGGGTTCGACGGGTTCGGCCGAACTTCGCAAAAAAGTTTGAGTTCGGGACCCGAACTTGACCCTGAACCCGAACCCCATTGAAGTCAATGGGGACCTGAACTTTTGAGGACTAAAATGGCTCTAAAAAAGTAATGAAAACTGCTAGAGGGCTGCAAATGGCAGCAAAAAATTGTTAAGAGCATGGCAAGTGCTCTGAAAACAAATGTGGATAGGGAAATAACCTACAATAACCTAAAATACATAAAAATAAAAAATAATAATCTTGACCTAGGAGGACGAGGTCCATATGGAGTAGGAGGTTGAGGTGACGGTGGATGTGGCGGTGTAGTTGGAAGCGGCGGTGGAGGAGGACGAGGTAGCCAACACTGGTTTTTGTTTTTAATTTAATTTTTTTTTTAATTAGAGTACACCCCAAAAGAGTGAGAAAGATCAAAAATACAACAATGGCTGGGTAAGGCCGGTATACATGTCTATTCTGCACAAGGTACGGACGAGTCCTGTGGGATCCACTCCTGGTTCATTTTAATGAATGTGAGCTTGTCCACATTGGCTCTGGACAGGCGGCTGCGCTTGTCTGTGATAACGCCCCCTGCCGTGCTAAATACACGTTCAGATAATACACTGGCTGCAGGGCAGGCCAGCACCTCCAAGGCATAAAGGGCAAGCTCAGGCCATGTGCCCAATTTGGAAACCCAGAAGTTGAAGGGGGCAGACCTGTCATTCAGTATGTGTAGGCGTGTGCACACATACTGCTCCACCATATTGGCAACGAAAAGCTGTCCTCTGTGGGAGGTGTATCGTTTGTGTCCTCTGTATCCCCCCAGCCACGCACCAGTGATGGCCATGAGCTGGTCTGGGTGCCACCCTGCTGTGAACATGGTTCCTCCTCCTCCATCTCCTCCTCCTCATCCTCCACCTCGTCATCCTCTAGAACTGTGCCCTTGCTGGACAATTGTGTTCCTGGCGTTTGTTGGTGCAGGAACCCACCCTCGGAGCCACTTGTGAATGACTGCCCTGAAAGCCTTGGAAATGATCCCTCTTCCTCCTCCTCCTCCTCCTCCTGTGCCACATCCTCTTCCATCATCGCCCGAAGCGTTTTTTCAAGGAGGCATAGAACTGGGATAGTAACGCTGAGAACGGCGTCACCGGCACTGGCCATGTTGGTGGAGTACTCGAAACAGCGCAAGAAGGCACACAGGTCTCGCATGGAGGCCCAGTTATTGGTGGTGAAGTGGTGCTGTTCCGCAGAGCGACTCACGCGTGCATGCTGCAGCTGAAACTCCACTATCGCCTGCTGCTGCTCGCACAGTCTGGCCAAAATGTGCAAGGTGGAGTTCCACCTTGTGGGCACGTCACATATGAGGCGGTGAGCAGGAAGGCCGAAGTTACGCTGCAGCGCTGACAGGCGTGCAGCAGCAGGGTGAGAACGCCAAAAGTGCGCACAGACGGCCCACACTTTCTGCAGTACTGCAGTACTTTCGGGTACTTCCTCCAATTTTTTTTGCCCTAAATTGTTATTTTTTTTGAATAGCAGAATAGGAGAACAGTATCTAAAGTGTGTATCTCACACGTACAGATATGCAGAAATTGCACAAAATTTTTTTGGGGCAGAAAACGCATCAAAATTATTTTTTTTGCCCTAAATTATTATTTTTTGAATAGCAAAATAGGAGAACAGTATCTAAAGTGTGTATCTCACACGTACAGATATGCAGAAAATGCACCAAAAAAAATTGGGGGGCAGAAAACGCACCAATAAATTTTTTTTGCCCTAAATTATTATTTTTTTGAATAGCAGAATAGGAGAACAGTATCTAAAGTGTGTATCTCACATGTACAGATATGCAGAAAATGCACCAAAAAAAAATGTTTGGCCCTAAAATTTTTTTTGTTTTGAATAGCAGAATGGGAAAACAGTATCTACGCAGCGCACACCTGATTTTGTCCCCCACTTGGTTGTGCAGGGAAGGGATGGCTCACTTGGAAAAGTAGTGGCGGCTGGGCATGACGTACTGTGGGACAGCCAATGCCATCAGGCTTTTAAAACTCTGTGTCTCCACCAGACGAAATTACAGCATTTCAAAGGCCAGGAATATTGAAATGCTGGCATTCAGGGCCAGGGATCGTGGGTGGGTAGGGGGGTATTTCCTGTTCCGCTCCAGTGTTTGGGAGATAGAGAGCTGAACGCTTCCATGGGACATTGTGGAGATGGTTGGTGACCCAGGTGGTAGTGTTGCTGGCAGATGCTCTGTTTGCGGGGTGGCAGGTGCCACTGTCACTACAGAGGTGGATGAAGAGGCCGAGACTGCAGCAGAAGAGGAAGCAGGAGGAGCCAGAGACCTTTCTTGGTTTTTGAGGTGTCTACTCCACTGCAGCTTGTGCTTTGCACTTAGATGCCTGGTCATGCAGGTTGTGCTCAGGTTGAGAACGTTTATGCCTCGCTTCAGGCTCTGATTGCTCAGCGTGCAAACCACTCGTGTCTTGTCATCAGCACATTGTCTGAAGAACTGCCACGCTAGGGAACTCCTTGGACCTGGCTTTGGTGTGCTCGGTCCCTTGCTGTGTTGGGCAGTAGCAGGCGTACTGTCTAGGGGACGGACGCTCCGCTCTTGCACCCTGCTCCTGCTGTGCTGGTGGCTCTGTGCGACCACCGCCTCTTCCTCCGAACTACACAGGTCACCTGCATCATGTTGATTCCATTTGTGGTCGAGGACCTCATCATCCTCCACATCATCTTCTACCCAGTCTTCATCCCTGCCCTCCTTGTCGGTCTGCACAATTGCGAAAGCAGCAGCAGTTGGCACCTGTGTTTCTTCATCATTCGAGACGTGCTGCGATGGTCCTCCCATGTACTCATCTTGAAACATAAGTGGTTGGGCATCGGTGCACTCAATCTCTTCCACTTCTGGGGCAGGGCTAGGTGGATGGCCCTGGGAAACCCTGCTAACAGAGTCATCAAAAAGCAGACGAGACTGCTGCATGACTTGGGGCTCAGACTGCTTGGCTGATTTGCAAGGGGGTGAGGTGAAAGACTGATGAACATTGGCTGCAGGTGCCAACTCTTATCTTTCAGCAGTAGACTGGGTGGGAGACAATGTGAAGGAACTGGAGGCACTGTCAGCAACCCAATCTACTATCGCCTGTACTTGTCCTGGCCTCAACATTCGTAGAGCTGCATTAGGCCCGACCAAATACCACTGCAGGCTCTGTCGCCTACTCGCACCTGAGGAAGGTGTTTCACTTTGTGCGTGTAGCTGGCACAGATCGACCACGTCCTCTTCCTGCAACAGGAGCTCCACCAGCAGCACCACGACCGGGGCCACGTCCCTTATTTGACGTTCTCCTCATATTTCTGAAATTTAGGATCTTGCCCTAAATGGGTGTTTTTTGAATAGCAAAATAGAGCAACAGTATCTAAAGCAGGGATATGCAATTAGCGGACCTCCAGCTGTTGCAGAACTACAAGTCCCATCAGGCATAGCAAGACTCTGACAGCCACAAGCATGATACCCATAGGCAGAGGCATGATGGGACTTGTAGGTTTGCAACAGCTGGAGGTCCTCTAATTGCATATCCCTGATCTAAAGGGTGTATCTCACAGGTACAGATATGCAGAAAACGCACCAAATTTTTTTCTTTTGCCCTAAATTTTTGGTTTTTTTTGGAATAGCAGAATAGGAGAACAGTATCTAAAGTGTGTATCTCACAAGTACAGATATGCAGAAAATGCAGCAAAAAAAAATTTGGGCCAGGAAACGCACCAAAATTTTTTTTTGCCCTAAATTATTGTTTTTTGGAATAGCAGAATAGGAGAACAGTATCTAAAGTGTGTATCTCACATGTACAAATATGCAGAAAATGCACCCCAAAAAATTTTTGGGGCAGAAAACGCACCAAAAATATTTTTTTTGCCCTAAATTAGTATTTTTTTGAATAGCAGAATAGGAGAACAGTATCTAAAGTGTGTATCTCACACGTACAGATATGCAGAGAACGCACCAAAAAAAATATTTGCCCTAAATTATAATTTTTTTGAATAGCAGAATAGGAGAACAGTATCTAAAGTGTGTATCTCACACGTACAGATATGCAGAAAATGTACCAAAAAAAACTTTTTGGGGAAGAAAACGCACCAAAAATTTTTTTTTTGCCCTAAATTATTATTTTTTTTGAATAGCAAAATAGGAGAACAGTATCTAAAGTGTGTATCTCACACGTACAGTTATGCAGAAAACGCAGCAAAAAATATTTATTTTGCCCTAAATTTTTTTTTTTGGAAAAACAGAATAGGATAACAGTATCTAAAGTGTGTATCTCACAGTAACATATGCAGTGCTGGTGCACTGAGCTTGCATAAAATGCCCGCCGACGCCAACCTAACCAACAGACGGATAAAAGTTATCTTTTCTCTGGCACTGGGCTCAGGGCAGGATAAAAAGATTGTGCACTGCACCCACACAACAAAAGCAAGGTAGATCGCTGAGTAATTTGATTTCTGAATCAGGACTCCTATCTAATTCTCTCCCTCAAAGCAGCAGCAGCAGCAACCTTTCCCTACACTATCCAAAGCAGAGTGACATGCTGTGCTATGTGCCTCTAGCTTATATAGAGGCTGGGTCACATGCTGCACTGGCCAATCACAGCCATGCCATTAGTAGGCATGGCTGTGATGGCTTCTAAGGGCACACAAGTTAAACAAATGTTGATTGGCTGCCCTGCAGCTTTTTAAAATGCGCCATTACATTGCCGAACACCGAACCCGAACCCGAACATACAGTAAATTGTTCGGGTTCACTCAACCCTATTAATAAGCCTATTTAAAGGAGAAGCAACATAGATGTTCACTATCTCTCCCTTTTTAGTTGGGGGCAATACATGTGTCCATAAAAATGGGGGAACTAATGCGCAAACCAAAGGGGGTAGGAATAGATTGAAAAAAGTAGCAGCCACCTGAAGAGTGTTCACACATTAATAACAGTAATAAAATTGGGGGAGGTAAGGGGGCGCTTACTATAAATTAATTACGACTATATATATATAAACGTGCATCCATCATCAAATTATAAGTGATAGTGCAAAAAAATCCTGAAATAAACAAACCATAAATTACTCTTCTTAAAGGTGCAAAAGCAGTATAGCAAACAGTGAAAAAATGTAAAAGTGCAACAATCCAGTGCAAAAATTCTCCTGTGCACAAATATCTGTGTAAGCAAGATATGGTGATTAGCATGCAAAAAAAAAAAAAAAAAGTTAAACATTCACCCGATACTCTGAACGTGTGTACCAGGCTTTATGAAATATCATTTAACAATACCAATGCATAGAGGTTATATAGTCCAAAAGAGAGAGCGGCACTCACAGGTCTTGAGAGATGAACGCATAATGAAGATTTTTTTTCAATGTTTCGATGAGGCACAAGCTCATCTTCTTCAGGACTACAACAAGTGAAGCAACACAACAAATATATCCTAAATCCCCTCCCATCATTACCATTTACCTGTGATTAGTGATGAGCCGAACACCCCCGGGTTCGGTTCGCACCAGAACCCGCGAACGGACCGAAAGTTCGAACGAACATTAGAACCCTATTAAATACAATGGATGCGAACGTTCGAATTCTAAAGTGCTAATTATAACAACTATTATGCATGTTATTGTCCTAAAAAGGGTTTGGGAACCCGGGTTCTGCACCAGGGGACATGTATCAATGCAAAAAGAAGTTTTAAAAACGGTCGTTTTTCGGGAGCAGTCATTTTAATGATGCATAAAGTGAAAAAAAAAAAGTCAAATATTCCTTTAAATATCGTACCTGGGGGGTGTCTAAAGTATGCCTGTGAAGTGCCACGTGTTTCCCGTGTTTAGAACTGTCCCTGCACAAAATGACACTTCTAAAGGAAAAAAAAGCCATTTAAAACTGCTTGCGGCTTTAATGTAATGTCTGGTCCCGGTAATATGGATGAAATTCTTTAAGAAAAATGGCATAGCTACCCCATGACCCCCCCCCCCACACCCCAGCCCATTACCAGCCCCTTTGGGTCTTGTATGGATATTAAGGGGAACCCCGCACATAAAATAAAAAAGGCCCTATATACTCTGAACAGCCCTATACAGGCGGTGCATACAAGACAGGGACTGTAGGTTTGTTCTTATGTAGAATCTGTTTGTAATTTTGAACAGGTACATTGTTGAAGTGTAGCTCCAGACCAAAAATCTATTTTTAAACTTTTTGGAAAACATAGGTAAGGGTTATCACCCCTGTAACATTTGTTTTGCTGTCTGTGCCCCTGTTCAGAACATTTCACCTCACTTTCCGTCCCAATGACAACTGTTTTTGAAATGTGGTGTTTTTCTTGAAACAAGGATTGCTGATAAAGCATCAGTACAGAGGAGACACCTTTCTCCCATATTTATTCTTACAGGAGAGAATTTTCCTTCCTAGTGGTAGATTTCCTCTCACTTCCTGTTGTCTTCTTGCGTTTGCAAGTAGGAGTCGTTTGTAAGTTGGATGTTTGAAAGTAGGGACCTGCCGTATATACTCTGCAGAAATAGGCCCCTTAGTTGTTGGTGTTGGCACAACACTGTAAGCACTCACAGTTACTCTTGGTTGGTGCTGGAACGCCCTGCTGTCAACTATTATATCAGGAATTTTAATTACATATAATTGTTGAACAGTGGTAGTAAAAATTGGGCCTTTGATGGTGGTGCTGGTGCCACAACACTGTAAGCCCTGACAGTTACTCTTGGTGGGTGCAGCAATGGGCCCTGCTGTGAATTATTAGATCAAGAATTGTAATTACATGCCCCTGTTGAACAGGGGCTGAAAAATTGGGCCTTAGGCACTGGTGGCACAACACTGCAACCCCTCACAGATACTGTACTTGGAGCACAGCAATGAGCCCTGTTGCAAAGTATTGCTTCAAAAATTGTAATGACACGCCCCTGTTAAACAGGGGCTGAAAAATTGGGCCTTAGGCACTGGTGGCACAACACTGCAACTCCTCACAGATACTGTACTTGGAGCACAGCAATGAGCCCTGTTGCAAAGTATTGCTTCAAAAATTGTAATGACACGCCCCTGTTAAACAGGGGCTGAAAAATTGGGCCTTAGGCACTGGTGGCACAACACTGCAACTCCTCACAGATACTGTACTTGGAGCACAGCAATGAGCCCTGTTGCAAAGTATTGCTTCAAAAATTGTAATTACACGCCCCTGTTAAACAGGGGCTGAAAAATTGGGCGTTAGGCACTGGTGGCGGCACCCATAAACAAAAATGATCTTACAAGCTATCATCATCAATCGTATCATTGAGGACTCGGAGGAGGAGGATAGCCAGTCAACATAACAGCACAGGCACTCAGCATCAGCATCAGTCTTGAAGGGATGTGACATGTTAAAATCAATTAGTCTGTTATATCAGCATCAGGTGTGTGGTAGCTGGTGGTGATCCAAGACTGGTTCATCTTGATGAAAGTCAGTCAATCAACCGAGTCGGTGGACAGGCGCACCCTGTGATCCGTGACAAATCCTCCAGCAGCACTGAATGTGCGTTCCGAAAGAACGCTGGATGCAGGACAGGCCAGTAGCTCAATTGCATACTGTGCAAGCTCTGGCCAGTGATCCATCCTCAAGACCCAGTAAGCCAGAGGATTTTTGGTGGGGAAGGTGTCCAAGTCTGACCTTGCCCCTAGATATTCCTGCACCATGTTTATCAGACGCTGGCGATGGTTGCTGGAACCGATCATACTTTGGGGCTGCGGACTAAAGAATTGTCTGAACGCATCGGTCAGACGGCCACCTTCCCCACCGCTCCTTCTTTGACTGGCCGAAGCCTCAGCAACTCGTTGTCCAGGACCAGGAGTTTGCAACCTCCCAGTCTCTGGGAACGCGTTGCACAGACCTTTCTGCAAGGCCTCCCGGAGTTGTCTCATCCTCTGCTCCCTCTGCGACGGTAACATAAGGTCCGCAACCTTACCCTTGTACCGTGGATCAAGGAGAGTGGCCAGCCAGTAATGGTCCCTCTCCTTGATCCGAAGAATACGAGGATCCTTCCGCAGACTTTGCAGGATCAGGGAGGCCATGCAGCGTAGGTTTGCTGAGGCATTCGCTCCGGAGTCCTCTGGGTCACTAAGGACGACATGATCCGCAGCCACCTCCTCCCAGCCACGTACAAGTCCACTGGTTTCTTGGGACTGTAAATCATCCCTAAAAGACTGCTGCTGATGATGCTGAGTGCCAGCCTCCACCTCCATGCTGACACAATCCTCCTCCTCCTCCTCCTCCTCCTCCTCCTCTTCCTGTGCGATGGGTGGGACAGAAGGAACACTGTCTGGGTAAAGGGGGCCTTGAGAGGCAAGGAAGTCCTCCTCTTCCTGCCTCTGTTCTGCCTCAAGTGCCCTGTCCATTATTCCACGCAGCGTGTGCTCCAACAGGTGGACAAGAGGTACAGTGTCACTGATGCATGCACTGTCACTGCTCACCATCCTCGTGGCCTCCTCAAATGGTGCCAGGACAGTGCATGCATCCCTGATCATGCCCCACTGGCGTGGAGAAAAAAAACCAAGCTCCCCTGACCCTGTCCTGGTGCCGTAGTCGCACAGGTACTCATTGATGGCCCTCTGCTGCGTGTGCAGCCGCTGCAGCATGGCCAACGTTGAGTTCCACCTGGTGGGCATGTCACATATAAGGCGGTTCTTGGGCAGGTTCAACTCCTTTTGCAGCTCAGCCAGGCGAGCACTGGCATTATAAGATCTGCGGAAATGCACACAGACTTTCCTGGCCTGCCTCAGGACATCCTGTAAGCCCGGGTACCTGCCCAAGAAGCGCTGCACCACCAGGTTAAGGACGTGAGCCACACAGGGCACATGGGTCAGTTGTCCCTGTCGGAGGGCGGAGAGGAGGTTGGTGCCATTGTCGCAAACCACCATTCCTGGCTTAAGCTGGCGTGGCGTCAACCACCTCTCGGCCTGGCCCTGCAGAGCAGACAGGACCTCTGCCCCAGTGTGGCTTCTGTCCCCCAAACACACCAGCGCAAGCACGGCATGGCATCTTTTTGCCTGCGTACTTGCGTAGCCCCGTGAACGGCTACGGAGCACCGCTGGTTCATAGGACAAACCACAGGAAGAGGCCATGGAGGAAGAAGAATAGGAGGGGTGGAGGAGAGAGGTGTGTCACAACCAGTAGTAGCATTTTGGAGGCGTGGCGGTGGGACAACCTCCAACACTACTGCACCTTGTCCTGAATCCTTCCCAGCTGCCAAAAGAGTGACCCAATGGGCCGTGAAAGAAAGGTAACGTCCCTGTCCATGCCTGCTGGACCATGAGTCAGCGGTAATATGCACCTTACCGCTGACCGCCCTGTCCAGCGAGGCCAAGACATTGCCTTCCACATGCCGGTAGAGAGCCGGAATAGCCTTCCGTGAGAAAAAGTGGCGTTTGGGAACCTGCCACTGAGGAACCGCACATTGCACAAACTCACGGAAGGGGGCCGAGTCTACCAACTGAAAAGGCAGCAGTTGAAGCGCTAGCAATTTAGCCAAGCTAGCATTCAACCGCTGGGCATGTGGATGGCTGGGAGTGAACTTCTTTCGACGGTCCAGCAGCTGGGGCAGGGAAATTTGCCTGCTAGAATCGGACGTCGGTGTACTGCTAGCAGAGTGGGCGCAAGTACTTGGCTGTGACACACCTAATTCTACACCTTCATTCCTCTCAGTGCATGTTTCAGAGAGGACTGAAGTTATAGTGGGGTTGGAGATCCCAGCTGATGCGGTGCAAGGAGAGGTCCGCTTTGTTCTTTGGTGTGGGTCTTTGAGGTAGGCTTGCCAACGAGCTGCATGGCAGGTCAACATATGTCTGGTCAGGCATGTGGTACCCAAGCGGCTGATGTTTTGGCCACGCGATATACGCTTGAGACATATGTTGCAAACAGCAGCTGTGCGATCTGATGCACTAGCCTCAAAAAAGGCCCACACCAAAGAACTTTTTGAATGACGGGCAGAGGCAGCGCCCTGCACAGGCGGAGCTCTGCGGTGTGATTCCGTCGGTGTACTGCCCTTACGCTGGCCACCAAAGGGCATCCTGCCTCGTTGGAGATGTGCCTCCTCCTCATCCTCCTCCTCCTCCTCTCTCCTATTAGGCACCCACGTGGAGTCAGTGACCTCATCATCCCCTCCCTCCTCATCACTGGAGCCAATCTGGCAGTATGCTGCAGCTGCTGGAACATGACTGCCAGATTGGTGTCCTTCTTGAGCATCCCCTCTGTCTGCTCTCACGCTACTGCCTTCCTCTAGCTGGGTTTCATCATCAGACCCTTCGAAACGCTGGGCATCCTCCTGGAGCATGTACCCAACACTGTGCTGAAACAGTTCGGGGGACTCCTCAGGAGGAGGACATGGTGGGTCTAGGGAAGGAGTGACTGATGATTTGTCTGACATTGATACCAGGGAAGACGACGCTTTGGCAGCTGCTTTTCCAGTACCCTGAGCCTGGGTGAGAGAGGACGAGGAGGAGGAGGAGGGCTTGGTCATCCACTCTACCAAGTCTTCGGCATGATGTGGCTCAACATGTCCAGCTGCCGAAAAGAAGGACAAGCGTGTCCCATGGCCATGTGCTGATGACAATGCACCGCGTCCACGACCAGCACTGTTGCCCCCAGACACAGAGCCTGCTTGCCCTCTTTTATTGCCTCCTGACTGTCTGCCTCTCCTTGTTTGCCTTCCAGACATTCTAATAGATGGCCTGCAGGGAGATGGGAAAAAAGCAATAAGGGCTACCTTCAGGTGTCCTTCTCTGTCCCTTGAAACAAGGACTTTCACAGTGAAAGAAACTGACACTCTCCCTACCTACAGTTTTCTGTCCCTAGAAAAAATATTTTTTTTAAGCACAATATAGCACAAGGACAATTCACTCACTGTCCTTACAGGTCCCTGGAAACAAGGACTTGCAGAGTGAAAGAAAAAAAACACTCTCCCTACCTACAGTTTTCTGTCCCTAGAAAAAATGTTTTTTTTAATCACAATATAGCACAAGAACAATTCACTCACTGTCCTTACAGGTCCCTGGAAACAAGGACTTGCAGAGTGAAAGAAAAAAAACACTCTCCCTACCTACAGTTTTCTGTCCCTAGAAAAAATTTTTTTTTTAATCACAATATAGCACAAGAACAATTCACTCACTGTCCTTACAGGTCCCTGGAAACAAGGACTTGCAGAGTGAAAGAAAAAAAACACTCTCCCTACCTACAGTTTTCTGTCCCTAGAAAAAATGTTTTTTTTAATCACAATATAGCACAAGGACAATTCACTCACTGTCCTTACAGGTCCCTGGAAACAAGGACTTGCAGAGTGAAATAAACTGACACTCTCCCTACCTACAGTTTTCTGTCCCTAGAATAAATGTTTTTTTTAAGCACAATATAGCACAAGGACAATTCACTCACTGTCCTTACAGGTCCCTGGAAACAAGGACTTGCAGAGTGAAAGAAAAAAAACACTCTCCCTACCTACAGTTTTCTGTCCCTAGAAAAAATTTTTTTTTTAATCACAATATAGCACAAGGACAATTCACTCACTGTCCTTACAGGTCCCTGGAAACAAGGACTTGCAGAGTGAAATAAACTGACACTCTCCCTACCTACAGTTTTCTGTCCCTAGAATAAATGTTTTTTTTAAGCACAATATAGCACAAGGACAATTCACTCACTGTCCTTCCAGGTCCCTGGAAACAAGGACTTGCAGAGTGAAAGAAAAAAAACACTCTCCCTACCTACAGTTTTCTGTCCCTAGAAAAAATGTTTTTTTTAATCACAATATAGCACAAGGACAATTCACTCACTGTCCTTCCAGGTCCCTGGAAACAAGGACTTGCAGAGTGAAATAAACTGACACTCTCCCTACCTACAGTTTTCTGTCCCTAGAATAAATGTTTTTTTTAAGCACAATATAGCACAAGGACAATTCACTCACTGTCCTTACAGGTCCCTGGAAACAAGGACTTGCAGAGTGAAAGAAAAAAAACACTCTCCCTACCTACAGTTTTCTGTCCCTAGAAAAAATGTTTTTTTTAATCACAATATAGCACAAGGACAATTCACTCACTGTCCTTACAGGTCCCTGGAAACAAGGACTTGCAGAGTGAAAGAAAAAAAACACTCTCCCTACCTACAGTTTTCTGTCCCTAGAAAAAATGTTTTTTTTAATCACAATATAGCACAAGGACAATTCACTCACTGTCCTTCCAGGTCCCTGGAAACAAGGACTTGCAGAGTGAAATAAACTGACACTCTCCCTACCTACAGTTTTCTGTCCCTAGAATAAATGTTTTTTTTAAGCACAATATAGCACAAGGACAATTCACTCACTGTCCTTAGAGGTCCCTGGAAACAAGGACTTGCAGAGTGAAAGAAAAAAAACACTCTCCCTACCTACAGTTTTCTGTCCCTAGAAAAAATGTTTTTTTTTAAGCACAATATAGCACAAGGACAATTCACTCACTGTCCTTCCAGGTCCCTGGAAACAAGGACTTGCAGAGTGAAAGAAAAAAAACACTCTCCCTACCTACAGTTTTCTGTCCCTAGAAAAAATGTTTTTTTTAAGCACAATATAGCACAAGGACAATTCACTCACTGTCCTTCCAGGTCCCTGGAAACAAGGACTTGCAGAGTGAAAGAAAAAAAACACTCTCCCTACCTACAGTTTTCTGTCCCTAGAAAAAATGTTTTTTTTAATCACAATATAGCACAAGGACAATTCACTCACTGTCCTTACAGGTCCCTGGAAACAAGGACTTGCAGAGTGAAAGAAACTGACACTCTCCCTACCTACAGTTTTCTGTCCCTAGAATAAATGTTTTTTTAAGCACAATATAGCACAAGGACAATTCACTCACTGTCCTTCCAGGTCCCTGGAAACAAGGACTTGCAGAGTGAAAGAAACTGACACTGTCCCTACCTACAGTTTTCTGTCCCTAGAATAAATGTTTTTTTTAAGCACACTATAGCACAAGCACAAAACACACTGACACTCTCCCTACCTATCCTTCTCTTTCCCTAAACTAAAGGAATCCAGGTTAAGCAAGAAAGAAATAACAGTCACTGTCCCTGCCTATGCTGCTCTATCCCTGCTCCGGAACACACTACACTAGGCCGCCGTGCTGGCGGCCTTTTATAGTGTGGGGCGTGTACTAAACACCCTCAGCAATAATTGGCCACAGGCATCCTGCCTGTGGCCAATCATTGCTCTCCTCGCTGCCGGCGCTGTGATTGGCCAAGCATGCGGGGTCACAGTGCATGCTTGGCCAATCACAGCGCCTGGATGACACTGCGATGGCGTAGTGCATTGTGGGCCGTTCGCGTCACTCGAATTTGGCGCGAACGGCCCAAATCGTTCGATCTTCGTCGAACGATCGAACAGCCGATGTTCGAGTCGAACGTATGTTCGACTCGAACACGAAGCTCATCCCTACCTGTGATGACATCAACAAGTGCAAATGTTTACATTTCAGTAATAGGTAATGGAGACTCCACCTCTGGTCAGTGAGGGAACGTTGTCAACCACCATACATTTGAGGGTGGGTAGTGGATTTCAAGGAAAGGACTTGCAGCCAGTTGTGTGGAGGATCCTGAAGACAAGGCCTATCATATAGTTAATTGATGATTGTTAAGGTGGTCTCTAAAGGGAGCAATGGTTTTGTTTACATAATACAAATCTGTTTGCAAGACTGAGGATGTAAAAAATACTGTACAACAAGCATCTGTCTACATGTGTTGCAATCAGGACAGTTGTAGCAGTCCAATATGGCTTATGGTAACCAGAAATGGGAAACTGGAGCAGATGGTATTTTAGTCTGGACCAACAAGTACTTGAGATTTCTTCCCCTGTGATAGCTGATAATCGGTGGGGGCGACCTGACTGCTGTTAAGTTGGCATCACTAGAACTTATAACCAATGGCCAGTCACAGCATCTCTGACCAGCCTGCTACCACCTGAATACTGAGTGGAAATAAATACTCTGCTCTGGAGGTTCTGTTCCCTCGGCTGATTCATACCAGTAGCTGCAGTAGGAGCCTGCTGTTTATACTTCAGGTGAGCCTCCCTGGAGTATCCACCTTTTGAAATGCACTTGTTATAATTATGATGAAGAAATAATACTTTTTATAATCTTCTGGTGGAGATGTTAAATTCAGTTAGGCCTCAAGACAGGTGAACTAAAGGTCACCATTAGGCTTGTGCAATTCGTTTCGTAACTAATTGAAATTCGTCCGAATTTAGCAACTTTCGGACATTCGGAAGCATTCGAATTTCCGAACAAAGCAATTACGAATAAGACCGAATCCGAAATAAATTATACCGCAAATAGCGAATGCCCGAATGTCTTCGGCATAATTCGTTATGAAAAAGTTACGAATGTACGAATCCATACAAAGCACAATAACACTCACTCTGCTCTGCTCTCTGCTTCTCCCACACCGTGCTGAACTCCCTCTCAAAATGGTGTACAGGGGCGGAGGCTATAGCCGCATGTAAAAAACGAAAGTAAAATACGAGATTTCGAATCCATTCGAAGCACAATAACACTCTGCTCTGCTCTCTGCTTCTCCCTCACCGTGCTGAACCCTCTCAAAATGGTGTACAGGGGCGGAGGCTATAGCCGCATGTAAAAAACGAAAGTAAAATACGAGATTTCGAATCGTTACAAATAACCGCTATGTATTTAGAAAAGTACAAATCCATTCGAAGCACATTAGGCATAATAGGCAGCGTCGTCGTGAGAGAGACACAGAAAATTACGAATCAACGAACCCAAAAAAAGTTACGAAAGTAGGAGTTGTGTCCAGAATCAACGAAAAACAATGTACTCTACCGAAAGTACGAATTATAAATCAACTAAAAATTCAACGAAAAATGTCGCTTGCGAAGATACGAATTAGTCCGAACACAAAAAATCCCGTCTAGCAAAATTACGAATGATTACGAATCAACAGGACCGAAAAGAAACGAACCGAAACTAACCGAATTTTTCCGTTGTGCACAAGCCTAGTCACCATGACTTCATATGTTTTCCAAGTTTCAATGGGTCAACCATCCTAAAATTATACAAACCTTATGTTGAAAAAAAGTCACCTGTTTTTGTTCCCACCCTGAAACCACTTAAAACAAGAATAGAGAGAAACTGGTTCTTCAGACAATCAACATATTGCGAAGCAGAAACCAATTTTTTTTTACCTGTCCTTGATGGTAGATAAAACACAACACTGCCATAAAAAGGTTACACAGATACGTAACTAAAAACATTCAGGAGCAATCACAAATGAAAGCGCTGATCGGGACAGTCTTGAAAGGACAAACAGTCAAATAATTAAAACGTTCAATGAGATAAAAGCATGTGTCGATTTAATAATAACATATGATTGGATGAAAAATTATATAAACATCTCCTTGCATAGATGGAACAACTGCAAAGCGTGCTCCTCACTGTGACAGTACCTTAACCACTTCCCTACCCAGCCATAGTCAAATTACGTCCACAGATGGGATCTCCCATCCTGGGTGGACGTCATATGACGTCCTGGGCTTTGTGGGGGGATATCTGAATTCTGTGCACCATAAGAATGATCATAGCGGCAATTACGCCGCTTGATCATTCTTATAGGCGGCGGGAGGGGACATCCCCCTCTCGCCGCCATCCGGTGCTTCTCCCGGCTCTCCCGTGCCATCGGGGGCCCGGAGAATGAATCGTCCGGCGCACGATAGGAAGCATAGAGATGACTGGTGACCAGATGGTCACCAGTCATCTCTATGACCGTCGGAGGCCCGGGCATGATGTGATGACGTCACGCCTGGGTCCTCAGATGTAAACAAAGCTGCCATTGTGGCTAGTAAACATGAGATCAGCAAAATTATTTTCATGATCTCATGCTTTCCAGCCTGGAGGAGAGATGTGGGGTCTTATTGGGGTCCTCAATAAAGAGGACTTGTCACACACATTCCTATTACAAGGGATGTTTACATTCCTTGTAATAGGAATAAAAGTGATCAATTTTTTTTTTAAATAAGTGTAAAATTTTAAAAAATTAAGTAAAAAAAATAAAATAAAAATAAATAAATAAATAAAACGCCCCTGTCCCCGGTAGCTCGCGAGCGCACACGTAAGTCCCGCCCACATATGTAAACGCCGTTCAAACCACATATGTGAGGTATCGCCGCGTGCGTTAGAGCGCGTGCAACAATTCTAGCACTAGACCTCCTCTGTAACTCTAACCTGGTAACCTGTAAAAAAAATTAAAGCATCGCCTATGGAGATTTTTAAGTACCAAAGTTTGGCGCCATTCCATGAGTGTGCGCAATTTTAAAGCGTGACATGTTAGGTATCTATTTACTCGGCGTAACATCATCTTTCATATTTTCCAAAACAATTGGGCTAACTTTACTGTTTTGTTATTTTTTAATTCTTGAAACCATTTTTTTTCCCAAAAAAAGGCGTTTGAAAACTTATTGCGCAAATACCGTGCAAGAAAAAAAGTTTCAATGACTGTCATTTTATTCCCTAGGGTGTCTGCTAAAAAAAGCATATATAATGTTTGGGGGTTCTGAGTAATTTTCTAGCAAAAGAATGATGATTTGTACATGTAGGAGAGAAGTGCCATAATAGGCCCAGTATTGAGGTGGTAAAAAAAGCCCGGGGTTGAAGTGGTTAAGCAACAGTCGGTAGTGGACTGGCTTGGTGGGGCAGTGCTGCGATGGCAAAACCTTCATGTGTTCTTGTATGTCACTAGGAAGAGGGGAGCAAGCTTGTGCAGAGCCGGATGGACAGTGTGGAGCCTCAATGGGATCCCCAATGATGTGTGGCAGAATAATGCGGCAGCCAGGAAGCAAAGGGGGGCCGAGAGGCAGCCAGAGCAGCCACCGACCAGAGCTAGTGGACGGGAACACCCGAACGTGACGTCATATGATCGTGGAACGCAGGTCTAAAATGAAGCTTGGAGCACAACAGATACGTAACTAGACTGTTCTCACAGAGAAATCACCCTTATCTAACAAAACCCATTGTATTAGACTCTAGGAATTATGTATACAGCTAAACTCTCTCTAAATATTAATTGAGTCTGTCCAAAGTTAATTTCAAGACATTTTAGGAAGATATTTGAAATGTGTGTATTCAGTATTATTTTAAAATACCTATATTTGATTATAAGTCACTCAAATTATATATTATATTCCAGGTGATAGATACAATTATGATTTTAATGTCTACTGACCCAATGATAATTTTGATGTAGAACAAATTAGAAATAAGAATTGTTTTAAGATGCTAATCGGTGTTATAAAAGACATATGAATCCTGACTATAACTGTATATAAAATATACATATAGCCTGCGTTTTTCCTAGATAAATAAATATTCATAGGATATACAAGAATTATACATTTATCCATATAGATAATCATTTTATGTGATATTGATTAATCAAAATTATACTAAGTGTATTGTATATTGTACCGGTTACCAGAATCCCAGAATAATATAAATAATATATTTATTCTTCAGCACTAGGGATGAGCTTTATGTTCGAGTCGAACATGAGTTCGACTCGAACATTGGCTGTTGGCCCGTTCGGCGAACAGAGAACAATTTGGGGTGTTCGCAGCAAATTCGAAAAGCAGCGGAACACCCTTTAAAAGTCTATGGGAGGAATCAAAAGTGCTAATTTTAAAGGTTAATATGCAAGTTATTGTCATAAAAGGTGTTTGGGGACCTGGGTCCTGCCCCAGGGGACATGTATCAATGCAAAAAAAGTTTTAAAAACGGCAGTTTTTTCGGGAGCAGTGATTTTAATAATGCTTAAAGTGAAACAATAAAAGCAAAATATTCCTTTAAATTTCATACAGTACCTGGGGTGTGTGTATAGTATGCCTGTAAAGTAGCGCATGTTTACCGTGCTTAGAACTGTCCCTGCACAAAATGTCATTTCTAAAGGAAAAAAAGTAATTTAAAACTACTCACGGCTATTCATGAATTGTCGGGTCCCAGCAATACAGATCAAAGTCATTTAAAAAAAACGGCAGGGGTTCCCCCCAGTCCAATATCAGGCTCTTCAGGTCTGGTATGGATATTAAGGGGAACCCCATGCCATTTAAAAAAAAAATGGCGTAGGGTCCCCCCCAAAATTCATACCAGACCCTTATCCGAGCACGCAACCTGGCAGGCCGCAGGAAAAGAGGGGGGATGAGAGAGCGCCCCCCTCCTGAACCGTACCAGGCCACATGCCCTCAACATGGGGAGGATGTCCCCATGTTGATGGGGACAAGGGCCTCATCCCCACAACCCTTGCCCGGTGGTTGTGGGGGTCTGCGGGTGAGGGGCTTATCGGAATCTGGAAGCCCCCTTTAACAAAGGGGACCCCCAGATTCCGCCCCCCTATGTGAATTGGTAACAAGGTACATTGTACCCCTACCATTTCACAAAGAAAGTGTCAAAAATGGTAAAAACCACACAGACACAGTTGGGCTAAGTCCTTTATAAAAAAAAAACATTCCAGTCTGTCCAGCGTTGTAATCCATTCTCGAAGTCCCGCAGTGATCCATTCTCCAGCAAAGCTCCAGTCTCCACTCCACACGAAACCCCCATGATGCGTAAGAGGGGGCGGGGTCACCCATCCCCATCATTGAGTAACCCCCGGCCTGCCCAATGATGGGACGGGTGACCCTGCCCCGTGACGTCACCAGGCAGGGTCAGCCGTCCCCGTCATTGGGCAAGCCGCGGTTATGACGTGGACAGGTGACCCCCACAACCACCGGGCAAGGGTTGTGGGGATGAGGCCCATGTTGAGGGCATGTGGCCTGGTATGGTTCAGGAGGGGGGGCGCTCTCTCATCCCCCCTCATTTCCTGCGGCCTGCCAGGTTGCGTGCTCAGATAAGGGTCTGGTATGGATTTTTGGGGGGGACCACACATTTTTTTTTTTTGGTTCGGGGTTCCCCTTAATATTCATACCAGACCCAAAGGGCCTGGTAATGCCTGCCGTTTTTTTCAATAACTTTGATCTGTATTGCCGGGACCGATAATTCATGAATAACCGCGAGTAGTTTTAACCACTTCCTGCCCGACGTATTGTAATATGACTTCCGCAGGAACCTCTTGTACCTCCGGGCGGATGTCATATGACGTCCGGGCATTCCCGGCCGTCTAGGGGGCCCGCGATGTCTGCCGGGCACACGCGATTACCTGCAATCAATGCAGGACCGTGGATCTGTGTGTGTAAACACACAGATCCATGTCCTGTCAGTGGTGAGGAGACCGATGGTGTGTTCCCAGTACAGAGGAACACACATCGGTCTCCTCCCCTTGTAAGACCCCTCCCCCTACAGTTAGAATCACTCACTAGGGAACATATTTAAGTCCTTCAGCGCCCCCTAGTGTTAACCCCTTCCCTGCCAGTCACATTTACAAAGTAATCAGTGCAGTTTTATAGCACTATTCACTGTATAAATGTAAATGGTCCCAAAAACGTGTCAAAAGTGTCCGATATGTCCGTCGCAATGTCACAGTCACAATAAAAATTGCAGATCGCCGCCATTACTAGTAAAAAAAAAAAAATGCCATAAATCTATCCCCTATTTTGTAGATGCTAGAACTTTTGCGCAAACCGATCAAATACGCTTATCGCAATTTTTTTTTACCAAAAATATGTAGAAGAATACGTATCAGCCTAAACTGAGCAAAAAAATTGTTAAAAAAAAAATTGTGATATTTATTAAATCAAAAAGTAAAAGATATTGGGGCTGATTTACGAACCGTTTGTGCCATGAGTATCGGTGCATCAGTGCGCGCAACGGCAGTTTTGGTATTTACGAAACATTTGCGCCGGTAATGCAGCGCAATTCCCCATTTACTATAGTGTTCTTGGCGCACAGGAGGAGGCGCTCAGTGTGCTACTATGGACCTGGCGCACGGCATCTTCAAATCAAAATATAAAGAAGCTGGAAGTGCCAATATAATGGTGTGATGTGGGGTGATGTGAGGAAGTATAGTGACAACTGCCCAAGTAACAAACATGCCCAAAATAGAATGAGAAAGTAACTTTTTCTGAACCAGCCTGCTGCGCCTGCAATTACGTTTATAACTGCGAGAGGTCTTTTTGTGCACTGCGTGGCAATTGCGCTCGTTCAAATGCGCCGGTTCACTGTGCCGGCAAAATCTTAGTAAATGTCAAGTCACGTAAATGCATTTGCACAAGTTGAACAGGCGCTCCTCTAAACTTGCCATTATATAACTGTCCCGGCACAAAATGACATTTCTAAAGGAAAAATAAAGTAATTTAAAAGCACTCGCGGCTATAATTTATTGTTGGCTCCCGTCAATACAGAGAAAAGTCATTGAAAGTCTTTTCAGGTCTGGTATGGATTTTAAGGGGACCCCCGCGCCAAACTTAAAAAAAATCGCCGTGGGGTCCCCCTAAAAATCCACACCAGACCCTTTATCCGAGCACGCAACCTAGCAGGCCGGAGGAAAAGAGGGGGGATGGGAGAGCGCCCCCCTCCTGAACCGTACCTGGCCACATGCCCTCAACATGGGGAGGATGCTTTGGGGGTCTGGACCCCAAAGCACCATGTCCCCATGTCGATGGGGACAAGGGCCTTATCCCCACAACCCTTGCCCGGTGGTTGTGGGGGTCTGCGGCTGGGGGGCTTATCGGAATCTGGAAGCCCCCTTTAACAAAGGGGACCCCCAGATACCGCCCCCCTGTGTGAAATGGTAATGGGGTACAAATGTACCCCTACCATTTCACAAAAAAAGTGTAAAATTTTTTAAAAATGACAATAGCCGGTTTTTGACAATTCCTTTATTAATGTCTTCTCCTTTCTTCCATCTTCTTCTTCCATCTTCTTCTTTTCACCATTCGGGTTTCTTCCTCCATCTTGTTCTTCATCTTCATCTTCCTTCTTCCTTCGGTGTTCTCGTCCGCATCTTGCTCCGGCTTCTTGTTCCCCTCTTCTTTCTCCGGACGATCCACTTGCATTCGAGGTTCCCGCTGTGTGATGCTTCAGTTATTCTGACAGTTCTCCTCTGAGTCTGCGGCCACCCGGTGACCCTGCCCCCCTCTGACGCAAATGGACTTCACAGGGACTTTCCCCGTGGTGTCAGAGGGGGCGGGGCCACCGGGTGGCCGCGGACTCAGAGGAGAACTGTCAGAAGAACTGAAGCATCACACAGCAGGAACCTCGAATGCAAGCGGATCGTCCGGAGAAAGAAGAGGGGAACAAGAAACCGGAGCAAGATGCGGACGAGAACACCGAAGGAAGAAGGAAGATGAAGATGAAGATGAAGATCAAGATGGAGGAAGAAACCCGAATGGAGAAAAGAAGAAGATGGAAGAAGAAGATGGAAGAAGATGGAAGAAAGGAGAAGACATTAATAAAGGAATTGTCAAAAACCGGATATTGTCATTCTTAAATTTTTGACACTTTTTTTTGTGAAATGGTAGGGGTACATTTGTACCCCATTACCATTTAACACAGGGGGGGCGGGATCTGGGGGTCCCCTTTGTTAAAGGGGGCTTCCAGATTCCGATATAAGCTCCCCACCCACAGACCCCCACAACCACCAGGCAAGGGTTGTGGGGACGAGGCCCTTGTCCCCATCAACATGGGGACATGGTGCTTTGAGGGGTCACAGATCCCCAAAGCATCCTCCCCATGTTGAGGGCATGTGGCCTGGTATGGTTCAGGAGAGGGGGCGCTCTCTGGTCCCCCCTCTTTTTCTGCGGCCTGCCAGGTTGCGTGCTTGGATAAGGGTCTGGTGTGGATTTTTAGGGGGACCCCCACGCCATTTTTTTTTACGTTTGGCGCGGTGGTCCCCTTAAAATCCATACCAGACCTGAAGGGCCTGGTACGGATTTTGAGGGGAACCCCCACACCATTTTTTTTTAAATTTGGTGCAGTTTCCCTTAATATCCATACCAGACCTGAAGGGCCTGGTAGTGGAATTTGGGGGGACCCCCACACATTTTTTTTTCAAAGACTTTCAATGACTTTTATCTGTATTGACGGGAACCAGCAATTCATCACAGCCGCGAGTACTTTTAAATTACTATTATTTTACTTTAGAAATGTCATTTTGCTCTCGGACTGTTATAAACATGGAAAACATGCGCTACTTTACAGTCGTACTATAGACACCCCCCAGGTATGATATTTAGGGCCAGTCCACACCGGATGCAATGCAGTGCTTTTTTTTAATGCATGAAAAACGTGAAGAAAGCTGATCACATTAATGCCAATGGCATAGTTAACACCACTGCAGTCAGTTCCAGTGCGTTTCAGAAAGGAAAAAAAAATGGTCATGCTGCATTTTTTATGTACAGAATTGTACTGGACCACAGTAAAACGCATCAAAAATGCACCGGAACGTACCAAAAACGCACTGGAACGCACCTAAATGCACCAAAGACGCACTGCAACACACTTGTCCTTATTAGGGCCAGTTCACACCAGACGCAGTTCCATTCAGTTCCGTGTGCTTTTTTTCTGCACAAAATGCATGCACAGTATTTTCCATGTATTCCAATGGCTCTAGTTGGCTCTAATTTACACCATGCAGTCAGTTTCCGGTCAGTTTCTGCACCGGAAACTGACCATAAACTGACTGTATGGTGTGAACTAGAGCCAACAAGAGCCATTGGAATACATGGAAAACACTGTGCATGCATTTTTAGTGCAGAAAAAATGCGCACGAAACTGAACGGAACTGCGTCTGGTGTGAACTGGCCCTTAAGGTTAAGTGAAAAGAGAGGGAAAAAAGCACTGAACTGCATGAAAAACGCACCAAAAACGCTTCAAAAATTCACGGGAGCGCATCAAAAACGCGCATGCAGAAAAGCACCTGGAACGCTTCCAGACTGCGTTTCTATGGTGTGAACGGGCCCTTAGGGTGTTTCAAGGACTGTGCATGTGTTTTCAATTGCCTCATTAGCACACAAACCTATGTTATATAAAGCTTGCAGATAGCATTCTCGCCCTTGCCCTGAAAAGAGGTAAGATTGTGTGTGTGTGGCGCCAGCCTGCAAAAAGTGAAGTTTGTTTTACTTTTGTTGATTGTATGTTTTTGTGTGGGGGATTTGTTCCCCTGAAATATTTTTGATGTTGTTAATGTGTGTCGTTTGTTCACTTTGATTTAATTGTCTGTGCTGCATTATTTCGCTAAATCTTCCTCAAGATGTTGTGACTAATGTTTCAAATTTACCTTCATTTTTTTTTTGCTTCCCTTTCTTTTTTCCAAGTCCTGTTTTGTTGACCAATAAAATTTGATGCAAAGTTTGATATTCTTTTTGGTTTTCTATGCAACAAATGTGACAGCTGCAGCTTAACTATGCTGATTGGCATGTCAAAACAAAACGGGTGTGATTTGTCTAACCTGGTGCCTTCATGGTAGCATATGCATATATTGTGTGCTGCCATGGATAGTCACCAGGAAATGAAAAATACAGAGCGGTAAGTATTCAATTTTCCTTTTTACTACAGTGGTTCTCAGCCTCAGTCCTCAAGTACCCCCAACAGGACATGTTTTGTGAATTTATCTTATCGATAATTGCTGTCCAAAATACCAAACCATTGACTGTGATTTAAAACACATGTGCGAGATGAAGGAAAACCTGCAAACATGGCCTGTTGGGGGTACTTGAGAAGCACTGATTTAGAGCACTGCACTTAAAAATAGCTCAAGGCAATACTATTCTAATTGTGGGCATTTTGAGGGAAACCAAGTAAGTGTTAGAACCCCTGCTTGTTTTTTTTTAGGTTGGGCTTTGTGTCCCTTTTAGTAAAATTGGCTTCACTTCCTGTCACACAGCTAAACAGGAATTGAAGGTAAAACCCTACCAATGACTTTTCTTGGGGACACACAGATCAATCTAACTAGTGTCCCCATTAAGCAAATTGCACTCTAGCACTTTGTTGTGTACACCCCAAATCATTAGGTAGTTTGGGGTTTAGTAAAGGCAAATCCACTCTGCAGTACAAGTGTAGTTGCTGAAAATCTGAGGGGAAGCACTGGTGATTTTAACATCCAATCATGTAGAAGCAAAGATGGTGTTTTTTTTGTTTCCTTGCATGTCCCCCTCTAATATCCAGCAAGTGAACTTATAGTGCAAAGTGGATTTGCCTTTAGTAAATAAACTCCAAAGTCCAAAATACCTAATTTGGGGTGTACCCAGCAAAATGCTGGAATGCAATGTACATAATGGGGTACATAATGGGGCCCCGTCATATGCATGTCTTCACTTGAGCTGGTGGGAATCTGACGCTGTGTTTACCTCCTTGATGTACCTCAGCCACGCATGCGCGTGGCTGAGGTACATTGATGATATATTCATGGTATGGAGCGGCACACCCACGCAACTTACACAGTTTATGTGTGAGCTAAACACGAACACACGTAATCTGTGTTTCTCCTATGTCTCAGACCCCCATGAAATTTATTTTCTGGATCTGAGAATTCAGGTTCAAACAGGTAGGCTCACTACACAAACCTTTAGGAAGCCATCGGCAACCAATAGGCTGCTCAGGGCAGACAGTCATCACCCGACTTCCCTCAAAATAGGCATCCCAGTGGGGCAGTTTCTACGGATTCTGAGAAACTGCTCCAATGATGCAGACTACCGTAAGGAATCTAAATGTCTTTATCAATGTTTTCGTGAAAGGGGATATGGTCATCGAGCGTTACGCACAACCATGAGTATGGCCAGCCAACGGTCGCGTGACAAGTTACTACTACCAAAACCTCAAAATCAGTCTAATCTAGATGGACCAGTCAGGTTCATAACACCCTTTGGTCAACAATGGCACCAAGTGAGGTCGGTGTTATCTGAACACTGGCACATACTCACTGGGTGCAAACATCTGAAGGGGATTGTTGGGCCTAGACCATTGATGACTGCAAGACGAGCTAAAAATCTTAAAGACGTACTTGTATCTAGTGAATATATACGCCCCACAAATAAAAATTGGTTGACAGACATGCCATGCCTAATAGGTATGTTCCCCTGCGGACACTGTGGCATGTGCCGGTTTGTTGAGAAGACCAAGTCCTATAGAAACTCAGCCTCTACTGAGGCTTTTGAGATTAGGCCTTTTATCAACTGTGGCACATCGCGGGTCCTGTACATTTTGGAGTGCCCATGTCACCTACTCTACGTTGGCAAGACCAAACGCCAGCTTAGGGTACGTTTCGCGGAGCACCTCAAAAGCATACGTCTGAAGGAAGACACACCGGTGGCCCAACATTTCCTTAGACACCATAACGGAAAGCCACTTGGTCTCCAAGTAAAAGGTTTCTTCGCTCTTAACCTTCCAGATAGATGGGGTGACTTTGATACAGTCCTGATCAAACATGAAAAATCATGGATTTTTCGGCTTCAGACTCTCCAACCAAAAGGCCTCAATACGGAAATGAGTCTCAAGGTTTTCCTTGAATCATAAAAGCCAATTTAGATACCATCCCTACTATTTATCTTTTTGTACTTCCCTCTTACTGTTCAGCTGATCCCCTCTCCCCGCCCCTTCCCCCTCTGCCATTCTCCTCAAAAATGCGACCACGTACCTATTCAACATGCAGCAAATAGACCCCCGGGACCTCTATGTAGTGTCATAGGGTGATTTCACCTCTGTGACGGTGTCTAGTGCAGAAAACTATGCCTTGAACTCCCAGCAGTCTAGTGCTGTAGCTATACTACCTCAGACTAGATGACCAGGGAATGGTAGGCCCAAATAACAATAAAAAATAAAAAATAATAAAAAATATCTAAAGCCTGCTATAGCTATCACCTATAGCCCCTATATGTATATAGAACAGGGAGTTCTCCCTATCTAGGTGCTACATGATCAGTCTCAATTTGTCTGTGATGTAAAGCTGGGAGATTCTCCTATTCATGCACTACATTATTAGCCTCTAATTGTCTGTAATACATGACAGGCTGGGTTTTTAGCAGGGATGAGCCGAACACCCCCCTGTTCGGTTCGCACCAGAACCTGCGAACAGACAGAATGTTCGCGTGAACTTTAGAACCCTATTAAATACAATAGACTCAAACGTTCAATATCTAAAGTGCTAATTATAAAGGCTTATATGCAAGTTATTGTCCTAAAAAGTGTTTGGGGACCCGGGTTCTGCCCCAGGGGACATGTACCAATGCAAAAAAAGGTTTAAAAATTGAAGTTTTTACGGGAGCAGTGATTTTAATAATGCTTAAAATGAAAAATTTAAGTGAAATTTTCCTTTAAATTTCGTACCTGGGGTGTGTGTATGATATGCATGTAAAGTGGCGCATGTTTCCCGTGCTTAGAACTGTCCCTGCACAAAATTTAATTTTTGAAGGAAAAAAAGTAATTTAAAACTCACTCGCGGCTCTTAATGAATTGTCGGCTCCCGGCAATACAGAGAAAAGTCATTGATAAAAAAAAAAGCGTGGGGGTCCCCCCAAATTCAATTACCAGGCCCTTCAGGTCTGGTATAGATATTAAGGGGAACCCCGCCGCAAATTGAAAAAAAAAAGCGTGCGGTTCCCCCCAAATATCCATACCAGGCCCTTCAGATCTGGCATGGATTTTAAGGGGAACTCCACCCCAAATAAAAAAAAAATGGCGTGGAGTCCCCCAAAAATCCATACCAGACCCTTATCCGAGCACGCAGTCTGGCAGGCCGCAGGAAAAGAGGGGGGGACGAGAGAGCGCCCCTCCTGAACCTTACCAGGCCACATGCCCTCAACATGGGGAGGATGTCCCCATGTTGATGGGGACAAGGGCCTCATCCCCACAACCCTTGCCGGGTGGTTGTAGGGGTCTGCGGGCAGGGGGCTTATCAGAATCTGGAAGACTCCTTTAACAAAGGGGACCCCCAGATACCGCCCCCCTATGTGAATTGGTAAGGGGTACATTGTACCCCTACCATTTCACGAAGAAAGTGTAAAAAAATGTAAAAAAAAAACACACAAACACTTTGGAAAAGTTCTTTATTAAAAAAAATAAAAAAAAAACAAACATTCCAGCGATGAAATCCAGTGTCCCGCGGCGAACTGATGTCCAGCGCTGTCCGTCATTGGCTGAGCCTGAGCGGACCTGATGGAGAACTTCCTCCGCAGTCTATTAAATGTATAGACCCGCCCCTTCTAAAGTTCCCCATCAGGTCCGCTAAGCAGACCAGATGCGGAACGTGAGAAGGGGGGGTCTATTCATGTATTACACAGTGAAGGAAGTTCCCCATCAGGACCGCTCAGGCCACTGACGTAGACGGGGTCTGACATACAGAGGGGGGGGACCTGATGGGGAACTTCCTTGACTGTGTAATACATGAATAGACCCGCCCTTTCTAAAGTTCCCCATCAGGTCCGCTCAGCCTATGACTAGGTGTAAGGCTAAGCGGACCAGATGCGGAACATGAGAAGGGGCGGGTCTATTTATGAATTACACTGTGAAGGAAGTTCCCCATCAGGTCCGCCCCCTCGGTATGTCAGACCCCGCCTACGTCATTGGCCTGAGCGGACCTGATGGGGAACTTCCTTCACTGTGTAATACATGAATAGACCCGCCCCTTCTCACGTTCCGCATCTGGTCCGCTTAGCGGACCTGATGGGGAACTTTAGAAGGGGCGGGTCTATACATTTAATAGACTACGGAGGAAGTTCCCCATCAGGTCCGCTCAGGCTCAGCCAATGACGGACAGCGCTGGACATCGGATCGCCGCGGGACACTGGATTTCATCGCTGGAATGTTTGTTTGGTTTTTTTTTTTTAATAAAGGGCTTTTCCAAAGTGTTTGTGTGTTTTTTTTAAAAATTTTTTACACTTTCTTCGTGAAATGGTAGGGGTACAATGTACCCCTTACCAATTCACATAGGGGGGGGCGGGATCTGGGGGTCCCCTTTGTTAAAGGGGTCTTCCAGATTCCGATAAGCCCCCTGCCCGCAGACCCCACAACCACCGGGCAAGGGTTGTGGGGATGAGGCCCTTGTCCCCATCAACATGGGGACATTCTACCCATGTTGAGGGCATGTGGCCTGGTATGGTTCAGGAGGGGGGGCGCTCTCTCGTCCCCCCTCTTTTCCTGCGGCCTGCCAGGTTGCGTGCTCGGATAAGGGTCTGGTATGGATTTTTGGGGGGACTCCACCCCATTTTTTTTTTAATTTGGGATGGAGTTCCCCTTAAAATCCATGCCAGATCTGAAGGGCCTGGTATGGATATTTGGGGGGAACCGCACGCATTTTTTTTTTAGATTTGCGGCGGGGTTCCCCTTAATATCTATACCAGACCTGAAGGGCCTGGTAATTGAATTTGGGGGGACCCCCACGCTTTTTTTTTTTATCAATGACTTTTCTATGTATTGCCGGGAGCTGACAATTCATTATAGCCGCGAGTGAGTTTTATATGACTTTTTTTCCTTCAGAAATGACACTTTGTGCAGGGACAGTTCTAAGCACGGGAAACAAGCGCGACTTTACATGCATATCATACACACCCCCCAGGTACGAAATTTAAAGGAATATTTCACTTTTATTGTTTCACTTTAAGCATTATTAAAATCACTTCTCCCGAAAAAACGGCAGTTTTTAAAACTTTTTTTTGCATTGATACATGTCCCCTGGGGCAGGACCCGGGTCCCCAAACACTTTTTAGGACAATAACTTGCATATAAGCCTTTATAATTAGCACTTTAGATTTCTCCCATAGACTTTTCGAATTTGCCGCGAACACCCCAATTTGTTCGCTGTTCGGCGAACAGACAATGTTCGAGTCGAACATGAGTTCGACTCGAACTCGAAGCTCATCCCTAGTTTTTTGTGATATTAATATACCTTAAAAGGGTTTTTGATTTATAATGCTATGCAAGGCACCAGACTTGATTAATAATGTATATTGCTAAGACTACTAGATTAATATCTGTATATTTACTATAGTATATTGGACTAGATTTGATAAACAAAATGAGCCCAGGGTATTGGTCTCATAATTATTAATCTTCAAATAGTCACTGGCAATTATTGATACATAGATAGTTGTGAAGGGGTCGTAGACTATTTCATGCAATTTGCCCTCTTTTTTCTTTTTCTTTTTCCTTTTTCAATATAAATAAATTTTTATTACACAAGAAACTTTTAACAGTATTTCATTGATGAAACCACTAGATGGTGCTATTTTCCTATTAAGCGTGAGCTAGCTCCTGATTGGCCCATCATTGCTATTTAAGAAGAGCATTACTCACAAGCTGGCACATCCAGATGAAGTGACGGTTCACGTCACGAAACGCGTCAGGTCCCACGAGGACAGACGACTCTAGGACTTCCCCCTCTTCGCCCCCATGTGGCCTTTGTTTCTGTTCCCCCCCCTGCAGCTATTATGGAAACCCTGTGAACCTTGTGCATGACTTAAACTGAAGCATCTCTTGCCCCCAGCGGCCGGAGCCGCACATTACTTCCAGCCAGCTCTTCTCTGGTGATTCCTAGTCTCAGCGTCAGCTTACGCCTATTGACGTCGGTCACATGATACAAACACTTGGAATCTCGTGTTGAGACCCCACGTGACCCGACGATACACGCTGCTACAGCTAGATGGCAAAGTTTACCAACCTGAGACGGCGGACATTCCCTAACCTACAGCGGAGGGACCCAGAGCTACAGTCAGGCTATCGCTGGACCGGGACACAAACTGAGGTATCCTCATGGCCGCAGGATGATTGTTCCAAGGACACATCAAGGAATCCAGACAACCGAAGGGTAAGCCTCTGAACTACTAACGCTACCCTATATCGGTATATTTTGTCTGTGTCATGTGATACAGTCCCATGTTGATATCTCTAGCCTGGCTAGGCAGATGGTTCTCTACAAGTGCTACAGTTAACCACTCAGTTGCTTTTCTCCAGTCTACCTTATGAGCAATTATGGTCTGTGAATAAGTGGCCTCAAATTCCACTAGATTTTGAAAGAAGGAACACTGATACTGTCTGTTTCAATATACAGCAGCCACTCTGACACATGTTGGCCTAAAGACTTCTCAGGCTGATGCCAGATGTGATACTCTCAAAGTACTTTTGTATTTTCAACTAGTCCCGGATCTCCATGAACTTTCTTTCTTTCATTATCTAACACCTTACAGATCAACTTTTCTGGATCTCTGTGACTTATTCAGCCAAGGAAAAATATATATATATATGTATATGTACACCATATCTTGGTGCCTTATATATATTCTATACACATATATGGTTTCCCTCACAATTGAGTGCTAGATACACGGGGTGTATATGTATATTTACATTGGCCATTTGAGGAGTGCTTAGAGTGCTTAGAGGGGTAGCAGGTCTGACTCGCCTGTCCCATTTTAGCTTCATATGTTATATGTATGTTTCTATGTGTTTTATGTTCTGCACATGTGTTGGAGGAACCCAATTCTCCCTGGGATTTATTGTTACCCATAATTATTTAATCAATAAAGTCTTTAAATAAGCCGGCTGCGCTGTGGTTGATTCACCACTCAAACCTTCTGTTGGAGCTCTTTTCCAACCCCCCCCCCCCCTGTTTTTTGTTCAGCAATTATGGTTTAGGAGGATCCCGGTTGTAATTTACTACCGTATCAACCAGTCGGTCACACTATCCGTAATTCTCACAATATCCCCATGTCAATCAGGCATTTTACTCCCATTTTTTTAAACTATTTACATTGACCTGTGTGTCCCCAAGGAAAGACATTGGTAGGGATTTACCCTCACTTCCTGTGTGGCTATGTGACAGGAAGTGAATTATTTGGAAGGATAAAGTGGCCAAATTTGGGAGTTGTCTTCACCCTATCAGGGGTGCAGACATCCCCAAAAACTGTCCAGACTTCTAATCCCTCTGCACTCTATCCCCAAGCAAAAATAAGAAAGTATTTCATTTAGTTTAACTTTACAAAGACACATTCCTAAGTTGAATTGTGATGCATGTCAATGCCCCATTTAGACCCTCTTTAACAACTTGAGATCAGCGCTATACAGTAGGTGCCGCCGACATTGTGTTTCCAGCGCGATGGGATCGCGCTGGAAATCACCGCTGGGAGGCTGTGCTTCTCGCGCTCGCCACCCCTGAGACCATTCGCGATAGGGCTCGCACTGTTCATTAATACTTTCTAAAACTGTTGTTGCAACGTGTGACCGCGGGGTGGTGCAAGGCAAAAACCTTTGTGCAAATGCCAGCTTTTGTTCAGTTCTCCTCTGAGACCCCGGTTCGATCCCAGCCATGGCCAATCTTTTTTCAAATCCAAAACTCTGCACGGACCAATCACTGTAAAGTGTGTCTGCTCCGTGCTCTTATACTGTACAGCTGCTGCCAAGCCTGTTCACTGTACAGTACTGTACAGTACATATGTACCGCTCCGCACTCATGCACCCTTCAGCTGGCGCGGCACATCATTCGGCATTCGTCATTCATCAACGCTATGAAGTTCCGCTTTAGTTATAGTCCGCTTTGTCTTGGTATTGTAAATGCAATTGTATGCCAAACATGTCTGCACAGTTTAGCGCCTGTACTGTACACTTCCATTTTTATTTAACACATGTTGTTGCCGTACTGTACTGTCATTCGGCATTAGTGATTCATCAACGTTGTGAAGTTCTAATTTAGCTATGTGTGTCTGTGGTCCAGTGGGTGCGTCTCCGACTTTAGTGCACTGTGTCCAGAGTTCGATTCCCCAGTTAACCTTGTTTTTATAGTCTTATTTGTAATAAAGCATATTCGAGTACAGTACTGTATGTATTTGATACAGTACAGTATGTGTTACTTTATGTTTTAAACGTTTTGATTTAACACATCTTTTTACTGTACAAGTGTAACAAATTAATAGACTCGCCCCTTCAAAAGTTCCCCATCAGGTCCGCTCAGCCAATGACGTTGGTGTAAGGCTGAGCGGACCTGATGGGGAACTTTTGAAGCGGCGGGTCTATTCATTTATTTCACTGTGGTGGAAGTTCCCCATTAGGGGAACCCGCCCCCTCGCATGTCAGACCCGCCTACGTCATTGGCTGGCGGACCTGATGGAGAACTTCATCCTCAGTGTAATAAATCAATAGACCCGCCCCTTCCCAAACAGTATACAGTATATTTTTTCACCTGTGTATTTAGCGGCTCTCAAAGTTACAATCTGCACAGAGCGGGGGGAGGGGAGCTGTAATTTAAACATTTAACACATGTTGTTGCCGTACTGTACTGTCATTTTTATAGTCTTATTTGTAATAAAGCATATTCGAGTACAGTACTGTATGTATTTGATACAGTACAGTATGTGTTACTTTATGTTTTAAACGTTTTGATTTAACACATCTTTTACTGTACAAGTGTTTTTTTGGAAAGAAACTGTTTTATTCATAAAAAAAAAAAACACTAAAGTTAGCACAATTTTTTTTTGTATACTAAGCAATGCTTTACATTTTTTTACAGGTTTTTTGACTTGTGTAAATGGTGTCTGACGTGCCAGACATGATGTCTCCAGGACATGGTTTTGTAGACTATTGAACAATGGCTGTTGAGACTCTGCTAGACAACAAGATTCACACCTTTTCCTAATTGATGATTGCAAGTGTACTGTAGGGGCACCTCCCAGACACCTGTCTCCCAACATGCCATGATTCTTATAAAAGCCAGAAGTTTTGCAGTGTTGTTCTACTGTAAGTTACTGTAGGCTTTCCCAGTATTGAAGTCAATGCCAGCCAGTAGTAAATGTTCATGAAAATTAAAAGGTGTCCCTCCTCCCATACACACCAATCAACAGCACAGCAAAATGGTACATGTGAATTTATATAAAAAATGTGAATTCTAAAAAAGTATTTGTGTATTTTTTTTTTGTTATGTTTAATGTGTACAGTAATTTGGTGTACGGTTTTCCACCTGACAACAGGTTCAGTACAGTGCTCTGCCACTCGAAAACATTGCCTGTGCCCCAAGGTCTGGCTCATGATATACTGTACTGTACAGTACTGTACTGTAAGCTGAAGGTTAGCCAATTTCAACTAGTAATAAGGTTGGCAAAGTGAATAAATACAGTACATGTTCTCTCATACTGTTCTTAAACTATTTTTTATTTAACGGAGCTTAGCAATAATAAACTGTACAGTACATATTGGGATGTTTCATTACAGTAGTACAACACTTGTACAGTACATTATAAAGTACAGTAGGAAACATACTTCCCCCCCACCCACACACCCCTCCTAACAACTCAGCCTGTTGGGGTGTTGGCCCAGTTGGCACTCATTCTCTTCCCTCCTCGGCTCTCAAAGTTACAATGTGAACAGAGCGGGGGGAGGGGAGCTGTAATTTAAGCTTGCTGAGACAGAGCTGTGAGAAAAAAAAGATTAAAAGATTCAGCCCTAGGCAGTCTGTTACTGTAGGCCGGGCACAAGGTTGTCAAGCAATGAAAGGTGTCCCTCCTCCCACACACACCAATCAACAGCACAGCAAAATGGTACATTACAGTACAGTTTCTGCAGTGTCTACAGCACATTACTGTAACTACTGTACGGTACATGATATTATTTAACACTGTAACTCAAGTGTCTTTACTCCAACTTTGACCAAGGGCATTCTCGTGACATCCTGAGGAATTCGTTAACTTTATCCCTACAGGCTTGCACATTATCCCCTTGGAATCTTGTGTGGACAAAGTCGAGAATGGTTGCTTTCAGATTTGCTGGGATACCCGGTTTGCGATTATCACCATCAAAATTAACCCTCTTGGTCCACTGCTGGTATTGCTCCCATGTGATTAAATGTTTCAAAACAAGCCGGGCCATATTCCCCGGTTTGTTGACCGAATGCAGGACTATAAGGGCTGTATCCTCTTCGGTTATGACTGGGAGGGCACAGTCTGGTAATGGAGACATGGTCTTTCTCCTCCTTGTCACAGACAATACCCTGCTGCCTGTAGTGCTTGTCGTTGGGTATGTCACTGTGCTTGGATTGCTTCTGACTGGGGTGGTCATAGAATCCAATGGTGTGGCAGATGTGAAGGGGACTGGGCTTGGATTTCTTCTGACTGGGGTGGTCATAGAATCCAATGGTGTGGCAGATGTGAAGGACACTGGGCTTGGATTGCTTCTGACTGGGGTGGTCATAGAATCCAATGGTGCCACAGCAGTAACCTTGTCATATATTGGTGGTGTCAGAGGTGCAGTGAGATGTGTCCGATCGTCAGCATCTGCGGGTATTTGCAAAATAAGAGAAAGAGGAATCTGTGAATCGCCCCCCATCTCTTGTGGTGCCATGTAATCCTCTTGCAAATCTATCTTGCTAATTCTGTCCACCCGAGTGTTCGCAAACTCCTGCTCCAGCCTCTCTTGCCCAGCCTTGAGTTCTTCCTGTCCAGACTTAAGTTCTTCATTTCCAGTGTGAATCTGCAGTACGCACTCCACTGCTCTCGCCAGTGTTTTATGCATTAAGCGCACCTGACGTTCCAGCCGCTTGAGATGCATAAGGTGTTCACTATTATGCTGTCTGTCAACTGCCTGCTTCCAAAAAAGCTTTCTCTTTTTAAGTCCATGAACCCTTTTTACTTCAAATGCAGGGAGTTTGTCAACTTCAAGTATTGCTGGCTGTGCAGGGGTTACAGTGAGCACAGGCACTTCGGATGCAGGTGCGGCAGAAAGCGCAGGCAGGTCATCCACATCAAGTGTTGGTGGCTGTGCAGGGGTTGCATGACGTGCAGGCGCTTGTGATGGAAACCGTGCATGGATTTCAGGGGCAGCGTGGAGTCCATGGAATTTAGGTGTTGGGCAGAATGTTAGCTCCTCTCCCTTCCTCAGCCGTTCTGCGACAGCCAATCCCTCTTCTGAAACTGTTGATTATAAATACAGTATTGCGGTCAGTTCATTTGTTTTTAGTAGTAATAATGCTTTCTTCATTTCTAAAACTGTATGTTTCTATTTCCCACAAACCACAATTACTGTACAACATTCAAAAAACATTAGATTTTAGAGGACACATTGGGGGTTATTTACGAAAGAAAAATTCACTTTGCACTACAAGTGCCCATGAAATTCCACTAGAAGTGCAGTCGCTGTAGATAGATCTGAGGGGTAGATCTGAAATGAGGGGAAGCTCTGCCCCTACAGTACACTTGCAATCATCAATTAGGAAAAGGTGTGAATCTTGTTGTCTAGCAGAGTCCCAACAGCCATTGTTCAATAGTCTACAAAACCATGTCCTGGAGACATCATGTCTGGCACGTCAGACACCATTTACACAAGTCAAAAACCTGTAAAAAAATGTAAAGCATTGCTTAGTATACAAAAAAAAATCGTGCTAACTTTAGTGTTTTTTTTTTTTTTTTTTTTTTATGAATGAAACAGTTTCTTTCCAAAAAAACACTTGTACAGTAAAAGATGTGTTAAATCAAAACGTTTAAAACATAAAGTAACACATACTGTACTGTATCAAATACATACAGTACTGTACTCGAATATGCTTTATTACAAATAAGACTATAAAAATGACAGTACAGTACGGCAACAACATGTGTTAAATGTTTAAATTACAGCTCCCCTCCCCCCGCTCTGTGCAGATTGTAACTTTGAGAGCCGCTAAATACACAGGTGAAAAAATATACTGTATACTGTTTGGGAAGGGGCGGGTCTATTGATTTATTACACTGAGGATGAAGTGCTCCATCAGGTCCGCCAGCCAATGACGTAGGCGGGTCTGACATGCGAGGGGGCGGGTTCCCCTGATGGGGAACTTCCACCACAGTGAAATAAATGAATAGACCCGCCGCTTCAAAAGTTCCCCATCAGGTCCGCTCAGCCTTACACCAACGTCATTGGCTGAGCGGACCTGATGGGGAACTTTTGAAGGGTGGGTCTATTAATTTGTTACACTTGTACAGTAAAAAGATGTGTTAAATAAAAACGTTTAAAACAAAAGTAACACATACAGTACTGTACTCGAATATGCTTTATTACAAATAAGACTATAAAAAACAAAGTTAACTGGGGAATTGAACTCTGGACACAGTGCACTAAAGTCAGAGACGCACCCACTAGACCACAGACACACATAGCTAAATTAGAACTTCACAACGTTGATGAATGACCAATGCCGAATGACAGTACAGTACGGCAACAACATGTGTTAAATGTTTAAATTACAGCTCCCCTCCCCCCGCTCTGTGCAGATTGTAACTTTGAGAGCCGCTAAATACACAGGTGAAAAAATATACTGTATACTGTCTGGGAGCAGTTTTGCCAGTTAAAGGCTTTTAATTTTCATGAACATTTTACTGACAGAAATACAGAGAATGTCACTACTCAGCTTCCTCAGAAAATGCTAGTCTACTGGCTGGCGTTGACATCAATACTGGGAAAGCCTACAGTAACTTACAGTAGAACAACACTGCAAAACTGGATAGTCAGAGTGCAATCGGAAATCCTTATCTGCATAGTTTTCCAGAGTTAGTCATTGGCTCATCATAAAAGCCAGGTAACTAGCATTTTCAAAAAGAAATGACCGCGATGGCTACCTTGGTGCTTTTTTTTTTTTTTAACTACTGCTTTCCTCTAATCCCTAATGGATTCTAGCAAATTTAACAGGCTTATTGAACATAAACACCCATACTTAGAAAAGATCCTGAGAGACGCCTGGAAACAGTGTTGCCAAACTCTTGTTTCAAAATAACTATTTTAAAAAAATATATATATTTCTGTTCTTTTATGTTAAACTAACAATAAATTAGGAGAATACAAAGTGAAAATCTACTGTATGGCTCTTGGATGAAAAGCAGAAAATAAATAAAAGGCTGGAAATAAAAGGCTAAGAAAACAAGTTGAGGTAGACATTACAATAGTTCCTCTTTTAGAATTCTCATTTTTGCATAGAAATTCACAATTACATTTAGATCAGTAAAAGTATTTTACATTATCATACTGCGGTCCTGATGGGGAACTTTTGAAGGGGCGGGTCTATTGATTTATTACACTGAGGATGAAGTTCTCCATCAGGTCCGCCAGCCAATGACGTAGGCGGGTCTGACATGCGAGGGGGCGGGTTCCCCTGAAATAACCACAGTGAAATAAATGAATAGACCCGCCGCTTCAAAAGTTCCCCATCAGGTCCGCTCAGCCTTACACCAACGTCATTGGCTGAGCGGACCTGATGGGGAACTTTTGAAGGGGCGGGTCTATTAACTTGTTACACTTGTACAGTAAAAAGATGTGTTAAATAAAAACGTTTAAAACAAAAGTAACACATACAGTACTGTACTTGAATATGCTTTATTACAAATAAGACTATAAAAAACAAAGTTAACTGGGGAATCGAATTCTGGACACAGTGCACTATAGGCAGAGACGCACCCACTGGACCATCAACCAATTCAGTTTATATGTTCAGCGTTTTGCATTTGAAAAAAGATTGGCCATGGCTGGGATCGTAAAGTAAAATAGAAAACTAAGCGCGCACGACATCTAGCGGTGAAAGTGATTTAGGCAGGAAAAAAAAGAATGAATGAGCGACAGAGCTCGGCGCTGGCACCCGCGACGGGGGTCACAGGTGTCAATCTGGCCGCTAACAGCGGCGAGATTGACACAATATCGGTGGCACCTACTGTAGCTGATCGATGGCCACAGCACGGTCCTCAATTGCCGGGAGTCCATCAATAGACGTCCTCCCCTTCGCGCGCGCGCTGTGGTCACCGAGTCACTGAGACTCGGGTGATCACAGATCCGAGTAAAGGGCCGATCCCTGCCCCTTACCACGTGTTCAGCTGTCAGCCAATGACAGCTGATCACGTGATGTAAACAAAAGCTCGGTAATGGTTTTTGTTTTCTCCTTGTGCTGACAGCGTGAGCATAAAAAAAGACAATCACTGGCTTATGTGCAAGGGACATTGGGCCCGAAGAGGAAGAGGCAATTCTGCGTCATCTGTGACAATCAGTAGCCCCTGCCAGTGCCACCTATCAATGCCCACCACTGGTGCCAATCAGTGCCACCTAGCAGTGCTGCCTATTAGTGCCCAACACTGCCAACTAGCAGTGCCACTTCTCAATACCCACCAGTGCCAACTAGCAATGCCACCTTTGTGCCCACCCTTGCCACCTTATCGGTGCCATCAGTGCAGCCCATCAGTGCAGTCTCATTAGTGTACATCAATGAAGGAGAAAAATTACCTTTTTTCTAAATTTTCGAACTAAATATTAACTACTTCCCTACCGCCCACTGTCAAATGACGTCCTTGACTTTATGCAGTGACATCTGAATATTGCCTGCAGCTGCAGGCATCATTCAGATATCATTTTTTTTCAGCCAGCGATTCTGTGCACAATAAAAATGATCATAGCGGCAGTTCCACCGCTTGATCGTTCTTATAGGCCTCCCGCCGACATCCGGTGCTTCTCCGGGCTCTCCCCGGTAGCTCGCGCTCAGAAGCGAACACACACGCAAGTCCCGCCCACATATGTAAACGCCGTTCAAACCACACATGTGAGGTATCGCTGCATGCGTTAGAATGAGTGCAACAATTCTAGCACTAGACCTCCTCTGTAATGTGAAAATGGTAACGTGTAAAAAAATTTAAAGCATCGCCTATGGAGATTTTTAAGTTCTGAAGTTTGGTGTCATTCCATGAGTGTGCGCAATTTTAAAGCATGACATGTTAGGTATCTATTTACTCAGCATAACAACATCTTTCACATTATACAAAAAAATTGGGCTAAATTTACTGTTTTGTTATTTTTTAATTAATGAAACCGTTTTTTTTTCCAAAAATAAGGCGTTTGAAAATTTATTGCGCAAATACTGTGCGAGATAAAAATTTGCAATGGCCACCATTTTATTCCCTAGTGTGTCTGCTAAAAAAAAAATATATAATGTTTGGGGGTTCTAAGTAATTTTATAGCAAAAAAATTATGCCGAAGTGGTTAAAATATCCAAATTTTATATTTTTTAGTCAATCATTTGTAATTATAGAAAAAAACAAAAAAACAAATGCAGAGGTGATCAAATAGCACCAAAAGAAAGCTCTATTTGTGTGAAAAAAATGATTAAATTTTCATTGGGTTACAGTGTTGTATGACCGCGCAATTGTCATTCAAAATGCATCAGCGTTGAAAATTGGTCTGGGCAGGAAGGGGGTTTAAGTGGCCAGTAAGCAAGTGGTTAATATAAGGCTACATGCACACGGACGTTTTTCCAGCCGCTTGTTTGAGCGTTTTTGCAGCTTAAAAACGCCTCTCCATGTTAGCCTATGGCCTCATGTCCACAATGGCGTTTTTGAGCTGTAAATGGCATAGCCATTTTTAGGCCCCATGTACACGGGACAATGGTGCAAGGTCTTCAGAACAAGGGTTGAAACCGGCGTTTATAAACACGCGTTTTGTCGCGTTTGCATGCCGCGTTTTATCGCATTTGCGTCTATAAGCGTTTAGTTAGGAAACATCATAAGGACCCTCCCTGAACTCAAAAAACAGTATTATTAACCATTTCAGCTATTTTGTGAGACCAGAGTGAGTAGCATCAGCTGAGAGAGCAGCAGTGTACTTGTATTTAGCGTGTCACTTACCACATCACTTGCCACAAGTTGTGGATTGTCCACTTGCCACGTCACCTGCCACAAGTTGTGGATTGTCCACTTGCCACATCACCTGCCACAAGTTGTGGATTGTCCACTTGCCATGTCACCTGGCACAAGTTGTGGATTGTACACTTGCCACGTCACCTGGCCATGTCACCTGCCACGTCACCTGCCACAAGTTGTGGATTGTCCACAATGCAATGCAAGCAATTACAGGTTTTTTTTATATATTTTTAATGGTTTTTCATCATTTGCCATCATTTTTGAGTTTTTCAATGTAAAAAAATAGGTCACCTTTAAAAACGCTTATAAACGAAAACGTGGCTAAACGCCGGTACCGCGTTTAGGCGCGTTTGACGTCTGAAACGTGGAAATCTTTGGCGTCTGAATGCATTTTTTTGCTTTCTGAAAAACTAGGTTAAACGCAACTGCCTAAGGGCCAGTTCACACCTTGGAAATGCAGTACGAATGCGTTCCAGGTGCTTTTCTGCATGCGTGTTTTTGATGCAGTCCAGTGCTTTTTTTCCCCCTCTTTTTTCTTAGGCCTTATGCCCACGGACGTTTTAAAAAATGGGCTGTAAGGCTCGATTCACACTAATGCATTTTTTGGTGCATTTTGCAGAAATGCAGGGAAATTTTTTAACATGGGTTCCTATGCAACATGTTCACATCAATGCATTTTTGTGCCTCTGCATTTTTGGAAAGGGTGGGGGACTTTTTTTCCCGTAATGTAATAGAATTCAATGGACCCGCATCCAAAAAGCAAGTACCGCGATTTTTCCGCGTTTTTACCGCGATGTTGTCGCGATTTGCATTTTTTTAACCTGTTCATAGCTTGTTGTTAAAAGAAATGTAAAAAAAATAAACGTTGCCGGCTATAAAAAAAAAAAAAAAATCGAGAAAAAAAAAACACACCAATATTTAAAAAAATCCATACCAGACCCGGGCATGCAGCCCGGCAGGTCAGGAAAGGGAGGGGATGAGCGAGCGCCCCCCCCCCCCCCTGAACCATACCAGGCCGCATGCCCTCAACATGGGGGGATGGGTGCTTTGCGCCCCCCACCCCAAAGCACCCTGCCCCCATGTTGATGGGGACAAGGGCCTCTTCCCGATAACCCTTGCCCGGTGGTTGTCGGGGTCTGCGGGCAGGGGGCTTATCAGAATCTGGAAGCCCCCTTTAACAAGGGTGCCACAAGATCCCGCCCCCCCCCCCTATGTGAATAAGTATGGGGTACATTGTACCCCTACCCATTCATTAAAAATGACAGTAGACAGTTTTTGACAAGTCTTTTATTAATAATCTTCTTCTTCTTCTCCGCTTCTTTCTCTGGTCTTCCTCCATCTTCTCCCGCACCTTCATTCTCCGGTCTTCTCCTTCTCCCCCTGCTCCTTCTTCCGCTCTTCTGTCTTCTTTGTCCGGTGTTCTGCCGCTGCTCCCGCCGACGACCATCCTCCGATGCTGTGTCCCGCTGATCTGTCGGCGCCGATGTCCTGCATTACTTAAATAACGACGGGGGCGTGGCAAGCGAATTACATCATCTGGAAGCCACACCCCCTTGTGACATCACGGCCCCCATCATGCCTCGGGCTGTGACGTCACAAGGTGGCGGGGCCTCCGGATGATGTAATCCGGTTGCCACACCCCCACCGTTATTTAAGTAATGCAGGACATTGGCGCCGACAGATCAGCGGGACACAGCATCGGAGGAAGGTCGTCGGCGGGAGCGGCGGCAGAACACTGGACAAAGAAGACAGAAGAATGGGAGAAGGAGCACTGGGAGAAGGAGAAGACCGGAGAATGAAGATGCGGAAGAAGATGGAAGAAGAAAGAAGAAGAAGAAAGAAGAAGAAGAAGGAAGAAGAAGAAGAAGAAAGAAGAAGAAAGAAGAAGAAGAAAGAAGAAGAAGAAGAAAGAAGAAGAAGAAGAAAGAAGAAGAAGAAGAAAGAAGAAGAAGAAGAAGAAAGAAGAAGAAGAAGAAGAAGAAGAAGAAAGAAGAAGAAAGAAGAAGAAGAAAGAAGAAAGAAGAAGAAAGAAGAAGAAAGAAGAAGAAAGAAGAAAGAAGAAGAAAGAAGAAGAAAGAAGAAGAAGAAGAAAGAAGAAGAAAGAAGAAGAAGAAGAAAGAAGAAGAAGAAGAAAGAAGAAGAAAGAAGAAGAAGAAGAAAGAAGAAGAAAGAAGAAGAAGAAGAAAGAAGAAAGAAGAAGAAGAAGAAAGAAGAAGAAGGAAGAAGAAAGAAGAAGAAGAAGAAAGAAGAAAGAAGAAGAAGAAGAAGAAGAAGAAAGAAGAAGAAAGAAGAAGAAAGAAGAAGAAAGAAGAAGAAGAAGAAAGAAGAAGAAAGAAGAAGAAGAAAGAAGAAGAAGGAAGAAGAAGAAAGAAGAAGAAGAAGAAGAAGAAGATCTACTGTCATTTTTAACACTACACTACTTTTTTAAGTGAATAGGTAGGGGTACAATGTACCCCATACTCATTTACATAGGGGGGGCCGGGATCTTGGGGCCCCCTTGTTAAAGGGGGCTTCCAGATTCCGATAAGCCCTCCGCCCGCAGACCCTGACAACCACCGGGCAAGGGTTGTTGGGAAAAGGCCCTTGTCCCCATCAACATGGGGGCAGGGTGCTTTGGGGTGGGAGGCGCAGAGCCCCCCTGCCCCAAAGCACCCATCCCCCCATGTTGAGGGCATGCGGCCTGGTATGGTTCAGGAGGGGGGGCGCTCGCTCGTCCCCTCCCTTTCCTGACCTGCCGGGCTGCATGCTCGGATAAGGGTCTGGAATGGATTTTGGGGGGACCCCACACCATTTTTTTTTTACATTTTGGTGTGGGGGGTCCCCTCTGAATCCATACTAGACCTAAGGGCCTGGTAAGGACCTGGGGGGGACCCCACGCTGTTTTTTTCTCAATGTTTTTTTATAGCCGGCAATGTTTATTTTTTTACATTTCCTTTAACAACCAGCTATAAACAGGTAAAAAAAATTCAAATCGTGGCAAAATCGCTGTACTTGCATTTTGGATGCGGGTCCATTGAATTCTATTACATGCAAAACGCAGTTTTTTTGCGGGGAAAAAAAGTCCCCTACCCTTTCCAAAAACGCAGAGGCACAAAAATGCATTGAACATGTTCCATAGGAACCCATGTTAAAAAATGTCCCTGCATTTCTGTAAAATGCACCAAAAAACCCATTAGTGTCAATCGAGCCTCAAGCTAGTACAGACGCCAGGAAATAAGAGGCATTTTTAACGCAATTTTTTCCGTGCTTTGCATTGAATTCAAAGCACGTTTTCCCGCGCTAGCTTTCAGCCGCATTTTTCTTTCTCTATTCAAAATGAATGGTTCCCTATGGGAGCCCATTGATTTGAATAGAGGTCGCACCAGAAGTCGGATCGAGATGATCCGACTTGCGGGGCGACTTGTGTGCAGACAACCTTGAAGGGGAACCCTGCGGAAAAAAATTGCGTGAGGTTCCCCCCAGGACCATACTAGACCCTTCGGTCTGGTATGGATCTTGGGGGGAAGCCCCCACACCAAAAAAATAAATGGTGTGGGGGTTCCCCCAGGATCCATACCAGACCCTTATCCGAGCACGCAGCCCAGCAGGTCAGGAAAGGGGGGCGAGCGAGCGCCTCCCCCCTCCTAGACCATACCAAGCCACATGCCCTCAACATGGGGGGGTTGGTGCTTTTGGGCAGGGGGGTCACTGCGCCCCCCACCCCAAAGCACCCTGCCCCCATGTTGATGGGGACAAGGGCCTTTTCCTGACTTCAAGTCACCTCCAGGACACGACTTGAGCGTGTGCTTCACGCTCAAGTCGTGTCCAAGTTGCCTCGCAAAGTCGCGCTGCCCCTGTGTGAACCGGAACACGAGTCGCCCCGCAAGTCGGATCGTCTTGATCCAACTTCTGGTGCGACCTCTATTCAAATCAATGGGCTCCCATAGGGAACCATTCATTTTGAATAGAGACAGAAGCGCCGCTGAGATTTTTATTTACTATCACAGTGTGCCGCTGGTTCACGCGCCCAATTAATGATTTATCCGGCGCACCAATTCCTTTAGAAATTACATTTTGTGCAGGGACTATTCTAAGCATGGGAAACATGCACTACTTTACAGGCATACTATACACACCCCCAGGTACGAAATTTAAAGGAATATTTCACTTTTATTGTTTCACTTTAAGCATTATTAAAATCACTGCTCCCGAAAAAACTGCAGTTTTAAAAAAAAAAAAATTGCATTGATACATATCCCCTGGGGCAGGACACGGGTCCCCAAACACTTTTTATGACAATAACTTGCATATTAACCTTTAAAATGAGCACTTTTGATTTTTCATGTTCGTGTCATATAGACTTTAACGGTGTTCGAACAAATTTTTTGCCTGTTCGCATGTTCTGGTGCAAACCGAACCGGGGGGTGTTCGGCTCATCCCTATTCAGCACCAAGATACAAACAGATACACATTATGAAAATAGAACATATTATTTAACAGATAGTTTAGAACAGGTTTTTCTGCCCTCAGACATGCCTAGTGGTTGAAGGTGATATTACCTAAATTCACCAAAGTAAATCATTAGATTTTTCCAACCAATGGAAAATAAGCCATACCTTCTGGGCTGAGCTTATTATAATTTTATGAGCTTATTGTCCCAGATGGTATAAAGTATAAGAGGTGCCATGGAGAAGGGACACTCAAGAACACTCAATTACAATCTATCATACACGCAGACACATACACCATTCATCAACTCACACTTTTACATTCAGTCTCTACATTTTTAAATATAAGAATAATACTTACACAAGGCACTTTGGCAATACAATCACCTTTCCTTTCCATTATGATGTTAGTATTTTCTAAATAGGCAACATTTTCTGTAATTATTGCATTAGAAGGCATTCTTTTCTTTTTTTACTCACATGCATTTTAGGAAGCGACTGGGGTGAATTTTTTGGTCTCCACAAAGCAGAAATAGGTAAGAATTTACAACAATGTTTCCTAAGATTCGTGCAATGTATTTATCTCAACTAGTAGGCTCTTATTTTTGAGAAAAGTGGAATTATACTTAAAATGTATTTCCACTTTTGCAGCCCAATTGGGATAACACCTGATTTATTATTGTTACATATTCCCATAAATATAACATAAGTTAAAAAATATTTAACATTTTTAAGTAATGTTTAACATAATTAATCCTGTCTTTACTGTATTTGCAGTCTTCATTATCAGCTGTAAACTAAATATGAACGATGTGGAGTTGAGTTACTAAAACTGGAGAGTGCATAATCTGGTGTAGTGGTGCATGGTACCCAATCAACTTTTAACTTCAACTTGTTCCATTAAGGTTTGGCAATAAAACCTGGAAGCTGAATGGTTTCTATGCAGAGCTGCACCAGATTTTGCACACTCTAGTTTTAGTAAATTAACCCCTGTCTGTCCTAACAAAGAGCTAAAACATTTGAAAATTAACTCCTGCATTGTGTGTTAATGAGATCGATGTGGGGACAGAACCATTGTGAGACCCTCAAGAAATTCTTAGAATCAGCCATAACACCTTCACCACATCTAAAAGGTAAGAGATATTTTTTTATGTTGTGTTAATGGAAATAAATGTTAAGGGGTATGAATATGAATATGCTTTGATCTAAATAACTCCATTGCAGCTATGGCTGTATGTTTAGGGTTCTTGTTTTGCTGGAAGGGGAACCTCTGCCCCAGTCTCAAGTCTTTTGCAGACTCTAAGGCCTCGTACACACGACTGAGTTTCTCGGCAAGAACCAGCAAGAAACTTGCTGGCAGAGATGTCTTGCCGAGAAACTCGTTCGTGTGTATGGTTTCTCGTCAAGAAAACCGACAAGTAATCTCGACGAGAAAATAGAGAACCTGCTCTCTATTTTCTCGTTGAGATTCTCGTCGGCATGTTTCTCAACGAGAAAAGTGAGTGTGTGTACACTTACCTGTCCTCCCGGAAGCCCGCGCATGTTCGAAATGAATTCGACGCATGCGCGGTAGCTTCCTAGGCATAGGTAGGGTATACCAAGATGGCGGCGACGGCATCGAATGTGACGAGCGCATGCTCGTCGTAGTCGATGACGTCACCACGTACGCTCCATTCAAAGAACCGCGGGTTCTTTGAATCGAGCGTGTGTACACTCGGCCGGGACAAGTTTCTTGTCCAAGAATCTCGTAGAAAAAAACGACATTTTTTTTCGACGAGAATCTCGGCCGTGTGTACGAGGCTTGACAGGTTTTCTTCTAAGATTGCCCTGTATTTGGCTCCATCCATCTTCCCATCAACTCTGACCAGCTTCCTTGTAACTGCTGAAGAAAAGCATCCCTACAACACGATGCTGCCACCACCATGTTTCACTGTGGGGATGGTGTGTTCAGGGTGATGTGCAGTGTTAGTTTTCTGCCACACATAACGTTTTGTTTTTAGGCCAAAAAGTAAAATTTTGCTCTAATCTGACCAGAGCACCTTCTTCCACGTGCTTGCTGTATCCCCCACATGGCTTCTCGCAAACTGCAAACAGGACTTCTTATGACTTTCTTTCAACAATGGCTTTCTTCTTGCCACTCTTCCATAAAGGCCAGATTTGTGCAGTGCACGCCCAACAGTTGTCCTGTGCACAGTTTCTCCCACCTGAGCTGTGCATCTCTGCAGCTCCTTCAGAGTTACCATGGGCCTCTTGGCTGCTTCTCTGATTAATGCTTCCCTTGCCCGGCCTGTCAGTTTAGGTGGACGGCCATGTCTTGGTAGGTTTGTAGTTGTGCCATACTCTTTCCATTTTGGGATGATGGATTGAACAGTGCTCTGTGAGATGTTCAAAGCTTAGATTTTAGTTAGGGATATCAGAGTAAAGGGGGCTAAATACAAATGCACGTCTAACTTTTCAGATATTTATTTGTAAAGAATGTTAAAAACAATTTATAATTTTCTTTCCACTTCACAATTATGTGCCACTTTGTGTTGGTCTATCACATAAAATTCCAATAAAATACATTTACGTTTTTGGTTGTACCATGACAAAATTTGGAAAATTTCAAGGGGTATGAATACTTTTTCAAGGCACTGTAATTTAAGAAAAAGCATTTAGTGATGAATAATATGTCTAATAATCAGAGAAAACCCTACCAAGATCAGACAGATAGAGATAACTAAGATTAATGAGGGGAAAGTAAATTGAAGCAAGGCTTATAAATTAGACTTTATTAGGTGTCCATGAAACCTGTCAGTTTAAAATATGACATATTGTTTGTTGTTGTCTAAATAACCTTTTGCATGTTTGCAATGATTATGTTTAATATTGTAAGCTAATATTTTTTTCATGTATTTTACACAGTGAATGTTTCCTTTTTCTGAAAGTTAAAGGAAAACTACATGCAGAATACAAACTTCAGAAATAAATATGTGATACAGCTAGCTATTTACCGGTGTCTTGTTTTTTTTTTTATTTATTTTTTATTTTTCAAATATTTTATTGTAGATAATAATACATATTTTAGACATACATTTTTTGTATAATAGTGATATATCGTATATTATGTTTTTAATTCTGGAATAAAATAAGATGAACATAAGACATCTAAGGGCTTCTCAAAAATTTCACAAAAATTTTGCAAAAGTAACATCTGATTTTTCAATAAGCATGGATTAAAAGTTTGGGGCAAATAAAAGGTAACATAAGCGGAGTTCATATTGTTGTTAAATTATATATTTCTAACAGGGGCCAAGATCCTGCTTTGTGGCTTGGCGTGTCCTGTCGATGGAAAAAAAAAATGGAACCAGACATAAACATAATCTTATTACTCCTAAAATAAGCTTATAGAGAGATAACTATTTGTATAGTAGTAATGTGTATAACAATAAAGGGAGTAAAGGGGGGGGGGAGGGAGGAGGGAATCTTTAGAGGGGATCAGGAGGTTCATGAGATACTGATATAGCAAAATTAATAATAAACACAGTAGTAGGATATTTTAGGATAGTACAAAGGAGTTGTCAAACCCTGGCGGCAGGTGATGATTTATCCAAGGAAGCCAGAGGGCTTAGAATTTCGGGATTTTATTTAAATAGATGGCTTCAGTTTTGGCATGAATCATCGCCAGCGTTACCCGGTGTTTAGTTGAAATTATACATAAAGTAGATGTTTTCCAAGCTGGAGCTATGGTTTGTTTGGCAGCCGTAGTGACATATAGTAGAAGTTGGAATTGACGTTGTGAGATATTTTGTGGTTTGTTATTTAGGAGTGCTACAGTTGGGTCAGGTACAACAATGGTATTGAACATGGTGGATAGTAGGTTAAATATTTGCTTCCAGAAAGTCTTAACTTTAGGGCAGGTCCACCATATGTGTAGATGCGTACCTATATCTATACAGTCTCTGAAGCATTGGGCAGGGTATTGAGGGAGATATTTGGATATTCTTGCTGGCACAAGGTACCATCTGGTGAGTACCTTGTAGTTAGTTTCTAATGCAGCAATATTTGGGATAGCTGATGTTGGGGCTTGCCAAATTTGAGTCCAATTTATATCATCTGATTGGAGATTCAGGTCTGTCTCCCATTTGGTAGTGTAGGTTGGGGGAGTTGAAGTTGTATGAGACAGTAATTGATTGTATATTTCCGAGATTAAACCATGTTTGTGTGGGTCAGAGATGCAGGTTTGTTCAAATGTTGTACGATTAGGCATTGTAGAATTCGGGGAATCATTCTGCTGTAGGAATTGTTTGATTTGTAGATACCTGAAGGTTTCTGTTTGTGGAATTTCTTTTGTATCACAGAGTTTGGGAAAGGGCGTGATGGTGTTGGATTCAAAGAAATGGTATGCTCTAGTTAGATCTGCTTTTGACCATGCTGAGAAGGAAGAAGGGGAAGCCCAAGCTGGGTAAAATGAAGGGTTGTTTAGGAAGGAGAGGAGAGGATTATGTGGAGATTGAAGTCCAAATCGTGTTCTAAGCCTATCCCAAATGGATAAATTATGTCTAGTAATAGGATTAGAAATCGTACAGCGTAAAGTTGGAGTGAGCCACAGAAGATTTGCTAAAGAAAGTGTATCGCAATCAACTGATTCAATCGTGACCCAGAGGGGAATCTCTTTGGTAGCGTGATATTTAGGGAGTTGAGCCAATTGGGCAGAATAGTAATATTTAGTGAGATCTGGAACACTTAGTCCACCACGTATACGGGGGGTATATAGAGTAGCTTGTGGTAAACGGGGTTTAAGTTTGCCCCATATGAATTGTAGAGTTTTGCGTTGGAGAATACAAAGGAAGTATGCTGGGACTTGAATTGGGAGTACTCGGAAGAGATATAGGATTTTGGGTAAAATTGACATCTTGATGACTGTAATTCCACCCATCCATGCCAGAGGACCAATTTTTCATTAGACTCAATATCACATACCTAGGTATGTGATATTTGAAGTTGACCAGCTAAAGGGGAGGGAGTCCTGTAAATGTGTTTGCAATTCCAATGGGAGAGAGATGTTTAGTGATTTAGATTTTTGAGAGTTTATTTTAAGACCAGATATAGCTCCAAATTTAGTAAGGGTGGATATAAGATTTGGTGTTGATATTAAAGGTGAAGTGAGAAAAACTAAGACATCATCTGCGAACAGACATAGCTTGTGTTGACGGCCCCCGTTTTCAAGACCTTTAATATTAATATTAGAGCAAATTAATTGGGCCAGGGGTACTATTGCTAGAGCACAGAGTGGGGGGGATAATGGGCATCCCTGCCTGGTTCCTCTTTTAATAATAAATGGGTCAGATCTGTAACCTGAGTAAGTTATATACGCTTTCGGTTTGTCATATAGAGAAGTTATCCACTGTAGAAAGTTGTTTCCAAAACCCCCATCTACCGAGGATAGAGTAAAGATAATGCAAAGATAAGGAATCAAATGCGTTCCGTATATCAAAAAAGAGGAAGCAGGCAGGGATGCGACGTGTTCGTGCCATATGAGCAAGGAGAAGTGCTCGACGAATGTTATCACCAGTTTGTCTGGATGGGATAAAGCCTGTCTGATCTTTATGTATAAGGTTGCCTATGATTGGATTTAGTCGATTGGAGAGGATTTTAGCTAGTAGCTTGATATCTAAATTAGGAATAGAGATTGGTCTATAGTTAGACCATGAAGTGTCGTCTGAATTTGGTTTGGGGATCATAGAAATGGAAGCTAAAAGGGATTCTGGACGGAAGGAATGTCTAGTTAGAAGTGAATTGAAGGCTTCCATTAATAAAGGAGAAAGTAGTGTTTGGAAGTGTTTATAGTATGTGGCTGAAAAACCATCGGGTCCTGGGCGTTTGTGTGGCTTTAAAGTTTTGATTGCTGTTTGAATTTCAAGAGATGTAATAGTTTTTTCAAGGGTTTCTAATTGGGTTGCAGAAAGGGAGGGAAGTTTAATATCAGCTAATAGCGAATCGAGGCATGAGTGTTCAAAAGTTTTAGTCTCTTGGTATAAATGGGATAATTTTCTACCAAATTCATTCACTATTTTTTGAGGGTTACTGGAGAAGGTGTTTTTTGATATTTTTAATCTAATTGGCTTCCATGAGTGGTCTGATTTACGGAGAGAAAGGGCTAAAAAGGTTGTAAGTTTGTTGGCTTTCATATAGAGAGTGTGTTTGGTTTTGCAGAGAATCTGTTCTGCTGAATCTGTTAGAAAAAGGTTGAGTTCTAGTTTGGCTTTATCATAGACTAGTTTGTTAGAGGGAGAAGGGTTGCTTTGAAAGTTTTCTGAAGCCTTATAAAATGCTTCATCTAGTTGCTTTTGTATTAGTTTATTTTGTTTGCGTAGGTAAGATGCTTTACTTATACAGATGACTGGTTTCAGGGCTTCCCAATAAGTTAGGGGATTTGTCTCTGATGGTTTATTATCTGCTATGTAATCTTGAATGGCTTTTTCTATATCTTGTCTGTATTTAGGGATCGCTAGCAAGCTGTCATTTCTTTCTCGTACATCACGGGACACAGAGCGACATAGTCATTACTAATGGGTTATATAGATACCGTCAGATGCTGGCACTGGCAACTTCCAAAACCGGAAGTACCCTCCCCTATATAAGCCCCTCCCATCCGGGAGCACCTCAGTTTTTTGCCAGTGTCTAAGGTGTTGGCCAAGAAGAAACATGTGTTTTTCACTGAGCTTGCGTACAGGTTCTTTTGGGCCTCAGTAAGCTATTCCGGATCCGACCAAAAAAGCTTCATAGCTAAACGGTCGGTACCCGGGCCTTGCAGAGAAGAGCAAGGTTTTGCCTGTAATGCTTCTCTTAGGAGAGCTGGACCCTGGGATCCAGAGCTCTGGTCATACCCACGACCAAGATGTTTTCTGTGCAGGGTGCTATACAGGTCCAGGGGAGTGGAATCCTTGGGAACCCGGTCCCTGAAGGTTTGATTACAATGCCTGCCGTGATAGGTGAAGTTTGGGCTTCTGTGGACCAAACAAAGTCCTGCGGCGAGGAAAAGGTAAGTGGGGGCCCTCAGGAACTTGGTTCTATTGAGGGACCCCCAAGCCTATTTTGTCTTTCTGCCTGTTACCTAAGGTATTCCCGCTAATATTCTGTGTATGCCTGTTACTACTGAGAAAATTTAAAAATTTTAATAGTAGGCAAGAAAAAAAAAAAAAAAAAATGTAAGACCGCGGTACCTGTGTTAGACACTAGAGGCCGCTATGGTTCTTTTTCTTGTAATGTGGATTTTTTTCTTCCAGAATCAAATCCAGGCAGTTGGTATGTTCTCTGCTGGGAAGCTGTCTCCTCTGCCCTGTTGCTGCGCTCATCCATCCCCGGGCCCTGCGGCAAAGGGGGCCCTGGCTCCCGTCTAGCTCCTTATTGTTTTTAAAAAAGGGCGCCGAAGGCGCACGTGCCAGCGCGCGTGCGCGTGCACGCGCCTCTATTCATAGAGGCGATCTGAAAAAAGGGGCGGAGCGGGTGGATGACGCTCAGGTGTGCGCCGCGGCGCTACTGCGCATGTGCGGGCGTCCAGCGTGTTTTAAAGCACATTATAGCTGGCTATTGAATGCACAGACAGAGCTAGCAACAGATAAAGGCACACAGAGGCGGTTGATGCAGGCATCCCCTAGAAAGGCACTTTAGTAGACACCAACTGTGATATAGCAGCAATTGTGCTAGACTATTCTCAGTAAAAGTGGTGTATTACGGCTGGAATACCTCAGCTTTAGGCTTAAGAATATGCCGTCCAGAAGCTCCGGAACTGAATCTTCCAGGAAGCGAAGGGGGTCTCATCGGGCTCTGAGGTGGGCATGCTTCTGCTGCACCAGTCTCCCCTGAAGTTCAGAGGTAAGTGACCATAGAGACCCCGCAGGGGTACTTGGTACTGTGGCTGTCCTCAGTCACCTGCTCCTGTGTATGTAACAGAGGAGGTTTTTTCCTCAGCTCTGGGAGGATTAGAGAGAGATTGTCAACATTGATCGCTGCCTCCCTGTCAGGGAAAGCACGCCGATCTCCGTCTCCTCCTTCAGAGTGCCTGTTAGCAGAGCAACAGTCCCATACAGGGATCGACCTGCCTGAAGGGGATCAGGATGAGGTTGATTCTGTTATAGAGGAATCAACAGTGGAGGAACCTTTCTCAGCAGCTCAAGCTGAAAGATTATGGGTTCAGTCTCTGACTAACATGGTCCGATCGGCATTAAAAATGCACCTTGCGGAACCATCAACCACTACTGTATCCTCGTTGGGGTCGCTAGAAGCCCCCAGACTGTCTGTTCTTTTCCACTTCACCCTTTTACTGAAAGGGCTTATTTACCAGGATTGGGAACGTCCTGAGAAAATATTATTCCCCCAAGAGATTTCCGGTGGTCTATCCCATGGAGGATAAGTTCATCAAAAAAAAAAAAAATGGAAGGTCCCTACAGTGGACGCAGCCATCTCTTGTATGTATAAATCACTGACATGTCCAGTGGATAATGTCCAAATGTTCAAGAACCCAATAGATAAAAGATTGGAGTCCTTATGAAAGTCTGCTTCTTTCTACAGCAAGCTTGGTGACACAACCAGCAGTAGCAGCTATTGGGGTCTGCTAAGCAGTGAAGGATCAGTTAAAACAGGTCTTGAGGGACTTGACAGATCAGCAGGCCTTGCCCTAGCTGATCTACCTAGAGCCTTAGGCTTTGCGGTTGACGCCATAAAGGATTCAGTCCATCAGGCCTCCCGCCTTACGCTGTCTAGAGCAGTGTTTCTCAACTCCAGTCCTCGAGGCGCCCCAACAGGTCATGTTTTCAGGATTTCCCTCAGATGAAACTGCTGTGGTAATTACTAAGGCATTGAAACTGATCAAATCACCCGTGCAAACTAATGGAAAACCTGAAAACATGACCTGTTGGGGCGCCTTGAGGACTGGAGTTGAGAAACACTGGTCTAGAGTACATATGCGTAGGCTTCTATGGCTCAAAAACTGGTCTGCTGAAGCTCCCTGTAAGGAATGGCTGGTTAGCGTCCCATTTCATGGTGAACGCTTATTCAGGGAAAACCTGGACAAATATATCCAGAAAATTTCCAGCGGTAAAAATACGCTCTAAACAGAGTTAGAGGTCCCTCTTTAAGAGGCCTGCTTCTCCAGTCCCTGGGGCATCGGCTGTGTAACAGTTCCGACGGCCTCCTCGGTCAATTCCCGGGGGTAAAAAACAGGGACAATAGCAGGGTAATGAGAAACCCTGGGTCAGGGGAGGTACAAAACCTCCCCCAAAGTTAAATTCATTGAAGGGTTGCCCCCACTCAGTCGGGTGGGGGGAGGACTCCAGTTGTTCACAAGAGACCTGGCGGGACGCGATCAAGACAGATAGGTGCTCTCCGCAGTATGTTGGGGATACAGATTGGAGTTAAGAGACTCTCCTCCTTCCCATTTTTGAGGTCAAACGTGCCAAGGGATCCCCGGAAGAGAGAGTCCCTCCTGTTGGCACTAGAACAACTATTGCTCCAAGGAGTAATTATGGAGGTTCCCCTGGAAGAATGAGGGTTCGGGTTTTACTCAAACCTCTCTACAGTCCCGAAGCAAACGCGGACGGGAGGCCCATATTAATTCTAAAAGGGCTATACAAATTCCTGTATATCAGGACTTTCCGATGAAGTCGATCCGATCGGTGGCCACTGCCCTACAAGGGGAGGATTGGTTAGCCGCGATCGACATCAAAGATGCTTATCTGCACATTCCCATCTTTCCAGTCTACCAAAAGTTTCTACGCTTTGCAGTAGAAGGGCGCCATTTTCAGTTCAGAGCCTTACCCTTCGGTTTGGCCACAGCACCATGAGTGTTTACAAAAATTCTGGCCCTTTATTGGCCAATCTAAGAACACAAGGTGTAATGATAATGGCATATCTAGATGACTTGTTGCTGATAGACCACTCAGTGAAAAAACTAGAAGTGGTCGTTCACAAGACAATCAAGTATCTGGAATCTCACGGTTGGATTATCAACCGAGAAAAGTCAGCCCTAAAAACCAGTCAAAAGTCTGGAATACTTGGGGCTAAGGTTGGATTCAGGCCAGAGAAAAATATTCTTGCCTCGAGGAAAGGTGTTGTCTTTGAAAGATTTGATCCACTTAGTGGGTACAAAAAAGACAGCCGTCCATACGCCTGTGCATAAGGCTGCTGGGAAAAATGGTGGCATCATTCGAAGCAGTACCCTACGGTCAATTCCATTCAAGGAATTTGCAGGGAGCCATACTGTCAGCCTGGAACAAAAAAGTTCAGGCCCTAGACTTACAATGTCCTTGTCCCCTTCCGTTCGCAAGAGCCTCCGTTAGTGGTTGGTTCCCCAGAATCTGGAAAAAGGGAAATCCTTCAGTCTGATTTCTTGGAAGGTGGTCACTACAGATGCCAGGCTTATAGGCTGGGGAGCAGTACTGGAGCAATAGTCTCTCCAGGGCAGATGGTCGGATGCAGAAAAGGCCCTGCCCATCAATCTCTTAGAGATACGAGCAGCCCGGTATGCCCTAGTAGCATGGACATCCAAACTCCAAGGGTCCCCTGTCAGAATTCAATCAGACAATGCCACAGCAGTGGCATATATCAATCATCAGGGGGGCACCAGGAGTCGTGCAGCCCAGAGGGAAGTAAATTACATCCTGAAATGGGCAGAAAAATATGTCCCAGCCATATCTGCGGTATTCATTCCAGGAGTGGAGAATTGGAAGGCGGACTTTCTAAGTCGCCAGCAATTAGGCCCAGAGGAAGGGTCCCTTCACCCCGAGGTTTTCTGGACAATATGTCAGCGGTGGGGAACATCGGATGTAGATCTTCTAGCATCCAGATTCAACGCAAAGGGGGACAGGTTTGTCTCTCGGACAAGGGATCCCCTAGCTTGCGGCTCGGATGCCCTAGTGTTCCCTTGGGATCAGTTCAAGCTGATATATGCATTCACACCGCCACAATGGTTACCTCGATTACTCCGCAGAATCAGGGTAGAAAAGAAACCAGTGATTCCGGTGGCTCCAGCGTGGCCCCGAAGAGCGTGGTACGCGGAGATTGTAAAATTTCAGTGGGGAGTCCTTGGACTCTCCCACGTCGTCCGGACCTGCTTTCGCAAGGACCGATATACCACCCTTCCTTACCAGCCCTAGGTTTGACGACCTGGCTATGGAAGCCCACATTCTAAAAAAGAGAGGGCTCTCTAATCCTGTGGTATCTACCATGATCAATGCCAGGAAGCCGGTATCCAGGCAGATCTAATATAGAATCTGGAAGGCGTACATCGCGTGGTGTGAGGCCAAGAAATGGCATCCACATAAGTACGTAATAGGTAGGATTCTGGACTTCCTACAATGGGCTGTAGATAGGAAGCTTGCCTTGAGTACTATCAAGGGTCAGATTTCGGCCTTGTCAATATTTTTTCAAAGGCCCTTGGCTTCGCATTCACTAGTCAAAGCCTTTATACAAGGAGTGATGCGTATTAGTCCTCCGGTTAATATTCCCATATGTCCATGGGATCTAAACTTGGTTCTGTCGGTTCTACAGAAACAACCATTTGAACCATTACAGCATATTTCTTTGGTGCTTCTCACCAGGAAATTGATTTTTCTAGTAGCCATTTGTTCGGCTAAAAGAGTGTCGGAATTAGCAGCTATGTCCTGTAAGGAGCCATATCTGGTTATCCATAAGGATAGAGTAGTGTTACGTCCTCATCCAGCCTTTCTTCCTAGGGTGGTATCGAGGTTTCATTTGAACCAAGATGTGGTTCTTCCTTCTTTTTTCCCCAAACCTACTTCGGTAGAGGAAAAGTTATTGCATTCTTTGGATGTAGTAAGAGCAGTTAAAGCTTATCTAAAGGCCACTGCTCAGATTCGCAGAACGGATACTTTGGTTATTCTGCCGGAAGGCCCCAGAAAGGGTCAGGCAGCGTCAAAATCTACTTTAGCCAAGTGGATTCGACAGGTCATAATACAAGCCTATGGCTTGAGAAGGAGACCGCCTCCGTTCAAAGTTAGAGCGCACTCCACGAGAGCAGTTGGAACTTCATGGGCAGTGCATCACCAGGCCTCCCTGGCTCAAATCTGTAAGGCCGCAACATGGTCTTCAGTACACACGTTTACTAGGTTCTACCAGGTGGACGTTAGAAGTCAGGAGGATGTCGCCTTTGGGCGCAGTGTGTTGCAGGCCGCAAAAGATCCTCATGTCTGACAGCGCTAAGCTTATATATGGTGTATCCCCCCCCTCATTGGGCATTGCTTTAGGACATCCCATTAGTAATGACTATGTCGCTCTGTGTCCCGTGATGTACGAGAAAGAAAATAGGATTTTTATAACAGCTTACCTGTAAAATCCTTTTCTTGGAGTACATCACGGGACACAGAGCTCCCGCCCCTCTTTGGGGACACTTATTGCTTTGCTACAAAACTGAGGTGCTCCCGGATGGGAGGGGCTTATATAGGGGAGGGTACTTCCGGTTTTGGAAGTTGCCAGTGCCAGCACCTGACGGTATCTATATAACCCATTAGTAATGACTATGTCGCTCTGTGTCCCGTGATGTACTCCAAGAAAAGGATTTTACAGGTAAGCTGTTATAAAAATCCTATTTTATGTACCATGTACGCAGATTAGGTTTTGGAATAAGAGAAGAAAAGGAAGTCAGTACTGCATTGTGGTCAGACCATGCACAAGGGATGATTTGTGAATTGAGTATTAGTAGAGAAGAATTGATATTTACTAATAAATGGTCTATTCGAGATAATTGTTTATGGGGATGAGAGTAGTGAGTACCTATATTGTTTTTTCTTAGGATGTTGTTCAAGCCATGTATCAATAAGGGAATGTTGGTTTAAAAGTTGTTGGTATTTAGGGCGGTGAATAGTTGCGGGTGTTGGGGATTTGTCTAAAATTGGATATATTACCTGGTTAGAGTCTCCACATATTATAAGAATATCCTTTTTATGAGAGTCTATTACACTGAATAAGTGAGAGAGAAAAGATAATGGATTTGTTGGGGGCATAATATGATTCAACCGTGATTTCGTTGTCAAGTAATAAACCATTTAGTATTATATAGCGACCTTCAGGGTCATTAATCTCTGAGTGTAGAGTAAAAGGTGTAGTGTGGTGGAAAGCAATCAAAACTCCTCTCTGTTTGGTGGAGGCTGAGGCTTTGTATACTTGAGGATATTGGCGGCTGCAAAACTTAGGGGAGGATCGAGTAGATAAGTGTTTCTCTTGTAGACAAACCACATGAGCTGGGATAGATGAGAAAAAAGGGAAAGCTTTTTTGCGTTTAGGAGGGGAATTAAGACCTTGTACATTGAGTGTAAGAATATTGAGCGACGTCATATCAATATCTATTAACCACTTAAGCCCCGGACCAATACGCAGCATAAAGACCAGAGGTGATTTTACAATTTGGCACTGCGCTGTTTAACTGGAAACTGTGCGGACATGCAATGTTGTACCCAAACGAAATTTGCGTCCTTTTCTTCCCACAAATAGAGCTTTCTTTTAATGGTATTTGATTGTCTCTGCAATTTTTTTTTTTTGCAATATAAACAGAAAAAGACCGAAAATTTTGAAAAAAAAAGATATTTTGTAATTTTTGTTATAAGAAAAATCGAATAAACTCAATTTTAGTCATACATTTAGGCCAAAATGTATTCAGCCACATGTCTTTAGTAAAATAAACGTCAAAAAGCGTATATTTATTGGTTTGTGCAAAAGTTATAGCGTCTACAAACTAGGGTACATTTTCTGGAATTTACACAGCTTTTAATTTATGACTGCCTATCTCATTCCTTCAGGTGCTAAAATGGCAGGGCAGTAAGAAATCCCCCCCCCAAATGACCCCATTTTGGAAAGTAGACACCCCAAGGAAATTGCTGAGAGGCATGTTGAGCCCATTGAATATTTTTTATTTTTTGTCCCAAGTGATTGAATATTGACAAAAAAAAATTACAAAAAGTTGTCACTAAATGATATATTGCTCACACATGCCATGGGTATATGTAGAATTGCACCCCAAAATACATTTTGCTGCTTCTCCTGAGTACGGGGATACGACATGTGTGGGACTTTTTAGGAGCCTAGCCGCGTACGGGACCCCGAAAACCAAGCACTGCCTTCAGGATTTCTAAGGGAGCAAATTTTCACTCCTCACTACCTATCACAGTTTCGAAGGCCATAAAATGCCAAAATAGCACAAACCCCCCCAAATGACCCCATTTTGGAAAGTAGACACCCCAAGCTATTTGATGAGAGGCATGGTGAATATTTTACAGCTCTCATTTGTTTTTGAAAATGAAGAAAGAAAAAAATATATTTTTTATTTATTTTTTTATTTCAAAACTTTGTGACAAAAAGCGAGATCTGCAAAATACTCACCATACCTCTCAGCAAATAGCTTGGGGTGTCTACTTTCCAAAATGGGGTCATTTGGGGGGGGGGGTTTGTGCCGTCTGGGCATTCCATGGCCTCCGAAACTGTGATAGGCAGTGAGGAGTGAAATAAAAAATTTACACCCTTAGAAAGCCTGAAGGCGGTGCTTGGTTTTTGGGGTCCCGTACATGGCTAGGCTCCAAAAAAGTCCCACACATGTGGTATCCCCGTACTCAGAAGAAGCAACAGAATGTATTTTGAGGTGTAATTCCACATATGCCCATGGCATGTTTGAGCAATATATCATTTAGTGACAACTTTGTGCAAAAAAAAATAAATAATAATTGTATTTTTTCCGCAACTTGTGTCAACATATAAAATATTCCATGGACTTGACATGCCTCTCAGCAAATAGCTTGGGGTGTCTACTTTCCAAAATGGGGTCATTTGGGGGGGATTTTGAACTGTCCTGGCATTTTATGCACAACATTAGGAAGCTTATGTCACACATCATCCACTCTTCTAACCACTTGAAGACAAAGCCCTTTCTGACACTTTTTGTTTACATGAAAAAAAAAAATTTTTGCAAGAAAATGATGTTGAACCCCCAAACATTATATATTTTTTTAAAGCAAAGGCCCTACAGATTAAAATGGTGGGTGTTGCATTTTTTTTTTCCACACAGTATTTGCGCAGCAATTTTTTGGGGAAAAAAATATACTTTTTTTCATTTTAATGCACTAAAACACACTATATTGCCCAAAAAAGATGATCTTAGGCCGAGTACATGGATACCAAACACGACATGCTTTAAAATTTCGGACAAACGCGCAGTGGCGACAAACTACATACATTTTTAAAAGCCTTTAAAAGCCTTTACAGGTTACCACATTCGATTTACAGAGGAGGTCTACTGCTAAAATTACTGCCCTCGATCTGACCTTCGTGGTGATACCTCACATGCATGGTCCAATTGCTGTTTACATATGACGCCAGACCGACGCTTGTGTTCGCCTTTGCGCTTTGTGCTTTTTTTTATTTTATTATTAATTTAGCTTTTTTATTTTATTTTAAAACTGTTCCTTCCATATTTTTTTTTTATCATTTTTATTGTTATCTCAGGGAATGTAAATATCCCCTATGATAGCAATAGGTAGTGACAGGTACTCTTTTTAAAAAAAAACTGGGGTCTATTAGACCCTAGATCTTTCCTCTGCCCTCAAAACATCTGACCACACCAAGATCGGTGTGATAAAATGCTTTCCCAATTTCCCAATGGCGCTTTTTATATCCGGGGGGGCATTCCCTCCCACTGCTTGTAAAAGCAGTCCAGAGACTAATTAGCCGCTAGTATTGCTTTTACATGAAATCCGGCCGCTGGCTGAAAAGAATGATACCAAGATGATACCTAAACCCGCAGGCATCATTCTGGTATAACCATTCAAAGTCCAGCAACATACCAGTATGTTGCTGGTCCTTGTTGGACATGTATTGTAATCTTTTTTTTCATGCAGCCTGTTGGCTGAACGAAAAAAAGAGATTGATCGGTGGGTATGCCCACCATTAGACTACCTCCCTTTATGATGGACATACATGCACCATTTATATATGCCGAAGCAGGGGAGCATCCTCCCGCAAAAGTTATGCCGCGTACACACTGTCAGACTTTTCCACGGGCAAGCCTCCATCTGAATTTCGACCGTATGTACGTGGCATTAGGAGCAAAATCGCTCCTCCGCCCCTGCTGCCCCCATGCTTTGGCATATATGCTCTTTTTTTTAACTGTGGTGGTGAAATCACCTCCTACAGCACTGGAGTCGCAGGGATCATGCCTGTCTCTGCGAACGCTGCAGTTATGTGTGTTGTGTTTTGTAAGTGACAGTGATCAATCAATACTGCACTTGGGTGGCCTGGGCTGGACGGAGGGGCAAAACGCAGGTGTTAGCAGGTATCTGGGCTGATCCCGCTAACACTGCGTTTTTGGGAACCCTAAACTGCTGGGGACGCTAGTATAGTTTTGATCAGATCAGATATTGATCTGTTCGGATACTATACCACTAAGGGAGGTGTAAGCTTCACGCGTGGGTGTTGGCGCTACTGGCACTAACCTGACGCTGCCTGGGGCGACGCAGACCCTCTCTGACGCTAAAACCTAATTGATATCAACCGCCGGGTGATCAGGGGGTTAAACCTTTATTTGGTTATATACGGTGGGTGCCCTGACACTATAAAAAGCAAACTAACTAACCAGCGTCACCCGTAACACTTATACGGTGATCACTGGTGAAAGCGTTAACTAGGGGCAATCAGAAAAACCTTTATTAGGTAATATATGGGGGTACCTGACGTTATATAAAAACCTGACGGGGAACCTAAATAACGAAATAACTAACTGGCTAACCAGTGTCACTTATACGGTGATCACTGGTGAAAGGGTTAACTCTAGGGGCAATCAGAGGGTTAAAACCTTTATTAGATAATATATGGGGGTACCTGACGCTATAAAAACCCGGCGGCGAACCTAAAAAAATAACTGACTACCTAGCGGCACCAGCATAACTAATACAGCGATCAGAAAAACGATCGCTTAGTGACACTGGCAAAAGGGGGTGAAAGGGTTACCTGGGGGGGCGATCAAGGGGTTAAACCTTTATTAGGTAATATATAGGGGTACCTGACGCTATAAAAACCTGGCGGCGAACCTAAAAAAATAACTGACTACCTATCGGCACCACGACACTAATACAGCGATCAGAAAAACGATCGCTTAGTGAGAGTGGTGATAGCGGGTGAAAGGGGGGGGTTGGGGGGCTACCCTGGACCTAAAGGGACCTAACACTAATATCCCTGACACTTTTACTATCACAGATGACACTGTTTGCAGTGATCAGTAAATAAATGATCACTGCAATCAGTGACACTGTGACTGGGGGCTGGGGGGTGATCTGGGGGTGACTGGGGGGCAATTTATGTACCTATGTGTCCTGGTGTCAGTGTACTGTTTGTGCACTAACCTGATGTCTTCTCTCCACGGCGCTCTGGATGAATAGAGCGCTGCAGGGAGAGATGACATCACTTCCTCTGCCTGTGTTTACATTACACAGGCAGAGAAAGCATCCCATTCGCCGGGAGCGATCGCGTGGCCAGAAACCAATGGCGGCCCCCTCATCACGGATCGCTCCCGCACGAAAAAACGACCGCTCCATGTACCGGAGGGGGGTCCGATCGGACCCCCCACCCATACGAACGCAGTCACGTACAGGTATGTGATTGTGCCTCTCCGTGCCATTTTGCCGACGTATATGTACATGGGGAGGTCGTTAAGTGGTTAATAATCAAAAAATTATAAACGTTGTTATTAGATATATATGTGATCGTAGTATGGAGGAGGAAAAGGAAAATAAATCAAATAAGGGAGGACAAAGTAAGGAGAAGGAAGAGGGGAAAACGGAGGGGGGGGGGTAAAGTTGGAAAAGTGTTACAAAGAGAAAAAAAAGAAAAAAAAGAGAAGCTTTTATAACGGTGTTAAATAAATGGCTCCTAACTGGAGTTAGTATCCAGTGGGTGGAAAGAAATTACCAGACAGTGGTAGCAATTTATCCAAAGAGTGTCTGGTAGACTCACCAGGCACTTAATGATTAAGTTGGAGGTGCAGTGAGCAGTCTCTGAGACAATATCAGCCAATATAAACTTTAAAACACATAAACTTATCAAGTCACTATTTAAATAAAATAATTAGTAAAACAATTCTGGTATATATTCTACCGGGTTGTCCGTGTATGAGACATAAGATCAATGTCCTGCATATGAGCTAGAGAAGGAAAAAGCATAGAGAGAGTTATTCCAAAAAAGGGAGAGTTATATGATAGTAGACAGAGAAATTGAGTATAGTGAATAATCTAGCCCATAGGCAGGAAAACTTAAATTATTTTGGAATGAACATAAAAATAAAACTTGCTGTGAAACTATTCATTGTTGTTTAAACAACATTACTATCTGTTATCTGTTCTATCAAAATAGAGAATCAGTTATAGGGTTGTTCAAACTAAGAGGTTTAAGAGTGATTATTATCACTGTTAACAATATATGCGGGAAGTCCTAAAAAAAAAAGAAAATAATAAATAAAAAAGGTGAATGACAACAGAGGAAGAGTGTATGGTCTGTCTCTGTGTGTGGTATCTCTTAGGGTCTTTAAAGATTGGTTCTATTATTTCAAAAATCGTAAAGAATCATATCACCATATTGACAGTTTCAGTCCATGTGGTCAGTGACAGTTGACGGGGGTGAGTCATGGCGACTCCTTTGTGGGTACTGTAGTGGGCTTGAGGAGATGAATCTTCATGTTGGTTTGCTGGGGAGCCTGAAGAGGCTCGGCGTTTGGCTCCTTCTGCGGAATTTTCCGGCATTGAAAAATTAAGATCTTGTAGTGTGGTGAGAAGGTCATCCATTGATTTTCAGGTATATGTAGTTTCTTTGTAGGAGAATCGAAGGGCAAAAGGGAAAAACCAACGATATGTGATGCAATGGAATTGGAGAATCTGCAGCTGTGGTTTCACCATTTTCCTTTTGATTAGGGTCTGCTGCGAAAGGTCTTGGAAAATCTGGTAACGATGACCCTGGAAAGTCAGTGCTTCTTTACTGCGAGCTGCTTCTAGGATTTGCTCTTTGGTGAGAAAGTAGTGGAATTTGATTACAATGTCTCTGGGTGGTCCTTCATCTTTGCGAGGGGCTAATGATCTGTGGATCCTATCCATCTCCATTGGAATTGATGGAGTGAGTTCTTGAAGATGGGCTGTTACAGTGGAGTTTAAATCAATTATGGATTCTGGGATGCCGCGGATACGGATGTTGGATCTTCTTGCTGTAGCAGCCTCACCCTCTCTCTTCTTCTTTAGCCGTTACTCTGGCTCCGGTCTAGGGGTACCTTGAAGGGAAGAGTGAGGTGCGCCACGGCCCATGTCCTCTAGATTACAGCATGTAGAGGTGAAGGCCAGTACCAGATTACCTTCGGGCTGTGTATAGGCTCAGAGCCAAGTCTGTTCTGCTGATAACCCCCTTTGCTCCCAGTAATTGGAGTACCACACACTGAAAAGGTCCAACACTTATTTATTCCATAACGGCAAACAAATAGTCCTTTGCGAGCAGACAGTTTGAGACCCATAGAACAGTTCAGTATTGGTGGGGAGTAGGTCAAGGCACAATCCTCAAAGAAACTAAACCGTTGAGATTTCACCAACGGTTGCTAAGCACAGTGGCTGTAAAACTTACTTTTTTTGGCTTCAGAGTCTCTTCCAGCAACTCTAATGAACCGGAACTGGAGTTACCTTCGCTACAATGCAGCCCCTGTCAGGGGGAAGACATCCCTCCAAGAGAGTTACCAGAGGCCCCGCCGTCCCCGGATTAATGCTGTACCGGGCTATTCGGAAGGGTTACACTCCCCGGCCTCCTCACCTCAGATATGGGTCCCAACACCTTAGGGCCCCTCAGACTCCTTCACCCTCGCGGAACCCAGTCGAAGTTACTGGGCCCCAGGCCTCGGCCATAGTACCTCACCCCAGGCTTAAGGTGCCTGGGATTGACTCCATCTCTCGCTCCGGCCAGGTCAAGGGCACCTGGGCCCGGAACTCCGGAACGCCAGCACCCAGGCTGAAGATGCCTGGGTGCGGCCGCGTCCTCCAACTCCGATTTCTGAACTCTCGGACCACAACGTGGTAAGGGCGTCCGCCCCTTTTATCCCCTCTCCCTTTGCGTCACAGCGGGTTCCCCACCCCGCTGTACCAGCACCAGGAAAGGACAAAAAGGGAGCAGTCTTGCAGTGCGGATTCAACTCCGGCCCAGGGCGACAACGCCACCTGCAGGCCGCAGGGAACCTTGCACCACCAGAGTCCTCCAAGAACCACAAAAGGGGTTCTCAGACTCCCTAACAATTAGTGCATCCGGGTTGAATAACCCAGATGCTCCCCCCCAAATTTAAATGCCCGCTACACTCTCCCCCTGGTGATTTGACACTGGTCCCCAGTGTCTGGCCCAAACTCACATCCCACAAAGGTGGTGACATAAGCTCTGCCCAGAAACTAAACTCCACAATTTAGTCCTGAATTGTGCCAAGACCTAGAATGGGAAAGGGAAAACATGAAACAGTAAAACTATGAAACTTTCAACAAAACACTTCTGACATTTACACATGCACAATCCCTCCCCCTTGCTATCTAAGGACCACCCATACTCAGCAGCCTTGACAGATGAATCTCCTGCAGAAGGGAAAAAACAAACATCTTACCACAATGTGTGTTTTCTTGGAATGAACGGGCCTGTCCTTGAAGAGGCCCATTCGCTCCAATGAGTATGGTGGTGCAAGTGTAAAAAAACAAACAGTCGTTGCGCAGCACTGCCACCTGGTGACAGTGCCACGGTCATGACACTTAGCCGAATCCTCCAGACAACTTTCCTTCTTCTCTTACTGTGTCTACACTAACTACACCCCAAAGTCATTATCTTCTTTGCAGTGCAGGGAGAAAGAGGGAGAACAAACAGTAACAGCTCCCATTTCTCCAAAGAGTAAAACGCCCAAATACAAAAAAAAATAGGGCACATTCCTTGTATTCCGGCAAGTTCAGCAATGAACGACAAACAGAGCATACAAGAGTCTTTTCCTCCTAAATCTAGAACTTTGGGTGCGGCAGGAACAGGGGCTTCAAGTGCTTATCGAAAGTCTCCTCATTATATTCAATGTTCTCTCCATCTTTGCGACAAATAAGAACCCTGTCCGCATGGATGTGCCGACCTAACATCCACTCCGCCTTACAGTCTTTGAACTTCCTAGACACGGGGGATGAGCACGAAAGGTATCGGCGAGCATGGGGCACTTTGAGCTTTTCCCAGACAAATTCATCATACCATCGCTGCCGCAGGACCTCCACTTCAAAAAGCAAGTCCCGGGGTAGGTATGGGTACTCCCACCCATATTCACAGGCAACTCTCTGACAGAAGAGCCGCTGTAACCGGGCCAAAGGTGGCATCGTCGCCCGCTCTCCTTCTCCAGGCGGGATGATGGACTCAGGATGCCGAGGTACTTTACCTACCTCCGTTGGCTTGGGCCTAGGAGCCCGCAGTGATGAACGTTGCGTTCCCATCACCGGAATGGATGAAGCAGTAGGTGATCCGGAGGATGGAAGGGTAGGCAGGAGACCAGATTTCTCCCCGGGCTCCGGGGCCTCCACCCGGGGTGTACTATCCCCTGTAGACATAGGCAGATCCCTTGGCGCACGGAGTGCGAGTAATGGCATCCTGTCCCAACCCTTGCGGTGAAAGACCTCATCGATCTCGCCATCATCGTCGGCATCTGACAGCGACTCTAGGTTGGAGGTGTCGTACATTTCTGCGGGCAGGTAATTCCCAGTAGATACGGAATCACCCTCCCTTACAGGCTCCACCGACAGTGGACTCCCGACACCTCCAACCACACACACAGTCCCAACCCCTGGCTCACCTGGGCCTTTAGCAGAACAGGGATGTCCAGGGCTCTTCCCTCTGGATCCATCCAGGCCAGGCAAGCGGCGGGGCGAAGCTCTTCCACGACCATAGGATGCCTGTGCAAGGCCGACTTTTCTCTACGGAGGTGGGAGCAGGAAGCTTGTGGTGACCGAAGCAGCATCCTCTGATTTTTCTCTCTCAGTCTCTGGTTGGGCACTCTCTTTGCCCTGGTCAGTGCGCACAGAAATCTCCGCAAAGGCCTGGATCTCCCCTTCCGAAGTGGCGGTACCTGTGAGGCAGTTGAGGGGGAAGGCTCGGGGCCTTTCTGTGGATGGCTCCACCTCAAAAAGAAACTCCTTGCAGGCCTCACATCGCCCGAATGGCTTCAAGTTGACCACCAGTCCTGAGCAGCTGGGACAGATCACACGAGGGCCTCTATGTCTCTGCATACATACAGAGCCAAACGTCCTCGGGGCCTAAGTCTTATTCCTGTGTTCATTATGGAAGCAGCAAAGGAAGTCATCTTCGTGGGGTAAGGAACCGGAATCCACGGGGTACTTGAGGTCATCCCGACTGTCTGCTGCTCCATTGCGCACTGACCAATTTGCGCCGGAATCCCCACGTGACTACTTCCACATGGCCAGACTCCTCCCATACTCTGCACTTGTTCGCGGGCTTTCACTTCTCCCCGCCCACGAACTGTGCAGTTATGGTGTGCCTCATGGCGCGCTTGCCAACATGGCCGACCTACTCAGAACTCCACCGGGCAGCAAAGTTCAAACACAGACGTTCTTAGCTCCATACACGAAACACACATCCCGGACTTACAAGCCCCCACGTGTAGCGGCCTCACCCTCTCTCTTCTTCTTTAGCGGTTGCTTTGGCTCTGGTCTAGGGGTACCTTGAAGGGGAGAGCGAGGTGTGCCACGGCCCATGTCCTCTATATTACAGCATGTAGAGGTGAAGGCCAGCACCAGATTACCTTCGGGCTGTGTATACGCTCAGAGCCAAGTCTGTTCTGCTGATAACCCCCTTTGCTCCCAGTAATTGGAGTACCACACACTGAAAAGGTCCAACACTTATTTATTCCATAACGGCAAACAAATAGTCCTTTGCGAGCAGACAGTTTGAGACCCATAGAACAGTTCAGTATTGGTGGGGAGTAGGTCAAGGCACAATCCTCAAAGAAACTAAACCGTCTCTCGCTCCGGCCAGGTCAAGGGCACCTGGGCCCAGAACTCCGGAACGCCAGCACCCAGGCTGAAGGTGCCTGGGTGCGGCCGCGTCCTCTAACTCCGAACTCTGAACCCTCGGACCACAACGTGGTAAGGGCGTCCGCCCCTTTTCTCCCCTCTCCCTTTACGTCACAGCGGGTTCCCCGCCCCGCTGTACCAGCACCAGGAAAGGACAAAAAGGGAGCAGTCTTGCGGTGCGGATTCAACTCTGGCCCAGGGCGACAACGCCACCTGCAGGCCGCAGGGAACCTTGCACCACCAGAGTCCTCCAAGCACCACAAAAGGTGTTCTCAGACTCCCTAACAATTAGTGCATCCGGGTTGAATAACCCAGATGCTCCCCCCCCCCAAATTTAAATGCCCGCTACATTGCTCTATTCTCAAATTCCTTGAGACGGTTGTTGAGCGAGGCATTCTCCTCTTTAAGTGCTTCTAATTCATCAGCATTATTAGTAGAAATGCCATCCAGCTCATCCATCCTTTGTTCTAGAACAGATGTTCTGCGGCCCACCTCACGAATTTCCTGCGTCAATTTGTCTGTAATGCTGTCTGAGGTGGTTTGAAATGCTTTTTGTAAGACCCTTTCAAATTGTGTCAAAAGGTCAGTTCCTGGTGAAATGTTTTGTAGAATATTAGGGGTCATTCCAAGTTCACAGTCAGAGTCAGGCTCATTAAGAAGATACTGAGGTGAGTTCTTATTCTTTTTTTGTAGCTGAGGTAAAGCTGAGCGGGAGGATGGCACTGCTGTCATCTTAGCTGCGGTTCTAGTCAGAACGTCCTGACCCTTTGTTGCTTTTAGTTTAGATTTCCTCCCGCTATACATAGTATCTTTTTGATCACTGAAGTTTCTGGTAGCTGTAAGTTACCTTGTTAACGGTTTTTGAAGTGGTGACTCGTTTTATCTCGGCTTTTTAGTCACGGAAGATGCGGAGCTTCAGGCAGCCATAACCTACCAGTCAGCCTCGCGCATGCACCTCTTATATATAATATGTTTTTGTTTAAAAAAAATAAAATAAGTGTTGGTCTGTAGCATGAAATAAAAGCTGTCTCAATATTTAATTCTCTATATTCATGTTTACATGAGATAAGCTATCTACCAATCAAAAAATGCTACAAAAAACAGTATTAAAGTTTACATAAATCCAAGCACTAAATTCTCAAATAAGCTTTAACACGGAACTCCATGAATGATCTTTTTCCAAATATACATTGGTCTGGCTTGATCTGATATCTGGAGGGTCTCTGGGGATGTTGAAAATCTCCGTAGAAGTCAATGCTATATATAGCAATAGTCATGATCATCCAGGTGTTTCTACAGTGGCTCCCCTCTGTACTAACACATAGGGGGAGATTTACTAAAACTGGTGTACACAGAATTTGGTGGAGCTCTGCATAGTAATCAATCAGCTTGTTCAATTAAACTTTAACAATAACCTAAAAGCTGATTGGTTACTATGCACAGCTGCACTAGATTCTGTGTGCATCAGCTATAGAAAATCTCACCTATGGACTCGTTTGTTTTCCCTGTGTTCAGGGGAAACAGTTGAAGCAGCAATGGAAAGATCATGGCTATATTATATGGAGCAGACTACTAGAGTGATTGACTGTCTTCCAGTTTAGGGTTTACATCTCCTTTAAGATGCCAAGGAGTTTATGTAAGTAAAAAAAAAATGACTGGTTTGGCTAAACCATGGAAATTAGATTTTTCAGATTCAGGCCGGGTTCACACTGGTACGACAAACGCTCCGACATTGGGAGCTCATGTCGCATGACGTGTGAAAATCAATGTTTCCCTAACTGGTCCGACACATGTCGGAAGAGACCCCCGAAGTCAGAAGAAGACCCCCGAAGTCGGTAGAAGACCCCCCGGAGCTGCCTAATAAATTACTTTAAAAAGCTGTCTAGTGTGTTTTTTTTATTGACACTTTTCCCCCAGGTGAATGGGTAGGGGTACGATGTACCCCATACTCATTCACATAGGGTGGGGGGCCGGGATCTGGGAGCCCCCTTATTAAAGGGGGCTCCCGGATTCCGATAAGCCCCCCACCCGCAGACCCCGACAACCAACGGCCAGGGTTGTCGGGAAGAGGCCCTTGTCCTCATCAACATGGGAACAGGGTGCTTTGGGGTGGGGGGGCCGCAGGGCATGGGGGCATGGGGCTTGGTACGGTTCAGGAGGGGGGGCGCTCGCTCGTCCCCACCTCCTTTCCTGACTGGCTGGCTGCGTGCTCGGATAAGGGTCTGGTATGGATTTTGGGGGCACCATCACACCGTTTTTTCGGCGTAGGGGGTCCCCTTAAAATCCATACCAGATTTTATTTAAAATTTGGCGTGGAGTTCCCCCTCAAGATTCATACCAAACGTTGAAAGTCGGACGTATGTCGGCTTCAAGTCGCAGGGCAAAGTCGGATCCAAAGTAGGACGGCTGTCGTGTCGCACCAGTGTGAACCCGGCCTCAACCCAGAAAATGTATGTTTGATAGCTAAAGATAATTACACTACATTATCTTAGCATCTTTAATACAATGCACTTAATTTAGAGGCTAAGGAATCAATGTATAAAATGTTCACTGTAAAGGTGTCACAAACTTTGGCACAGTGAGAACCAAAAATTGTCATATTGCCCTAATATAATTAGTTCCTATATCACCAGCACCAACTAGTGGCCATAATGGATTTTTTCCTGATTAGGGTTGTAACGGAACCCCTTCCCACACTTGAGTGCTTCCGTCAGTACACTGCTTCCTCCAGTCTGGACCTTCAGATATCAGATATTACAGCCACATATTGCAACCAAGAACCAGGCAAGACTATCTCAGTTACAAAACTGGAACACTTTATTTGAAACTCAGACACATACTTTTATATCCCACAGGAGGACATCCCCCCTCCTGATCATATTACCCTAAAATTACAAGCTGTAAACAGAAACATAATTACAACAACTGACATACTATAAACATTATGTTAATTAGCGAACTAGATGACTCAGATGTCTCATTGCGGGTCAGACTTGCTGTCTTCAAGCTCAGATGGTACAATAAACATTAACATAAGTATAAACACAGACCACATTCAGACAATAGCAGGAGACCTCCGTAGCAGACTGTCCAGCTTTTACACAGTTCCAGAGACCCATGTGACCAGCTCTTTCAATTATCATGTATAGTTCAGAATCAAACAAACCAGGAATAGTCTTTATATATTTCCTGGGAGATATTGTAGATAAATATAACTGTCCCATCTGAAGTAATCCACCACATTCTCAGTGTCCATTAAGTGGTGGTCCATCATTAGAGAATAGGGATTCGGTTCGCACCAGAACATGCAAACGGACCAAAAGTTTGCGCGAACATTCGAACACCTTTAAAGTCTATGGGACCCGAATATCAAAAATCAAAAGTGCAAATTTTAAAGGCTAATATGCAAGTTATTGTCAAAAAAGTGGTTGGGGACCAGGTCCTGCCCCAGGGGACATGTATCAATGCAAAAAAAAGTTTTAAAAAATGCAGTTTTTTTGGGAGCAGTGATTTTAATGATGCTTAAAGTGAAAAAATAAAAGTGAAATATTCCTTTAAATATTGTACCTGGGGGTTGTCTATAGTATGCCTGTAAAGTGGCGTGTGTTTCCCGTGTTTAGAACAGTCCCTGCACAAAATGACATTTCTAAAGGAATAAAAGTCATTTAAAACTGCTTGCGGCTGTAATGTAATGTCGGGTCCCGGCAATATAGATGAAAATTATTGAGAAAAACGGCATGGGTACCCCCCATCCGCCAGCACATTACCAGGCCGTTTGGGTCTTGTATGGATGTTAAGGGGAACCCCGCACCCAAATTAAAAAAAGAAAAGGCGTGGGGCCCCCAGGCCCTATATACTCTGAACAGCAGTATACAGGCAGTCCAAACAAGACAGGGACTGTAGGTTGTTCTTAAGTTGAATCTGTTTGTAATTGGGAACAGGTACATTTTGTAAGTGTAGCTCCAGCCAAAAAATAATTTTTTAAGCTTTTTGGATAACATAGGGAAGGGTTATCATCACCCCTGTAACATTTGTTTTGCTGTCTGTGACCCTGTTCAGAAGATTTCACCTCACTTTCTGTCCCAATTACAATTGGATTTTGAAAATTTGGGGTTATTAGGGAAACAAGGATTGGTGATAAAGCATCAGTGCAGACACCTTTTTCCCATTTTAACTCTTACAGGAGAGAATTTCCTTTCCTATGGGTAGATTTCCCCTCACTTCCTGTTGTCTCCCTCCGTTTGTAAGTAGGAGTCGTTTGTAAGTCGGATGTTTGAAAGTAGGGGACCGCCTGTATATACTATACGGCCTGCCCTATATACTCTGCAGAAAATTGGGCCTTAGGTGTTGGTGGTACCAGAACACTGTAAGCCCTCACAGTTACTCTTGGTGGGCGCTGGAACGGGCCCTGCTGTGAAATATTATATCAAGAATTGTAATTACATGCCCCTGTTGAACAGGGGCAGAAAAATTGGGCCTTTTGTGGTGGTGGTGGTGCCACAACACTGTAAGCCCTCACAGTTACTCTTGGTGGGCGCAGGAATGGGCCCTGCTGTGAAATATTAGATCAAAAATTGTAATTACACGCCCCTGTTAAACAGGGGCAGAAAAATTGGGCCTTAGGCAGTGGTGGTGGTGCCACAACACTGCAACCCCTCACAGATACTCTAGTTGAGCGCAGGAACGAGCCCTGCTGCAAAATATTACAGCAAAAATTGTAATTACACGCCCCTGTTAAACAGGGGCAGAAAAATTGGGTCTTAGCCACTGGTGGTGGTGCCCAGAAACAAAAATGTTCTTATAAGCTATCAACATGAACATTGAGGAGGAATAGGATAGTCACTCAGCATAACAGGATAGTCACTCAGCATCAGCATAGGCAGTCTTCAAGGGATCTCACATTCATAGAAAAATTAAGCATCAGGTGATTGGTAGCTGGTGATCCAAGACTGATTCATTTTTATGAAGGTGAGCTGATCAACTGAGTCTGTGGACAGGCGCACTCTGTGATCGGTTACAAAGCCTCCAGCAGTACTGAATGTGCGTTCAGATAGAACGTTGGATGCAGGACAGGCCAGTAGCTCAATTGCATACTGTGCAAGCTTTGGCCAGTGATCCATCCTCAAGACCCAGTAACCCAGTGGATTTTCGATTGGAAAGGTCTCCAAGTCTGATTTTGCCCCTAGGTATTCCTGCACCATGTAAATCAGACGCTGGCGATGGTTGCTGGAACCGATCAGACCTTGGGGCTGCGGACTAAAAAAATGTCTGAACGCATCGGTCAGACGGCCACCTTCTCCACTGCTCCTTCTGTGACTGACCGAAGCCTCAGCAACACGTTGTCCAGGACCAGGAAATTGTAACCTCCCAGGCTCTGGAAACGCATTGCACAAACCTTTCTGCAAGGCCTCCCAAAGATTTTTCATCCTCTGCTCCCTCTGCGAAGGCTGGATACGTTCGGCAACCTTACCCTTGTAACGTGGATCAAGAAGGGTTGCCAGCCAGTACTGATCCCTCTCCTTGATACCCCGAATCCAAGGGTCCTTTCGCAGGCTTTGCAGGATCAGGGAGGCCATGCAGCGTAGGTTTTCTGAGGCATTCGGTCAGGAGTCCTCTGGGTCACTAAGGACGACATGATCCGCAGCCACCTCCTCCCAGCCACGTACAAGTCCATGGGTTTCTGGGGACTGAAAACGATCCCTTAAAGACTGCTGCTGATGCTGAGTGGTAGGATCCACCTTCATGCTGACACAATCCTCATCCTCCTCCTCCTCCTCCTCTTCCTGTGTGATAAGTGGGCCTGCAGGAATACTGTCCGGATAAAGGGGGCCATGAGAGGTAAGGAAGTCCTCCTCTTCCTCTGTTCTGCCTCAAGTGCCCTGTCCATTATTCCACACAGCGTGTGCTCCAACAGGTAGACAAGAGGGACAGTATCACTGATGCATGCACTGTCACTGCTCACCATCCTCGTGGCCTCCTCAAATGGTGACAGAACAGTGCATGCATCCTTGATCATTAGCCACTGGCATGGCAAAAAAAGCCAAGCTCCCCTGACCCTGTCCTGGTGCCTTACTCACACAGGTACTCACTGTTGTCCCTCTGCTGCGTGTGCAGCCGCTGCAGCATTGCCAACGTTGAGTTTCACCTGGTGGTCATGTCACAGATGAGGCGGTTCTTTGGCAGGTTGCATTCCTTTTGAAGGTCAGCCAGCCGAGCACTGGCATTATATGACCGGCGGAAATGCCCACAGACTTTCCTGGCCTGCCTCAGGATATCCTGTAAGCCCTGGTACCTGCACAAGAACCGCTGCACCACCAAATTAAGGACGTGAGCCAAACAGGGAACATGGGTCAAGTGTCCCTGTCGGAGGGCGGAGAGGAGGTTGGTGCCATTGTCGCAAACCACCATTCCTGGCTGAAGCTGGCATGGCGTCAACCACCTCTGAGCCTGCCCCTGCAGAGCTGACAGAATCTCTTCCCCAGTGTGGCTCCTGTCCCCTAAGCAGACCAATTCAAGCACTGTATGGCATATTTTTGCCTGAGTGCTTGCGTAGCCCCTAGAACGCTTATGGAGCACCGCTGGTTCCTAGGACAAATCTGCACAGGAAGAGGCCATAGAGGAAGGAGAGGAGGGGGTGGAGGGTGTGTGGGGTGTGGAAGAATCACCGCTACCAGCATTTTGGAGGCGTGGTGGCGGAACAAGCTCCAACATTACTGCACCCTGTCCTGCATCCTTCCCAGCTGCCAGCAGAGTTACCCAGTGCGCCGTGAAAGAAAGGTAACATCCCTGTCCATGCCTTTTGGACCATGAGTCAGCGGTAATATGCACCTTACCGCTGACTGCCCTGTCCAACGAGGCCAAGACATTGCCTTCCACATGCCGGTAGAGAGCCGGAATCGGCTTCCGTGAAAAGAAGTGGCGTTTGGGAACCTGCCACTGAGGTACCGCACATTCCACAAATTCACGAAAGGGGGCAGAGTCTACCAGCTAAAAAGGCAGCAGTTGGAGTGGTAGCAATTTAGCCAAGCTAGCATTCAACCGCTGAGCATGTGGATGGCTGGGACCGAATTTCTTTTGACGGTTTAGCAACTGGGGCAGGGAAATTTGCCTGCTACAATCGGATGTTGATGTAGCGATAGCAGATTGCCCGCAAGTACTTGACCAACAAAATTCTACACCTTTATTCCTCTCAGTGCAGGTTTCTGAGAGGACTGAAGGTATAGTGGGGTTGGAGATCCCAGCTGATGAGGAGCAAGGAGAGGTCCGCCTTGTTCTTTGGTGTGGGTCTTTTAAGTACTGTTGCCAACGGACTGCATGGGAGGTTGACATGTGTCTGATCAAGCATGTGGTGCCCAAGCGGCTGCTGTTTTGGCCACGCTTGATACGCTTCAGACATATGTTGCAAACAGCAAAGGTGTGATCTGCTGCACACGTCTCAAAATAACTTTTGAAAATACGTGAGTTAGCAGCACCCTGCACATGTGGAGCTCTGCGGTGTGATGCAGTCGGGTGGCTGCCCTTAAGCTGGCCCCTGGAGGGCATCCTGCCTCGTTGGAGATGTGCCTCCTCCTCCTCTCTTCTATCAGGCACCCACATAGAGTCAGTCAGTGACCTCATCATCCCCTCCCTCCTCGCCACTGGAGCAAACCTGGCAGTATGCTGCAGCTGGGGGAACATGACTGCCAGTTTCTTGTCCTTCTTGGGTACCCCCTCTCTCTAGGCTCACGTTACTGCCTTCATCCTCAACCTGGGTACCATCATCGGAGCCTTCAAAACGCTGCATATCCTCCTGCAGCATGTACCCGACACTGTGTTCTAACAGCTTGGGGGACAGGGACAACTGACCCATGTGCCCTGTGTGGCTCACGTCCTTAACCTGGTGGTGCAGCGGTTCTTGGGCAGGTACCCGGGCTTACAGGATGTCCTGAGGCAGGCCAGGAAAGTCTGTGTGCATTTCCGCAGATCTTATAATGCCAGTGCTCGCCTGGCTGAGCTGCAAAAGGAGTTGAACCTGCCCAAGAACCGCCTTATATGTGACATGCCCACCAGGTGGAACTCAACATTGGCCATGCTGCAGCGGCTGCACACGCAGCAGAGGGCCATCAATGAGTACCTGTGCGACTACGGCACCAGGATAGGGTCAGGGGAGCTTGTTTTTTTTCTCCACGCCAGTGGGGCATGATCAGGGATGCATGCACTGTCCTGGCACCATTTGAGGAGGCCACGAGGATGGTGAGCAGTGACAGTGCATGCATCAGTGACACTGTACCTCTTGTCCACCTGTTGGAGCACACGCTGCGTGGAATAATGGACAGGGCACTTGAGGCAGAACAGAGGCAGGAAGAGGAGGACTTCCTTGCCTCTCAAGGCCCCCTTTACCCAGACAGTGTTCCTTCTGTCCCACCCATCGCACAGGAAGAGGAGGAGGAGGAGGATTGTGTCAGCATGGAGGTGGAGGCTGGCACTCAGCATCATCAGCAGCAGTCTTTTAGGGATGATTTACAGTCCCAAGAAACCAGTGGACTTGTACGTGGCTGGGAGGAGGTGGCTGCGGATCATGTCGTCCTTAGTGACCCAGAGGACTCCGGACCGAATGCCTCAGCTAACCTACGCTGCATGGCCTCCCTGATCCTGCAAAGTCTGCGGAAGGATCCTCGTATTCTTCGGATCAAGGAGAGGGACCATTACTGGCTGGCCACTCTCCTTGATCCACGGTACAAGGGTAAGGTTGCGGACCTTATGTTACCGTCGCAGAGGGAGCAGAGGATGAGACAACTCCGGGAGGCCTTGCAGAAAGGTCTGTGCAACGCGTTCCCAGAGACTGGGAGGTTACAAACTCCTGGTCCTGGACAACGAGTTGCTGAGGCTTCGGCCAGTCAAAGAAGGAGCGGTGGGGAAGGTGGCCATCTGACCGATGCGTTCAGACAATTCTTTAGTCCGTAGCCCCAAAGTATAATCGGTTCCAGCAACCATCGCCAGCGTCTGATAAACATGGTGCAGGAATATCTAGGGGCAAGGTCAGACTTGGACACCTTCCCCACCGAAAATCCTCTGGCTTACTGGGTCTTGAGTATGGATCACTGGCCAGAGCTTGCACAGTATGCAATTGAGCTACTGGCCTGTCCTGCATCCAGCGTTCTTTCGGAACGCACATTCAGTGCTGCTGGAGGATTTGTCACGGATCACAGGGTGCGCCTGTCCACCGACTCGGTTGATCGACTGACTTTCATCAAGATGAACCAGTCTTGGATCACCACCAGCTACCACACACCTGATGCTGATATAACAGACTAATTGATTTTAACATGTCACATCCCTTCAAGACTGATGCTGATGCTGAGTGCCTGTGCTGTTATGTTGACTGGCTATCCTCCTCCTCCGAGTCCTCAATGATACGATTGATGATGATAGCTTGGAAGATCATTTTTGTTTATGGGTGCCGCCACCAGTGGCTAAGGCCCAATTTTTCAGCCCCTGTTTAACAGGGGCGTGTAATTAAAATTTTTGAAGCAATACTTTGCAACAGGGCTCATTGCTGTGCTCCAAGTACAGTATCTGTGAGGGGTTGGAGTGTTGTGCCACCAGTGCCTAAGGCCCAATTTTTCAGCCCCTGTTTAACAGGGGCGTGTCATTACAATTTTTGAAGCAATACTTTGCAACAGGGCTCATTGCTGTGCTCCAAGTACAGTATCTGTGAGGGGTTGGAGTGTTGTGCCACCAGTGCCTAAGGCCCAATTTTTCAGCCCCTGTTCAACAGGGGCATGTAATTACAATTCTTGATCTAATAATTCACAGCAGGGCCCATTGCTGCACCCACCAAGAGTAACTCTGAGGGCTTACAGTGTTGTGGCAACGCCACCACCACCACCACCACGAAAGGCCCAATTTTTCAGCCCCTGTTCAAAAGGGGCATGTAATTACAATTCTTGATCTAATAATTCACAGCAGGGCCCATTCCTGCACCCACCAAGAGTAACTCTGAGGGCTTACAGTGTTGTGGCAACACCACCACCACCACGAAAGGCCCAATTTTTCAGCCCCTGTTCAACAGGGGCATGCAATTACAATTCTTGATCTAATAATTCACAGCAGGGCCCATTGCTGCACCCACCAAGAGTAACTGTCAGGGCTTACAGTGTTGTGGCACCAGCACCACCATCAAAGGCCCAATTTTTACTACCACTGTTCAACAATTATATGTAATTACAATTCCTGATATAATAGTTGACAGCAGGGCGTTCCAGCACCAACCAAGAGTAACTGTGAGTGCTTACAGTGTTGTGCCAACACCAACAACTAAGGGGCCTATTTCTGCAGAGTATATACGGCAGGTCCCTACTTTCAAACATCCAACTTACAAACGACTCCTACTTGCAAACGCAAGAAGACAACAGGAAGTGAGAGGAAATCTACCCCTAGGAAGGAAAATTCTCTCCTGTAAGAATTAATATGGGAGAAAGGTGTCTCCTCTGTACTGATGCTTTATCACCAATCCTTGTTTCAAGAAAAACACCACATTTCAAAAACAGTTGTCATTGGGATGGAAAGTGAGGTGAAATGTTCTGAACAGGGGCACAGACAGCAAAACAAATGTTACAGGGGTGATAACCCTTACCTATGTTTTCCAAAAAGTTTAAAAATAGATTTTTGGGCTGGAGCTACACTTAAACAATGTACCTGTTCAAAATTACAAACACATTCTACATAAGAACAAACCTACAGTCCCTGTCTTGTATGCACCGCCTGTATACGGCTGTTCAGAGTATATAGGGCCTTTTTTATTTTGTGTGCGGTGTTCCCCTTAATATCCATACAAGACCCAAAGGGGCTGGTAATGGGCTGGGGTAGGGGGGGGGGTCATGGGGTAGCTATGCCATTTTTCTTAAAGATTTTCATCCATATTACCGGGACCAGACATTACATTAAAGCCGCAAGCAGTTTTAAATGGCTTTTTTTTCCTTTAGAAGTGTCATTTTGTGCAGGGACAGTTCTAAACACGGGAAACACGTGGCACTTCACAGGCATACTTTAGACACCCCCCAGGTACGATATTTAAAGGAATATTTGACTTTTTTTTTTCACTTTATGCATCATTAAAATGACTGCTCCCGAAAAACGACCGTTTTTAAAACTTCTTTTTGCATTGATACATGTCCCCTGGTGCAGAACCCGGGTTCCCAAACCCTTTTTAGGACAATAACATGCATAATAGTCGTTATAATTAGCACTTTAGAATTCGAACGTTCGCATCCATTGTATTTAATAGGGTTCTAATGTTCGTACGAACGTTCGGTCCGTTCGCGGGTTCTGGTGCGAACCGAACCCGGGGGTGTTCGGCTCATCACTAGCCAGGAAGTACTCTGAGCCTGGGTGACAGAGGACGAGGAGGATGAGGATGACTTTGTCATCCACTCTACCAACTCTTCTGCATGTTGTGGCTCAACACGGCCAGCTGCCGAAAAAAAGGACAAGCGTGCTCCACGGGTACGTGCTGAGGATGCACTGTGTCCACGACCAGCACTGTTGGCTGTAGACACAGAGCCTGCTTGCCCTCTTTTAGTGGCCTGTGAGCGTCTGCCTCTCCTTGGTGGCCTTCCAGGCATGCTTTAAAATTGTATTAGCAAAACACCGCCTGAAAGTGTATTTGAACACGTACACTATGAATGGCCTACAGTCAGATATAGGCTTGGCTAGAATGCAGTGGATTTATATATGTAGGAGACTGTATATACATTTATTGCACTGCAGATCACTGAATCGCCTGCCTGAAAGTGTATTTGAACACGTACACCAGGAATGGCCTACAGTCAGATATAGGCTTGACTAGAATGCAGTGGATATAAATATATATATATATATATATATATATATATATATATATATATATATATATATATATATAAATAATAAATATAAATATCATATCAAAAAAACTAGAACATATAGTCCATATGATAAACAGCGCTAGTAAAGGATAAGTGTCCAAAAGCACATAAATATATATATTTTATATATTTTATCATTGTTTTAATTACCTTGATAATTTTTGGGCTGTATTATCTTTACCCCTTATCTCCCTCTTGGCTGCAGAGTTGGAGGAGTGATATTCAGGACTAGCAGCCCAGCTCCTAGGCACCGAGAAGTGCAATTTTGGGCCATTTATTTTGCACCTTCTTCCTATATATATATATATATATATATATATATGTAGGAGACTGTATATATGTATTTATTGCTAGATCTAGCTACACTGGATGCAGTGGATATATATATATACAGGGGGTCCCCGACTTACGAACGCCCAAGTTACAAACTTCTCCTACTTACGACCCGGGCGCTGCGGGGACCCTCTGCCATTTTGGGTGGACCGTCTGCTGTTCTGCGCATGCGCAACCAGACGGAGCCTCGGGAAATGTCGTAAATGTCTGTAATTGTCCACGCATGCGCAGGACGGCATTCGACGGAACATCGGAAAACATCAGAAATGTCCCTAATTGCCGGTCTGCGCATGCGCGGCCGACTTACGAACATTTCCGATTTACAAACAGGAGGAAAGTCCCTAACAGGTTTCGTAACCTGGGGACCCCCTGTATGTGTCAAGGTGAATTACTGCGCTGTCTAAAGTGACCATCTATGCCAAACATAGAGTAATAAGAACTAATACGTGTGCTGCTGCAACTCTAATGTGAGATACACACATCAAAACAAATATAAACTAACCGAGCTGTGCTGCAAATTACTAAAAATCATATGAATCTTATATGGATAATAATAAATGAAATACACCATAAATTAGATAATAGTAAATGATGTGATATCAAAATCGTGAAAACAGTAATATATAAGGGAAAACAAAAACAAGTGCAAGTGAGTCCTTGAAATCCAACGTGATGTGACAAGACACTAATGGACCCAGATGGTAAATGTATGTCACAAAAACTCAAAGATGAACACCCTTCCAAATGTCCGTGTCACTAGAAGCTATGATGACAGAAATAGTGTGTCACACACTGGAAGTGATGGGATACAGTTCTACAAAAACACAGTTCTTCAATATTATGATTGCTGGTGACTTCAAACAGAAAACCACCCAAGAGGAAGTGATGAGATAGAAAGGGATCCTCCACCTCTAATATCAAAGCTGCTTACCAGCTGTATAGATCTCTTGTCAGGAGATCGTAACCGCTTGTGGCTAATTACCCCAGCCCTGGGTCTCTTATTGGAATACTGCTGACACTCCTGGGTCCTCTGCATCTGAGATACTCAGTTTTCCTCAAGGTTATTAATTCCCCATGTAAATATAAAGGCCACCATAGCGAAATACTTTCATGGATTTTATTGTAAACACAAGGATGTAAACTTACAGTTATGTAGTAGATTAAAAGCATGTGATAAAAAATTCAAGCCGGCCGGCTCTTTCTCCCCCTGTATAGCCTGTATATATATATATATATATATATATATATTAAATGCACTACAGCTCACTGAGTCACCTGCCTGCCTGACAGTATATTAGAAAAAGTACACCAGGAGCAGCCTGCAGTCAGGTCTAGCTACACTGGATACAGTGGATATATATATATATATATATATATATATATATATATATATATATATATATATACACAAGCCTGCATATATATATATTAAATGCACTGCAGCTCACTGAGTCACCTGCCTGCCTGACAGTATATTAGAAAAAGTACACCAGGAATGGCCTGCAGTCAGATCTAGTTACACTGGATACAGTGGATATATATATATATATATATATATATATATATATATATACACATACACAAGCCTGGATGTATATATATACTAAATACACTGCAGCTCACTGGATAATCTGCCTGCCTGCTCAATCTGAATTACACTCTCTCTCCTTTAACGCCAGTAACATACTACACAGGGCCGACGTGCAGGCGGCCTTATATAGTGTGGGGCGTGGACTTAAAGTGGTTGTAAACCCGGTAATTTTTTTTTTTTATAACAACCTGGAAGAGAAAGGCATAATGAGCTAATATGACTAGCATAATAGCTCATTATGCATCACTTACCTTAGGTCGGGGCCCCCGAAGCCGTCCTCGTCTCCCTCTTCAGCCGCATCCATCGCTGCGGCGATAGCCGGAAGGTTACTTCTGGGTATCGCCGCACCAGCCAATCACAGCGCCGCTCCGGGAAGTAGCCGATTTTGTGAATGGGATTAACCCCATGAATGCGCCGTTGTCTACAGCGCATGCGCCGTAGACAGCGGCGCCTGTCATTTTTAGTAAATATCTCCTAAACCGTGTAGGTTTAGGAGATATTTCTTGCACCTACAGGTAAGCCTTAACCACTTAACGACCGCCCACCGCCGATTTACGTCGGCAGAATGGCACGGACAGGCAGAATCACGTAGATCTACGTGATCGCCTTTGTGCAGTTGGGGGGTCCATCCGGACCCCCCTTCACTGCAGTGAGCGGCCGTTAAGTGTTCGGGAGCGATCAGGCATGAGGGGGCGGCCGCTCAATTCCGCCCCCCCTCGCGATCGCTCCCGGCCAATGAAAATGCTTCCTCCGCCATGTGATGTAAACAAGGCTGGAGGAAGTGATGTCATCTCCCTCGCCGCGGTCTTTCCGTTCCCGGCGCCGAGCAGAGAAGAAGCAGGTTAGTGCACCAACAGTCCACTGACACGTAGGTACACATAGGCACACAAATCACCCCCCAGTCACCCCCAGATCACCCCCCAGGTCACCCCAAAGCCCCCAATCACAGTGTCACTGATTGCAGTGATCATTTATTTTACTGATCACTGCATTTAGTGTCATCTGTGATTGTAAAAAGTTGCAGGGCAGTTAGGATTAGGCCCCTTTAGGTCCAGGGTAGCCCCCTAACCCCCCCTAATAAAGGTTTAACCCCTTGATCACCCCCCAGGTAACCCTTTCACCCCCTAACTTCAGCGTCACTAAGCGATTGTTTTTCCGATCGCTGTATTCGTGTCGCTGGTGTTTTAGATAGGCAGTTATTTTTTTTTAGGTTCGCCGCAGGTTTTTATTAGTGTCAGGTACCCCCATATATTATTTTAACCCCCTGATTGCCCCTAGAGTTAACCCTTTCACCAGTGATCGCCGTATAAGCGTCACTGGTGTCACTGGTTAGCCAGTAAGTTATTTAGTTATTTAGGTTACCCGTCAGGTTTTTATATAGTGTCAGGTACCCCCATATTTAACCTAATAAAGGTTTTAACCCCCTGATTGCCCCTAGTTAACCCTTTCACCAGTGATCACCATATAAAGGTTACGGGTGACGCTGGTTGATTAGTTTGCTTTTTATAGCATCAGGGCACCCGCCGTATATAACCCAATAAAGGTTTAACCCCCCTGATCGCCCGGCGGGTGAGATCAATTAGGTTTTAGCGCCAGAGAGGGTCTGCGTCGCCCCAGGCAGTGTTAGGTTAGTGACAGTAACGCTAACACCCACGCGCAAAGCATACACCCCCCTTAGTGGTATAGTATCTGATCAGATCTCATCAGATCTATACTAGCATCCCCAGCGGTTTAGGGTTCCCAAAAACGCAGTGTTAGCGGGATCAGCCCAGATACCTGCTAGCGCCTGCGTTTAGCCCCTCCGCCCAGCCCAGCCCAGCCCAGCCCACCCAAGTGCAGTATCGATCGATCACTGTCACTTACCAAACACAACACACATAACTGCAGCGTTCGCAGTGCTTGGTTTTTGGGGCCCTGTACGCGGCTAGGCTCCCAAAAAGTCCCACACATGTGGTATCCCCGTACTCAGGAAAAGCAGCAGAATGTATTTTGGGGTGCAATTCCACATATAACCATGGCATGTGTGAGCAATATATCATTTAGTGACAACTTTTTGTACATTTTTTTTTCTTTTTGTCATTATTCAATCATTTGGGACAAAAAAAAAAATATTCAATGGGGTCAACATGCCTCTCAGCAAATAGCTTGGGGTGTCTACTTTCCAAAATGGGGTCATTTGGGGGGGTTTTGTGCCATCTTGGCATTTTATGGCCTTCAAAACTGTGATAGGTAGTGAGGAGTGAAATCAAAAATTTATGCCCTTAGAAACCTTGAAGGCGGTGCTTGGTTTTTGGGGTCCCGTACGCGGCTAGGCTCCCAAAAAGTCCCACACATGTGGTATCCCCGTACTCAGGAGAAGCAGAAGAATGTATTTTGGGGTGTAATTTCACATATGCCCATGGCATGTGTGAGCAATATATCATTTAGAGACAACTTTGTGCAAAAAAAAAAAAGTGTCATATTCCCGCAACTTGTGGCAAAATATAAAATATTCCATGGACTGAACATGCCTCTCAGTAAATAGCTTGGGGTGTCTACTTTCCAAAATGGGGTCATTTGGGGGGGTTTTGTGCTATTTTGGCATTTTATGGCCTTCGAAACTGTGATAGGTAGTGAGGAGTGAAATCAAAAATTTGCGCCCTTAGAAATCCTGAAGGCGGTGCTTGGTTTCCGGGGTCCCGTACGTGGCTAGGCTCCTAAAAAGTCCCACACATGTGGTATCCCCGTACTCAGGAGAAGCAGCAGAATTTATTTTGGGGTGCAATTCCACATATAACCATGGCATGTGTGAGCAATATATCATTTAGTGACAACTTTTTGTAATTTTTTTTTTTTTTTTTGTCATTATTCAATCACTTGGGACAAAAAAAAAAAATATTCAATGGGCTCAACATGCCTCTCAGCAATTTCCTTGGGGTGTCTACTTTCCAAAATGGGGTCATTTGGGGGGGGTTTTGTACTGCCCTGCCATTTTAGCACCTCAAGAAATGAGATAGGCAGTCATAAATTTAAAGCTGTGTAAATTTCAGAAAATGTACCCTAGTTTGTAAACGCTATAACTTTTGCGCAAACCGATAAATATACGCTTATTGACATTTTTTTTACTAAAGACATGTGGCTGAATACATTTTGGCCTAAATGTATGACTAAAATTGAGTTTATTCGATTTTTCTTATAACAAAAAGTAGAAAATATCTTTTTTTTTCTAAATTTTCGTTCTTTTTCCATTTATATCGCAAAAAATAAAAATCGCAGAGGCAATCAAATACCATTAAAAGAAAGCTCTATTTGTGGGAAGAAAAGGACGCAAATTTCATTTGGGTACAACATTGCATGTCCGCACAATTTACAGTTAAAGCAGCGCAGTGCCGAATCCCAAAAACAGGCTTGGTCCTAATGGTCCGAAATGGTCCGGGGCTTAAGTGGTTAATCTAGGCTTACCTGTAGGTGCAAGTTGAAAAAGTGGGTTTACAACCACTTTAACCCCCTGAGCCATAATTGGATCATAGTGCATGCTTGGCAAATCATCAGACAGCAATGCACTGCAATGTTGCAGTGCACTATGGGCCGTGACGCGCCGCTCAAATTTGGCGCGAACGGCCCATAATGTTCGAATTTCGACGAACGGGCGAACAGGAGTTTGAGTTGAACTCATGTTCGACTCGAACAGAAAGCTCATCCCTATTAGAGAATGATCTGCTATCTCCCTGGGCCATAGTCAATAGGTAAGAGGCTTGCTCCTTGTCCTCTCCAGAGGCCCCTATCTTGGTTAGGTCTGTCACAAGGGAAAATACTGCAACTTTCCTTTTCACTGTGCAAATGTTTGTCATGTCTGCATATCCCCCCCCCCCCCCTACCAATAAACTGTGTGTTCACAAGTGTTTCTTCACACAGATAATCCACAGCAGACCAAAAATGGTGCATACAACTCAACACATGGTAGTTTTCGAAAGGTATGTTGGGGTGCCTGTCTGAATTAACAGCATTGCTGTGCATCAATATGAATTACCATACATTGTGGTAATGTACAGTAATGCCTGTGCTGCCGCAACCCCCTGGTGTGAATAGGCCTTAAAGTAAACTTTTCTGAGTTCAGCTAATAGGTAAAACATGCTATATTTCTGAGATGAGAAATGAAGGGAAAACTCCCTGGCAAAACAAACATAAAAAAAGCAAATTCCTTGCAATTTATGTGGTGGAGGGAGAGCCAGGGATATGCACCATATTACCAAAAGTATTGGGATGCCTGCCTTTACACGCACATGAACTTTAATGGCATCCCAGTCTTAGTCCATAGGGTTCAATATTGAGTTGGTCCAGACCTTTGCAGCTATAACAGCTTCAACTACTATGGAAGGCTGTCCACAAGGTTTAGGAGTGTGTCTATGGGAATCTTTGACCATTCTTCCAGGAGCACATTTGTGAGGTCAGGCACTGATGTGGAAGAGAAGGCCTGGCTTGCAGTCTCCGCTCTAACTCATCCCAAAGACTAAGGTCAGGACTCTGTCCAGTGATATAGAACAATACATTGCCCAGCAACAAAATGAAACCCATAATAAATGATCATCATCCCAAAAAAGAAAAAATGAAGTCATCCCCTAGGGACAAGAGCATGTGCAATCCACCCATGGCTGCCATATTTTGTCATATTTCCGGGGGCATTTTCTACTGATAAATGTCAGTTTATACATTGGCAGAACCCCGTTGATGGTCGATTCCAAGGAGGATAACATAGGAGGAGAGGGGGAAGCCCACTTAAAAAGTATCTATTTTTTTGCATAGTACAGCAGGTATGAGATCAGCAGTTTGGTATACCTAGGTGTCTTTTTATCAACATGTATACCCAGCAGTGCCAATTCAGATGTACAAGGGAGGGACAGCTGCAGACGGGAGTTAATTAAATCGAAAACCGCCATCCAGAACCGTGACATCCTTGGACAGAGACTACGAGCCAGGCCTTCTCCTCCAACATCAGTGTTTGACCTCACAAATGCGCTTCTGGAAGAATAGTCAAACATTCCCATACACACTCAGGTCCGGACTGGCCTACCGGGATACCGGCAAATTTCCTGATAGGCCGCCTGCCCTGGGGGCGCTTTGAGTTGTGGCTGCAGTGCTTCCCTCTCTCATGCTCCTGTGTATCACGGAGCTGACTGGGTCTGTGTTCGGCGGCGGTGCTGTAACAAGGTCCGCCCCCCTAGACCAGCTTGTGTGATAGTAGATAGGATCATTGTTCCACCTATCACAAGAGCCAGCTTAGGGGGCGGGACCTTGTTACAGCGCCGCCGCCGAACACAGACCCAGCCAGCTCCGTGATACACAGGAGGAGATGCCCACCCGTACAGCCCGCCCTGTGTGCCTGGATAGGAGGATCGGCAGGGGGGGGCGCGCATATAGAGGAAATTAGCTTTCTATATTCCTCCATGCAGCCGCTGAATACTTGTAGGAGGAAGAGGAGGAGAACCAAGCATTCAGCAGCTGCATGGAGGAATATAGAAAGCTTAATTCCTCTATATGCAGCTGCCCCTGCTTCTCCTCCTATCCAACTTCTTTTGCTGGCCCCTCCCAGTTCTCCTTGTGCTCCCTGGCTCCCCCACCACACTCTCCAGCCCCCTCCCCCACAGTTCTCTCCACCCCTTATTTTTCTGCCCCCCCCCATCCTTCTCCAGCCTCCATCCCAGTGCTCTCCACTCCCCCCCCAGTGCTCTCCACTCCCCCCAGTGCTCTCCACCCCTGTTCTTTCTCCCCCCTGTGCTCTCCAGCTCTCCCCATCACTCTCCAGACCCCACCCCTGTGTTCTCCACTCCCCCCAGTGCTCTCCGCCCCCCACAGTGCTCTCCAGCCCCCTGTGCTCCCTACCCCTGTTCTTTCTGCCCCCCGGTGCTCTCAAGCTCCACCCGTCGCTCTCCAGCCCCCCAGTGCTCTCCGTCCCCCGTGCTCTCCACCCCTGTTCTTTTTGGCTCCCCCTCCAGTGCTCTCGAGCTCCCCCCAGCACTCTCCGCTCCCCACCCCTGTACTCTCCACTCCCCCCTGTACTTTGCCCACAGCCATGTGCTCTGCAACCCCGCCAGTGCTCTCCACTACCCCCTGCATTTTGCCCCCACCCATGTGCTCTCCAACCCTGCCAGTGCTCTCCGCCCCCCATAGTGCTCTCCAGCCCCCGTGCTCTCCACCCATGTTCTTTCCGCCCCCCTGCTCTCCAGATCCTTCTCCAGCCACCATTCCAGTGCTCTCCACTCCCCCCAGTGCTCTCCACCCCTGTTCTTTCTCCCCACAGTGCTCTCCAGCTGTCCCCATCACTCTCTAGCACCCACCCCTGTGCTCTCCACTCCCCCCAGTGCTCTCCAGCTCTCCCCATCACTCTCCAGCCCCCACCCCTGTGCTTTCCACTCCCGCCAGTGCTCTCCACCCCTGTTCTTTCTCCCCCCAGTGCTCTCCAGCTCTCCCCATCACTCTCCAGCCACCACCCTGTGCTTTCCACTCCCCCAATGCTCTCCACCCGTTCTTTATCCCCCCAGTGCTCTCCAGCTCTCCCCATCACTCTCCAGCCCCACCCCTGTGCTCTCCACTCCCCCCAGTGCTCTCCACCTCTATTCTTTCTCCCCCCCAGTGCTCTCCAGCTCTCCCCATCACTCTCCAGCCCCCACCCCTGTGCTCTCCACTCCCCCCAGTGCTCTCCACCCTTGTTCTTTCTCCCCCCAGTGCTCTCCAGCTCTCCCCATCACTGTCCATACCCCACCCCTGTGCTCTCCACTCCCCCCAGTGCTCTCCACCCCCCACAGTGTTTTCCAGCCCCCCGTGCTCCCCACCCCTGTTCTTTCTGGCCCCCGATGCTCTCAAGCTCCACCCATCACTTTTCCGCCCCCATGCTCTCCACCCCTGTTCTTTTTGGCTCCCCCCAGTGCTCTCAAGCTCCCCCTCAGCACTCTCCACTCTCCACCCCTGTACTTTCTACTCCCCCTGTATTTTGCCCACAGCCATGTGCTCTCCAACCCCGCCAGTGCTCTCCGCTCCCCCCTGCATTTTGCCCCCACCCATGTGCTCTCCAACCCCGCCAGTGCTCTCCGCCCCCCATAGTGCTCTCCACCCCCGTGCTTTCCACCCCTGTTCTTTCTAGCCCCCCCAGTGCTCTCATGCTCCCCCCAGTGCTCTCCCCCCCACACTCTTAGCCCCCTCAGTGCTCTCCAGCCCCCCCAGTGCTCTCAGCCTCCCATGCTCTCCACCCCTGTTCTTTTTGTCTCCCCCCAGTGCTCTCAAGCTCCCCCCCCAGCGCTCTCCGCTCCCCACCCTTGTGATCTTCACTTCCCCTGCTCTTTGTCCCCACCCATGTGCTCTCCAACCCTGCCAGTGCTCTCCGCTCCCCCTTCTCTCCAGCTCCCACCCAGTGCTCTCCACTTCCCCAGGACCAGAGGACAGGCTGACAGGGGCCGGAAAATGAGGATGGCTGAAGGTGCAGGTGTCCAGGGACCACTCCATCTCACAGAAGACAGATCCTCTGGAAGGAGCACTGTCCCCATTCAAAACAAGAACGGGCCCTGCCTGCTGCTGGCCATCATGGATATCCTGCTGGCATGGAAGGTACCATACCAAGCATCAACAACACACCTTCCCACAGACAGGGACTGCAGACTGGGAGATGGGGCACAGGAGGGGCTGCAATGATGGGCACAGTGAGGCTGTATTCGTGGGCACAGTGCGGCTGCATTCACGGGCACAGTGAGACTGCATTCATGGGCACAGTAAAGCTGCATTTGATGGACACAGTGATGCTGCATTGATGGGCACATTGAGGCTGCATTAATGGTCACAGTGAGGCTGCAATGATGGGCACAGTGAGGCTGCAATGGTGGGCATAGTGAGGCTGCAATGGTGGGTACAGTGAGGCTCCATTTATGGGCACAGTGAGACTGCATTCACAGGCACAGTAAAGCTGCATTGATGAGCACAGTGAGGCTGCATTGATGGGCACAGTGAGGCTGCATTGATGGGCACAGTGAGGCTGCATTGATGGGCACAGTGAGGCTGAATTTTATGGGCACTTGTGAGGCTGTATTGAGCTCTTGTATCATGTTTGCAGTCTCTGACCATCTCCTGTATCATGTCTGCAGTCTCTGAGGGAGTCTGGAGAGGAGAAAAGAGTGGGAGCACCGCCGGGATGGAGGTCATGGGAGAATTTAGACGTGTGTGGACTGTGGTGAGGAGACTATAGGATAAAACCAGAGCCACCGCGCTGGAGCCAACTGACTGAGCCATGCACGGTGCACCTCAGAGGAGGTCAGTTACAACATGTATGGTTTTCCCTTTCATGAACAAGAAAATAATGACGTTATGCTGTTGCGCTGGTATAATAATGCTATGGGGCTGGTATGACATTTTTTCCAGCGCTGGATTTTATTCCCAGTCCGGCTCTGGACACACTCCTAAACCATGTGGACTGCCTTCCCAGAAGAGTTGAAGCTGTTATAGCTGCAAAGGGTTGGCCAACTCAATATTGAACCCTACGGACTAAGACTGGAATGCCATTAAAATTCATGTGCATGGCAGGCTTTTGGTAATATAGTGTATGTTCTATGTCTTGCTGTTGTATTTTTTTCAGACATCTGCACAGAACTGCAAGTCAAAGTATAGCACCTGAAACAGGGGTTCACATTATTATTGTTGCGCAACCGAGAATATAATTTTTTTGTATGTGGTTTGAAAAATATTTTAGCATATTGCTGGTCCTGGGTAATTTTAATGACATAAACATAATAGAATGTTCCACTGCTCATTCTAACTTAGTTTTGTAGCTAGAATTTTCACATTTGTTTGACATGTTAGGGTTAGAAAATTGCAGAGTGTCCACAATTTTGTCTGGCAATGATTGTTAATCATTGCAATTTTCTTGAGAGACCAACAAATGTACCTGGAAATCAGATGAAAATTGCAAACCATCTGTATTAATAAAAGAGACAGCAGTGAAAAGCCTTTCATTTACATCTGTAATAAGCCTATTGTTTTTCTAGTTGATCTGATCTAATTATTACATACAAAAAAAAAATCTTTCTTTGGGTATATAATTTTCTTACAGAACTGCTAAGTTGAGTGTTACAAGTGATTGCTGGTTATAAAGAAAATGAATAAACTAGAAAATAACCATCATTGAAATGTTCTAATATATGTTTACATAAATGCACATGTGTATTGTCGTTATGAAATTATGTTACTGCATTACATATGTCATTAGAAAACTGAAAAAAATGATAATATTGTCTGGAGAGGAAGATAGCCTTGTCTGATTTTTCTGTTCAAGACAATAAACACATTAAAAGAATATGGCATAATTAATTTTTATTATTATTTTTTTATTATTATATCTACTCTTGAGCGAGATTAATCTCTGCTTGAGCGAGATTAAACTGTTAATTGTTTTATTTCCATTACTGTAAAGAATGTACTTTTTGCTTGTAATCAAATATTTAAATTCTTATGAACAGGGATTAGCTTAACATACTTTTTTTAGGTGAGTTCACAGAACTTAAAATTCAGGTGGCAAATCTGAATGCCATTCAAATCAATGGGCGCTGATTGTTTTAAAACTGTAATGGCCATTTTTCAGGTTAATAGGCAAGGGATTGTAAAACAAATGGAATGGGGGTTGGGCACTGTCCTAGGAAAAATATACCAAAGCAAAAAATAAAATAAAAATTCTGTTTGGTAAGGAGCAATGATTTTATTAGTGCTTTACGGTCAACATTAAAAATGCAAAATGGCATTAACTACTTCATCTCTTTAAACATACATAGTTTGTCCAGAGAGCAAAGGGTCAAGCACAACCTCATGGCTGTATTAGCAGCCTTAAGTGTCTGCTCCATTTCATCAGCTGGCTCCTGGCTGCAAAGTAAAACATTTCCGGGCAGCTCACTTTTACATTGTATGCCTTGGTTAGCGGGCTATATCACCCTCCCAGGACCACATTAGAAGGTTTCAGGATGATGAGTGGGAGGAGACCAAGGACCATTAATTCCGCTATCTGCTCTGCAGTGAATGAGGCCAAAGAAACAATTATTTTTTTCACTTCCGTTTTCAAAGCTGTAACAGACAGGGAAGCAGCTAACAAAGCATGATATGTGTTTTGTAAGCTGCTTTAGAGTTTGGTCTGATAGAATCCCAAAGTACCTGTCTGGCACCCCTGCGTGCGTGTCCCTGTCATGTATTCCTGGCTCCACTTGCCCATCTGCGGGCCCAGGACAGACATGGCGGGTGCCAGTGGGTAGAGGGGAGTGAGTAGAGTAGACACACATCTGCTCTCCTCCCCTTCTTGCTGTGACCCAGAAAGCAGTATGTATGATGGCACTTCCAGGTCAGCTTCTCAGTATCCCCGGCTGACATTGCCAGGAAGGGATGTATTTCAAATGTGATCTGCATTGCAATACATTCAGTGGAGCCCAGATGAGACATGCAGGGCCTTTTAGACCCTGCATGTCTTATTTAGGAGAGCCTGTCACCTAAAAATCATCACATAGGGGACTTTTTGTCCCATATGCGATAAAAAAAAAGTTAAGCAAAAGAATGTAATTTCATATTTTACATCCATATTACATCCAAAAAAAAATTAAGCGACAAAAAAAGGTCATATTTTACATCCATAATTACATCCAAGCACATAAAATCCACCCCAAAAAAATGTTGAGCCCCCCCACCCCACCCTCACATAAAGGCAGGCGTTGGGGGAGCCTATGCATGAAAACGTCAATTGCGTACATATGTTACATATCGCCGCGTACGCTGGAGTGAGAGCAAAAATTCTAGCACAAAACTTCTTCTGTAACACCAAACTGATGACCTATAGGGGGCTTTTGAAGCATGGCATATGGAAAATATAGGGTACTGAAGTTTGTCACCATTTCACGGGTGCACACAAATTTAAGGTTTGACATGTTGGCTATCTATTTCCTCGGGGCAACCTTGTCTTTTATATTTGTATAGTTTGTTGTGTTTGTTTGCCCTAAAATTCACATTAGTTTGTTTTGTTTTTTTACTGAAATTTTTCATTTCTTAGGCCTTTGCAGTATTATCAAGTGACATAAAAAATTTAGACGAAAGACAAACAATGTTCTCAGCACTACCCTTTCCTTTTAATGCCTAAAATATACCAATTCATTAATTCAAAGAAGGAGTATTGTTCATAAAATATTATAGTGTACTGTCCATAAATGTCCATGATGTAGGGTTAAAAAACGTAGCCTGGAAATGTTTGAAACAGGTAACTGTATTCCAAGAGGGATGCAAGGCTGCTGTGTCCAAAGAAGGGCTGGGAGACCCACGCTGCAAGAGAAGACCTCAAGCTGTCAACCTCAGAGAGGAATAGCCAATCAGGACGCGATTCGGCAGCAAGCCATGCCTCCTTCCTCAGCCAATAAAGCAGCGGCATGGACTGACAGCTTTACCGGGGGCAGGACACCATTGTACAGAGCTTTCACCAGTCTCACGCTTGTTTTATTGTTACCTTCGTGAGTGGAAAATTGTAGGTATTTATTATTTTATGATTAAAACTGTATTTAACAAGGGGGCCTCCAGATCCCGGCTCCCCACCCTATGTGGATGAGTATGGGGTACATATTGCTGGGTCGTCTCCGATGTCTTCTCCCCTGTTCTTCTTCCGATGTTGACTCAACGCTCTCTCCTGCTCTAATGCTGGGTGTGCGGTGTGCCACTACTTATATTGACATAGGGTGGGGTCACCAGGTGATGTCATATAGAGGCCCCGCCCCTAATTATGTCACCTCCATAATTAAAATCTGTAGATATGTGACATTTACCACCTCCCAACTTCGCTATAGCCAAAATACGGCTACAGCACAGTTGTCCTGTTCTGAGAGGGCATCCATGGATGTCCTTCCTACACCATGCCCCCAGCATGTCCCCTGGGGTATGTTATGTGACCCCTGTCTACTTTGGTCACAGCTAATCACAGATGGGGGGTAAAGGGCCATTCACAGCCGCTCTTTACCATGTGATTAGCTGTGTCCAAATAACACCTGATCACATGTAAACAAACTTGCTGGTTATTGGCATTTCTTTCCTCATCCGCTGTCACAATGTGAGGAGAGGAGAGCTGGTAACTGCCAAGTGTGACAGGGGACACTGACACTGGTAATCAGGGCACTGATTATCAGCCCCAACCGTGCCTATCAGTGCCCATCAGTGCTGCCTATCAGTGCCCATCGGTGCCTCCTCATCAGTACCCATCAGTGCCTCCTCATCAGTACCCACCATTACCCATAAGTGCTCACTCATCAGTGGTGCCTCATCAGTGTTCACCAGTGCCACCTCATAAGGGTTTATATGTGCAGCCTATTAGTGCCCATAAGTGCAGCCTTATCAGCAAAATATTATAACAGAGACTTTAGCAAAAATAAAAAACCCATTGGTGATTAAATACCACCAAAATAAAACTGTTTCGAAAAAGTTAGGAAAATGTTATATGGGTACCGTGTTGCATGACCACTGAAAATTGGCCTGGGCAGGAAGGGGGTGAAAGTGCCCAGTATTGAAGTGGTTAAGATGGGATTCTACAGGGGGGCGTGGCTTGCGCGTGCATGGAGATGACCGCTTAAGCAGTGAGCTCCGCCATCCAGACCGGACAATCAGCGACTATCGAGCACTGACTACCCGCTACTCTGCCCCACAGCACAGCAATCGTACCTGCCAGGCTGCGCCGTCATGTTGTCCCGCAAACGCATCCAGGATAGAGGCTTAAAACGCCTGGAATCCTTCTCCTTCCAGCCCCGCCAGCGAAACCAAGGTGGCGGCGCCGGACCCTCAGCGCACCACTCTCTGCAGCTCTCGGACCCCCCGGGGGGCCATCCACAGAACATACCAGCTGGAAATCATTCCTCCCTCCCTTTTGATACCTCTCCTGCAACCCCGGTGTCCCAGAGCCCGGCGAAATCGAGGATGCGGATGGATCTCTCGGACCAGGCCTCAATCACAGTGAGTACAGGCCTGCATAATAACTCTACTGTTTCATCATTACAATCCTCCATAGCACAATTCCCAACATCAGGACAACCGGTGCTAGACACCACTATGAAAGACATGCTCCTATCGCTGCAGTCTTCTCTCATGTCCAACTTCTCATCCCTGATTAATACTTTCTCACTAGAAATGAAACACATGGACAATAGGGTGCAATGTGTGGAAAACAAAATGGAGGAATGTACTGACACTGTTAATGAATTAGTGGTTGCATACAATGATCAGAAAGAGGAATCTCTCTGGATCAAAGCGAAATTAGCGGACCTCGAGGACCGTTCCAGACGCAATAACCTTAAAATACGCGGAATCCCTGAGTCCGTTCAACCTACAGAATTGCGCAATTATGCCACCGCTATGTTTTCCAGCATGCTCCCGGAGCTCTCCCCGATTGAGCTTACGATTGATCGTATACACAGGCTGCCTAAACCACGCCACCTGGAAGCAGAGGTACCCCGAGATGTACTTCTGCGAGTACATTTTTTCCAAGCGAAAGAACAGATACTTATGAAAGCTAGAGAACTGTCACCACTCCCTGCACCATACTCTGATATACAACTGTTTGCAGACCTATCTCAACATACACTCCAAATGCGTCGGCAACTTAAAACTATCACTAAGGCGATGAACAATCACAAAATTATATACAAATGGCGCCACCCAGCGACCATCTTGGTCACTTACAACGGTATTCCTCACATCATCTCCACCCTGGAAGGGGGCTTGAAACTACTTAAAGCATGGGGAATCCTACCAGATCCTCCCCTCAACCAAACTGACGATGACCAAACCCGTTCACCTTTGTACGTAACAGGGAGAACCGCAGAAACAACCAACGTTGATCTACTAGCTCAAATTGCATCATTATGCGACTACCTTAGTCCGGTCTGGTCATGCGCTTAACACCAGCTTACTGAACTTACCCTCATTAGTTGTCAGTTGCTCTGAGGAGCTGGTTCATGCTGACACACCTGTGAGCTTAGTTTGTTCACTTAGTCTTTACTAAAAAGCGGGGTCTATTTTTTTTTTCTTCCTGACCCTGTTGTTTTTTTGGTTTTTTTGTGTTGTTTTTCTTTCTTTTTGATTGCGCTTCTGCAAGTGCCTTCACCTGCTTCAGACATCTACAGTTCGTTCACACATGAAGTTTGTTGATCTTCAAATCTAACTTGTTTTATTCCTCTATAGATCCAAGGACTGAATTTACTGCTTCCTTCTCAAATCTCCAACAGAACTATTCTCGCCCACATCGACCGGTGGATTGATTATTCCTCCTTCATTCTTCCACAACTGTAAGTAGTTGCTTCACGGACTCACCACACCTCCATTCAGCATGGGGATCACTATCCTATCACTCAATGCGAATGGACTAAACCACCCAGCAAAAAGGTCCTCCCTATGGAAATCAGCCATTACCCAGAACTGTGACATTCTTTGCGTACAGGAGACGCACTTTGCTGTGACTTCCTCTCCTGCCTGCCAACACAAACAATTCCCCCATGTGTTTCGCTCCTCCTTTGGTAAAAAACAACGCGGAGTAATGATAGCGATTCACCCTGCAGAACTGTGTCACTGACCCGGAAGGGCGATATATTATTCTAATTTGCACAATCAACAATATCTCCTTTACCCTGGTCTCCATTTATGCCCCAAACCATGGCCAAATGACTTTTCTCAGGAAGACACTACGGGCTGCCCGTAAGATCCAACAAGGACATTTGCTCATTTGTGGGGACTTTAATATGGTACCGAACAACTCAATAGACTCCACTGCGGGGTCTCACAGAAATACCTCTCCTTTAGATCCGTTTATTAGTTCCAATAATCTATTTGACGTGTGGAGGTGTTGTCATGCGAGCGAGAGGGATTTCACGTTCCTTTCGCCGTGTCACAATACCTACTCACGGATTGATTTATTCCTAACTGACAGTCGGTTACTGCATAAAATTTCAAACTCTACCATTCATACCACCACCTGGTCAGATCATGCCCCCATTAGCATTACCATATCTGACGACTCTTGTCAACCCAATAACTTTATTTGGAGAGTCAATAACTATCTCCTAACTACACCACTCTATTCTACCCATATTGAGCGCCAATTGGAAGAGTACTTTTCAATCAATCAGGCATCGGTATCTGACCCGCTGGTGATATGGAACGCACACAAGGCAGTCATGCGAGGGGTGTTCATCCAAATGGGAGCTAGAGCCAAAAAAAAAAGGACCCAACGGTTAGATGAACTCACAGCTGAGATAGCCAAATCCGAATCACTGAATAAATCCAACCCATCACCACTTCTCCAATCTAAAATATTCACCCTTCGCCACAAGCTAAGGGCCCTTTTACTTGAAAAATGTGCTAAATCATACAGAATTCTCAAAGCCACTTCATACACTACAGGGAACAAGGCAGGAAAGGCAATGTCCCTTCGAGTTAAGGGTCATAGAACCAAAACAAAAATCCCGTACATACATCACCCTCACACGAACGAAAAACTTCTTAAACCCCAAGACATAGCGAACTCCTTTAGTACCTACTATGAGGATCTATACAACCTCAAGGATGATGCCTCCACTACCCAACCCTCCCAGGCGGGGATTGAATCCTTCCTAGGAGGTTTGAATCTCCCGACTGTGTCCCCCCAACAACTTGAGAAATTAAATACTCCCTGCACAGCTGAGGAAATACTTGCAATAATACATAATCTGCCTAACTCCAAATTCCCTGGCCCTGACGGCTTCACTGGGGAATATTATAAGAAGTTCAAGCATGTATTAGCTCCCACTCTGTGCCAACTGTTCAACCTAACAGCAACTTCAGCCTCTTTCCCTACTGATATGCTCAATGCCATGATTATAACCCTCCCTAAACCTGGCAAAGATCCCACATCTCCAAAAAACTTCCGACCCATTTCACTGCTCAACCTTGATTTAAAAATTTACGCCAAACTGATAGCCAACAGACTAGAGGACATACTCCCTTCCCTTATATCAATAGACCAATCAGGATTCACTAAAGGACGCCAAGCGTAGGACGCCACTAGAAGGATAATCAATATCATACATCATGTAGAAACGCAAAAAATCCCAGCCCTTCTATTATCACTAGATGCCGAAAAGGCCTTCGATAGGGTCCACTGGGGATATATATCGGAGGTTCTATACAAGTTCGGTATTACGGGTACGATACACAATGCCATAATGGCCCTATACTCCAATCCTTCGGCCAAAGTATTTTCTGCAGACACCCTTTCCTTTCCATTCCAAATTACCAATGGCACAAGAAAAGGCTGCCCACTCTCACCCATTATATTCAACCTAGTCATGGAACCCCTTGCCGAACAAATCAGAAATAACAGCGGAATCTCAGGTATACCCATTGCTGGTTTAGACCATAAGATAAGTTTGTTTGCAGACGACGTGATCCTCATGATCACGGACCCTGACAGATCTCTTCCTGAGGTCCAGAGGACGCTAGCCTGGTTTAGTGAAGTATCATACTACAAAGTCAATGAAACTAAATCATACGTGCTCAACTTAGGTCTGGACACGCCCACAGAAAACCAACTCAAAATGAAATTTCCATACACTTGGGCTAAAAATAGCATAACTTACTTGGGCATCCAGCTGACTACTACAACAAAAGCACTATTTGCTTCTAACTATTTACCAATCAGATCCACTCTTCAAACGGATCTCGCCAGGCTGGCATCCTTTGAATTCTCGTGGATGGGTCGATTGGCAGCATTTAAAATGTTCCATCTTCCCCAAATCTTGTACCTATTTAGAACTATACCAATTCCTATACCTCTTTACTACTTCAAATCATTGCAATCAATCCTGACCAAATTTCTTTGGAAAGGCAAAAAAGCTAGATGCAGCCATGCTCAACTAATCAAACATTGCTTAGCAGGAGGGACTGGTTCTGTTGACTTTCAGGATTACTACATGGCATCTATACTCACACAAGCTAAGGAATGGTTTCTAGAATCCCCCCCAACCACGTTGTGGGGGAAGATAGAAGCATCTATGATACCAGGAGGCAATTTAGCTTCTTGGCTATTCATCTCACCACTAAGGACAAGGCCCCACATCCACGTCTCACCGACCATGAAGGCGACTAGCAAGGTTTGGTCCAGATTCACACAGCTCTCAGCACTCTACCCCAATCAAGCGACCATCCCCGTCACCATAGACTCCCTGACCCACATACTAGAAACAGCCTCCTACACACATTGGAAACACAAGGGCATTATATATATCTCAGATCTACTGGATAATAATCGCATAAAATCCTTTACCAAACTTCAGAAAGAATACCAACTCTCACACTCTGATTGGTTCTTATACGCACGCACCCATAATTGCCTCACTTCACTTAAAACATGGACATGGAAAATACCCCAAATAGCGTGGATTTTTTTTAGATCCCCTGCACATCATCGGAGGGGAATTTCTAGGTTCTGTTCTTTACTACAACAAAAATCCACCTTCACTACTTCCACAGCACTATTGCGCTGGGAAAATGATTTAGGACAACAATTCACAATTCTACAATGGGAAACAGCGTGTAAATCCACATACAAAGCTACTTGCTGCTCAACATTGTGGGAACTTGCGTTCAAACTGACGTACCGTTGGTACTTGACTCCTGACAGATTATCCAAATTTAACTCATCACTCCCTAGCACATGTTGGAGGAACTGCGGACAAAAAGGTGATCTATTGCATACATTTTGGAAATGTTCCAAACTTAAACATTATTGGTACTCCGTTTTCCAATTAATCTTTGAGGTCACTCGTTTGTCAATCATAGCCTCACCATCCTTAGCCCTACTATCCCTGGAAATAGAAAAAATCCCAAATCCATCAAAACACATTATAATTCACATACTACTAGCAGCTCGCCTTAGTATAACCCGTAAGTGGAAAGACCCAATTCCCCCTACGATTAAAGATGTAGTTCAAACCACTCATGAACACTTTACACACGAAACTTCCCTAGCACTAAAGCAGAATAGTAAAATGAAGATTGCCCAACTATGGGAACTGTGGAAAGAATGGATTAAATCTCCCGGTCTCACAACAGCGTTCACTCTTTAACTTGGTTTGATAACTTGTCTGTTAATATGTGGGTACAGAGAGCACTTGACAAAGGGGGGGGAGGGTGGTCAACACGCGAGCACAGTTTTGCTCCCTATAAGGGGTGCTTAAGTGGGGTCTCCCCTCTCCACCCTAACTTACATGAATAGCTTTACCTGTCCTCTGTACCAACCACCACCTTGGTACTAGACTTTGATCAATGCACTGTTTGCGGATGAACCCATAATACTTATGTAACGACAGACAGCATATTATTGATTGTATTCTTTGTGTACAATCCAAATCTTATGTGGACGGACATGTTACATATGTAGGCACTTTCTTATATTCTTATATTTTTTGTTTATGACTCTGTAACATTTGAAATATGCCAATAAAAATCTATTGAGGAAAAAAAAGATGGGATTCTACAGAACATATAGCATAATTCAGAAGGTGTATGAATATTTACATTTATGATGTTCAGACATGGTAGAATAGCATACATTTAGGATATTATACTTTGGTGGGTTTTATCCAAATTTATAAAAGTAATGAGTGAAATTTATCAATGTAGTTGTAATCTGAATTTTGTTGTATCGTTTTTTTTAAATAATTGCTGAGAAATATGACATATGGATGTGAAGATCTTTCTGCCTATATGACCAAGACACTGACAAAATGTCTACTGCTGTTTTTTCTGGAAAGATCATTTTTTGTAATTGTATTTTTATTGAGGATTTTCAAACAGAAAAAATAATACAGGAATATTAACAGGAAGACTGAGCAAATAGCAGTCGTCACCGCAGGTGGCGCAAGTATAATATTACAGCAATCATAAATGTCTACATTAAATGTAGAAATCGTGGAATGTCACATATATAAACAATGTAGTTCAAGCATATCAGAGATTGATATGATATCTCAAAGAGAAACAAAGATAATCTACAAAGGCATAAGATTTACAAGAAAGGCACACCAACCATGAGTATCCTAAACACATTACAAAAGAAACAGAAGCAAAATAATAATATGTGTGTCTGAAGAGAAGCAAGTGAAGGAGCTAGGAGTCAGAGAGGACCCATTCAAGGCAAAATTTAGAGTGATCCCAGGCATCCCAAGCTTTTGTAAAGTTTACTAAAGAATCTTCAACAACAGCCGTAAGGTGTTCGATCCTACGAATTCCAGCTATGGTGGATAATGGCTGTGAGTGTGTAGGGTTAGCTGGGAATAACCAACAAGAAGGGATTACTCTTTTTGCGGCCAACAAAACAAAGGCCATCAGCCTCTTAGTATGTTTAGGGGTACCTAGATAAGGTAAGCCTAGCAAATAGTATAAGGGATCTAAAGGGAGATCTTTTCCAAGAAGGTTTAGCAGGAGCTTTTAAACATAAGACCAAAAAAGGTTTAATGGGACAATCCCAAAATATGTGATAATGAGTACCCACATCCATGTGGCATCGTCAACATTGAGTAGAAACTGAAGGATTACGTGCATGTAAAACAGGTCTTATACCAAAATAGGAGGAACTTATAGGCAGTGTCTCTGCACCATGCACCTTGAAATTTTGGAAGTGGATTGTAGGATGGTCAAGAACATTGGCCCATTTACACATGTAAGTGTGGCTGGTCTCCGACAGTGGAACTGATTCATGCAAGATTTTATAAATGGATGAGATTAAGTGTGGTGCATATGGGCCTTGAGCCCATAAACATTCAAAACTAATGGGGTTGTCAAGGGCTAAAGAAGGGGATTTCAAAGAAAATAAATGTTTAATTTGGAGGTATGTAAAAAAAATAGCTTGGAGACATATTTATTTTGGATATTAACAAAAGATCAGAGTATGCGGGTAAGTGGATGTACTAAATTACGTTATTGGAAAACACCACCGCCTTAACCACCACCAGGGAAACATTCGACAATATGATAAACTACAGTATCTGGCATATCTGGGTTAAAGAGTATGTTTGGCAAAAGAAGGGCAAGGGGAAGAGAGAGAGTACCGCTTAACAAGTGTGTTCCACACAAAAAGTTTTAACAGCCTTGGAGCAAGACAAAGTTGTCGCAGTTGAGGCATTGACTTGTGAGGGGGAGACCAAATCATAGAGCAGGTATGTACTGGGCATGTAATTCCCATTTTGATCTCAGACCCCCTATTAGGAGCATTACAGCCCTCAAATGTGTTGCATAATAATATTTAACGATGTCTGATGCCCCCAAACCCCCTCTAGATCATAAGGCATGAACACAGTCCCATCATTCCCTGGGACTGTGACATCATACGGGGGCGGGGTCAGTGGGTGGCATCACCCGGTGACCACGCCCCATGCCAATATAAGTGGGTGCGCTCCGCGGACAGAGCATTGTAGCGGCGGACAGAGACGTGGCAACATCGGACAGAGAGAAGAGGGAAGAAGACGACGATGAAGACCGGGACCCCGCTAGCAAAAGAGCTTAAAGAAGGTAGCGGGGCGCCCAGCAGAAGGCAGAAAGAACCGGAGATCGCGGAGAAGGTACCGGAGAGTGGGAGAAGAACCGGAGACGACATCGGAGAACAGAACAAGAGACCCCCCTGAAGTCAAAAGAAGACGACGATGAAGACCGGGACCCCGCTAGCAAAAGAGCTGGAAGAAGATAGCAGGTGCCCGGCAGAAAGACCCCCGAAGTCGGAAGAAGACGACGAGGAAGACCGGGACCCCGCTAGCAAAAGAGCTGGAAGAAGATAGCGGGGCGCCCGGCAGAAAGACCCCCGAAGACGACAAGGAAGACCGGGACCCCGCTAGCAAAAGAGCTGGAAGAAGATAGCGGGGCGCCCGGTAGAAAGACCCCTGGAGCTGCCTAATAAATTACTTTAAAAACCTGTGTTGTGTTTTTTATTGACTTTTTTGCCACCAGGTGAATGGGTAGGGGTACGATGTACCCCATACTCATTCACATAGGGTGGGGGGCCGACATCTGGGGCCCCCTTATTAGAGGGGGCTCCCGGATTCCGATAAGCCCCCTGCCCGCAGACCCTGACAACCAACGGCCAGGGTTGTCGGGAAGAGGCCCTTGTCCCCATCAACATGGGGGCAGGGTGCTTTTGGGTGGGGGGGCTGCAGGTCGCCCCCCTGCCCCAAAGCACCAAACCCCCCATGTTGAGGGCATGCGGCCTGGTACGGTTCAGGAGGGAGGGGGGCGCTCTCTCGTCCCCCCTCTTTTCCTGCGGCCTGCCAGGTTGCGTGCTTGGATAAGGGTCTGGTTTGGATTTTGGGGGGACCCCCACGCCGTTTTTTTGGCTTAGGGGGTTCCCCTTAAAATCCATACCAGACCTAAGGGCCTGGTATGCTCCTGGAGGGGAACCCATGCTGTTTTTTTAATTAAAATTTGGCGTGGTGTTCCCCTTCATGATTCATACCAAACACGGGACAGCGAGCGCGAGGCTGCCGAGAACCAGCGCGATGCTATCGCGCTGGAGACATTCTCGGCCCATTTTTGGGGAAATTTATTATAGCAAAAAGTAGAAAATATTGCATTTTTTTAAATTATCGTTCTATTTTTGTTTATAGCTCAAAAAATAAAAACCGCAGCGGTGATCAAATACCACCAAAAGAAAGCTCTATTTGTGGGAAAAAGAAAGTAAATTTTGTCTGGGAGCCACGTCGCAAGACCGCGCAATTGTCAGTTAAAGCGGCGCAGTGCCGAATCACAAAAAGGGGCCTGGTCTTTGGCCAGACAAATGGTCCGGGGCTGAAGTGGTTAAAGATCTCCTCAACATCCCTATATTGACAATGAAAATCTGAAATAAATCCCTATTGTTGTGGGTTATTATCATTCTTAACCACTTAAAGACCGGCTCACGACCAAATACGTCGGCAGAATGGCACGGCTGGGCAAAGTGACGTATATTTATGTCACTTTAATTTTCCGGCCCCTGCCCGCGGACTCTATGTCCACCGGTGTCCCGCAATCGGGTCACAGAGCTGCAGAATAGGGAGAGGCCAGTGTAAACAAGACATCTCTCCGTTCTGCCTAGTGACACTGATCGTCTGCTCCCTCTCATCCGGAGCAGCAATCAGTGACGTGTTACTCGTAGCCACGCCCCCTAACAGTTAGAATCACTCCCTAGGACATACTTAACCCCTTCCTAGCCCCCTAGTGATTAACCCCTTCACTGCCAGTCACATTTTTACAGTAATCAGTGCATTTTTATAGCACTGATCACTGTATAAATGTGAATGGTCCCAAAATAGCATCAAAAGTGTCTGATATGTCCGCCATAATGTCACAGACAAGATAAAAATCGTTGATCGCCGCCATTACTTAAATAATATTAATAAAAATGCCATAAAGCTATCCCCTATTTTGTAGACGCTATAAGTTTTGCGCAAACCAATCAATAAACGCTTATTGCGATTATTTTACCAAAAATATGTAGAAGAATACGTATCGGCCTAAACTGAGGAAAAAAATTGTTTTTTTATATATCTTTTGGGGAAATTTATTATAGCAAAAAGTTGAAAATATTTCTTTTTTTTCAAAATTGTCACTTGTCACTATTGTTTATAGCGCAAAAAATCAAAACCGCAGAGGTGATCAAATACCACCAAAAGAATGCTCTATTTGTGAGGAAAAAAAAAAGTACATTTTGTCTGGGAGCCACGAAGCATGATCGCGCAATTGTCAGTTAAAGCAACGCAGTGCCGAATCATAAAAAGTGGCACGGTCATTTGGCAGCCTGCAACAATTGTAACTTGCAGTGAGAAGCTGCAGCAGGAGCTGATCTGCATCAGAGGATTTTTCAGTGGAAGTCGCTTTCTACACTATTTGGGAATATCCAGCGAATCCAGAGTTTCCCTCGAGGTTGGGATACAAGGAGCAGTCTTCTGAGATCCGTTTGGTCTGTCTGGAGTCTTCAGAGAAGCAGATGTGATCGGCCATTAGGATTTTACATGCCTTTACGATCTGCCTGATAAGCATATCCATCAGTTCCGGTAAGAGTATTCTACCCTACTGCTACACCAGAAGTTATATGCTGATGATCTTCATGGTTACATGTCCGGTTTCAATATTTCACTTTAAAGCTAATGATCTTCATGGTCACACACTTCACTTTAAGGATATTTGAAAGGACGTTTATGTGGATTCATTTGTTTGTTTCACTTTTGTTGCACTTTGAGTCTTGTCCCAATTAGTTGCATTTGGGTCTTTTTTTCATTTAGCGCTGCATTTCCATTCAGATTACCACTGCTGGAATCTTTTTTTTTTTTTTAATAAAGGACTTATCCCAACGGTGTCTGTGTTTTTTTTTTTTTAATTTTTACACTTTCTTTGTGAAATGGTAGGGGTACAATGTACCCCTTACCAATTCACATGGGGGGGCGGGATCTGGGGGTTCCCTTTGTTAAAGGGGTCTTCCAGATTCCGATAAGCCCCCCACCTGCAGACCCCCACAACCACCGGGCAAGGGTTGTGGGGATGAGGCCCTTGTCCCCATCAACATGGGGACATGGTTCTTTGAGGGGTCACAGACCCCCAAAGCATCCTCCCCATGTTGAGGGCATTTGGCCTGGTACGGTTCAGGAGGGAGGGGGCCACTCTCTCGTCCCCCTCTTTTCCTGCGGCCTGCCAGGTTGCGTGCTCGGATAAAGGGTCTGGTATGGATATTTGGGGGGAACCCCACGTCATTTTTTTTTTATTTGATGCAGGGTTCCCCTTAATATCCGTACCAGACCTGAAGGGCCTGGTAATTGAATTTGGGGGGACCCCCACGCATTTTTAAATGATTAAATGATTAAAATCACTGCTCCCAAAAAAACTGCCATTTTTAAAACTTTTTCTTGCATTGATACATGTCCCCTTGTGCAGGACCCGGGTCCCCAAACCTTTTTATGACAATAACTTGCATATAAGCCTTTAAAATTAGTACTTTAGATTTTTCATGTTCGAGTCCCATAGACTTTAACGGTGTTCGGATGTTCAAACTAATTTATTGCCTGTTTGCATGTTCTGATGGGAACCGAACTGGGGGGTGTTCGGCTCATCCCTATTCAAGATTCAAGCCTCCCTTCACTGTCCTGTGTATCCCATCTATATCCCCCCTAGGAAAGGGTGTGGAAATGCCTTTCACGTCGTAAGTGACATCAAATACATGTCATTTCCTGGACAGACCTATTGGGAAATTACAGTGTCCTTCAGTAGGGGCAGTATAGGATTAAAAAGCTCACAGATGACCTATAACATACTAAATGATAATGTCACCATAATCATTAATCCCATATAAAATAAGCAGCCGCTTTAAAACAAAATCATTTGCAGTACATATAAAAATAGATTAAAAAAACGATCACAAGTCCCTGGGTAGGTAATTGTCAGTTTTCTGAAAAAGAAAAACAAACAAGGCGCCTCTAAGTGCAGAAGTATAAAACTTTTAATATCCCCTAAAAGGGTTAAAAACACTTTCAAGATAGTGGATGAAACAGGCATGTAGTAGGTAAGTGCGTCCAGGAGATGTTCCAGTGGCAGGGCAGTCCCAGTCTCTGATGTTAAAGCTTCCAGGAAAGTCCACGATAACAGCTGATTGTGCTGTGAATGTTCAGAGGACACAGTAACGCTGGAGCCTTGGGATGATGTCAGAGGAAGCGAGACAGAAACCAGCATGGAACACGAACAGGAAGTGGACAGGAAGTGTGTCATGGAGGCAGGATGCGTTTCGGAACAGCTCATTGGTTCCTTCTTCAGCCAGTGACGATGGTTCCATAAGGGCTAGACTTCTTATAGTCTATGTGTTGTAATGGGGGCGGGACTAGTGGACGTCAATCAAATAAAAAGCAACACAGTGTTTTAGCAGCAGAACGCTGCCAAATGACTATACACTGTTTACACACACACAAATAAAAATAATAATAAAATAATAATAATAAAAATAATAATAAAAACAACAATAGGAGGAGGACCATAGCTGGACAGCATAATAGGACAAAATCTGCATACTACTTATTGCTCAGTTTGCATACAAATTTTTTGTTGGGGGGAAAAAAAAAAAAAATGATGTATGACATAAATATTTAAACATATAACATAATCTATTTTTGACGATATTAAAATCCATAAAAATTACAGTTAAAACAGGGGAATTATTATCAGGGAGAATAAGGATATGCATACACATATGTATGTATACATAAAAAACACATGAAAAACGCATAATACACCAGACATAAAGGGAGTTAAAAACGGGTGAATTATTATCAGGGAGATAAGAATATGTATACACATATGCATATGTGTGCATATATATATATATATATATATATATATATATATATATACATATATAAATATATATATATATATATATATATATATATATATATATATATAAAATAAAAAATAAAAAATAAAAAAATAAAAACGCATGAGAAACGCATAGTACACCAGACATAGAAGAGGATGAACAATATAGAGGATTGCTTTATACAATGGCACTAATTTCAAAATCCTCATTTAACCCACCAGGGGCCAAAACACTTAAAGAAAAAATCCAAAACATTTCCCTACGACAAAGCTTGCGAAAGCGCTCAGCTGATGGTAGGTCTCTGGGCATCGCCTCAATCACCCAAACCGAAAGACCTTCAGTAGATTTTTGGTGATGTTCAAGGTAGTGCCTAGGGACACTATGATTGTCTAAACCATCGGTAATAAAACGGCGGTGTTCACCAAACCGTTTGCGCAGTGGTCTAATGGTTCGCCCTACATAGAACAAACCACAAGGACATGTCAAGCAATATACTACATGGTCAGAGGAACAAGTCTGGAAACCTTTGATGGGGTAAGTTTTTCCTTTTACACTGAAGTCCTTCTGGCCATGCTTGACAAACCTACAGGTCTTACTAAGGGGTTTTCGGCACTGATACATGCCTGAAATAGCTAAAAATGTAGGGATAGAATACCCTGGCGGTAAGGGTTTTTCTTTTAACTTACTTGGTGCCACTTTACCTTTTATGTTAGGGGCCTTTCTATAGACAAATTTTGTTTTTTTTGATAAAGCAGGGACAAGGTGTTCATCCTGCAACAATAAGGGCCAATGTTTCCGCACGATGCCCTCCATCTGTCTGTGGCGGGAGTGAAATTGAGTGATAAACCGTATATCATTTTTATTGTTAGTGCTAGTGTCGGCTTGGATCTTAGGACGTGATGAAATCGACGTATCTTTATAAAAGGAATAGGCTGTTTTTACAATATCGGCAGGGAATTCTTTATCAATAAATTTTCCCTCCAAGATCTTACTTTGAGTCTCATAATCGGTATCCCTAGTGCAGTTCTTTTTCAATCTGCAATACTGGCTTTTAGGTATATTGTTAAGCCACTGAGGGTGATGGCAACTTTTATAATTAAGAAATGAATTACCCGCCGTAGGCTTAGTAAAATTCCTGGCATGGATGTCCTTCCCAATAAAGAAGAGCTCCAGATCAAGAGAGGCCAACTGATGTTCGTCTATGACTGAAGTGAAATTGAGACCCATATTATTGTTGTTACAGTGAGCAACAAAATCAGAGACTGAGGATACACTGCCATCCCAGATAATGATCACGTTATCTATATATCTTCCATAAAACACAATGTGAGATGAAAAGGGGTTGTTATGCCAAATGTAGGAAGATTCCCAGTATCCCATAGTAATATTTGCATATGATGGCGCAAAATTAGCTCCCATCGCAGTCCCGTTTACCTGCAGAAAGAAGTCTTTTTCAAATTGAAAGTAATTATGAGTGAGGCAAAAAGCAGTTGCCTCTAAAATAAAGGATGCTTGCCTGGAATTCAATAAGGGATCCTGACATAAAAAGGATTGGACAGCACGCAATCCCACATCGTGTGGTATGGAGGTGTACAGAGACTGGACATCAAGTGAAACCCACAGGTAAGTGGGCTCCCAAGAATAAGGAGAGAGGAGTTGTAACAAGTGAGTACCATCTCTAATATAAGACTGCATTGATTGAGCAAGTGGCTGGAGGAACTGGTCAACATATTGTGAGAAGCCACTGGTAATACTTCCCATTGCTGCCACTATAGGTCGTCCGGGGGGATTAGTTTGATTTTTATGCACCTTGGGTAGGTGATAAAAATATGGGGTAAAATGAATGGTCCCAACTAAAAAAGAAGCTTCATATTTAGTAATAACAGCATCACGGAGTGCATCCTTGACAAGGGAAGCAGCTTCTATAGTAAAACGAGGCAAGGGGTCAGTCTGCAATTTCATGTATGTGTTACTGTCTGACAAGAGTCTATTTGCCTCTGTGACATAATCTAATCTATTCTGGACGACTATACCCCCTCCCTTGTCAGCAGATTTAATTGTTAAATTAAAATTATTGGTAAGGGCCTCAAGAGCCTTCTTTTCAGACTGAGTGAGATTATGGGCAGTCTTATTTTTACCTAAGATACACATCTCTTGAATCTCTGCGTGTACTATACGGTAAAAGGCATCAATACAGGAACCTTTAGACTTCGTGGGATAAAAGACGGAGACAGGTCTGAATTTGGTATTCTGAATTGGTGGCGAGGTCATAAGATACTGGGTATGCATATGTGTATACATATTCTTATCTCCCTGATAATAATTCACCCGTTTTTAACTCCCTTTATGTCTGGTGTATTATGCGTTTTTCATGCGTTTTTTATGTATACATACATATGTGTATGCATATCCTTATTCTCCCTTATAATAATTCCCCTGTTTTAACTGTAATTTATATGGATTTTAATATCGTCAAAAATAGATTATGTTATATGTTTAAATATTTATGTCATACATCATTTTTTTTTTTCCCCCAACAAAAAATTTGTATGCAAACTGAGCAATAAGTAGTATGCAGATTTTGTCCTATTATGCTGTCCAGCTATGGTCCTCCTCCTATTGTTGTTTTTATTATTATTTTTATTATTATTATTTTATTATTATTTTTATTTGTGTGTGTGTAAACAGTGTATAGTTATTTGCTGCTAAAACACTGTGTTGCTTTTTATTTGATTGACGTCCACTAGTCCCGCCCCCATTACAACACATAGACTATAAGAAGTCTAGCCCTTATGGAACCATCGTCACTGGCTGAAGAAGGAACCAATGAGCTGTTCCGAAACGCGTCCCGCCTCCATGACACACTTCCTGTCCAATTCCTGTTCGTGTTCCATGCTGGTTTCTGTCTCGCTTCCTCTGACATCATCCCCAGGCTCCAGCGTTACTGTGTCCTCTGAACATTCACAGCACAATCAGCTGTTATCGTGGACTTTCCTGGAAGCTTTAACATCAGAGACTGGGACTGCCCTGCCACTGGAACATCTCCTGGACGCACTTACCTACTACATGCCTGTTTCATCCACTATCTTGTAAGTGTTTTTAACCCTTTTAGGGGATATTAAAAGTTTTATACTTCTGCACTTATAGGCGCCTTGTTTGTTTTTCTGTTTCCATTAGAGATTGCTTGTCTCCCTGAGTGCTGCCTAAAGTGTGTGAAGATTTGCTACCCTCTCCAACACAGACCTTATCTGTCAGGATTCAAATGCTTGGAGCGCCCTGGATATACACATTTTTCTGGATCAATTGTCAGTTTTCTACAGCAGCGCTAAAATAGTCAACCCACAACAGTGACCACTCTTTCTTATTTAAAGTCCATAAGAGTAATTAAAAAGAAATAACAGGAGCGCGGTTGATTTGAACTTTGGTGCTGTGATTTACTGCTGCAACCAGTTTATGAATGAAACGTTTGGAACATTTTTAAGCCTGCTGATTAAAGAAGTTTGTTTACGGGATTACACTATTTCCTGTCTTTCTCTTTACCCATAAACACACTTGTGGATATCGGAGGATTTCCTGAGGGATTTGAGGGATTGAGCAGGACTAGGATCTGGATGATCGGATGATGGGATTTATCAGGTGCCTGTGAAAATCCACCTTGTGGTGAATACCAACCCGAAAGGGGAATACGATAAGGATCAGAAGTGGATTATACATGTGATGTTTGAAGACACCTGGAGATTTTTGGATTCCTTTTTGTTCCTGTTATTTCTTTTTAATTACTCTTATGTACTTTAAATAAGAAAGAGTGGTCACTGTTGTGGGTTGACTATTTTAGCGCTGCTGTAGAAAACTGACAATTACCTACCCAGGGACTTGTGATAGTTTTTTTATCTATTTTTAAAAATTTATATTGTTAAATTTTATTTTTCATGTCAAATTCAATTTATGAATGACCCTTGACTTAGGCTTAACAGAAACTATTAAATATTTAGAGCTGTCATTTATGTGTCAATTTCCTAGACTTCTTGACTAAAACTCAGATATATGTTTTTTTAGAATGTATAGCCCACATAAATTACCTTTTCCTTTAAATTCCTTAAGTTAAGTGAGGTGGTACTTAAAAACCTCATGTATTATTTCAGAAGAATGCTTACTCCCCTAAACTCCATCCATTTAAAATATTCATAATGTTATAAACATACTATATTCATTATTACTATATCTATGATTAATATTCAACAATAGATTATGAATAAATATATATGAATATATATATATATATATATATATATATTGTGACAGCAGGAAGGTAAAGTCACCTGGTTGCATCCAGGGGGGTAGATATATTTCGCCCAGATTCAGGCTTTACGCCGACTTATACAACTAGGTGGAGAGTTGTATAAGCCCAGCTAAGGCTAGTGGGCTCATGGATGACTCATACCTCTAGGGAGAGTGCTGGGCGTCGTGCAGACAGGGAGTTGATGAGACCAGCTCAAGCTTGTCAGCTCATTTAGGCCTCTATAAGAACTCCCAGCTTCATTAGATGTTAGCTCATGCCTGGAACCAGACCTGTGTGGACTGTCTAGGGAGAGTGAACCCCTGTGCGGTGAGACAAAGCCTGTGTGGCTATTTGCTTGGACATTTAAAACCAGGGACTTAGGGACTAGGACAGCACTAGGCTGATCCCAGTTGTTAGTTAGGAAACCTGTATGTTTAGTCAGAGGTCAAGTTGACCAGGATTTATTTTGTTTATGTTTCTTTTGCTTTGCTGTGTTTTGTCACTGTAAACAGAAAATAAACCGCACCTTTTTGATTTTGAAAACCACAACCTCCGTTTGCTGGGCCTGTTTTGTGTGGGGAGCCCATCCCGGGGGTCACACACACCCGCTGCCGAGCTAACCCCCTCACAGTTGGTGGAGAACCAGTGGCAGTTTTTTTTAAGCCAGCATGGAGGAGATACTGAAACAGCTGGCTCTAGCAAATGCCAATCAACAGCAGACAAATGCAGGTTTGCAAAGGAGCCTTGCAGCTCAGCAACAAGCCCAGCAGCAATCTGAGGCCCGCTTCATAGACCTGTTACAGAAGCAAGAGCAGAGACTACAACAAATGGAAGCAGTAATGCAGCAACGTCCGCAGACCAGTGAGGAAAGCCGTCCCACTAATACCGCGTCCTTTGGGGTGAGTCGTTTATTGACAAAAATGACTGGAGAGGATGATCCAGAGGTATTTTTGACCACATTTGAAAGGACCGCTGAAAGAGAAAAGTGGCCTGAGGAGCAGTGGGCTGGACTGGTGGCTCCTCTGTTAACTGGTGAATCGCAGAAAGCTTACTATGACCTAGAGCCTAACCAAGCAAAAGACTATGTGATGCTAAAAGCTGAAATTTTGGCAAGGCTGGGTGTCACCCAGGCTGTCCGGGCTCAGCGTGTGCATAACTGGACTTTCCAGCTTGGAAAACCCCCCAGGTCTCAAATGTATGATCTCATTCACCTGAGCAGAAAGTGGCTACAGCCAGAGACTTTGTCCGCACCAAAGATTGTGGAACGTGTTGTAATGGATCGGTTTTTGAGAGCTCTTCCTACTGCCATCCAAAAGTGGGTAAGCCATGGAGACCCAGAGACGGCCGATGGTCTTGTGGATCGTGTGGAGAAATACTTGGCTACAGAGAACCTGACGGCCTCTTCCAGAGACACTCGGACTTTCCACCCTAAGACCAGACCATCCCCAGGGGCGGATAAGAGGATTCCAAGGGGTGAGGGTGGAGAGAGTGAGAGGGTGGGAGCTCTACCCCAAGTTTGGCGAGAACAGCCTGGGAAATCAGCGGCTCAAGAGGCGGCAAGAAGGATCGTTTGCTACCGCTGCCGGCAAGCGGGACATATTGCAGCCAATTGCCCGGTTGTGGAGGAACCCATGCAGTGTGACTTTCTGACGGGCAGACGTCAGTCGCTGTGTGCGACAGTCGCATGCACTGCCATTCGAGGAACTGAGAAACATTTATGCAAAATGTGTGTTAATGGTAGAAATGTTGTGGTATTGCTGGATTCAGGTAGCCTTGTGACCCTGATAAAGGCTGAGTTAGTTAAAACAGAGGTCTTTGGGAATAGCAAGGTAGCTGTTATTTGTGTGCATGGGGACACCCGAGAGTATCCAGTGACTACAGTGTGTTTCGAGACCCCCAAAGGTACCCTCTCTCATCCAGTGGGCTTAGTATCTCAGTTACCGCATGACGCCATTGTGGGAAGGGATTTTCCGAAGTTCTGGGAACTGTGGGATGATCCTGAGCCCCCCACTGGTGCCCCTATGTACCAGGAATGTGATAGCCAGAACTCCCCTGAGAGTGGTGAGGACTCTCCGGAATTTCCCTTATCAGTATTGGCAGGGGAGACTCAAGAAACTGGAGAGGAGCCCACCTCCTCAGACGAAAACCTACCGTCTGTGGAGTTTTCTGATCTTGAGGTTCACAGGGAAAACTTTGCCACAGAACAGTTGAAAGACCCCGCCCTAATAAAGGCACGGGAAAACGTAGTGAAAATAGATGGCGAGTTAGTGAACCCAGATAATACCTGCACTTACCCATACTTCAGCGTAGAGAAGGACCTACTGTATCGGGTGGCAAAAAGGGCAGAAGAAACCGTTGAGCAGCTTGTGGTGCCCAAACCTTACAGGAAGTTGGTGTTGGAGTTGGCCCATGGGCACATTCTTGGAGGTCATCTGGGGACAGAGAAAACCCGAGAGAGGGTATTACAGACATTCTATTGGCCGGGGGTGATGAAGGACATAGAAAATTATTGTTCCTCCTGCCCCGTGTGTCAGAGGTCGGCCCCGATGCCACATTTCCGTAGCCCGCTGGTCCCTCTACCCATCATTGAGGTCCCGTTTGAGAGGATCGCCATGGATTTGGTAGGGCCTATAATCAAGTCCGCTAGGGGGCACCAGTACATATTAGTTATAATGGACTATGCCACCCGTTATCCAGAAGCGATCCCTCTCCGAAATACCTCGGCCAAAACCATAGCCAAAGAGCTATCTCTTGTGTTTAGCCGGGTGGGTATTTGTAAAGAACTGCTTACGGACCAAGGTACACCCTTTATGTCCCGGGTTATGAAGGAGCTGTGTAAATTGTTCAAAGTGACGCAATTACGTACATCTGTGTATCACCCCCAAACCGATGGGCTGGTTGAAAGATTCAACAAAACCCTAAAACAAATGTTGAAGAAAGTGGTGGCTAGAGATGGAAAGGATTGGGACTGTCTACTTCCTTATCTGATGTTTGCTATTAGGGAGGTGCCCCAATCCTCTACGGGATTCTCCCCCTTTGAGTTACTGTATGGGAGACACCCAAGAGGGCTGTTGGATATTGCCAAGGAAACTTGGGAAAGTGAGAGTTCTCCCCACAGGAGTGTGATTGAGCATGTCGCCCTGATGCAAGACCGAATTGCACAGGTAATGCCCATCGTGAAGGAACATTTGGCCCAAGCGCAGTTAGCACAGCAGAGAGTGTACAACCGTGGAGCCAAGACCCGTACCTTTTCCCCGGGGGATGGGATACTGGTACTTGTCCCTACGGTTGAAAGTAAATTCCTTGCCAAATGGCAAGGCCCCTATGAGATAATGGAAAAAGTGAGCGAAGTGAATTACAAGGTCAGACAACCAGGAAGGCGAAAGCCCGAACAGATCTATCACGTTAATCTGTTGAAAGCCTGGAGGGATAGAGAGTCCCTAGTCGCAGACACTTGGTCACCAGCTCAAACTGGTTGCATGATTCCTGAGGTTGGAATAGCAGCCACCTTGTCACAACCCCAACAACAGGAGGTTAAGGAGTTTGTGCTTCGCAACAAGGAGGTATTCTCTGAGCTGCCGGGACAAACATCTGGGGTAGAGCATGACATCATTACCCCGCCCGGTGAAAGGGTGAAGTTAAAACCCTATCGGATCCCAGAGGCCCGACGGGAGGCAATACGGGAGGAAGTACAGAAAATGCTGAACTTAGGGGTGATAGAGGAGTCCCAAAGTGATTGGTCTAGTCCCATTGTGTTGGTGCCTAAACCGGATGGGAGCTGGCGATTTTGTAACGATTTTCGTCAGTTGAACAAAGTTACAAAATTTGACACCTACCCCATGCCACGTATAGATGAGTTGATCGACCGGCTGGGAACAGCCCGATACATGACGACTCTTGACCTCACAAAAGGGTATTGGCAAATCCCCCTGGCCAAGTCGGCCAAAGAGAAAACCGCATTTGTAACCCCAGACGGGGCGTTCCAATATAAAAGAATGCCGTTCGGGTTACAGAATGCGCCGGCCACATTCCAGCGGAAAATGGACCAGATGCTGAGGCCCCATCGGAAGTATGCTGCGGCTTACCTGGATGACGTAATTGTCCATAGCACAGATTGGGCCTCACATCTGCCAAAAGTGCAAGCAGTCCTGGACTCTGTTCGGGAAGCGGGGTTTACGGCTAACCCCAAGAAGTGTACCATTGGGCAGGAGGAGGCCAAATATCTTGGGTACACCATTGGGAGGGGAGTAATAAAACCCCAACTCAACAAAGTCGAGGCCATCCAGAGTTGGCCACGTCCCAACAGCAAGAAGCAGGTACGAGCCTTTCTGGGAATCGCTGGGTATTATCGGCGATTCATTCCCCACTTTGCTTCTAAGGCTGTGCCCCTAACCAACCTGACGAAGGGGAAAGGGTCGGTCATGATTAAATGGACCCCCGAGGCTGAGGCAGCATTCCAATTCTTGAAACAAGCCTTATGTAGCCAGCCAGTGTTGTACTCACCCGACTTCTCTAAAGACTTTGTCGTACAAAGTGATGCATCAGATGTGGGGTTAGGAGCAGTATTGTCCCAGGTCTGGAACGGGGAAGAGCACCCAGTCATTTACCTCAGCAGGAAGTTGAAGTCCCATGAGGTAAATTACGCCACCGTTGAAAAGGAGTGTTTAGCGGTGAAGTGGGCTCTAGATTCCCTTCGGTACTACCTGCTAGGTAGGCACTTTGACATGGTTACGGATCACGCTCCGTTAAAGTGGATGGCTCAAAACAAGGAAACAAATAGAAGAGTGAATAGGTGGTTCCTGGCCCTCCAGGAATTCAACTTCACAGTAAAGCATCGCCCTGGCGTTCAAATGGGGAATGTGGATGCTTTGTCTCGAATGTACATGAATGCCTGATTGCTGGTGTTCCAACCCCGAGGTTAAAACAAGAGGGGGGGTATGTGACAGCAGGAAGGTAAAGTCACCTGGTTGCATCCAGGGGGGTAGATATATTTCGCCCAGATTCAGGCTTTACGCCGACTTATACAACTAGGTGGAGAGTTGTATAAGCCCAGCTAAGGCTAGTGGGCTCATGGATGACTCATACCTCTAGGGAGAGTGCTGGGCGTCGTGCAGACAGGGAGTTGATGAGACCAGCTGAAGCTTGTCAGCTCATTTAGGCCTCTATAAGGACTCCCAGCTTCATTAGATGTTAGCTCATGCCTGGAACCAGACCTGTGTGGACTGTCTAGGGAGAGTGAACCCCTGTGCGGTGAGACAAAGCCTGTGTGGCTATTTGCTTGGACATTTAAAACCAGGGACTTAGGGACTAGGACAGCACTAGGCTGATCCCAGTTGTTAGTTAGGAAACCTGTATGTTTAGTCAGAGGTCAAGTTGACCAGGATTTATTTTGTTTATGTTTCTTTTGCTTTGCTGTGTTTTGTCACTGTAAACAGAAAATAAACCGCACCTTTTTGATTTTGAAAACCACAACCTCCGTTTGCTGGGCCTGTTTTGTGTGGGGAGCCCATCCCGGGGGTCACACACACCCGCTGCCGAGCTAACCCCCTCACAATATATATATATATACACACATACATACATACATACACACACACATATAATATAAAAATTGCACAAACTAAAATATGTGACATTGTTCAATGTAAGCGTATATGTGCCCTATTATAATGTAATAATATATAGTAGGAATTTATAGCTAATATAATTACTTGCAGTGAAATTTTGCAATACATTTTAGGTACAGCTTGTTTTGGAAAATAATTTTTGAATGAGCCCCATTTTGTTTCTCAATCCTAAAATGAAAAAAAAGTGTTTTTGTCCAGTGTTTTTGAACCTTTGGATTCACACTCTTCTGGCTAATATAAACATCAGCCTTCTAACATCAACATTAGCTTTCAGGCCAAGGCTAGTCCCTTAATTTATGACCTAGGATAATTCAAGATAAAACCTTCTAAGTCTCCTTGTAAAAAAATATGAACTCAGCTTTAACTTTAGAAAAAGAAAAAAAATTGTCACAAAATGGCTTCTCTCATTTTCACAAAAACATGGGGAAAATAATATGATATGCAGAGTACTTCTATATTATTTCTTTTAACCTCAATAGTTCTGACAGTGTACAGCTTGAATAACTGTGTAAATTTGCTGTCCCCTCAAAATTAACTCAACACACAGCCATTGATGTCTAAACCGCTGGCAACAAAAGTGGTCCTGCGTGTGGTGCCTGGTGTGCTCATATGCCTGCCCCGGGCATTTTGGCTGACCGACCTATTGCCAAGTTTCATTGGTGGGAGTTATTTTATTTGTAGGTGTTTTATACTTATTCACCTGTTGGGGTTTCACGCAAACCTTTTAACTGTTCTTCTAATAAAAAATATTTTTATCTAACATGTCTCCTCTGTGGCCAATATAGTCTGGCATTGTAGGATACTGGGGGTCTCCCTTGTTATTTTTATTAGTGTTGTTAATAATTTATAGTCTATATTAATAAATGATATGGGTTAGTAAGAATCAACTAATTCAGGATTTTTCCCCGGTTTTTATGTTAAAGGGGTTGTAAAGGTTTGTTTTTTATTTTCTAAATAGGTTCCTTTAAGCTAGTGCATTGTTGCTTCACTTACCTTTTCCTTTGATTTATCTTATAAATGTTTGTTTTCTTTGTCTGAATTTCTCACTTCCTGTTTCTCCTCACTGAACTTCACACCATCATCCGAGTGGTGTGGAGTCAGCCAGAACAGCTTACTGAACAGCTTACTGAGGAGGAACAGGAAGTGAGAAATTCAGACAAAGAAAACAAAGAAAAAACATATTTAGAAGGGAAATCTAAGGAAAAGGTAAGTGAACCAACAATGCACTAGCTTATAGGAACCTATTTAGAAAATAAAAAACGAACCTTTACAACCCCTTTAAGGTTGTGTATGCCTCATTAAACTCTGGGTAGGGTGTATTATGCTCATGATTTGAGTTATAAAGATCCATGAGTACTGGAGATATTTCCCCGGATAGGAGCTTCTCATCCTTTCCTTTAGGAACTGCTCAGGGTGCAGAACACACCCTGTTATCATTGATGTTTGATTCCACTATTCTAAAGAGGCCCGAACTCACAAAGTTCCTTTACTTCACCAGTACAAGAACAGCAATTTGCCACATTAAATTGCTTAAATCCATTTATCATAAAATATTAGTTTTTCTATTGTTAAATGGAACCTTTTTATTTATAATTGTCTCCCTTTATGTATCATTTCTTTTATTATAGCAGTATATTTGTAAAAATCACAGTATTACTATCTAATGTTATATGTAAACGTGAACTTTCCTCTGTGGAAAATATATATTATATTTCATTTATCATATTTAAATAAAAATTGGCATTTAACCTTGGAAGTGGAATTTGAGAGTTATATCATATAATTTCCCTAATTGTCAGTGCAAATTTCCTACTATGCAACCTTCAAAAAAGTGAATACATTTCTGCAATGATTAGGTCCAACACATATTTAAAGTATTGTGGTTTAATAGTAGCATACCTTGCAAATGCTTTAGAGTATGATTATGTATTGCCTTTTATATGCCATTATATCTAAATTGCTTTATGTTCCAGTGGAGAAAATTATTTGTGTCAAATTTTCTACTGAAAAACACAATCGACCAGCAAAAGGAGTTCACTAAAATAAATATTCCTTTGCTTTAAGCTGAAGTTTATTCAGCTTATAGTTTGACTTATCTGGTTATTCCTTTCCCCCTCATCAACTTGCTAATGAAATGTTCAAATAAAAAAAATCAATTCTAATTTGATGATATACCTTATTTTAGATGCAGGGATACCATCACTGGGTCTCTATGCTTTTTTATGAAATGCAGGCAGGTAATGGGTGGTGGGAGAGGCAAGCAGGGTGCTATACTTGGCTTCCTGAAAATTTTGCACCACTTTGCCTCAGTGCCTCTTTCAAAAGCCCTCAGCCCTAAAGCAGGCAGCGGTGTGCTGGCTTTGGGAGGAGTTATACCAATATGAAAATGCCTTGATAGATGGATGTCAGTCTAGAAGAGTGGGTAATCCTAGATGGATGGCCCTAGGTTATACACACATGTCCATGATTTAAACAACTGAAATTCAATGAATGGAAGGGCTGGGCTTTTTGACAGTAAGGCCAAAGAGGAAAGTGTTAGATGCTGGAGGTCTTCTAGCCAGGAAACAGACCAGTCTTTATCCAACCTGTTGCAGCTTATAATGCACATTTTGAGAAGTTTACAGTGTGAAGTGGATTTAGAGTTAAGCCCCGTACACACGATCGGTTTGACTGATGAAAACCGTCCGATGGATGGTTTTCATCAGACCAACCGATCGTGTATGGTACCCATCGGTCTTTTTTCCATCGGTTTTAAAAAATAGAACTTGTTTTAAAATTTTCCGATGGATCAAAAACCGATGGTAATTTCCGATCGTCTATGGGCAAGTCCATCGGATCAAAAACCCACGCATGCTCAGAATCAAGTCGACGCATGCTCAGAAGCATTAAACTTAATTTTTCTCCGCTCATCGGAGTGTTTTACGTCACCGCGTTTGGAACGGTCGGTTTTTTGACTGATGGTGTGTGGCCAAGACTGATGAAAAACAGTTTCATCGGATTTCCGATGGTCAAATCCATCGGACGAAAATCCATAGGTTATCCGATCGTGTGTACGGGGCTTAAGTCATTTTAATACAGGAGAGGAGCATTTATAGCTGTGCAAGACTGAAGGCAAGGTAAGAGTTTAGCTTCAAAGCCCAACTCTGGGCAGAAAAAAACAATGATCAGCCCAGACACCATCACCTGTGAATAGATACTCTCCTGGACAAAAAGCCCCAGCCTCCACAACATCTCTAACAGAAAGGACTATATAAGACATGATAATATCACATCAAAATGCACAAACTGAGAGTACTGACATGTCTAATATGTATGATCTTGAAAACAGATCCATTAGAGCCCATTCACACAGGGACGACTTTGGATCTGACTTCAAGTCGCCCCAAGTCGCCCCTAGTCGGCTCAAGTCATGCTGCATGAGAAAATCAATGTAAGTGAATGGAGCCGTCTTAATGCACACTACTGCAGTCGCTCCGACTTCAGAAAAGGTTCCTGTACTACTTCAATCTGACTTCTAGGCGACTTGTACCCATTGATTTCAATGGAAGTCGCCTCAGAAGTTGGATTACTGTCTTAACAGAAGCAACAATACAGGAAGAGAACATACATTTCTCAGGCAAACCCCTCCTTCCCCCCTTTTTCCCACAGAGCTGATTATTGTTTGATTGGCCACTGGAAAGCCTCCTGTCTTGGAGGCAACTTGAAGTTGCCTTGTAAGTTGCCTCATGTCGCGCTGTGATTCATACTCAAGTCGTGTCCAAGTTGCCTCCCAAAGTCGCGCTGGAAGTCGTGTTGCCCCTGTGTGAATGGAGTCTTACTTACAAGTTTTGTATTTGTGGTCCTCCAGAATCAATAACAGACTTAGACATGGCGATCAAATTTTTTTGTGAAAGCTATCATTCGGAATATACCAGAACATCTTCTGGAACTGGGTCAGGCTCATAGAGCCCTGATCTCTGTGAGATTTGAGGGTTCAGCAGGGGATAAAAAATACAAACCAAACTTTTATGGGGTCAAGAAAAAAGTTGCAAAATGCTAAGGAAACGTTCAACCTCCAATTAATGGATCAATTACTCAAAAACGCAGAGCATTGAAAACCTTACTTCTTGCCCTTACTTGAAAGGACATAAAGTTTAAATGAAAATGTTTATCTTTTATATTAACCTTCAATAACAATCACATGTCTTTTCTATTTTTTTGAACATATAATTTCTGCTTTTTCAAGTGGGTATCATACCCAAAGAAAGCAACCCCCCAACTGTGGAACCCACAAGCTCACCTCAAGCCACCTGCTCTGCCTTAAGACCAATTTTTCCAGCGTCGAGAGGGGATGGGAGGGGAGGAGGGGAGATGGGGAGGGATGAACAAAATGCGCGTTCCCTACTCATTCACCAAAAAAGTGTCAAAAAAGAACACACACAGTTTTTGACAATTCCTTTACTAAAAATTAAAAAACAATGTCCCCCGATGTACAGTCAGCTCCATAAATATTGGGACCTCGACACAATTCTAATCTTTTTGGCTCTATAAACCACCACAAGACGTGCTTTAACTGCAGACTTTCAGCTTTAATTTGAGGGTATTTACATCCAAATCAGGTGAACGGTGTAGGAATTACAACAGTTTGTATATGTGCCTCCCACTTTTTAAGGGACCAAAAGTAATAGGACAGATTAACAATCATAAATCAAACTTTCAATTTTTAATACTTGGTTGCAAATCCTTTGCAGTCAATTACAGCCTGAAGTCTGGAACGCATAGACATCAGCAGACGCTGGGTTTCATTCCTGGTGATGCTCTGCCAGGCCTCTACTGCAACTGTTTCAGTTCCTGCTTGTTCTTGTTGCCTTTTCCCTTCAGTTTTGTCTTCAGCATATGAAATGCATGCTCAATTGGATTCAGGTCAGGTGATTGACTTGGCCATTGCATAACATTCCACTTCTTTCCCTTAAAAAACTCTTTGGTTGCTTTCGCAGTATGCTTCGGGTCATTGTCCATCTGCACTGTGAAGCGCCGTCCAATGAGTTCTGAAGCATTTGGCTGAATATGAGCAGATAATATTGCCCAAAACCCTTCAGAATTCATCCTGCTGCTTTTGAAGAGAAGAGGACAAATATTAGGGATTTTTTTGGAGAACATTGAATGGTAAGGCCATGCATGTCCATCCCTTGGGACTTTAAATGAAATCATCACCCGGTAAGGCTATGCATTTCCATCCCTTGTCAGCAGTCACATCATCAATAAATACAAGAGAACCGGACTTCCGGTTCCAGCGCCGCATGGAGTAGCTGCTCTCCCCTTTAGCTCCCGCAGCGAGACTCCTAAAACGGCTTAAAAAGCCTGCTAACCCACCTCAATCACCGGCAGCATCTCCATCCACTGCCCGGCCAAGACATGGACCGTTTTGTGGAGAAAACCAGCACGCGATCGTATGCGGCCGCAGCGGCGCGAACGGCGGAGCCACAAATCGAGGCCCCCGGCTTCGGCCTACACGGACCTCTCCCCAGAAATGACGCCGGCAATGGAGGTAAGCAGTGCCCAGGCCCCCCCCTTCTCACAAGCTGACACTGCACAGATGCCTGCAGGGGGCTATAACACCAATCTTATAGCGCAGGCTGTGGCAGCACTTCTCTCCCCAATGATTACTGCCTCAGTAGAACAGGCAGTCATTGCAGGCATACACAAACTCCAGGCCCAGCTCAGGGAGCATACATCCAGGTTAAATGAGGCAGAGAACCGCATAGCAAACATTGAGGAGGAAATGTACCAGGCTCAATCCTCTGAACAGGCCCAAGACAGGACAAATAAATATATTCTGGAGAAGCTGGACGATTTAGAGAACAGGTCCAGAAGGAGCAATTTACGCTTCGTTGGCGTCCCAGAATCGCTTCAGCCTACAGCCCTCATGGATTTCTGTGCGAGGCGCATCCCTGAAACACTAGGCCTCCCAGGCCCCTGTACCATGGAACGCGCACACCGCATCAGAACCTTTACCTTTGATCGCAAGTCACCCCGACCTATAATAGCCAAATACCTCAACTATTCTGATAAAGCCGTCATCCTTCAAAAATTCAGGCAATCCAGATCTCTTCAGATCGACGGTCAAGGTCCTGATTTTCGCGGACTACTCATTAGAAGTATCCAAGAAAGGGAAAGCTTTCCAACAAATCTGCTCGGAGCTACACCAACGACAAATCAAATTTACCCTGGCTTTCCCAGCCAGCCTCTGGCTCAAAGTCCCTAATGGCGACCAGCTCTCCTTTCACGATCCTTCCGAGGCGGAGGCCTTCCTCAGGTTGCTACGCACGGGTCCTCATGTCAGCCCCTCTCCCAATGCATCTCCTGCCAACCGTGCTCTAGACCAAAGCAGCCCGCGCAAAGACTCTCTGAAGCGATTCAAAACCTCCGGCCCTGAACAACATCGCTCCACACCTCATTGAGAGTGTCCTTCCAGCGACACTTGGTGCTCAGAACACTGGTTCCTCCATCGGCCATGCCGTTTCAATGCTAGCCGAGAGAACTCTCGCATACTCTTTTATTTTTATATTTTTTTAGTTTCTCTCCATTTTATCTCTTCTTTTTTTTTCTCAAGTTGTGCTCCCTCCTCCCTATCAAGTAACACACCTACTGGTAGGCCAAGTTATCTATACAGTTTTTTCTAATGTTTTATTTGCTATTGGAATGTTATAACTGTTTTGATGTTTGATCTTGTTCTACGATCTTTTCCCATGGCATCCCTGCGTGGCTCGGTTCACTCTACCCATACACAGCCCAAAAACTGCCAGCATGCACCACCCTCTGGTTCGTGGGTTTACATTGCTGCAGCATACAGGTCTTGTAATCGGGGCTGGCCCTCTCAGTGACTCCATGCGGAAAAAAGTGAAGTTTCTCAAATGTGTTTTATTGTTTCTACCTTTCACCTCCCTCCCTCTCTATTCCCCCCCCCCCTCGCGCACCATCACCCTATGGTTTATCGGCACCAAATAACTTTACATCACCATACTCTGACTGCCTAGGCTCTCCCCTATGCCCGATTATACAAGTAGCCCATCACCAACAGTCTTTACATACTACTCATTCAACACCAGCCCATACCCCCTGTAGCGGGTACTTACTTTCCCGGGTGCATTTTTTTAATTTAGCTGTGACCTCAGTGCTATGTTCCTTGCGGTTCACTAGGTGACGCTGTCACCGTGGCCGGGGGGGATGAATATCACTGTGTGCCAAGGTCCTTTTTGTCCTCTCTCGGCGGCGGTATGGTGGGGCGGGGAACCCGCCGGGCTTGCTGGGAGAGGAGATAAAGGGGCCGGCCATCTTGGTCACGGGGTCTTCGTCCCAAGCACCTTCAGCTTGCGGACGTGGGTTCGTGCCTGTCCCCTAGGCCGCCTCGGCCTAGGGGACCACCGGAGATCGTGTTCCACCTCAGGCACTTTCAGTCCTGGGGTGAGGTACTTACAAGAAGGTCCGGAGCTCAGTGCCCAACACTGAGTTCCGCGAGGGAAGGGTCCTAAGGCACTTCGGGGATGGAGGCCTGAATCTGAGTAAGACGCAATGGACCGGGGAGAGCTCCTCACTCGAAGACCCGGTGCAGCAGACTGCCGGTGACGGGTGAGTCTCTTGTCGGAGACCGTCCAGAAGGATCCCCTTTACCTTGTGCGGAGACCATATCCCACTCTCCAGGAGGAGAGTGGAGGACCGAATTTGTGTCTGGGCCTATTCACACTCACACCTCCTTTTCTGTTCTATCTATCAAGGGAGTCCCTGTATGGTGTGTTCTAATAAAGGAGTGTTGGACTTTAATGGTGTGAGGCTCAATTCCTGGCGGACGAAGTTCATGGTGACTCTTGGAGGGAGGATCCGGGTGCACAGCACAGACCCGAAGGTAAATGAGACATTGCTGATACCACCGGTATTCTACACGTGGTGGAGGCTAGGCGTAGCCCACCCGCTCTCTCTCTCTCCACCCTACCAGATACCCCTAGACAAGAGACAGTGCGAGCCGCACAGAGAGAGGAGAGGGGCAGGCGCTACACCCCTTTAAAGCCCCCCCAATATGAAAATAGTCTCCTGGAATGTGAAAGGGCTTTGTTCCCCTAACAAGCGAATGAAAATCCTCCGTCACCTTAAGAGACTTAAGACCGACATTGTCCTACTACAAGAAACCCACCTTTCCGCCCCTGACTTCCACCGTATGAAAAAACTGTGGGTGGGCACAATCGTAGGATCTGACTCAAACGGACGCAAAGCAGGAGTTCTGATACTCGTTCATAAAAACCTCCCTTGCACGGTCCTGTCGGTTGATTCAGACTTACAGGGACGCCTCTTATCAGCCCACGTTCAACTAGGGACCAGAGACTTGATAATATCTAATGTTTATGCACCTAATAACCCCACTAAACAGCTTCATAGTGACCTCTCGACCTGGCTCCTTCGTAACCCACATCTCCCTCACATAATCGGCGGGGACTTCAACTTCACAATTCACCGAATCGACAACAGATCCTCTCCAAAACATTCACGTTCTCCTTCGGAGCCCAATGTTTAGTCTCTATTAGCTTCCACGATTGACTCCCTCCACCTCTGCGATATCTGGCGCCTCCGGCACCCAGCTGATAGAGAATTCACATTCTACTCCAACCCCCATAATATTTTTACCAGAATTGACTAACTCCTCTGCTCTGATGACCTTGTACCACTGATATCCGACGCTGACATCCACGACATTGTTATATCGGACCACTCGCCTATTTCGGTAACTCTCGACAACCCTGACATACACCCGAGTCCCAAGCTTTGGCGCTTCCCATCCTACCTCCAGAACAACTCTGATTTTCGACAATACATGGAGCAGGCATGGTCTGAGTATGCCTCGTCCAATGCTCTGCATTCTGATAACCCAAACCTGTTCTGGGAAGCAGGCAAGGCCTTCCTTCGGGGACGCATCATTTCTTATGCTGCCTCTTTCAAACGGAATGCTATGAAACATTACAAACTTGCCAGTTCCCAACTGCACCAAGATCAGCGATCCTTTTATACGACCGATTCCCCTGACAATAGGAAGGCATGGCAGTCAGCCAAGCATTCCTTTGACACCTGGGCTGAAACTCTGGAACTAACCAAAAAAGGCGCACATGGATGCCACCCTCCACAAGTTCGGCAATAAGGCAGGTAGGCTACTTTCCAGACTCTGCAAGGGCCCCAACCGCCCGACCCACATCACTTCCCTCCGTGACGCCTCGGGTACCATTACCACCACCCAGAAGGGTATAAATGAAGCCATGCTACACTATTATTCCTCCCTATATACGACGGACCCTATAGATGCACCGACCGCACTTGCCTTTCTTGAAAAAAACGACCCTCATCCAAATCACTCCCTCTCAACTGGATACTTTGAACACACCCATATCCCTTACTGAAATATCTAACGTTATTAGGAACCTAGCCCCATCTAAAGCCCCTGGCCTGGACGGCTTCACGGTGAATTCTACAAATCTCTACAACCACTCTTAGAACCCACCCTCCACAAGGTCTACTATTACATATGGTCAGGTGAAACCTACCTACCCACAGGTAACCAAGCCATCATAAAATTGTTAGCCAAAAAAGGTAAAGACCCACAAGAACCCGGTTCATACAGACCTATCTCACTCTTAAACCTTGACGTTAAAATTCTTTCCAAAATTATTGCTACCAGGCTGGCCGCCATCATACCCTCTCTGATACATCCTGCCCAATCAGGGTTCGTGAAGGGCAGGAATGCCACCATGAACATCAGGAAGGTGAAGATGGCTCTGGAACACGCCAAATGCAAACCAAGGGGAGACCACGCTATTATCACCCTAGATGCAGAGAAAGCCTTCGATAACGTGAGTTTTCAATGGCTATCCATGGTCATGTCTAAAATGGGATTCTCCGGCCCTTTCGCTCACCTTATTAACTCTATGTACACTGCCAGGCAGCTAGGCTGGTAGCGGCAGGCCTTCTATCGGACGAATTCCGGCTTCATAAAGGCAGGAGACAGGGTTGCCCCTTATCCCCTCTCCTTTTTAACATTGCATTGGAACCTATATGGAACATGAGCAGATGTCAGCATGTAAAATATAAATCTAAAGGCACCACCATCCCTGTGTAAACATATAACAAAGAGGTAGAATATGGGACTTTGAAGGTGCTTGCAACAATTGAAAAATAAATTCCAAAGAAGGAAGGATATTTATAAAAATAGAAAAATGTTTATTACAATATACATAAAAAACTGATACATATACACGCCTGTGACCATCACAGGTATACACCTAATACCAATTTCAAGATGGTCATGCAGATTTTAAAATCTGTCCTCCCTTATGGGATTGTGATCGCTGGAGTCAGGATTGGTTGGCTCTTCCCTTTGGCAATCCATGACAGTGGTCTGGACCATTCTTTGACTAAACATAGGTATGAAGGGTTGTGGGGATCCTCTGGCTGTCTGCTCCATATGTGACCTATATTGGGGAATGCATTGGTGTGCCATTTTTGAATGTTTTCAAGTGTTCATTTTATTTCATCAATATGTTCTTCTTTCTCTTTTTATACCTAATAGCCTGTTTCAAGTTTGTTAAAATTGTTTGGGCGTCTATTCCTGATGAAGCCTAATAGGCGAAACTGTAGAAAATCTATGGACGCTTCATTTCAACTGTATATATCTGCATGACCATCTTGAAATTGGTATTAGGTGTATACCTGTGATGGTCACAGGCGTGTATATGTATCAGTTTTTTATGTATATTGTAATAAAAAAATTATATTTTTATAAATATCCTTCCTTCTTTGGAATTTATTTTTCAATTGTTGCAAGCACCTTCAAAGTCCCATATTCTACCTCTTTGTTATATGATTGCATTGGAGCCTGTCTAGGTATCTATCTTACATAGCCCCACTGCATGGCATCCACATTGGTAAACACGAACTACGTACCTCACTATTTGCGGATGACGTCCTTATATTCTCAGCAAACCCCTCCTCTGACATGCTCACAATTAAATCTATCTTTGACCAATTTAGGCTATGCTCGGGCCTTCGCATAAATTACAACAAAAGTGAAATTCTTCCCATAGGCTCCATGTCAAATCCTCCCTGGACTCGAAATTCTATCTTCTCAGTCGCAAAATCCCACATCACTTACTTGTGGCATAAAATAGGGAAATTACCCTCCTCTCTCTATCACCTTAACTATCCCCCCCTGCTCACAAACATTTCTCAGGAACTAGATAACTGGATGGATCTGCCCCTCTCGCTCCTGGGAAGATGCCATCTTGTGAAAATGGTCAGTTTCGCCCGACTACTCTACCCACTTCAAACCATTCCTTTGCTTTTTCACCATAAAGACACGAAATCTCTCAATACGGCCATATCCAAATTCCTCTGGCGAAATAAACGACCACGCATAGCCTTCACAAAGTTATATCTTCCTAGACGCGAAGGGGGCATCAGTCTCCCAAACATTAGATCCTACAATTTAGCCTGCCTATTAAGGACAGGTTTGGATTGGGTAGCCCAGACATCTCGCCACTCAAATTTCCCCCTGGAATCCGCAATGGTCCACCCGTACTTCTTGGTGGCTCTCCTCCACTGCAAGTGGAAATCCATATCACCACCACTCCAACACAACCTTCTGCTTAGAGACACAGCAATTGCGTGGAGAGAAGTCAGGAAAAGCCTCAAACTCTCTCCCTTCATATCCAGCCACCTCCCTACTCAGGGAAACCCATGCTTCCCCCCAGGTCTGGACCAGCAACCTTACATTACTTGGCAGAAAAACGGCCTTACAAAATTTTCCTCGCTATGTGACTTGGAGACTGGTCGCCCCACTCCGTTCCAAACCTTAGCTGCTAAGTTCTCACTTCCGCAATCTCATGTCTTCCAATATAATCAATGTATCAGCTTTCTAGAAAGGACTTGCAGTGAAGGCCACAAAAGGTTCCAATCTTCTCTCACGGATACCCTTCTCTTAAAAGGTTCATACAAAATCTCGGACATCTACCGACCTCTGCTCCTAAAAACCATTCCATCTCTGACATCCTCATCAGCAGCCAACTGGGCTAAGGACTTCCCCGACACCGAGCTTGTGGACAAACTCCTACAAGGCCTCAATACCGTTCACAAACTGGTGCCCAACGAAACTTGGAGGGAAACCCAACTAAAGATTGTACATAGAGCTCATATCCCTTTCCTGTTCAACAATCAAGCTCATCCCGCCCCCTTGTGTCCTCTTTGTCAACACCCCAGGCCTTCACTGACACATCGTTTCTGGTCGTGTACCTACATCTCCACCTTCTGGGATCAAGTCTTATCATACATCTTTGAGGTGACCCTGCTGAAACTGCCCAAAGACCCCTTACTTCTCGTCTTTGGTCATTGGGACCCCCAGCTGCTACCCTGGTCACTGAACTCTACCCCCTATTGCAAAGACTGGACCATGATATGGCTATTACTTGCCAGAAGATCCATCCTGAAAAACTGGATCTCTAATGTTCGCCCAAACACCTCACAAGTCAAAAAAGATCTCTTACGACTACTCTACACGGAAAAGCTCAACACGGACCTAACACATGAAAAGACCAAATCACCCTTTTACCATAAATGGCATGCTTTTATGATCTCAACACTCACCCCTATGGATATGGCGAACTTTGAAAACCTCTCTTTTTCATATCACGGGCCTCCCCCCTACACCAAGGATGGAGCTGCTCTCTCTTGACGGACAGTACAGCAACAGGAGGAACCCCACTTTTGCCACAACATGGATCATTGTGCGAGACCACCTCTCGCCCGCCCACCTCTTCTCCTCCTCCAAACACACTGATGGACTACGCAATCTTTGATAATACAGCCTCATTCCCGCTGTCTACCCCCATTCTACATGAACTGCATGAACTTGGTGCTCTTCTCCCCTACCCTCCCTCCTCTCCCCACCCCTCCCTGCCCAATACCCCTATATAGAATCATCTAACAGAACCCACTGGGTATCCCTAGGGACACTCTTCGTCCTTAGATCCGTCCAGTTACAACTTAGGTTAAGTAGGCTTAATACTCTGCACTGCTATCATGTGCACGTTTTGTTACCCCCATGTGGGGCTTATTACTACGCCACCCCTAGGCTACAAGGCTTATTTTTATTGCATATGTGTTCTGTTACATTTTGACATGACTGCCTTTATTCACAAAAATTGCAGATACTATTGATGTTATACTCTGTATGTTACATCCTTCAATAAAAATCTATTTAAAAAAAATATATATATACAAGAGAACCAGTTCCATTGGCAGCCATACATGCCCACGCCATGACACTACCCCCACCATGCTTCACTGATGAGGTGGTATGCTTTGGATCATGAGCAGTTTCTTTCCTTCTCCATACTCTTCTCTTCCCATCACTCTGGTACAAGTTGATCTTGGTCTCATCTGTCCATAGGATGTTGTTCCAGAACTGTGAAGGCTTTTTTAGATGTTGTTTGGCAAACTCTAATCTGGCCTTCCTGTTTTTGAGGCTCACCAATGGTTTACATCTTGTGGTGAACCCTCTACCAATTTCATTTTTCTCAATGATTTTTATCCATATTGTCGAGACCAGACATTACATTAAAGCCGCAAGCAGTTTTAAATGACTTATTTTCCTTTAGAAATGTAATTTTATGCAGGGACAGTTCTAAACACGGGAAACACGTGCCACTTCACAGGCATACTTTAGACACCCCCCAGGTACGATATTTAAAGGAATATTTCACTTTTTATTTTTCACTTTATGCATCATTAAAATCACTGCTCCCGAAAAAACTGACGTTTTTAAAACGTATTTTTGCATTGATACATGTACCCTGGGGCAGGACCCGGGTCCCCAAACACTTTTTAAGACAATAATTTGCATATTAGCCGTTATTTTTAGCACTTTTGATTTCGAACGTTGGCGTCCATTGTATTTAATAGGGTTCTAAAGTTTGCGCAAACTTTCGGTCTGTTCGCAGGTTCTGGTGCGAACCGAACCGGGGGGGGTTCGGCTCATCCCTACTCGTTACCCTCTAAAGTAACTGCGTTAAGTAACGCTGTTTACTTTAACGCAGTTACTACCATCACTCGTGCCGAAAGGGAGTTATCACAAACACATTCTGATCCTGGGGTGTGCCTGGGCATTAGGGTGTGCCTATGAAAAAAAAATATATGTGTAACAAATAAATCAGAACGAAGCAGTCCTCTATTGTGACCACACACAAATGACAGTCCAAAAGTGTAGAAAAAACTGCAAGGTTGAAATGAAGAGTCCCACATGGATATGACCCTCTCTGTGAAAAGATAGAGACACCACCACCGATATAATGAGGAGGCTTACAAGATGGTGTTGACTTGGTGAGGTGTATACCACTCAAGTCAAAACAGGCTTATATAATCAGTCAGCAAGATGTATCCAGCTGGTCCTGAATCCGCATATCAGTCGGCACCTCAAATTCCCGTAAACACCAGGAAGTGTAAATACATGTAGTCTTGTTGGAGCCAGAGATACGGTAACCACATAACATGCATAATGGGAAAAAACTCACATATTGTGATACTGTACAAGGTAGTATTTATTAAACAAGATTAAAAAATGAACACTCACATTTGGAAGAACATCATAGGCATATCACAAAGTGCAAGAGCGATGTGTGTGAATGGGTCCACCCGACGCGTTTCAACTAAACAGTCATCATCTGGGGTGTGGACCCCCACAACAACACCGCTATTTATAGATGGAATGACCCCAGCTGGAGTGACCCCGGAAATGACATCACTTCCTGTTGGTGGACAGGAAGTGGCGGCTGCTATTTAAAACGTCCCGTTTGATCTCAAAAAATCTTCCCATAATATAGGATAATACTGCCAACAAATATTTATTAGATTTTGTTAGATCAATAGATAAATAAGCAGTATAGACATGGCAGAACTTCTATATTAGCCATATAGAACAGGAAGCGACATCCAAGCCTCTTTATTAAGACGAGGCTGGATGACATCACTTCCGCTCTGCACAGGAACATTGGAAAAGATCCCCAAGCCTCACTATGTCTGATATGGCCCTGTTTTTATTGAGCCTTAACAAACACCTCCAGTGGTGGCGCAATGGGCAAACGTCCGCATAAGGTCCTCAGCCTTACACCTACGTCATTGGCTGAGCGGACCTGATGGGGAACTTTAGAAGGGGCGGGTCTATTCATTTATTACACTGCGGAGGAAGTTCCCCATCAGGTCCGCTCAGGCTCAGCCAATGACGTTTTGTGTGGACAGCGCTGGACATCAGATCGCCGTGGGACACTGGATTTCATCGCTGGAATGTTTTTTTTTTTTTTTTAATTTTTTAATTTTTAATAAAGGACTTTCCCAACGGTGTCTGTATTTTTTTTACAATTTTTTACACTTTCTTTGTGAAATGGTAGGGGTACAATGTACCCCATTACCAATTCACATGGGGGGCAGGATCTGGGGGTCCCCTTTGTTAAAGGGGTCTTCCAGATTCCGATAAGCCCCCTGCCCGCAGACCCCCACAACCACTGGGCAAGGGATGTGGGGATGAGGCCCTTGTCCCCATCAACATGGGGACATCCTCCCCATGTTGAGGGCATGTGGTCTGGTACGGTTCAGGAGGGGGGGCGCTCTCTCGTCCCCCCCTCTTTTCCTGCAGCCTGCCAGGTTGCGTGCTCGGATAAAGGGTCTGGTCTGGATTTTTGGGGGTACTCCACGCCATTTTTTTAAAAATTTGGGGCCTGGTATGGATATTTGGGGGAACCGCACGCATTTTTTTTTAATTTGCGGCAGGGTTCCCCTTAATATCCATACCAGACCTGAAGGGCCTGGTAATTGAACCCCCACGCTTTTTTTTTTTTTTTTTTATCAATGACTTTTCTATGTATTGCCGGGAGCCGACAATTCATTATAGCCGCGAGTGAGTTTTAAATGACTTTTTTTCCCTTTAGAAATGACACTTTGTGCAGGGACAGTTCTAAGCACGGGAAACAAGCGCGAATAGTCCTCAGAAGTTCGGGACCCCATTGACTTCAATGGGGTTCGGGTTCGGGGTCAAGTTCGGGTCAAGTTCGGTCCCGAACTCGAACTTTTTTCCGAAGTTCGGCCGAACCCGTCGAACATGAACATCCAGGTGTCCGCTCAACTCTAGTGGTGGTGTCTCTATCTTTTCACAGAGAGGGTCATATCCATGTGGGACCTTGCAGTTTTTTCTACACTTTTGGACTGTCATTTGTGTGTGGTCACAATAGAGGACTGCTTCGTTCTTTTAGCGTCCTTTGCACAAAGCTTACCTGAATACAATTGCTGGTGTTCTCATACTAATATAACTACATGCAGGCAGTTGATTCTGCTAGCTGCAGTATATTTATATATATATATATATATACACACACACATATTATACACACATCCCAGCTTTGTGCAGCTACATCTCCCTGCAGGCCATTAGTATGTCTGGAAGGAAAACAAGGAGAGGCAGACAGTCACGAGCCAATAAAAGAGGGCAAGCAGGCTCTGTGTCTAGAGGCAACAGTGCTGGTCTTGGACACGGTGCATCCTCATCAGCATGTGGCCGTGGGACACGCTTGTCCTTTTTTTTCGGCAGCTGGCCGTGTTGAACTGCAACATGCTGAAGACTTGGTAGAGTGGATGACCAAGCCGTCCTCCTCCTCCTCATCCTCTCTCACCCAGGCTCAGGGTACTTTTTCTGGCAAAGCAGATACCAAAGCGGCCTCTTCCCTCGGCTCAATAGCATCAGTCACTCCTTCCCTAGCCCCACCATGTCCTCCTGAGGAGTCCCCTGAACTGTTTCATCACAGTGTTGGGTACATGCTCCAGGAGGATGCCCAGTGTTTTGAAGGCTCCGATGATGGTACCCAGCTAGAGGAAGGCAGTAACATGAGCACAGAGAGAGGGGGTGCCCAAGAAGGACAGCAATCTGGCAGTCATGTTCCCCCAGCTGCAGCATACTGCCAGGTTTGCTACAAAGATGAGGAGGGAGGGGATGATGAGGTCACGGACTCTACGTGGGTGCCTGATAGGAGAGAGGAGGAGGCACATCAACGAGGCAGGATGCCCTCCAGGGGCCAGCTCAAGGGCAGCACACAGACAGCATCACACCGCAGAGCTCCGCATGTGCAGGCTGCTGCCGGCTCTGCTCGTTTTTCCAAAAGTTCTTTGGTGTGGGCTTTTTTGAGACGAGTGCATCAGATCGCTATTTGCAACATATGTCTCAGGCGTATCTCGCGTGGCCAAAACATCACCCGCTTGGGCACCAAATGCTTGATCAGACATAGGTCGACCTGCCATGCAGTTTGTTGGCAAGCACACCTAAAAGACCCACACCAAAGAACAAAGCGGACCTCTTCTTGCTCCTCATCAGCTGGGATCTCCAACCCCACTATACCTTCAATCCTCTCTGAAACCTGCACTGAGAGGAATGAAGGTGTAGAATTAGGTGTGTCACAGCCAAGTACTTGCGAGCAATCTGCTATCGGTACACCAACGTCAGATTGTACCAGGCAAATTTCCCGGCCCCAACTGCTGTACCGCCGAAAGAAGTTCGCTCCCAGCCATCCACATTTCCAGCGGTTGAATGCTAGCTTGGCTAAATTGCTAGCACTTCAACTGCTGCCTTTTCAGTTGGTAGACTCTGCCCCCTTCAGCGAGTTTGTGGAATGTGCGGTTCCTCAGTGGCAGGTTCCCAAATGCCACTTTTTCTCACGGAAGGCAATTTCGGCTCTCTACCGGCATGTGGAAGGCCTCGCTGGACAGGGCGATCAGCGGTAAGGTGCATATTACCGTTGACTCATGGTCCAACAGGCATGGACAGGGACGTTACCCATCTTTCACGGCGCATTGGGGGACTCTGCTGGCAGCTGGGAGGGATGCAGGACAAGATGCAGTAGTGTTGGAGGTTGTTCTGCCACCACGCCTCCAAAATGCTACTACTGGTGATTCTGACACCTCTCTCCTCCACCCCCTCCTCCATGGACTTCTCCTGTGCTTTGTCCTTGGAACCAGCGGTGCTCCGTAGGAGTTCAAGGGGCTATGCAAGTACGCAGGCAAAGAGATGCCATGCAGTGCTTGAGCTGGTGTGCTTAGGGGACAGGAGCCACACTGGGGCAGAGATTCTGTCAGCTCTGCAGGGGCAGGCTCAGAGGTGGTTGACGCCACACCAGCATAAGCCAGGAATGGTGGTTTCCGACAATGGCACCAACCTCCTCTACGCCCTCCGGCAGGGACACCTGACCCATGTGCCCCGTTTGACTCACGTCCTTAACTTGGTGGTGCAGCGGTTCTTGGGCAGGTACCCAGGCTTACAGGATGTCCTGAGGCAGGCCAGGAAAGTCTGTGTGCATTTCCGCCGGTCATATAATGCCAGTGCTCGGCTGGCTGACCTGAAAAAGGAATTTAACCTGCCCAATAACCGCCTAATCTGTGACATGCCCACCAGGTGGAACTCAACGTTGGCCATGCTGCAGCTGCTGCACACGCAGCAGAGGGCCATCAATATGTATCTGTGCCAATATGGCACCAGGACAGGGTCAGGGGAGCTTTTTTTTGCCATGCCAATGGGTCATGATCAGGGATGCATGCACTGTCCTGTCACCATTTGAGGAGGCCACGAGGATGGTGATCAGTGACAGTGCATGCATCAGTGACACTGTCCCTCTTGTCCACCTGTTGGAGCACACGCTGCGCGGAATAATGGACAGGGCACTTGAGGCAGAATAGAGGCAGGAAGAGGAGGACTTCCTTACCTCTCAGGGCCCCCTTTATCCAGACAGTGTTCCTGCTGGCCCGCCTATCACACAGGAAGAGGATGAAGAGGAAGAGGATGAAGAGGAGGAAGAGGATGAAGAGGAGGAAGAGGATGAAGAGGATGAAGAGGAAGAGGATGATGATGAGGATGAGGAGGAGGAGGATTGTGTCAGCATTGAGGTGGAGCCTAGCACTCAGCATCAGCAGCAGTCTTCAAGGGATCAATTACAGTCCCAAGACACCCATGGACTTGTACATGGCTGCGGATCATGTCGTCCTGAGTGACCCAGAGGACTCCGGACCGAATGCCTCAGCAAACATACGCTGCATGGCCTCCCTAATCCGGCAAAGCCTGCAGAAGGATCCTTGTATTTGTGCTATCAAGGAGAGAGATCATTACTGGCTGGCAACCCTCCTTGATCCACATTACAAGGGTAAGGTTGCGGACCTTATCTTGCCGTCGCAGAGGATTAAACATCTTCGGGAGGCCTTGCAGAAAGGTCTGTGCAACGCGTTCCCAGAGACTGGGAGATTACAAATTCCTGGTCTTGGACATGTTGCTGAGGCTTTGGTCAGTCAAAGAAGGAACGGTGGAGAAGGTGGCCGTCTGACCGATGCGTTCAAACAAATTTTTAGTCAGCAGCCCCAAGGTATGATCGATTCCAGCAACCATCGCCAGCGCCTGGTTTACATGGTGCAGGAATACCTAGGGGCAAGATCAGACTTTGACACCTTTCCCACCAAAAATCCTCTGGGTTACTGGGTCTTGAGGATGGATCACTGGCCAGAGCTTGCACAGAATGCATTTGAGCTACTGGCCTGTCCTGCATCCAGAGTTCTTTCGGAACGCACATTCAGTGCTGCTGGAGGCTTTGTAACCGATCACAGGGTGCGCCTGTCCACCGACTCAGTCGATCGACTGACCTTCATAAAATTGAATCAGTCTTGGATTACCACCAGCTACCAAGCACCTGATTTTCTTTGAAATGTCAGATCCCTTCAAGACTGCCTATACTGATGCTGAGTGACCATCCTGTTATGCCAAGTGACTATCATCTTCCTCCTCAATGATCATGCTGATAGCTTGTAAAAACACCAGTGCCTAAGGCCCAATTTTTCTGCCCCTGTTCAACAGGGGCATGCAATTACAATTCTTGATCTAATATTTCACAGCAGGGCCCATTCCTGCACCCACCAAGAGTAACTGTGAGGGCTTATAGTGTTGTGGCAACACCTCCACCACCAAATGCCCATAGACGGGCGGGGGCAAAACCTCCATGTCGCCGCAGATTTGCTCGCAGGCATGTTTTGCTTGCGAGAAACAGGGATACTTTAGTCCCTTAGCAGGCACCCTGTTGGCCTGGGAACGCTTACCTGCGGGCCCGGCGGAAGGAAAAAAAACCCCGCTGTGAGCGGAAAAAAGGAGGGCCCTGGCCTACAGCGTGGCGCCATACGTTTTTGGAATTTTGGGAGCACCGTGCTCTCACCCCAAACGACATGTTTAATAAGGTCATCCTGCGAGGCTCCAGAAGCCTCCAACTTCCGGTCCGCAGACCTGCATTTCAGTCAAATCATGCGGCGTAGACCCACCGCAGATACTGATGTACTGGACAGCCAGGGAGCAGTACCTAAGGCCGCATTGCAGACATACTTAAGGCCATGCACCAACTGGTCCACTGTCATGCAGACCGGGGAAGCCTGTCGCTATTCCAAACATGGTGCCGCAATCTTTGCTCATTAAGGGAGCATTAGTGACACCAGGGTCGGGGCGAACAGTGGCCGCAACGCTGACCACAATACCAAGAACAAGGACCGGACCACCGCCTCGGCCCTCCTGTCTGCAGGGGCCTTAAAGAACAGGGGTCCCTACCGCCGGAATCGTGGTAATTCCCTGCATCTCGGAGGTCCCCATCGGAGGAGATGTCCATTTTCAGGAAAACACTCCAAGGCAGTGATTCTCAACCATTCTCAACCAGGGTTCCATGGAACCCTAGGGTTCCTCCAGAAGTTCCTTCAGCATTGGGCAATTTCTGCCTCTCAGATAATTTCCCACTGACACCATTGATCTTTTTAGCCATCTGTAAGGAGGTAATTCTTCCCAATGACCACAAGTGTAAGGACCATCCTTCCCACTGACCATCACACTAAGGTTTCATGAATTGTAGATCTGTAATTTTTAGCAGGGGTTCCCCGAGACCGGAGAACTATTTCAAGGGTTCCTCCGTGTTGAAAAGGTTGAGAAAGGCTGCTCCAAGGAATAACGGACATTCATGCAATTTTTTTGGAACGCTGCAGCCGTTCCCATTCGTAGCATACTACTTCCCAAATAAGCTAGGTAGGGAAACCTAGCGGTGCGGGTCGGCCTGTGGGATCCAGAAGAGACCGGCACCTTAATAGATGCCCTCGCCGTATCCTCCATCTTATTGGGGATCCCGCACCCGGTGATAAGTGCTCCACCAGCACCTTTTGCGCTGACCCGGACACGGAAGAAGGGAGCTGTTCCGCACTGTCCGAAAAAGTCCTGGTCCGCATCTTCTGACATGTCAGAGCAGGGGACATTTGCCACAGCAAAACCCTAGTCTGAATCAGAACTTCTCCCAGAAGATGGTGGGGGGAGAGGGCGTTTTTACCCCCGCGCACCGCTTCCACCCTGGCAATAAGGGATTCCAGGATCCCTGACAAGGTGTCCATAGGCATTGCAAGTGTAGGGGCACCAGTTGTCACCACAGGGATGTCTGGGGAAGAAATTGCCAGCTTCTGACGCTATGCAGACACACTTGCCTGACCTCCATAGTGAACAGGACAAGGCACACAAAAAAAATTCCACCTACCTAGCTGCTCCGACTGAGGGCCCTCCCCCCCCCCAGAGGACTCAACGTACAGACCCAGGTAACTGCACAGCGCCGCCGTCCGCTCTCCCCACATGCCTTCCATCTGGTATGGCTGCGGTGTCTTCCTGTGGCTGAGGTGTTGTGTTGTTCGCGCCGTCCAGAAGGACCGCTTCCACCGCTAGAGACAAACTAAGCTGGTGACTACAAGAAAACGGCCGCCGGGTGCCCCTGTTTAAAAACCGCACGGACTACAAAATGGCCACCACTCCACAGCATTAAATACCTAGCGCGGCCACAAGAAAATGGCGCCGCCAAAATGACCGCTGAAAACGTGAGAGAAACTAAGCCATGGTTGCGAACACGCTGGGCCTCAGCGCGGAGGCCCCCCCCCATGGCACCAGACAACCCCTCACATGGAGAGCGGATCCAGACACCCAGTGCAGCCCCCCGCCAGGACACGGAGCCCCCCAGAGGACCCCCGGTCAGTACACAGCAGGCCCAGCGTCCGCGCTGTTACGGCATGGCTGTCGGCCCGGCACACTGTGTGACACGGACAGAGCCCGGTCATATGTGTGTGCCCCGAAGCATATAGCTCACCAGCCACCCCTGGAGCAACGGGGCATGTCGTGGTCAACCCAGCGCGTAGCTAAAAGGTCGGCACATGCTCGATGGCCGAAATAAGGGGACTACAAGTATCGGGGATCCAGCCTGTCACCCAGTCGGCAGTTGATAGTAGATCTCAGGATCAAAAAGAGTAAAAAAAAAATCCCCAGGCCACATGGGCCCACAGGGAGCCATGTCCTTCTATGCTAGGCAAAAAAAACAACTGGAGCTGCATGATGCAGGGAGAGGGGTTGTACCTAGAGGGACCGCCCCCAGGGCGGTACTGTACAGTTTTGATGTGTGTTTAACACTTAACATGCTTTTCTGCCTAGTCCACTCCTGATAGAAGGCCAATACCCTAATGTCAAGAATAAGATGCTGTGTCCGTCCACGAACGAAAGAAAAACTGTTATGTGCCTTTCCTGACTTTATGCCAAATCACTTTCCCCTAACCTGACATTTCATATTCGGGGGTGATAACACCACTTTGTGTAAATCTTCAGAAATGGGACAGCAACGCCAGACAATTAGAAATATTACCCTCATAAAGAAGGAGAAAATTGGGAGACCACCAGCTGACTAAAAGGGAATAAACATTCAATAATGGAACCCAAAAGGCCCCAAAAAACAAAAAAAAAAACAAACACAAAAAGTTTAGTCTCGCACAGCTCAAACATCTACTTGGTGGTACTTGGTGAAGGTATGAACAGGGCCAGGTAGCAGTCTTAGAAACTTGCTCTACTGAAGCATGATGTTGAATAGTCCAGGAAGCACCAACATTCCTGGTATAATCAGCCTTTTTTAAAAGCGGCGTTCCATCCACATTTTTCACTCCTCACCATGCAGCACTAATGTGCATCCTTAAAATGAATTGGCAATTTATTTTTATTTTTTCTGTTCACTTAACTGATTTAAGCCTATATCCAATTTAATTTCCTCCTTAAGCAGCCTCGGCCGTCATTTCCGGTTTTGCATTGGTTCCTGGGAGATCTTGGCATGGCAATGCTCGCGTAACATTTTACATTGGTGTCTATGGAAATTCTTGGTCAGCTTGGCAGGGTGTGGCTCCAGTAACATTTAACATTGGCGTCTATAGAAAATCTTGGTCAGCTTGGCATGGCAAGCTGACCAAGATTGCACCGCACATGCGCGAGATTGGCAGGTGCATGCTGGGAAGCCAGCATGCACGGAATCCAGGAAGGAGGACACTGGCTTCAGATGCCCACACTGGAGAGGTCTGTGCTGCACAAATAGAAAACTGGGCATAGTTTACAGCATACCTTTGTTACATTGCACGTGGCATGAATATTCTAGGGGTATTTTTATCTTAAAAGTCATATTTGCCTGGAACTCCGCTTTAAGAACAGCTGAACACTGCCGTTTAGACGGAGAAGCTTGAGAAATAAGTTGATGGATCAAATGAGAAATGGAAGCATAAACAGTGAATCAGACTGACAAATTACAGCAGGGGAAGGAGCCACAACATGACGCCGAGCAACAGTGCGGGGTAGTGCGCTCCTGTGTGCTACTCTGGGCGGAATGCACTTGAGTGTTAAAACTCTCGCATAAGAACCAGCCTATGCCGCCGTATCAATGATCATGCCTGATGGATTTCTGGGGCTGTACCCATCTGTTCCGTGAGACCCACGTATCCATCGAGCTTGTGGGACCGCTGTGTGGGGTTGGATCGAGGAGAGTGGAGGACTGTTCCCTTGTGCGGGTCTCCAGGTGCCAGAAACGGCGGTGCCGAGGACGTCTGGGGCTCGCAAGCCGGTGAGTGCGGCCACAAAGGGAAAGCCGAGATGCCACTTTTAGAGCAGGAGGAGCCGGAGACACAAGGGTGAACCAGGCGAGACGAGACGGAGACCTTTGAGCAGCATAGAGAACGGCAGGTTATGTAAAACAAACAATATACATTTTAAAACTGCAGCAAAAAGAATGGTTTGTGGAGGAGGTGGTGGAAGAAAGTTGGGGAGAAGGTGTTCTGTTTAAAACTGAATAATTATTTACACCCCACCTGAATGCCTGTCTGTTTACCCACATAATTGTCTGTACACTCATCTGAATAGACACTTGTATACTTATTTGTATACTGGGATACCTAAAGGTAAACCTGCCCATATACTTGTACACCTGCATAGCCATCAGTATATCGCCTGCATAATTATTTGCCTACCTGCCGACCTATTCACCTACCTACAATTACAAGCTTTGCTGATTTTACAAACACCTGAAAAACTGCTTATATGTTTTCTCGTATTTCTGAACACTTACCCATATAGAATTGGATAAGTATTTAACAGCTGGACAGAATTAACAGCAGGGGCCGTTAGGAAGATAAAAAACAAACAGAGTGTAAATCCCTAACGGAGGAATGTCCACACGCCGCCGCACATCCACCTGGTAGTGGTAAAGGCCAAGTAAAACGGGCTTAGAACTTACCCCACTGTACAGAGCACGGACCTGGAGGGTATGACAAAGAGGATGTCGGCCCAGGAGGGAAAGAAGCAGGGCTCCCCTGATCCGAAGAGAGGAATGAAAAGGGCTGTTCACGAGCCCCAAGGTCGTGGAGTGGGTGGACTCGGGAGGGGTAATATAACACCTGGTCGGGGGCAATCTCCTCTAAGCCTAAAACAATGCAGTAGGACCCCAGGAGCAGAACCCTTAGGAGTAGGCAAGGAATCCAGGGCCTATGACTAGGAGGCTGCCATCTCAGGGGGGAGGGGGGGCATGCAGGAAAGGACCCGAGTCTCCAGGAGGTGGAAGAAAAAAAATTGGAAAAAAGTGGCACAAAAAAAAAGTAGTGAGTGGGCACAGATGAACAGTGGAAGCGCCACAGGGACAGCCCCCACAGAGGAGGTGCAGCATATTAATACTTTGGACTGTGACCAGAATACTGACCCTAATACTGAATTAACTAACTCGCAAGTGGAGTTTAGAGTGGACTGGGACTTAACATCTAAGAGCTCTCCCAACAAAGAATGACATTCAGTTACTCATAGCTGCTGTGGAAACAACATGTAAGCAGGCTGTGGTGGGGTTAAGAGAGGATATGATGATAGCACTGGGGCATAGAGTTGAAGAAAGGGAGACGGATCAGGAAGACAGACAGGTAGTGGTGGACATCCAAACACGACAAAAAATCATGGAGAAGTGTTGAATTCCTTGTTGGACCAAATGGATAATTATGAAAATCGAGATCGTAGGCAAAATATACGTATAAGGGGTCTGCCTGAAACAAAACAAACTGAGCTACTCCCAAAAGTGATAAGGTTATTTCAGTCAATTCTGGGGCCATCTGCACCAGAGAAGATAGAAATAGACAGAGTGCACCGTGATCTTCTTCCAGCCCCTCAAAATGCAGAGACACCAAGTAATGTAATTTGTAAAATACACAGATATCCTGTAAAAGTAGCCATTATGAAAGCAGTACGAGATAGAGCTGGGATCGAATTTGAGGGGGCACAAATAGCTCTGTTTCCAGATCACGTAGAACACTTATGCAACAAAGAATGATTAAACCTATGTTGGAAGCCTTGAGAGCAGTTGATGTTAAATATCGGTGGGGTACCCTTTAGGGTCCCAGCAACACGGAATGGGAAAACAGCCACACTTCAAAATAAAGATGACTTGCAACACTTCATAGAGGTTTTGGAGCTACCCCACGTGGATTTTCCTGATTGGAGACTGAATAACTATAAGTCAGCCCTACAAAGACCAAAAAGATGGCAACAAGTATCAGCTAAAGGCCGACAGAAAAGGGGTGGGGGGGGTTAACTACCTGAGGGAGGAGGGGTTGATGTGAACCGTGGTGTGGGGGATGTTTGTTTGACCAAATCGATAATTTTCCCTTCCTTTTTTTTTCCTCGCCCCCCCTCTTCTTTTCCCCCTTTTTCTTTTTAGTCACCTCCTTTTCTCACCCCCCTTCCCATTTGCGGAGTATTCCTGAAGTAAATTAAGAAGTAGGATAAAACAAAAATGGCATTGCCACGAAGACAGAAACCCGGGGAGCAGGAGGTGCTCAGTACATGTTTTTTTCCCAATTTCTCCCCCATTAGGAAGGTCTCGAGACAAGGGATTTGGTTTTCTGCCAAAGAGCAGAAGGGAGGGGGATTCCGGACACGGGTGGTATACCCCTGTCCAGACTCACCATCCCCCTAGGGGGTTTGCAACATGCATATAGAGTGGTATATTATGTTTTATGTTGTGGAAGTTGTTTTTTTTTTTTTTTCCCCCTCTTCCTCTCTCGCTCTCTCCCCTCCCCCCCCATCGGACACATCCAGGGGGAGATCAGATAGTATAGAAGAGACCCATGGAAGGTATAAGAAAATGGCATGTAGAATGAAAATTATATCGTACAATGTAAGAGGTCTTTGCTCGAGTGGCAAGAGGGGTCTCTGGCATGAACTGCGTCACATGAAGGTAGAGATTATTTTCTTGCAGGAGACGCACTTCGTGGCAGGGTCGACCCCTCGTATGCCTCTTTCTATATAGTCAGTGGTTCCATGCACCCTCACCTATTCTTAGGGCAAGAGGAGTTACAATTGCAATACATAAACAATGTCCCTTAATACAGGGCTTGACAAATTTGCTTGAAATCTAGGAGCCAGCTAAAAAAAGTTAGGAGCCAGGAACGCGCCCGTCCTGCAGAGCTCGAGTGCAGAAGCAAATGCATACGTGAGTAGTGCCCGCATATGAAAGCGGTGTTCAAACCACACATGTGAGAAATCGCCACGATTAGTAGAGCGAGAGCAATAATTCTAGCCCTAGACCTCCACTGTAACTCAAAACATGCAACCTGTAGAATTTTTTAAAGGTCGCCTATGGAGATTTTAAAGGGTAAAAGTTTGTCGCCATTCCACGAGCGTAACATTATCTTTCACAATATAAAAAAAAAAATGGGGCGTGGCTTGGCGCGCAACGGGTATGGACGCACACTAGGAGAGCTCCGGCACACACACAGCCTGCAATCGCCTAATTTCCCGACCCTAAGCCTCCAGATGCCGGGCAAACGCCTGTACAACACCCCGCACTCACGCCCGAGGAGAGGTTCGGCTTCCACCACAGCGCGGAACATCACAGAGCTATTTAAACCTGCGGCGGGGACCCGCAACAATGTGGGGAAGACCAAGATGGCGCTGATGCAGCCACACGAGGAGGAATACAGCGAGGACTCCCAATCCCCGCCTGAGGACTCAGGTAAGGGAAATGCCCGCTTGAATCATCCCCTCACCCTAGCCGATATGTCAGTGATAGCCGCGGATATTAAATCCTCCTTCTCGGCCGCCATCACGGACATTAAATCTAACCTATTGGCTCTGAATGAGCGGATGGCGGTGTCTGAGGCAGCGGGAAGGCACAGGGACAAAGCAATTCTCAGATTGGAGAAGAAGTGCACGACTCAAAACCACCATTTTATTGAAATAAATAAGCATTTGGAAGACCTGGATAACAGGGGAAGGAGGGCCAATATACGGGTGAGGGGTATCCCTGAGACAGTAAACTCAGCTCAAATCATTCCGGCATTACAACGAGTTTTCAATAACTTGCTAGAGCGGCAGGAAGACATGGCGATCGATTTTGTCAGGGCCCACAGAGCACTCAGACCAAAAGGCCCAGATGATGCTCCTCCAAGGGACATCATATGTTGCCTTCAGAGCTTCATGCTTAAAGAGGACATAATGAGAAAGGCGAGGAGAAATGAACATATTATTTTCAATGGAGCCACTATCCTGTTGTTTCAGGACTTATCTCAGATTACCCTGAGAAACCGAAGAGCCTTGCACCCTCTGCTGGAGAAACTCAGAGAACGTGAATTAAAATACACCTGGAAGTTCCCTTTTGCACTATCCGTGCATTACAATGGACATCAATACATTCTGCGTGACCCGGGTGACCTTCCAGACTTCTGTGCCGCTCTGGACCTTGAATACATCCCATTGCCTGACTGGTATGCTGAGTTCCAGGAACCACCCCGAGACCGGTCACCTTCCAGATCCCCCTTCTCCACTCCTGACAAAAGAGTGAACAAGAAACAGAAGCAGAACCGCTCTGGGAAATTTGGAACCCCAGGTCCCAGCAGAGAGGAACGCAGAGATCATGCTGATGACTGATCAACACTTATTGAGTTCAACCTGTTATGCTTCTTTGTTTTTATTCGTTTACTATGGGTTCCCTTTGGGATTCCCTTGGGAAATATTAACAACTTTGCTAAAAATCTATTACTCGCCCCCTACTCCCTGGTTTGTTCTCCTGGCTGGCCTTACCCCCCTCCCCCCCCTGTGTTTTTTTTATTTTTTTTATTTTCTTGGCCTACCACCCCTATGTGAAGCCAGAGTCTGTCCCTCTGTCACCTACCGCAGTGCCATGTACCTCCTCCTAGCCTGGAAGCCTGCTGACCTGGGCCTACATGGGACAATTGCTGCTGTTCAGATAAGACGGACTTGGATCTTGAGCTTCGACACTGGCTATCAGGCTACAAGTTCACAGGGAGTCATAGTTGGAGGTTGGTCATATGCTGCCCTGGCTTGAAGACTAGAAACTCTGATACTGAATAACATTCCCTGTGACCAGATGCCTAGCGACCAAAGAGGGTACGGGACTATGGGGGGCAATGGGTGAAATGGGGGAGTTTTTTTTTGGACAGACCGAGGAGGGTAATACTGTAATATTGTTGCATGTTGCTGCGTATAGGGGCGCTTTATCTAATGCGTTGCCCGTGAGCACTTGGGTCGGGGGGGGGAAAACACTTTCATCTAGTAATAGATGAGGCTAGATTTGCTTTCATGTGCAGGCTGTGTGTGTTATGTTGCACCCTATCCACATACATTTAACGTTTAATCTTACAGAGTTATACTGGCAGAGTCGAGTAGCTGACTGTTTTACCCTGTTGTCAGCTGCCTCCCTCTACCCCCACCAAGTGCCTCCTCGCCTACTGGTTGGGCGTGAGACGCACTAACCTACCTACTACTCAGGTCAGGATTTCCGGCCTGTCTAGGGAATTCTTTAAATTGCTCCATCATCTTTACTCTCCCCTTTTCTGACTCACCTTTTCCTTCTTCTTTTTCTCCTTTTTTTTCTTTTTTTTTTTTTTTTTTTGGTCTGCCCTGATATTAACAGCTTTGTGTTCTAGGATCACTCCGAGCCGTCTCGCTCTGGGCTCCCGGCATGGCGTACGCAGATCTCGGCCGAAATCCACTCGTTATATCCCACAATGTTAGGGGCTTGAACATACCCGAAAGGCGCTCCACTCTGCTGAGGGAGCTCAAAAAAGGTAGGCCGCATTTCGTATTTTTACAAGAGACCCATTTCAAAACGCATCATGTCCCCAAACTCACGAGTTCTTTAACGAGGCATTTCACGCTACAAGTGATGATTCCAGGGCCAGGGGGGCATCTATTCTGATTGGTAGAGATGCACCCTTCACCCTACAGGAAAAAAAGCTGGACCCCAAGGGTAGATATGTATTCCTCAAGGGTTTGTATAACAATACACCCATGACGTTAGCCAATGTCTACTTTCCAAACAAGTCTCATATATCCTTTTGTCAGCAAATTGTTCAAGAGCTTTTGGGGTTTTCCTCGGGATGTATGATCCTGGGTGGAGACTTCAACGTGCCACTCAACCCGCTGCAGGATACGTCCAATGGGAAAACATGCATCACGTATAGGACCCTTAAACGAATTAAGGCTATGCTACAATCCTTGCACCTGACTGACACCTGGAGATTTGTGCACCCTGACGGTCGTGACTTTACGTTTTTCTCTCCCCCCACAACCGACACTCCCGCATAGACTACCTTTTCATTACACAAAAGGATTTAGCCCTCATAACGGGAGCTCACATTGGCATCCAATCCTTCTCGGACCATGCCCCAATTTCACTCTCCGTAAAGGAAGTCACTCCAGCCCCCAAATCATTCGCTTGGAGGTTGAATGCTTCCCTGCTAACTGATCCAGCCCTCCTGGCAGAACTGACCGCCTCCCTGACTGATTTCTTTCAGCGAAATTCTTCCGCTGATACTGACCCACTAATGACCTGGGAGGCGCACAAGTGCACGATTAGGGGGGTCCTCATGGGAATGGGCGCGAGGCGTAAAAAAGAAAGAGAAAAACTTGTCAAGAACCTGACAGACAGGATAAAACATTTAGAAACGCTTCATAAACAATCCCTTACTGTCCAGACAGCCACCGAACTTTTAGAGAAAAGGAAGGCCCTTCAACAGGTTTTCGATGACAAGTCGCGGAGATTCCTGTTCTTTAAGAGGGGAATCTACTACGAGTCTGGAAATAAGTCGGGGACATTTTTGGCGAGGGCCCTAAAGGAGCAGACGGGGAAAAATTTCATACAGGGTATTAGGAGGGCGGATGGCAATTTGGATGTATCTACTGAAGCCATAGCGAACCACTTCCATGCCTTCTACACAAAGCTATATAACCTAACAACCCATCATAGACTGGCAGACATGGAGGGAGAGAGACCACAGATCATTCGTGCTTACCTGGAGAAGAGTGGCATGCCCACCCTCTCAGATTCGGACATATCACTCTTAGAGGGACCAGTTACGGCAGAGGAGATCGCGGTGGCCATTAAGCAACTTAAATCTGGTAAGAGCCCAGGACCAGATGGATTCACTTCCATTTATTATAAAACCTTTACCAACATATTAGTAGACCCACTTAGGGCCGCGCTAGACTCTATGTCTGAACCTAGAGTAATTACCCCAGACTTTTTGTCAGCACACATCACGGTGATCCATAAGGAAGGTAAAGATCCGGCAGATTGTGCAAGTTATCGCCCTATATCTTTGCTAAATCTAGACGCCAAAATACACGCTAAGATCCTGGCCTCGCGATTGAGCCCTTTGCTCGCAGACTTAATAGGAATGGACCAGGTAGGCTTCATGCCTGGCCGTGAAGCCAAAGACAACATTATAAAAGCTATGCTCTTGATTCAAGCGGCCCGGGACGGTAACACAGAGGGTCTTCTCCTGTCCACGGATGCGGAGAAGGCCTTCGATCGTGTTGCCTGGGACTACATGCTGGCTGTATGTTCTAGAATCGGATTGGGTCCGCACATGATGGCCAGGATCTCGGCGTTGTACCAGTGCCCTTCGGCGAAGCTTAAAATTAATGGTGCTTTATCAGACAAGGTCCAGATACTAAATGGCACAAGACAGGGCTGCCCGCTGTCTCCTCTGTTGTTCATACTATCCCTGGAACCGTTCATTAGATTAATTAGAGCTAATACAGACATCCGGGGCTTCAGGGTTTGGATAAGGAATACAAGGTCGCCGCTTATGCGGATGACCTGCTCTTCTTTTTTAACAAGCCCTGTCACATCCCTACCCGTTCTCCTCAGGGAGTTTGCGGTATACGGATGCGTCTCTAATCTCAAAATCAACTATGCTAAATCTGAGGCCCTGAATGTATCCTTGCCAGACAACCTGCTAGGTCGAGTTAAGTCGACATCTTCCTTTAGATGGGAACCTGAGAAACTTAAGTACCTTGGAGTGTGGCTCACGCCCAGATTGGCCGACACTTATGGACAGAACTTTCCGAGGTTTCTCAAGACTGTTAAGGAGGACTTGGACAGATGGCAGTCAGGCTATTTTTCTTGGTTTGGCCGTGTGGCCATAATAAAGATGATGATCCTACCCAGGTTGCTTTATCTGCTCCATGCCCTACCCCTCAAGATCCCTACAGCCTTCTTCTCCTCGCTGAAAACCATTTTATTGAGATTTCTCTGGAATGCTCAGCGACCGAGGATCAGGTATTCCCTTTTGATGAAACCAAAGGACTTTGGTGGCATGGGTATACCTGACTTTGGGTCCTACTACCAGGCCACGCACCTGACCAGGATAGTGGACTGGCACTGCCATGGAAATACTAAAGATTGGGTGACCCTGGAAAATGACTTATGTCCACTCCCGTTAAAATTCTCTCCGTGGATCACATGGGATAACTGTCCGAATAACCTTAAAAAGCACCCCGTCACCGGATGTACCTTGGAGATTTTCCACAGACTGACCAAAACCTTGGACATATTCTCACAACCCAGCCCCCTGACCCCCTTAAAAGACAACCCAGACTTTGAGCCTGGTCTGTTTAACCCGCACTTCCAACCCTTGGACACCTCTAAACCGTTCCTACTAGGAGACTGCTTTGACGGAGGGGTTATAAGGGAGTGGACAACACTTAAATTGAAACTAAATACCCCACATCTACCCTTTTGGATGTACCTGCAACTCCGCAGCTACTTGGGAAGGCTGCCAGATAAAACTAAGATCCATAGGCCCCCCACGGCCCTGGAGGAGATCTGCCTTGCTGGTGCCGGGTGCCCAAAAGCCACCTCCATGGCCTACGCGTGGTTACGAGATTTGAAATATGGGCCGGAGGAGGCACTCAGAGTGAGATGGGCCACGGATCTACAGACGGAAATAACCACTAAAGACTGGAGGTATGCGTGTATTCTGACTCATAAGTGCTCAATAAGCTCAAAAATGCAAGAGACAGCCTACAAAATCCTCACACACTGGTACAACACCCCAGCCAAGATACATGGATGGAACCCACAATTTCCAGACACCTGCTGGAGGTGTAAAACTGAAAAGGGCACACTGCTACACATTTGGTGGCAATGTCCGCTAATCGCGCAATTTTGGGAGGAAGTTAACCTTCTAATCAAGAAAATAACTGAGACCAAGATTAGCCTAAATGCTGCAGCATGCCTGCTCCATATCACGAATGTCTCGTTGAGGAGATACAAAAACTCCTTGACGAGACATCTCCTAAATGCGGCAAAATCTCTGATTCCGCTGAACTGGAGGTCTCAAAGGGTTCCCTCCATTGTAGAATGGCTTAACAGGGTCTCTGACATCTACAAGATGGAAGAAACGCTGACACAGACCACTGATGAGGTGAAAAAATTTCATGAGACATGGCAGCCCTGGCTGCTCTTTAAATACTCAGCTGAATACACTGATATTATACCGCCCCCTCCAGACTGAGACTGTTTGCATAGGATACACAGACCAAATTTGTCCTTCCACTTCTGCTATACATACTTTTACTCTTGATTTCTTCTTTCTTTTCTCTTTCTCTTTGCTATTGACTGCTTTTAATATTTTTATTTTTTTTGGCTCTAGTTGGTAATAGTGAGTACCGACTTGAAACATGATTGCATAAAGCCCCAGTGATGTACAAGTTTGTATTAACATATTATGTTATAATAGGTCTTATTACCTAAACTAATCGGAATGTTGCATTAAGAGTAGTTGCGCCTACTCCTGTTTCTCTTTGTAACACTCTTTATTTGCTCAATAAACTTGTAATGTTTAAAAAAAAAAAAAAAAATTGTGCTAACTTTACTGTTGTCTTATTTTTTTTTATTAAAAACAGTGTATTGTTCCCCAAAAAGTGCGCTTGTAAGACCGCTGCGCAAATACGGTGTGACAAAGTTTTGCAACGACCGCCATTTTATTCTCTAGAGTGTTGGAATAAAAAATATATATAATGTTTGGGGGTTCTAAGTAAAAGGGAAGGAGATGGGCGGGCAGTGAAAACAGGCAGGGGAAGCTCCATTAGCATTGCTGGCTGTCTTGTCATACCAACGGCCACCACAAGAGGGCGCCAGATTCCAGAAGGAAGCATAGGACTGCAGAAGGCCACAAAGCCGTGGTCTCAATTACCGGCCGGCGCGGCCCAACCGCCAGGGGGGGCGCACAGAGACAGGATACCCTAACTATGCCGCCCCAAGCGCCAGGTCGCTAATTCTAGTCGCAAATGCGACATTGCGCCCGGGGTTTGTCGAGCCCTGCCTTATTACATATAGAAACACAGGAAGATCCTGAAGGCCATTATTTTTTTGTTAAGGGGAAGATCCAGGGCCAGTGCTATACCCTCACCACGATTTATGCCCCTAGTAGCCATACTATAAAATTTTTATACAAAACTTTTGATATCTTGGAGAAGTTCAGGGAAGGTTTATTGATTATGGGAGGGGATTTTAATATTACCATGGACCCTAGCTTAGACGCCTCCTTTGGGAAAACTTTTTTGTCGCATATAGCGTTAAGATTTGTTTAACGGCGCCTCCGCTCTCTGCATTTGGTGGACAGTTGGAGAGTGCTACATGAACGGGACAGGGATTACAGTTATTCTAAAACGCATAAATGTCTATTCAAGGATTGATATGTTGTTGATAGATCAATATTGTTTGAGCCATGTAGATTCGTTGACTATCGAAACGATCACTATATCAGACCATACCCCAAAAAGCCTATCAGTGAATCCGGTATTGACTGGGAACACGGGAAGAACTTGGCGATTAAATTAATCCATTTTGGATGACAAACAGAATATGGAATCCCTGTCCCGTACATTGGTATCATACTTTGAGACTAATATGTTAGAGGGGGTATCTGACTAAGTAGTATGGAAAGCTCATAAGGCAGTCATTAGAGGGGAGTTGGTCTCAATGGGATCGCATATTAAAAGCGAGACAAAAAAGGAAATGATTGCGCTCCTAGAAGACATACATAAAATAGAAATTAAACATAAAACCCATTTAAAGCCAGGAGATGCGCAGAGACTGGAGTAGTTGCGGATAGATTTAAAACAGCTTCTCGATCGAAAAGCTCAAAATGAACAGGTGAATAAGAGTGGGAGACTATTGGCTAGACCAGTGTTTCTCAACTCCAGTCCTAAAGGCGCCCCAACAGGTCATGTTTTCAGGATTTCCGTAAGATGAAGCAACTGTGGTATTTACTAAGGCAGTGAAACTCATCAAATCACCTGTGCAAAATAATGGCAAGCCTGAAAACATGACCTGTTGGGGCGCCTTGAGGACTGGAGTTGAGAAACACTGGGCTAGACAACTAAAGAAACAACAGAATGCATGCCATGTTCTTGCCATAAAGAAGGGCAATAAGTAGATAGACTCCCAAGCAATAGCAGCCGAATTCCATCGCTTTTATTTGTCTCTATACAATATAGATCCGGCTTCTAGAGGGGCAGGGGAGGGTGGGCAGGAGGACAGGATTCTGAATATCTTGAAGCCTCAGGGTTACAGGCCAGATCGTCTGTGGCCCTGGAGGAGATGGAAAAAACAATCTCCACTGAAGAGTTAGGTGGAGTGATCTCGACCTCACCATTGGGTAAAAGTCCGGGACCTGATGGTTTTACAAATATGTACTACAAAAAGTTCGCCTTGACCCTGCTGACCCCTCTTTGTAGATATCTTAACTCTGTTGCGGCCTCTAATCTGTTGCCTCCAGAGGCTCTGCTGGCATATGTGACGGTTCTCCCCAAGGAGGGGAAGGACCCTCAGTATTGTGCCAGCTACAGGCCCATCTCCCTTTTGAACTCCGACACCAAGTCCCTGGTCAAAATTTTGGCCTTAAGGTTACAAGACCATATAGTTAAATTGATTCACCCAGATCAAACAGGGTTTATGAAAGACAGAGAGGCCAGAGACAATACTATTGGGGCCCTTCATGTACTACATTGGATGCAATAAAGGCCCAAACCAGATCCCGGGTGTAGAAACTTCAATGGACGCTGAAAAAGCATGTGATAGAGTGGGATGTGAATTTATGGTCGGAGTTCTGAGGGAGATGGGTCTGAGAGAATGGATGATGGGATGGGTAATGGCACTGTATGCGGATCCCAGAGCAAGGGTTAAAGTTAATGGTAGATTATCAGACTATATTGAAATACGGAACGGGACTAGGCAGGGGTGCCCATTGTCCCCATTGCTATTTGCTATGGTGTTGGAACCTTTTCTGCGCACAATCAAGGGAAATAGGAGGATCAAGGGGATTGTTATTGGATCAACGGAACATAAGATAAGATATCAGCCTATGCAGATGATTTACTGTTGTATCTCTCAAGAGTCCCGGACGGAATTGATGCTGGAGATAAACAGATTTGGCCTTATATCCAATTTTAAAATAAATATCAAAAAGTCGGTGCAGAAACGAAAGAAAAGCTTGGACAGCCGCACTCCAAAAAAATTGTTGGTTCTTTATATAAAAAAACAAGGTCACATCAACACATATGACAGCAAAAAACAGCAAGAGGAGCTCAAAAAGTCGGTGTCAATGCCAAGTCATGTGCCCTTGAGGATGAGGAAAAACGATCCTTCCCCTTTGTATGGCGTCTTGACTCCATATTTTACCTAGGGACTTGTATAACCCCAGATGTAAAACGCCTATATGATCTAAACTATGGATCCCTGGTTGTATCTATATTAAAGATTTGCAGAAGTGGAGAAGCCACACCCTGACGTGGTTCGGTAGGGTAAATGCTCTTAAAAGGAGTGTAATCCCCAGGCTTATCTATGTTTTACATACTATTCCCATAACTCTCCCACAGATAATTTTTAAACAAATAAGGAGGACCTTTATGACCTTCGTGTGGGGGGATAAACATCCCAGGCTGGCATATGAGATTTTGAGGAGACCAAGGAGGGAGGGGTGTAGGCCTCCCAGACAGTGTCCTACTATAAATCCATGGCCCTAATTCGCATTAGGAACTTGTGCCACGACTCTACTAGCAAACTTTGGGTACCCCTGGAGAAAACATTAGCAGGAAGGAACCTGGCAGGAGCAACTTGGATTCCGGCGTCATATAGGGGGTTCGTCGGAATATACGTCACCATTGACAAAGAGAACGCTCTCCATTTGGGACAGAATGAATACAGGAAGGTTCGCCCCCCTCCCCCCAATATCGCCCATAACACCTCTGGAGGGGTTTCCCCCAGGGTAGGAGAAGGGAAGTTTAGAATGTTGGGGAAGGGACGGGAAGGGAAAATGCGCTGGAGTGGCCCCACAAGGAAAATTGCTTTCACTGGGAGATCTGGTACAGAAGTTAGTGGAGGTATCAATGGCTGAATGGAAGCACCGCCAGTTGACGAATCTGTTTAATAAGTGTAAGTATCAGATGAGACCAGCAAATCTTTTGACTATTTTTGAGGGGTGGTGTGCCAACCTATCAGAGCCGGGCCATATTTTATCTCGAATGTACAGGTTGGTCCTGAGTGCCCAAAGTGCGACAACTCCTCATTTCATCCGGGAATGGGAAAGGGAGTTAGGCCATAACTTTACATCAGAGTAAGTTAAAAGGCTGATGGAAACACACCACTCATCAATAAGTTCTTATATACAAGAGATGTCTTACAAGTTTTTGACCAGATGGTACCGTACACCGACCCGATGAGCCCAGATATATCCATCGGTGGATGCCAACTGTTGGAGGGGGTGCAACCATAGCTCTTTTGGGAAGAGATAGCCACCCTGGATTAAAAAAAATGACACTTATAGAATTTTCTCCACTGCACTTTTTTTTTTTTACGGGATGCCGTCATCCATTAAAGTTTTATAAAAGAAGTGTTACCCCACATTTGTTAAATGCAGCAAAAAGGCATTGATACCCAGATTCTGGAAACAACCCAGATATCCTACTATAATGGATTGGAAAAAGGAGGTGGAAAGGATAATGGAGGCAGAGAGATGGGTACATACGGTCAAGGACCAACAGAATAAATTTAAAGATATATGGGCGGGATGGCTCTGAAATAAGGACAGATTAAGCCCTCTGGGCTGGATGGCCCGGGGGGAGAATCGAGAGGAGAGGAGTTTTTTCCCTTTTTTTCTCTTACAGCGGAGGTCCACACAAAAAGTGAACCTCTGCTTTTCGGAACCCTCCCCCCCCCCGGTGTCACATTTGGCACCTTTCAGGGGGGAGGAGGATGCAGATACCTGTCTAATACAGGTATTTGTACCCAATTCCTGGGAATAGACTCACGTGGGAGTCACGCCCCTTCGTGTCACACCCCGCTGTCTTCTGGGAAACACACTGGTCCGCAACGCTTCACTTCCTGATTCCCTCACCAAGGATGGCGGCGGGGGCAGCCGAGAGACGAGCGATTGCTCGGCTTCCGCTGCCATCATCGTGGGCACCCTGGACAGGTAAGTGTCCATTTATTAAAAGTCAGAAGCTGCAGTATTTGTAGCTGCTGGCTTTTAATATATTTTTTTTCGTGGGACCTCCGCTTTAAAATTCTAATTTTTCTGGAGAGAAGGCGTCACGTGACGCTGGTGATGTCAACGCGTTTCACTAGGATACACGTAGCTTCATCTGGACGTACAGACGGGCCTCTGATGGTTCCTTTTGTGGCATTACGCCATACAGAGTAACCGCCCCATAGAGAAACTTAAAGGAACAAGAATTGTGGCGGTCCACTACTTCAGCTTCCTAAATAAAAACAGAAGGATGTAGCAGCTAAGTTGATAAATATGTACTGACCCCAGAAAAAAACAGCTCAGAGAAATGGCTGCAGCCACTAGAGGACACAGATAATCCAGCTGCAGTATGGCCTAATCTTTAGACCCCTTTCACACTGAGGAGTTTTTCAGGCGCTTTTGGGCTAAAAATAGCGCCTGTAAAGCGCCTCCCCTGCAGTCCCAGTGTGAGAGCCTGAGGGCTTTCACACTGAGGCGATGCGCTGGCAGGACGTTGAAAAAACTCCTGTAAGCAGCATCTTTGGAGCGATGTATACACCGCTCCTGCCCATTGAAATTAATGGGCAGCACAGCCAAACCGCCGCTTTGCCGGCGGTTTTGACCCTTTTTCGGCTGCTAGCGGGGCTTTTAACCCCCGCTAGCGGCCAAAAACCTCTGCAAAAACAATGGTAAAGCGCCCGAGTGTGAAAGCATCCTAAGGGGGCACCCTCTTCCACTACTTCCTCTACATAAACAGTAAGCAAAGCATGAATGAATGAATGCAAATGTTTCCTTCATAATTTTTTGATAACATACTGCATTCCTCTTGCCATTTTGATCAAATTCACACATCCTCAAAACATCAGCGATCCACCTCCGTGTTTCACGGTTGGAATGGTGTACCTTTCATCATAGGCCTAGTTGACTCATCTCTAAATGAAGCATTTATGGTTGTTGCCAAAAAGCTAAATGTTAGTCTCATCACTCCAAACGACTTTGTGCCAGAAGGTTTGAGGCTTGTCTCTGTGCTGTTTGGAGTATTGTAAACGGGATACTTAGTGGCATTTGCGTAGTAAAGGCTTTCTTCTGGCGACTCGACCATGCAGCCGATCTTTCTTCAAGTGCCTCCTTATTGTGCATCTTGAAACAGCCACACCACATGTTTTCAGAGAGTCCTGTATTTCACCTGAAGTTATTTGAGGGTTTTTCTTTGCATCCCGAACAATTTTCCTGGCAGTTGTGGCTGAAATTTAAGTTTGTCTACCTGACCGTGGTTTGGTTTCAACAGAACCCCTCATTTTCCACTTCTTGATTAGAGTTTGAACACTGCCGATTGGCATTCTCAATTCCTTGGATCTCTTTTTATATCCCTTTCCTGTTTTATACAGTTCAACTACTTTTTCCCGCAGATCCTTTGTCAATTATTTTGCTTTCCCTATGACTCAGAATCTAGAAACGTCAGTGCAGCACTGGATGAAAGATACAAGGGTCTGTCAGGAGTCCAGAAACTCATTGACCTTTTATATACACACACACACACAAATTACAAGCAAACAGATCACAGGTGAGGATGGTTACCTTTAAAAGCCATTCAAACCCCTTTGTGTCAACTTGTGTGCATGTTATCAGGCCAAAATCACCAGGGTTTGTAAACTTTTGATCAGGGTCATTTGGATAGTTTGTTGTCCTTATGATTTAAAAAAAAAAAAAAAAAAAAAAAAAAAAAGCACAGTTGTTTGATAATAAATGGCTTAAGCCAAACACTAACCATGAGTGAAAGAAATGTTTTTGTGTTATTTATATTCTCTGGCCAAATAAATCATAAATTCTGTCAGGGTATGTAAATTTGTGAGCACAACTGTATTTTACAAAGAAGAATGGACAAAAATGTCACTCTATAGGTGTGCAAAGCTGGTAGAGACATACCCAAAAAAGCTGTAATTGCAGCGAAAGGTGGTTCTACAAAGTAAGCATGTGCAGTGGGGAACCAGGCACAATGAATAAGCACATCTTTGTGTGAAACTAGTCTACCATTTGAACTGTTTGCAACAGATGTTAATTTATTAAACAAGAATTTTGATGGATCTTGGAGTGCTGCCATTTCTTCAGTGTTGATCGTATGCGGAGGTGAGCCGAGGCAGGCACCCGTGATATCATTAGGCTTCCTGTCTCACCTGGAGCAGCGAGTTCTTTTGTTTGGATATTGACTCAGGGGGGCTGAATACAAATGCACGCCACACTAAAATTTTTTACAAATATGTGAAAATCATTTATCATTTTCCTTTCACTTCACAATTATGTGCCACTTTGTGTTGGTCTATCACATAAAATACATTTACGTTTTTGGTTGCAACATGACAAAATGTGAAAAATCTTAAGGGTGCATGAATACTTTTTCAAGGCACTGTAGTTTTAAAAGAGCCTTCCTCTTAGCCAAAAATTAAGTGCTACATAATACTTTGATCCTCGTATCTAGCCAGCAGGTGACATTTAGACTGTCAGAACATTTGGGGTTAAAAGAATTACATATAGGTCTTTATATTACGCATAGTACATATTTTTCATATTCTTCCTATTCATGTATATTATGAACGAAAGAGACCATTTTTGTCTCTAAAGTTAAGTTCATGACTAATGATATGCTATGAACGATACTACAGCCATTTTTGGTTTCTACTTTCCTCTTAAGAGGTTAATCCAAATTCACTATCTTTAAACGTTTAAATTAGATTCATAGGCATGAAAAGGCCTTGTTCTTATGTCCCACTAAGGGGTCTGGCTGTACCATCTCTAAGGTTGTAATTCAAAGGTTTGGACACTTAGTAAGATAAACAAGATAAAGGGATATTGGCTCAGGCTTATACAGACTGTATAGATAAGGGAGACATGAGCTCATAGCCATAGGGCTCATCCACAAATAAGCTGTGGTATTGTATATCTTAAATAATGTGACTTTTAAGTATCTTCACAAAGTATCTGTTCTAGTAATCGATAGTAATCCATATATATGCATAAATGGGTTTATATATTAGGAAGTTACAAATATAATATCTTATGATGTGAGATCCTAACTGTGAAGGACATTAGGGGCTCTCAGCACTCTCAGCACCTGGCTTTCAATAGCTATGCAGTTAAGTCAGACTGTAAAACAGGATGAAAAATAGGATCTTGAAACAGAAGGTCCTCCCTTATTGGCAACCGCCAAGGAACGTCCGCGATGAGACGTACCAGATCAGCGTACCAATGACCCCGAGACCCACCTGGCGCAAGAGGATCACCAGAATCCCTTTGGCCACAACCCTGCGCAGCAGGCGAGGAAGCAGCTGCAGCGGAGGATAACAGATATCAGGTGATCATGACCCCATGGGGCCCACCAACGGATCCGAGGCATCCACCCAAGGATCCCTGGACCTGGCCACAAACCGTGACACCATACGATTTAGTCGAGAGGCCCTCAGGTCCACATCCGGTATGTCCAGGTGTAAGGACCACTCTCCTGGTCCAGCATCTGGCGACTCTGATAGTCCGCCTGCCAATTGCCTACGCTGAACGTAGACGGCCGATAGAGACCCCGTGGGGAGTTATATTCTGATTGCCCGTATTTCCAGAACATTGATCGGTAAACGGGCTTCGTCTGGAGTCCAAAGCCCTGGGGCCGACAGAACTCCCGACTCCACCCCAGCCCGTCAGGCTGGTGTCTGTCATGAACACCTTCCACTGGATGGGGAGGGAGGACTTCCCGGACCGAAGAGCCGGGGACCCAAACCACTACGCCAGGGACGCCCTGAGTGGGTGACTCATCTGGATCTGAAGATCCAAAGACAACAGGGATTTGTCCCAAGTGGACAGGATCTCTTACTGTAATGCCCGTGTGTGTGATTGGGCATACGGAACAGCTTCGAACGAGGCTCTCATGAGTCCCAGGACTCTCATGCAAAAAACGGGTTGACGACCATTTTCGAGACGTCAGAACCCGCACTACAGACTAAAAAGTCAGTAACTTCTCCAAGGTTAGGAATACCTATGCCTCCATGGAGTTCAGGATCAGAAAGAGATACTCCAAATGCTAAGCCGGGACCAGGACCGACTTCTGAATGTTCGGGCGCCACCCGAAGTCCCTAAGGGTCTGACTGACATAGTCACACTTCTTCTAATTCTGAGCCATTGTCTGCTCTTAGAAGAAGATCGTCCAGATAGCCCATAATAGCAGTGCCTCGCTGTCTCAGCAAGGCTAGAATCGGAGCAAGCACCTTGGTAAAAAACCTTTGGTGCCGAGGCTAGGCCGAAGGGAAGAGCCACAATTGATAGTGGTCTTCGCCGATCGCAAGCGCAGGAACTACTGTTGACGTGCGCAGATCGGAACATGCAAGTAGGTGGCCTTGATGTCCAAGGATGCCAGAAAATCCCGATCGAGTGTAGCGAACACCGCGCGAATGGATTCCATGCGGAACTTTACACCATCACAAAAGCATCCAGGCCTTGAGGCCCAGGGTTGGCCGAACCCCCGTCCACCTTTTGGGACTACAGATTCGAGTAGAAACCCTGAACAACCTCTCTTGTGACGGAACCGGCACAATCCTCCGGACCTGATCAATCCTGTACGGCCTTTAAGAGGGCCGCCTGACGGGCAGGAAGGAGAGGGAGAATTGAGGGAAAGAATCTGTCTGGGGGCCAGGAATTCTATCCTGTATCCTGAGGTGACCACCTCGCACACCCACCAGTCGGAGATCCGGGAGGTCCACCGAACCGTGAACCTGCAAGGAAGTCCCCCCACCCCAGAGTCGGGCAGGGACAAGACTCCATGTGGCGGTGGGCTTGGGAGCTTGCTTGGTAGGCTTACGCACCCAGGGATGCTCATGTCCCCCAGCCGCACTTTTCCCAGTCTGGGAGGGCTTACCCGTGGATTCTGACTGTCAAGAAGAGACTCATTCTCCTTTGCCAGAAAGGAAGGGCCCAGCCTACAGTGGGGCTCCTTTGTCCGTAACAGACTGAGGAAGGAAGGTGCTCTTACCCCTTGTGACATCCATAATAATGGCATCCAGGGCGGCCCCAAACAGTCCACCGCCCTTAAAGGTCAAGTCAGCCAGGAGCTATTTGGAAGCTAGGTCGGCCGACCACCAAAGTCCTCTGCGGCTTACCCCAGACTTAGTCAATGAATGTATAAAAAAAAGGCACATATGGAAAAAGCCTTTTTAAATAAACGGCTTTAAAAGAACCAAAGGAGACCGCTTTTACCTGAGGTTCCTCAGCCTCAACATTCAGCTTGAGAGTGTTCCTCACAGCATCAATGAGTTCACTTACAAGCACCCTGTCAGTTTTTCAGAACTGGGGTCTTCCTCACAGGGAATATCCTGTTTAAAAAATATGAAAATCCTCAGAGCTAGGGTCCTGAGCAGCCATAGCTAGGCCCATATCTGAGACAGAGCACTCCCCTACAGGAGGATGTGTGGGGAGGGGGCGCTTTACAGCTCCCTTGCGCTCGCACACCGCTTCCATCCTGACAAGGATGATTCCAGGACTGCCGACAACTGGTCCATAGGGACCGCAGGTGCAGGAGCACTGCCAGTTGCCTCAGACAAGTGTGGAGAAGGTGAACTAGACTCCATACTGCCACCCTCTGACTGTTAAACACTATCATAGTGAGTAACACAGTCCACCCACTGGCTATGCTGAAGCTGAGGAGGGGACACCCAGAGTACTCACCAACCCCTGTAAGGACCGCTCATTCCGCTGTATGAAACCGCACTGCCGCGCGGGTGAAGCCTGGGGAGAGTGAGGAGACCGGACTGTGAAGAGATTGGATATTCGCGCCGCAGCAGCAGCCAATAGAGGCCGAAACCGTAAGCAAAAACGCTGCGGCTTCAAGGAAATGGCCGCCGGCCGCATACAATACTGCGCCATCGATCCACGGCAAAATGGCCGCCGAGCGCGTTTTTTTTAAAAATTACCTCACAGCGCTAATGGCGCACAAGTTTTGCGGTTGTTCACTAACCACAAGGCAGGAGCTCCTGCCCTCACTGGCTGTGGCACGGCAAGCGCTGGGGCGGCTGTTTGAACAAAAACAGCCCCACTCAGGAACTAAACCTGTGAAGCTTAGCTTTGCTAAGCATGCATGTAACCACTATCCACCACAGTATGTCACTCACACACCAGAACACTGCCCCAGTGCCATTAAAACAGACATGAGCTCCCTCAGCCAGGCCAGAGTGACCCCCAAGCACCCCCACACAGCACAGCACCAGTACAGGGTGCAGAGAGCAGCATAACGGGGGGGGACAGGGAGAACCCCCCACATAAAGAAACACAGCCAGTATGTACTCACCTGCAGCAGGAGAGACTACTTACCCGTCCCTAGAGGGAGCCACTGGCTTGTCTCAGACAGACCTATCACAGAGTAGTACTGCGTAGCTGTCGGCCAGGTCCACCGCGAAAGATAGTCAGGTACTGTTCAATCTTGAGAGGACCGCGGGAGCATGAAAGCAACCCGGCCACCCCTGGAGCCATGGGGTATGTCGTGAACTAAGTCTCACGCACACAAGGCGAGGATCAGCACACTCGATGGTCGGACAGGGAAGACTACGAGGATACTAGTGTACCCAACCTGTTGCCCAGCCGACAGTTGATTGAAGGTCTCAAAAATAAAATAAAATTCCCAAAGGAATAAAATTTAAAAGTCAAATCTTCCAGGAGACTGGCTCCTGAGAGAGCCACGTCTTCTCCTTCTGCTAGGCAGAAAAAAAAAACGGAGGTCTGCTAGCTGCAGGTGGGAGGGTAATGTCCGGAGGGACCGCCCCCCCTGGGCGGGGCTGTTCAGCTCTAGTTTGTTCTAGAATGTTTTAACATCTAACATTCTGCCTAGGTCTTCTCCTGCAAGCAGGGACATATACCCACACATAATCAGTATGACAGCTGTGTCAGTCCATGGACGATAAGAGAAAAGTACATTAAGGCACATATCCTATAGTTAACCACTCTCTCTTTTCCCCCCTCCCCTCCAAATGGTGTTATATAACAATACCCGAAGGAAACAAGAAGGTGATCATTCCGCACGGGTAACCCCCGCCCCCACCATCACATTGTGAGGTTCCATAATGCCCATCCCGACCCATGAAACCAATCCCTCCTATAGTCCGGCTCTACTCTTAGCATTGCAGTAATCTGTCTTTGACCAATTGATGGGGTGCTAACCCCCGAGACATCAAGCCAGGCCTGCCATAATGAACTAAACTTACGAGGTGCATTCCTATGCTGATATGTCCGTTTTTCTCTAATTAAAAGTTTGTCCACCTGATCAATTCACTGTCTTCTAGTGGGTACGCTGGGAGTAATCCAAAGCTAAGCTATCAGCTTGCGTGCCACATAGAGTAAACGGATAACCGCCGTAAAAACCGGCGGAGTCAGGAGTTCCTTATCCAGGGCACCCAGTAGACATACAACGGGACAGCAAAGGCGAACACCTGTGTAATCACATCAAGCACCTCGGTCCAGTATCAGAAGAGTTTGGGGTATTTCCAGAACATATGCATGAGGCCTCCATTATCCCTCACGCACTTGGGACACAGTGGGGAGTCCCGTAGCCCCAGTCATGGAGCCTGGCCGGAGTTCTATATACCCTGTGTAGCAGGTATAAATGTGACAGCCTCTGGGGAGGGAGACACTGAAACCATAGGAGCAGCTGTCAAGCAGACGTTCCACGTTTCCCCATCAATAGGCTCCACATCTTCCTCCCACTTATTTCTGCATGGTAGACTAGCTGGATCCTGAAGTGTGTTGAGCAAAATATTGCAGCCCCTTGAAATCATGCCCTTTTTATCTCCTTCCATGAAAATCCCCTGAATTATGGTGTGGTCAGTTAGCCTAAGTGGCATCCGTCTGGATTGTACCTGTAGGACATGACGCAATTGCAGGTACTTATAAAAGTTAGAGCGAGGTATACCAAACTCAGCCTGGAGTTCCAAAAAGGATTTGAGGACCCGGCCATTGTATAGTTGTGTTAAGTATCTGAGCCCTGCAGCTTCCCAGAGTCTAAATCCTGTAAGTTTGTATAATTCTCCATAATGAAGATTACGCCAGATAGGGGTGAGTGGTAGGAATCCCCTGACACCCAATAATCGTTTAACGGAAGTCCATAAAGTTTTTAGTAGGAGCAGTAGGGGTCCCACGCATTAGATGTGCATAGCCAGCCTCCAACGGGGCCTCGTCTGTCGGAGTGACAACAAGTCTGCGGATAGGGTCCGATGCATCTACCAATCCCCAACCTCCTAGCTGCTGTAACTGAGCCGATAGAAAATGGGCTCTGGCGTGCGGGACCGCCAATCCCCCCTCATCCTTGTTATATTGTAAGATAGGCAGTCTAATCCTCACCGTTTTCTTGCGCCAAATCAGTTCTCTAAATTGGGAGTCAATCCTATCAAACCAATAGCATGGAATCCACACCGGGGAATTATGGCATATGTATAATAATTGTGGCGCCCACACCATTTTTATGAGGTTCACCCTCCCAACCACCGATAAGGGAAGTTTACACCAGGCACTACATTTGGTCCTAAATTTAGCAAGTAAGGGGGTGAGGTTAAGAGGTATGTATTGAGAGACGTCCGGGCACACCTGCACCCCCAGATAGCGGGAGGACACTGTTTGTATCATCGATGCGCAGTCCGGGAGGGGCACAGTCAGGGGATCTAATGGCATGAGTACTGACTTATTCCAATTAATGGAGAAGCCAGACAATGCACCAAAGGTCTTGATGCAATGCATAACAGTAGTCAAGGAGCCCTGCGTGTCGCCCAGGTATAGTAGGGTATTGTCCGCATATAGACAAATAACATCCGTCCCCGTGTTACGCTTCAATCCCACGATTGCACTGTCACCCCTTATTCGTGCAGCCAGAGGTTCCAATGCCAGGGCAAACAGCAGGGGGGAAAGTGGACACCCCTGCCTAGTGCCTCTGAACAATGAAAATGGGTCTGAAAGCTCCCCATTAACCCTGACTCTGGACGATGGACTAGCATACAGTAGTTTGACCCAACTAATAAAGTTGTCACCCAGCCCCGCCTGCTCTAACACCTTCCACAGATAAGGCCACTTGACGCTGTCGAAGGCCTTAGCTGCGTCCAGTGAAAAAAAATGGCCCAGTTGCCAGTGTTCTCCACCGGCAGCTGCAGGTTCAAGAAAAGTCGCCTTATATTTTGAGCTGTCTAGTAGGTATGAATCCAGACTGGTCCGTATGGACCAGTTTGTGGACTACTTTTGACAATCTCGTTGCCATCACCCGTGCCAATAGCTTGACATTGGTTGAAAGCAAAGAGATAGGCCTATAGAAGTCTGGCTTTGAAGCTTCCTTACTGGGTTTCAGCAGAACTATTATAATAGCTTCGATCATTGAGTCCGGAAGTACACCCTCTCTAAGTGCTTCATTATAGACCCTTACGAGCATAGGTAGTAATGTGGCAGTATATCGCTTGTATACCTCGGACGGGAGGCCATCTGCCCCTGGAGACTTGTTATTCTGAGTCTGTTCCGGTGCAGTAGCCAATTCGTCCTCCGATACAGGGGCATCAAGCAGAGCAACGTCCGAAGCAGACAAACGCGGTAGTTCACAATTCCCCAGGAATCCTAATATGTCACCCTCAGTGGGGTGTACCATTGAAGTGTATAGATCGGCATAGAATGACCTGAAAATTTGCGTTATCACAGGAGTTTGGGTGTGGGCCACCCCCTGGGAATCACACAGGGTCAAAACCATTGAGGTAGACCTCTTCGCCCTTGCCAGTAAGGCCAGTCAAGATGGCCGCATACTTGGTTGCTATGGCAACCCATCAAAACACATCGTCCATTGATGTCATTAATTACATCGTAATGATACACACCCACTTTTGGGGTGGCATAAAAAGTATGGGGAGTTCAGGGTGATTGAGGGTCGATCTCTGGAAGGACGCTCTCGCTGAGGAGATCTCTCTGAGGGAACAGGTCACTCTACACAGGGATGATCTCCGAAGGCACGCGCTCTCTGAAAAGATCTCTCTCGGGGGTCTACATCTGAAGGAAGCTGGAAGGGGGAAATCTTGAACGCAAACATGTAGCAATGTTGGAAGGAGTCCTGTGGGACTCATAATGGAAGCTTCTCAAACAGACAGAACTTTAACCTGGTAACGTCTTTATTTTGTTTATTTACCTGTTTTGGTAATGGAATTGTTTTTGCATACACGTAACTAAAACCATTTAAATATATATATATATAGCCTAGTGTTGGAGATAATTATTTTTAACTGCAGTATGAAGTAATTATGTTCCAAATATTAAGATACATACCCTAATTTGGTTGTCTTTACAAATCTAGAGCTAAGTTGGTACAATGGTTTTGGTATGAAGTATGTGTAAAAATAGATTCTAAATTTAACATAAGCCTTGATTGTATTGTCAAGCCGTGTTCCTAATAGGACACTTGGTCTGGACACATTTAAGAAGTGTAATCAGGAGATCTGTTTGTATGGAGAAAGATAATAGTGTTAAAGTAAACAAAAGAGTGTTTACACCTTCCACGAAGTAACGGAAAAATATTTCACAAGAGTTACCAAGTTTTAAATGTACAAGTATCATTTAAAGCGGTTGTATAACGCAAAACTTTTTTTTTTTTTTTTGGTCAACCTGCAAGGCAAAGGTATAATGAGCTAGTATGACTAGCATACTAGCTCATTATCAATCACTTACCTTAGATCGAAGCCCCCGCAGCGGTCCTCGGACGCGTCCTCCGTCGAATCCATGATACCCGGAGTGACTTCCAGGTATCGCCGCTCCGGTGCTGTGATTGGCCGGAGCGGCGATGACGTCACTCCAGCACATGCGTGGGGAACGGCACGAATTTCCGGCAGTGTCCGGCAGGCTCCCATTCAAGAGCCGCCGCGCTCAGTGCGTATGCGCCGTAGATAGCGGTACAGTCTTTTTTGCAAATATCTCCGAGACTGTGTAGGTCTCGGAGATATTACAAGCACCTACAGGTAAGCCTTAATGTAGGCTTACCTGTAGGTGCTTGTACAAAATTTGGGTATTCAACCACTTTAAGTATTGAACTGTGAATATACCTTGTCATATAGAGCTTGCATAGAAATGTATGTAAATATTATCTGAACATTAATCATCATTTATCTCTGATTGTATTAGTATATCCATTCATTTGTTTGATCACGACTTATACCCGATTTTAATTTGCACTGTACTTTGGTTAATATATATATAATATTTTAAGCAATATTCATTTGTGTTACTTGTCTTCAAACTAGCACAGATAAAGAATTTTGGATTTCTTGATATTGTAGGAAATTGTAAATCTCCGAAATCATAGATTTGCATATTTCCATAAATACAATAATATTTAAATATTTCAGTATAAACATTCTGACACTACTTTTCAATTTTTTTTTACGGTTTCTCCTTACCTCTTGTCAAAAAACAAACAAACCTTAAAGCGGAGTTCCACCCAAAAATGGAACTTCCACTTTTCTCTCAAGCGTCTTCCAGGACAGCCCATGAGACCTAGGGCTCCTCCTACCAGGACAGGAAACACGTTACCCCCACCAGATAAAAGGGCGGTCCTCCAGGCGCCACAACAGTATTAGTGTTACCTCCGGACGGGGGGTAACATGTTTCCTGGAACCTGGTACCCTGGGTCTCATGAGCAGGGGCTCTAAATGGCGGTAGGGTATTTCTATGTACTAACCTCTCTCCTCGCCAGAAGCAGTATCTCCGCTGGGGAGGTTGGTAGCATCTGCTGTCCCCTGTCCTCTGTGCCTGGGGAGGGCCACGACCGCGGTGATGTCAGGCTCCACAGCGCACGCTGCATAAAGCAGCATGTTGGTATCCTTTCCCCACCGACAGCCAGGCTGATCTGTGTAGGGGAAAGAGGAAGCCGCGGTGCTCGAAGGGGCGGAGCTTCTGCGCTCCAATCTGGCCCACAGGAAGTATCCGGCGAGGGTCACTTCCGGGTCATACGACGTCATCGTCGGGCGCCGGAGACGCTGGTTCCTGTCTCCATAAATGGCGCGAACAGGGGACGCTGGCCTGCTGGTGTTTCTGGTTATAGCAGCACAGGCTGTGGACGACCAGTGGACGGATGGACTCTTCTGCAGTACCTGCACAGGCAGCGGATGCGGTTTCCAACACCAGCACCTCTCAGGTAAGCCTGGAGTGTTTTGTTTGGTCACTCTCTTGCTGTCCTGGTGAGTGTTTTTACCCCCCCTCCCAATCATAGGATTTTGGTGTTAGGGGACACATTTTTCTCCCTCCTGCACGTGGTGTTTCGGAGTGTGTGGTGGTTTAAATGTTTACTTTGGGCCATTTGTTTTGTCTTACAGACCAAGACTCAGGACAAGGCCCAAGCGCAGCCACCTAAAAGAAAATGTGCGGTTTGCGGAAACAAACTGAGCTCCTCATGGAGCAAAGCAGTTTGCCGCACTTGTATAGAGAGCCTCGTAAGGGATGATCCTGCAGCCTCCTGTCAGAAGATGCTGACGTCTGTTAGAGATGAGATTGCTTCTACATTCAGCTCTTTTAAAAATCTAATTGACAGATTTCAGGCTCCCGCAGAGGGTCAGTCCCTTAGTAGAAAGGCTTCAGTCAGTAGCGCCCCTCAGCAGAGAGCGGAGAGTGAGGACTCTGAGACTGAAGCCAGATCTGCCCGTTCTTCTCCAGAAGAATCGGGGTCAGAGACAGGGCCCGGGGATAGAGAATCCTCTAGGGGCTCGAGATATAAGTTATCTCTGGAGGATGTAGATGATTTGTTAAAAGCTATCTACACCACTCTGGAAATGGAAGAGGAGGAGGTACAATTGTCCAAACATGACCTTATGTACAAGGGTCTGCACAGAAAGAAATCTAAAGTCTTTCCAGTGCATAGTTCCCTCCTTGATACTATCAAGCTGGAGTGGGAAAATCCAGAAAGAAAGCCTTTCTGTTCTGGTAGCCTAAAAAGAAGGTTCCCATTTGATGAAGATGCAGCGCAGCCGTGGAATAAAAATCCGAAGTTGGACGCGCCTCTTTCAAAAGTTTCAAAGAACTCGGACCTGGCGTTTGACGATATGGGCACGCTTAAGGACCCAATGGACAAGAAGGGAGATATCCTCCTTCACAGAGCATGGGATTCAGCTGTGGGGAATCTTAAACCAGCTCTGGCCTCCACCTGTGTAGCCAGGAATTTGGAAGTATGGCTTACACAGATACAATCCCATTTGTTGGCAGGTACCTCGAGAGAGCAGATTCTAAAATCTTTCCCTCTCCTTTTTCAGGCCACAGGGTATCTAGCTGATTCTTCCGCAGAGTCGGTAAGAATGTCAGCCAGGACTTCGGCCTTCGTGAATTCAGCCAGAAGAAGCCTGTGGCTTAAAACCTGGTCAGGTGATGCAGCCTCTAAGTTGCGCCTTTGTGGGCTTCCCTTAACAGGGGGATCATATTTTTGGCCCAGGTCTGCAGGAGGCACTGGAACGTACAGCCGACAAAAAGAAGGCCTTTCCAGAAAACAAGAAAAAACTAACTGCCAGAAAAAAAATTTGTGACCAAAGTAGGCAGCAAGGTCCCAGAGAGAAGGACAATAGGCCCAAAAAGCATTGGACCGGCCACAAAGGCAGAGGTAGAGGGGGCGTCTTATTTAACCCTCCTCAACAACCCGCCAAGCCACAGTGACGCGTGTCTCCCAGTGGGAGGAAGATTGAAGGCCTTTCTCCCACAGTGGGCAGCAGCCACCTCCAGTCCTTTTATTCTGGATCTAGTGGCCAATGGGTACAGGCTGGAATTTGCTTGCCAACCACCAGAGCAACTATTGGTCACCTCCCTTCCCCGAGATCGGGAAAAAGCGAGGGCTCTGGGTCTCCAAATTGGAGACTTGCTAGATCAGAAAGTCTTGATCCCTGTTCCCCGCTCAGAACAGAACAAGGGGTTTTATTCCCATATTTTTGCGATCAGAAAGCCTTCAGGAAAGTATCGGCTTATTCTGAACCTTCCGTCTCTAAACCGATCGATCAGGTACAAGCACTTCCGTATGGAGACAGTGTTCACAATCAAGAACCTGCTTTACCCAAACTGCTTCATGGCCACGCTGGATTTGAGGGATGCTTATCTTCACATCCCTATCCATCCAGCCTTCCAAAAATTCTTGAGAATAGCAGTCAAAATGGGAACAGAAATTCGGCACTTCCAATTTCAAGCCCTCCCCTTCGGCCTGTCCTCATCCCCACGCATTTTCACAAAAGTGTTGGGGGAGGCACTGGCTCCGCTAAGGTTAAGGGCAATAACTATTATCCCCTACCTGGACGACCTCCTAGTGGTGGCGGAGTCTTTCCAAAAGTTATCAGCAGATCTCCAGACGGTACAGGACTTCCTTCAATCCCTGGGTTGGTTGATAAACAGAGAGAAGTCTTCCTTGATTCCAGCCCAGAAGGTGACATATTTGGGATACGACTTTTGCTCAACAGACCAAAAAGTTGTTCTCCCACAAGAGAAGGTCTCAAAGATGGTGCAAACAGTCTCAGCTTTACAGACCAATCAATCGGTCTCACTAAGAGAGCTTGCAAGAGCAGTAGGTCTGATGACCTCATGCTTCCCTGCAGTACCATGGGCAAGATTCCATCAAAGACCATTACAGACGTTTCTTTTAAGGAAGTGGAATGGAGACGCAAGGTCTCTGGAGTCAAGGGTCTTTTTGCCTACCAAGGTAAAAAGAAGCTTGTGGTGGTGGAGGTTAAACCTTCACCTAACAAGAGGTCTTCCTTGGTCCATTCCCATATCCCAGAGGATCACGACAGATGCGAGTTCCTGGGGTTGGGGAGCCCACCTCAGCAACAAAGTCGCACAGGGACAATGGTCCTTGAGAGACGCAAGAGCTTCATCGAACCAGAGAGAGCTTCTAGCAGTTCAGAGAGCCTTGCAAGTTTTCCAGTGGGAGATCAGGGGTCACAATCTTCAAATTCTGTCCGACAACATTGCGACAGTAGTGTACCTCAACAAGCAGGGAGGTACAAGGAGTCGGATTCTTCAGGCTATTGCCCAGGAAATTTTGTCATGGGCAGAAGGGAATCTAGCCTCAATTATAGCAGTACACCTGAAAGGGACTCAAAACTGCTTGGCAGACTCTCAGTCGCTTCAGGGTGGATCGAGACAATTGGTCTCTTCATCCCAAGATATTTGCGGAGCTCACCGACAAATGGGGTTGTCCCGAGGTGGATCTGTTCGCAAACCAGGACAACCGCAAGACAGAGGGGTTCTTTTCTCTGAACCCAGCAGATCAATCATTAGGGGTAGATGCTCTGGCAAATCCGTGGACATTCAGTCTCTGTTACGCCTTCCCGCCAATCAGACTTATTCCGGAAGTTCCCCGGAAGTTTCTCCAAGAAGAAACAGACCTTATTCTGATCGCCCCTTTCTGGCCCAAGAGGCCATGGTTTTCCCTGTTACAGACTCTGGTCTCGAAGCCTCCGCTGAGGTTTCCGAAGAGAGAGGACTTGCTATCGCAGGGTCCAGTGTCGCACCCACAGGTGGTTTCCTTAAACTTGACGGCTTGGTATCTGAAGAGAAGATACTAAGGGCCCAGGGGTTCTCTGACAAAGTAGTCAAGACCCTGGTCAATTGCCGGAAACCAGTCACTAGAGCCATATATTCCAAGGTTTGGAAAAAGTTGAACTCATGGTTATCGGAAAATCAAAGATTAACTCATGATGTTCCTTCTATTTTGGAATTTTTTCAAGAGGGTGTTGACAAAGGTATTTCAGTTAGTACCTTAAAAAGGTACAAGCGGCTGCTATCAGTGTTTTCCTCCAGTTTTCTCTTCTGGAAAATCCCACTATAGCTAGATTTTTCAGATCCATTTCTAGGGCCAGGCCAGTAGTGGTGAGAAGTTGTCCAACTTGGGACCTGTCCCTGGTGCTTCAAACTCTGGTAGAATTTCCTTTTGAGCCCCTAGAGGATATTTCTGTTAAATTACTCACTTTAAAAACGATTTTTTTGGTAGCAATTACCTCAGCTCGTAGAGTAAGCGAGTTACAGGCCTTATCGGTGAGGGAGCCGTTCCTCACGATTTTTGAGGATCAGGTTGTGTTGAAAACGGATCCCGGTTTTTTGCCTAAAGTGGCCAGTACATTCCACAGATCTCAGGACATTGTACTGCCAACCTTTTGTAGTTCGCCACAGGTCGACCAAGAGAGGAAGTTTAGTTTTTTAGATGTGAGAAGAATTCTTCTCGTCTATCTTGAGGTCACCAAGACCTTTAGGAAAACAGACGCCTTGTTTGTCCTTTTTTCAGGTACGCATAGAGGTAAGAGTGCATCTAAAAGCCACATTGGCTAGATGGATAAAGCAAGCCATCTCGGAAGCTTACAGAATTAGAGAAATTCCTCCACCTTTTGTCACTGCGCATTCAACAAGAGCCTTGTCTGCGTCTTGGGCTGAGAGGGCTGGTGCCTCACCGGAACAAATTTGCAAGGCTGCCACATGGTCCAGTTTTTCGACCTTCATGAAACATTATCGCCTGGATCTCCTTTCTGCACAGGAGCAGGCGTTTGGTCGAAAGGTCCTTCAGGCAGTTGTCCCACCCTAGACTGGTAAGTTCTGGCTCATCGTCTCATGGGCTGTCCTGGAAGACGCTTGAGAGAAAAGCTGAGTTAGGCTTACCGGTAACTCCTTTTCTGAGAGTCTTCCAGGACAGCCGGATTCCCACCCGGTTTCTGTCTGGAAGTTATGTATATTTTGCATGTGTTTTTCAGGGTTGTCCTACGGTTCTCGAGAAGACTGATGTGGCGCCTGGAGGACCGCCCTTTTATCTGATGGGGGTAACGTGTTTCCTGTCCTGGTAGGAGGAGCCCTAGGTCTCATGGGCTGTCCTGGAAGACTCTCAGAAAAGGAGTTACCGGTAAGCCTAACTCAGCTTTTCGCATTTCTCCCCTCAGGGGGGGGGAGCAGAGACCTGTGTAATCCAGGTATTTGCTCCCACTTCCGGGCATAGATCAGCGATCTACGCCATGTTTGGCCCCTCCTTCCCCCCCAGTCTTCTGGGAGACACAGGTCCCAGAAGACAGCAGAGACCAGCACGACTCGCGCATGTACAGTGGGGAACCAGAAAGTGAAGCTGCAAGGCTTCACTTCCTGATTCCCTTACCAAAAAAGTTGGTGCCTCCACCCGAGAGCCGAGGGACAGATCGGCTTCAGGTGCTGACTTTGTAGGTGCCCTAGACAGGTAAGGGCCCATATATTAGAAAAGTCAGCAGCTGCAGTATTTGTAGCTGCTGACTTAATATTTTTTTCCGCGGAACTCTAGGCCCCTTTCACAGTAATGCAACTTCAAAGTCACGCGATTTTACTGCGATCTCGAGGCCGCGATTTTGCCGCGACCGCGATTTCAGGGAATGCCTGTGTAAGTGCCATCAAAATCGGACCAAAGTAGTGCAGGGACTACTTTGAAGTCGGAACGACTTGAAGTCGTACTAATATGAATGGTTGTCATTGGAAATCATGGGAAACGACTTGTCATGTTACTTTGCCATTACAAATCGTGGGACAAGTCGTATAGGTGTGAAAGGGGCCTAAAATGACCGAATTCAAAATTCAAGCTGAAATTTACATATACATGTAAATGAGTCATAGAAAGTATTTATCCCACCTTTCTCTCACCCTTTCTGAGGTTTCAATTAAAGATAGTCTGTCTCAATAGAGACAGCTACTAATGTGCCATCTCTTCAGATAATGCATAATAGTCTAGGAATCAAGTGTCATGTATGAAAAGTGTATTTGTAAAACAGATAAAACATGAGTTTAAAGACCGAAGATAAAAATAAATCTTTACCCCAAACCATTTGGGTAAGCTTACTTAATATGCCTTGGTTACGCTTAAAAGTGAATAAAAGAATACAAATAAACCACTATATCCAAATAACTTACCATTTCATTCATAAAAGTCTCATTCCTGCATGCTCTGTCAACTATTAATTCTTTGCGTCGTTCCACTGCCTTCTTCCGAACTCTGAATTAAAAAGAAAAAACACAAAAAACGCACACAGTAAAAGTTAATAGTAACGTTATCCATACCTTGTGCATCTTGCATTATTAATCCCCAGAATACGGACTGTATTAATGTCAATCTGCAGGCTGAACAATTTATTCAGCTGCACTTTCCATGTGCACACAGTATTTATGCAATAAAAAAATAATGTATTTGTGCCAATAAAACCTATTTCACTTTTGCTAATTTTTATCTGCATGACCATTACCAAAAGTCCATTCATATTAAAGATGAGGGGTGAAATCAGCTTAAAACAGACATATTTTGAAGCAAAAGCCTAGTTTGACCAATCCCCACCCACTTCACTATCCTACCCACCCTTGGATCAAACCCCCCACAGAGAGGTATCAAGCAAACAATCTTATTTGTCAAAAGGGGAAGAATATGCTTCAGCATACACAAATATAAATAATCAGAGGTAGGAAGACAAAACTTATCAATAGCACATAATATCTCCAATGAAGCTTTGAAATTATTTTTGCCCACAAAAACCAATATGCAATTCAAAAGAAACATCACAGGAATATAAGAGCCAATGGGTGCATTTGTAATTTGATATGTGAACCAAACCGGCTTTTTTATGGAGCCGGTTCGCATATATGTATCCTGGGCGTTTTCTGAGCACCGCAGTGCGATTCAGATGTGAATTCCAGGCTCATTGCCTTCTATGGGAATGCATCTGAATCGCATCAGCTTGGAAAATGAATTCAATCAGAAAATAAAAAAAAACAGCGTGGGGGTCCCTCACCAAACCATTAATTTTGAGGGGAACCCTCACGATTAAAAAAAAAAAATAATAATAATTGGCGTGTGCGCCCCGCCCCCTATATGAATGAGTAAGGGTACATTGTACCCCCACTCATTCACCAAAAAAAAAGTGTCTGAAAAAAAAAAAAAAACACAGGCAGCTTTTGACAATTACGTTATAAAAAAAACAAAAACAAAAAAAAAACAACGTCCCCGGGTGTAGAGCCATAATCAATCACGATGCCCGCAAACCCGAAAAAAGGTCAGCCCCAGGCAATGTCACAAGGGGTGGTGCCACCCAGTAAGGTGGCCCTGCCCCTTATCTATTTAAGAACAGTCAGCAGAGCTGGCAGACGGTGGGAGCCTTCGGCAAGAGCGGACCTTTTTTTCTTTTGGTTTGGCAGGTGTCATGATTGATGATGGATCTACACCGGGGGGGGGGGACATTAAAAAAAAAAAAAAAGGAATTTTCAAAAACTATGTTTTTTTTTTCTTTTTGACACTTTTTCGGTGAAGTATGGGGAACAATGCACCCCATACTCATTTACATTCAGGGGTGGGATCTGGGGGGCCCCCTGTTAAAGGGGGCTTCTGGATTCGGATAAGCCCCCTGCCCGCAGACCCCCCCACAACCACCGGCCAGGGTTGTAGGGGAGAGACCCTTGTTCCCATCCACATGGCACTTTGGGGGGGTTAAGCGACCTCTGCCCTAAAGCACCCTTGTTCCCCATGTTGGGGGCATGTGGCCTGGTATGGTTTGGGGGGGAGGTGTACTCGCTCATCCTAAGGGTCTGGTGTGGACCTCATATGCCGTTTTTTATTTCACAATTTTTTTTTATTGCCTTAAGAGCCAGCTAATGCTAAAACAGCACCTAGCTCTCTTAGCAGAGGCCACACTTTTCCATTCATCTATGCCTTTTTATTTAGAATTACCTTGATGGTTTTAATGGTTAGTACAGTCTCAGTACAGACATGTACTGAGGTCAAAACAGATGAAGCATATTCCTCTAAATGTGCAACCTGTGCAAACACATCCCAGTCTGTGATTTGAAATCAGTCATGCAAGAGTGAGGTGGCATCCTCATTTTAGATTTGGGACAGTTCTAACAACTGGTCTTGAGATTTAGAGGTCTCCACAAATTTGGTTATCGTGCTCTTAGCTCTACCACTGGTCCTACAGGCCAAAAATCTTTGGCAAAATAAATAGAAAACCTTTACCCTTACAAAATGTAGGCTTCCTTCCAGCAGGGTCCACACCATTATGGACCAATTTAGTCCTCAGTGGATGTGCCTTTCTATAAATATTACGGGTCCTTGGGAGAAAATTTGCCAGAAATATGTCCTTTTAAAGAATTGGCCAGTTCTTCCTCAAAATACTTTCTAATTGCTTATATTGGACTTTGTAATTCATAATAAAAAAGGAAAATTCAAACCTATTCTTCCTCCTCTTACCACACCCCAGGCTTTGAAAGTCTCATACATGGTATCCCCATGCTCGGGAGGAATAGCAGGTGGCGTTTTGGGATGTAATTGTAAGACTGTTTGCACACAGCTGTACTGCACGTTAACTCGCAGTTTCTCAAAGAATTTCTATTAAGTCACGCATTTTTGTCGCATTTCCATAAAGTACACCAAAGATGCAGCATGCGGGACTTTTGGTGCACTTTCAGGAAATGCACCAAAAATGAGCGACCCAATACAAAGTCTATAGGAAACTGCAGGCTAATCCCACTAAATATGCAGGTACACCTGCAATGCTGCCAAACCACAGCGCAGCAGTGTTAAAAAACAGCATTAGCATGTGTATGCTGTGTGTGAAAAAATAAAATAAAAATTGTGCCAAAAATATAACTTTAAAATAAAAAATAAAAATTGTGCTGTCCTGACATTTTAGGGCCATAAAAAATGAGATCGGTAGTCAATACATCAGGATTATTTAATTTCAAGCTCCACTCTTCTTCCTGAATTTTTTGTCTGCTACTTCGTTTAGCGTGCCCTTGAGATGCACTGCTGACAGGGAGAGTAAATGCTTCTCTGCCCACTCCAGGATTTCTGACGACAGCAACAGAAGAGCTTTGCTCCTTGTGCCCCCTTGTTTGTTCAGGTAATGCCACTGTGGTGACATTGTCTGAAAGAATCTGCACATGGGACCCTTGGAGGTTTGGAGAGAAGGCAGCCAAGGCTAGAGAAACTGCTTTTAACTCTCTCCAGTTTGAGGACCTTCCTGCTTCGGATCGGGACCCAACTCCCTGTGCTATATGTTGATCTCAGTGGGCTCCACATCCTCAACTGCTGGCGTCTGTCGTGACCCTTATTTCTGTCAGGAAGGACCAAAGTAGGCCCCTTGACAGAACTGCCCGATTCCTCCACCACCAAAGGGTCCTCTTGACCTTGGTGGGAAGCTTTACTTTTGTGTCTAAGGTTTCTGGGCTGTGATCCCATACCTGACAAAGGAAATGCTGAGAGGGGCCTGAAATGGAGTCTTGCCCATTGAATGGCCGGCATAGTCGAAGTTAAGGTTCCCAGGGCTGACATAATCCTCCTGATTGACACCTCCTGGTTTGTCTGAAGACTGGCTACTACACTCAAGACCTTGTTCTTTCTTCTCTTCTGGGAGAAAAAACCTTTGCTCTACAGAATCTATTAGATAACCTAGAAACTGAACTCTTTAAGCAGGATTGAAATTAGATTTTTGAATATTCACAATCCACCCCAAGGCTTCCAGATGACTGCCAACCTTGGTTAGGTCTACCTGCAACCTCTCTCTGGAAGGGGCAAAAATTAGGAGGTTGTCCAGATAAGGGATGAACGAGAGGAGCTAGAGTTTCTGCCATTATTTTGGTAAATATCCACCGGGCGGATGATAGATCAAACGGGAGGGCCTTCAATTGTAGATGAAGCACCTCCTTCCCCATATTTATTGGCAGCCTGAGGAATTTCTGAGACCGAGGGGCTATGGGCACATGCAGATATGCATCTCTTAAGTCGATTGATGCCATGAAGCATCCCTTGACTAAGAGATTTCTCACCGAAAAGATGGAGGCCATGCGGAACCGCCTGTATTGGACTGACCTGTTTAACAGTTTTAAATTCAGAATGAGAAGGAAGCTTCCTGATGGTTTCCTTATCAGGAAGATATGGGAATTGAAACCCCGGTAACGTTCCTCTGGAGATACCTGAACCACAACACCCTGTTGCATCAGATCCCCCAACACGTTCTTCATGGCTAGGGCCTTTGCTGTGTCCCTTGGCAGGTCTGTTACACAGTATCTTTCTGGAGGAAGATCCAAAAGTTCTATTTTGTATCCCTGGGCCAGCGTGTGCAGAATAAATGTGTTTTCCATCACACTTGCCCAAAGAGGAAGGTATTTCTGAAGCCTTCCTCCCAGAGGCAATGACATGTCATTACATTTTATTGGTTGGTGCAGGAGGATTGAAGAGGACATTCCCTCTGCCTTTACCTTTTTGCGACAACCAATTCCTTCTTTTTTCTTGGGGCCTGCTTCCCTGATCCTGATTTTTTTGAGGTTGAAAAAAAAAAACACTTAACTGGCTGTTTTTTCTTTTTAAACAGGAAAGGATTTTTTTATCCGCTGTCCTATCTAAAAAACAGAATCTAGATCAGGACCCAGCAAAAGATATCCCAAAAAAGGAATGCCACATAACTTATTTTTGGAAGCTGCATCCAATGGCCATGTCTTCAGCCATAGAGCTCTCCTGGCTGAGTTAGTTAAGGCCCCAGATCTGGCTGACATCCTTATTGATTGAATGAATGACTTATATAGCGCTACACACATGCAAACTGAATCGCCTCTAGGCGCTTTTTGCAGCCAGTTTCTGCTTGGCTGGTGTGATCATTTTACCCCGTAGGGTCTCGACACGCTTGGGACACACAGCTGTACACACATATATACATATATACTGGGCCAATTTGGACAAGATCCAATTAACCTACCAGCATGTCTTTGGAGTGTGGGAGGAAACCGGAGGAAACCCACGCAGACACAGGGAGAACATGCAAACTCCAGGTAGATGGTGTCGTGGCCGGGATTCAAACCAGCGACCCTTTTGCTGCTAGGTGAAAGTGCTAGCCACTACACCACTGTGCTGCCTCAATCCTTATGGATTCTGCAGAAGCATCAGAAATATAAGCTACAGCTAGAGTTGAAAAAGAATCAAGAATCTCCTGCTTAGGTGAATCTGCTATAATATGGCTTTTTAGCTGATTCAGAACTCCATGTTTCTGGAGACACAGGTAGTAGCCCATAGCTGGTTTAAGGTTACCCATGATGGATTGCCAGGCCTTCTTAAGCTGCTGATCCATCCTTTTGTCCATGGGATCTTTCAGTATACCCATGTCTTCAAATGCCAAGTCGGTTGACCTGGAAACTTGTGAAAGTGCTGCGTCTAATTTTGGAATTTTGTTCCAAAGCGCCTCTGGGTCTTCATTGAACGGAAAGTGTCTTTTATGCGCTCTTGGGAAAAATGTTTTTTTCTCTGGATCAGCCCATTCCTTCTTAATGGCTTCTGAGATTACTGAATGCACAGGGAAACTTTTTGTTTCACTAAGCCCTGCATACAATCGGTCATGCAGCGATCATTCTTTATTTTCTTCATCTATTCCCAATGTTGCATAGACTGCTATCAGTAATACCACATAGGTACTTTACAGGCAGAAAACACATTAGTTTGAAGGTTCCCTGCTGAACCAAGTCCGTCAGAGACCTTCACTTACCTTTCCCCACCGCAGGACTCTGTTCGGAACAGAAAGCCCAAACTTCACCCCTCTTGGCGGGCAATGTCAGTAGACCTTCAGAGACCGGGGTCCTACTGAAAGGAACACCACTCCCCTGGACCTGTACAGCACCCTGCCAGAAACCTCTTGGTATTGGGTCTGAGCAGAGTACTGGAACCCAGGGTCCAGCCCTCCTAAGAGGCATTACAGGCAACATCTCGTTCTTCTTCACCGAGGCCCGGGTACCGTCCATTTTACCAAGGTACTCCCGGTAAGGGAGGGGACTTCCTATCTTGGGTGTGCCAGTGTCCATCACCTGAAGGTAAGCTCTATAACCCACATAGTAATTACTATGTCGCTCTGTGTCCCGTGATGTACGATAAAGAAATCTTGATTTAAATGAAACGTCGACACCACCTTAGGAAAGAAAGTAGGATGGGGACGTAACACAATCTTGTCTTTGTGAAAAACTAAATAAGGCTCTTTACATGAAAGAGCTGCTAATTCAGATACTCTCCTAGGAGAGGAGATAGCAACCAAAAAAGGCGTTTCCTACTCAAAGGGATCAATGGAATATGGCGAATATGTTCAAAGGGCTGCTTTTGCAAGACTGAAAAAACTAGGATTCAAAACCCATGGGCACACGGGAGGTTTGACTGGCGGATTTACCCATAGTACCCCCTGAATGAATGCCTGGACTAGGGAATGAGATGCCAGCGGTCTCTAAAAGAAAATCGATAGAGCCGAGATTTGACCTTTGATGGTACTCAGGGCTAGTTTCACATCTACCCCTAATTGACAAAAGGCTAGAATCCTACAAATGCCATACTTTTGAGGGTCCCACCCTCTGGATTCACATCAGGAAACATATGCCTTCCAGATTCTATACTAGATGAGCCTGGAGGCCGGCTTTCTAGCATTAGAGTGGAGAGGACTGGACCCGAGAGTGCACGTTTCTTCAATATGTAGGTTTCAATAGCCAGACCATCAAATTTAGCTTTCGTAAGGAAGGATGTTACACTGGACCCTGTGAGAGCAGGTCTGGGCGAAGTGGAAGAATCCAAGGTTTCCCCACTGCCATCCTTATGATTTTGGTGTACCAGGACCTTCTGGGCCAACTTGGAGCAACCAGGAGTACTGGTATTCCCTCTTCTTTGATTTTGCAAAGCAGTCTCTGTAAGAGTGGAACCAGAGGAAATGCATAGATCAGAGAGAATTGATCCCAGGGAATCATTAGCACATCTGTTCCGTAGGCTAGAGGATCTCTTGTCCTCGATACAAAGTTGTCCAACTTCTTGTTGAATCTGGAAGCTAGTAAGTCTACATCCGGGGTCCCCCATTTCTGGCATATAGCTTGAAAAATGTCAGGGTGGAGAGACCATTCTACTGGCAATAGCGGTTGGCGGCTCAGGTAATCCGCCTGCCAATTCTCTACCCCTGGAATGAAGATTGCAGAAAGACAAGGAATAAGACTTTCCGCCCACACTAAAATCTGGTTCAATTCTCTCTGAGCATCCCGACTCCGGGTGCCCCCTTGATGATTGATATAAGCCACAGCAGTAGCATTGTCGGACTGAATCCGAACAGGGTAACCCTGTAACCTGTGTGTCCAGATTCTGAGGGCTAGATCTCCAATATGTTGATGGGTAGGCTTCTTTTGAACTTGGACCAAGTTCCTTGGGCCAAAGCCTCTTCCAAAATTGCCCCCCAGACAAAAAGGCTGGCATCCGTAGATACCACCTTCCAGGTGACCGGAAGGAAGGATTTTCCGCTTCGCAAATTCTTGGGCTTTAACCACTAACTGAAGCTTTGGCGCACCTCTGAAGACCGGCGCATTGGTAAATCTAGAGCTTGGATTCTTCTGTTCCAGGCAGACAGGTGTCATGGATATGCATTAATGTCTGTCTGCCATCTTACCTTCCTCCTCATGTGTTCATCTAGAGACCAGACCTCCTTCACCTGGCTTCCTTTATAATCTCCTCCCAGCCTGACTCCACCCCAGGCCCTATCACTGAACACTATATTAACCTGTGCACTGCAAGCCTGCTTTGCTGATCAACGTGTTTGTTAGGCATTGTGTGTTTGGGTTCCTGCCTGCCGTGTGCTACGTCTGTCTCTCTGTTACGTTATTGGCTTGTCCCCGACCATCCCTGTCTGCTCGTGACCCTTGACCTTCGGCTCGTTCTTCGTTATCCTTGTCTGCTTGTGGCCCCTGACCTTCGGCTTGTTATTCGGTTCTCTCTATCGTGTGCTGCTGCTTCCCCTTATCCTACGGGGCGTGAGCTAGGAAACTCCAGGGGCCGCGACCTGGTCCCAGCCTGCAGCGTAACATCCTCACCACTAGAGGCCCTGGAGAAGACCAGCTGGGTCTTAGACTCCGCGCCCTGGGGAATCTTGGCTCTCGCTTCCGTTGGGATCCCGGTTGTGCTCCTCTGGTCCCGCTTTCCACAACCACCCAGTTTCCTATCCACAGAAGCCAGCCATAGGGTTCACTACCTCGCGGTGCACTCCTGTCCCCCTACGGTGTGCATCTGTCACCTGGCCACAGGTGACCCTGACAGTTTGATCAGCCATGAACCCGGCTGACATCCCGCTTCCCGCGGATGATCCATTGCAGGGCATAGTTCGCAGACTTGAGACCCAGGAATCAAATCAGACCCAGGTGATGCGATTCCTCCAGGATCTGGCTTCTCGATTCGAGCAGCTTCAGGTCTCCTTGGGAACCCCGAATCCGCAACCCCAAGTACAACCAGCGGCTGTACCTATCGCACCAGTCGCAGCCTCACACTCACTAAGATTGCCAGCTCCGTTCCGTTTCTCTGGGGACTCCAAGGCCTGCAGGGGGTTTCTCAGCCAATGCACTATTCATTTTGAGCTTCAGCCTCAAAGCTTCCTATCTGACCGGGCTAAGGTAGCCTATATCATTTCCCTCCTCTCCGGTGAAGCTTTGGCCTGGGCTGCCCCCCTGTGGGAGAGGAACGATCCGGTGGTTTCCAGTCTGTCCGAATTCTTGAAGCTCTTTCGTAATATCTTCGAAGAGCCGGCTCGGGCTTCTTCAGCGGCTAGTGCTGTCTTACGTCTTCGCCAAGAATCTAGTTCAGTGGGGCAATATGCTCTTCAGTTCCGTATCCACACAGCTGAATTGAGCTGGAATAATGAGGCCCTGGTCGCTACCTTTTTACATGGCCTCTCTGACCGAGTGAAAGACGAATTAGCGGGAAGAGCCATTCCCGTCGGTCTGGACGATGTAATTTCATTATGCAACCAGATCGACATTCGTTTTCAAGAGAGGTCCTTAGAAAAAAGACGCCAGCACTCTCTGGGTCCTAGCCAGTCTGAGCTCCCCTCCCTTCATTCCGTGGAGCATCCTCTACCTGCTGAAGAACCTATGCAGCTGGGCCGGACCAGACTAACCCCCGAAGAACGTGCTAGGCGCAGAACTCTGGGCTTGTGCCTCTATTGTGGGGGCAAGGGTCATTTTCGTGACTCCTGCTCGCTTCGTCCGGGAAACGCTCGGGTCTAATACATTTGGAAGGTGGAGTATTGGACCCAGAAACATCACCTTCTCGCCTGCTCTTGCCGGTGTCCCTTCATGTAGGCACTTCTCCTCAGTCAACCCTTGCATACCTGGATTCCGGGGCTGCCGGCAATTTCATGGATTGGAGAACTGCTTCTTCTATGAAGCTTACCCTTTCACCTCTCACTACCCCATTGGTAGTCTCGGCAATTGATGGCACTGTTCTCCCAGGGGGCCCTATTCGCTTCCAGACGCTACCCATTAGGATGTCGGTAGGGATTCTCCACCAGGAGTGGATATCCTTTCTTATTCTACCCAAGGCCTCTACCCCAGTTGTATTGGGCCTCCCTTGGCTACAGCTCCACTCTCCACATGTGGACTGGGTCTCTGGGCAGATCCTGGCCTGGGGTTCCTCATGTTTCTCGTCGTGTCTTCTCAAGGTGACCCCCAAGGAGAGTCTTCCGGTTGCTGCCACTTCTGTTTCTTCTGATCTTCCCGCCGCATACAGCGATTACCGGGATGTGTTCTGTAAAAAATCAGCTGAGGTGCTTCCTCCCCACAGGTCTTTTGACTGTGCTATTGATCTTGTCCCCGGAGCAACTCTACCCAGGGGTCGTACCTACCCTCTGTCCATCCCAGAGACCCAGGCCATGTCGGAGTATGTAGCAGAGAATCTGGAGAGAGGGTTCATCCGGAAATCCTCATCGCCTGCAGGGGCAGGGTTCTTTTTTGTTGCCAAAAAGGATGGTACCTTAAGACCCTGCATCGATTATCGGGGTTTAAATGCGGTTACTATTAAAAATCGATACCCCTTACCCTTAATATCTGAGCTATTCGATAGGTTGAAGGGTGCCTCCATTTTCACCAAGTTGGATCTCAGAGGCGCGTACAATCTCATTCGAATACGGGAGGGTGACGAATGGAAGACTGCATTTAACACTAGAGACGGGCATTACGAATATCTGGTGATGCCTTTTGGTCTGTGTAATGCTCCAGCCGTGTTTCAAAACTTTGTCAATGAAATCTTCAGAGATCTGCTGTACCAGTTTGTTGTCATCTATCTGGATGACATTCTGATCTTTTCTGAAAATCTGCTCGTCCACAGAAACCATGTCCGCACTGTACTTCAACGTCTTAGAGAGAACAATCTCTATGCCAAGCTGGAGAAATGTTCCTTTGAATGTTCTGAGGTCCTGTTTTTGGGGTGCTTTGTCTCATGTTCGGGGCTTCGTATGGACCCTGGGAAGGTCTTGGCTATCACCAACTGGCCTCTTCCTGCTAGCCTCAAGGCCACACAGCGCTTTCTTGGCTTCACTAATTATTATAGGCAGTTCATAAGGAATTACTCTTCCATTGCCGCGCCTATTATCGCTTTGACCAAGAAGGGTGTGAATGCCAGAGACTGGCCTCCCGAAGCTGTCTCTGCATTTCACAACCTGAAACAGGCCTTTGTTTCTGGTCCCCTCTTGAGGAGACCAAATCCTGGGAATGCATTTTTTATTGAAGTGGACGCTTCCTCAATGGGGGTGGGAGCTGTGCTTCTTCAAATCTTTGAGAAGAGACGCCAACCATGTGCGTTCTTCTCCAAAAAATTTTCTCAGGCAGAGAGGAATTATGCCATCGGTGATCGGGAACTTCTCGCAATTAAATTGGCGTTAGAGGAGTGGCGTCATCTCTTGGAGGGTTCCCCTCACTCCATAACGATCTTTACCGATCACAAGAATTTACAGTATCTACAGAATGCTAAACGTCTGAATCCTAGACAGGCCAGGTGGAGTCTCTTCTTTGCCCGTTTTAATTTCACGATTACCTACAAACCTGGTTCCTGCAACGGTCGGGCTGATGCGCTCTCTAGGTCATTTGACACTTTGGACGAGGAGTCCGCCCCTGAACCTGAGCCGATCATTCCCACCTCATGCATTGTTGCCCACTCTACCACCCTGAAGTCTAAAATTCCGCCTGGTAAGACCTTTGTCCCCACTGAGCTAAGAGCTAAGATCCTTCGTTGGGGACATGATTCCAAGGTGGCAGGGCATTCTGGATTCCTCCGATCCTTCCTACTCATCAGTCGTCACTACTGGTGGCCTAATCTCCGCTCAGACGTCAAAGACTACGTTAAAGCTTGTCATGTCTGTGCTCAGTCCAAATCCTCCACACAAGCTCCTGCTGGTCTCCTCATGCCCTTGCCTATTCCTAAGGAACCCTGGGCCCATATTGCCATGGATTTTATCACCGATCTCCCACTGTCTGAGAATAATACAGTCATTTGGGTGGTAATCGATCGATTCTCCAAGATGGCTCATTTTGTTCCTCTTCCTGGTCTTCCTTCTGCCCCTGCCTTGGTTCCCATTTTCATTCGAGAAATTCTCCGCCTACATGGGGTCCCTTCTCATATTGTTTCCGACAGGGGAGTCCAATTCACGTCTCGTTTTTGGAGAGCCTTTTGCAAATCCCTCAATATTGTCTTGGATTTTTCTTCTTCTTACCATCCCCAATCCAATGGACAGACTGAGAGGGTTAATCAGGAGTTAGAGGTCTTTCTTCGCACCTTTGTGTCTTCTCACCATGACGATTGGTCCTCTCTACTCCCGTGGGCAGAATTCTCCCATAACAATCATGTGAATACCAGTTCGCAGAAGACACCCTTTTTCACAGTTTATGGAAAACACCCTCAACTTCCTCTTCCTATGATCTGTTCTCCAGACATTCCAGCTTTGGCTTCGGTTCAGGAGTCTCTCAATTCCGTTTGGGGTCACGTTCATGATTCCCTCCGGGCAGCTGCTGAAAAATTCAAAGGCTTTGCCGACCGCCGCAGGCGTAAACCGCCTTCTCTTCAGCCAGGGGACAAAGTCTGGCTCTCTACCAGGAACATCAAGCTCCGAGTTCCTTCTCTGAAGTTTGCTCCACGATTCATCGGTCCATACACGGTAACTGCTAAACTGAATCCGGTTTGTTTCAAACTCCAGATTCCTAAGAGCCTTAAAATCACTAACTCCTTTCATGTTGCTCTTCTAAAGCCTTTAGTCCTCAATAAATTCTCTCGTCCTCTTCCTACCGTGGCGCCTGTCTCGGAGGATAATCAGGAGTACGAGATCAGTCAAATTCTGGACTCCCGACTCTGTAAAGGCGTTCTTCAGTACCTCGTTCATTGGAAAGGGTTTGGTCCTGAGGAGAGGTCTTGGATCACTGCATCTGAGGTCTTTGCACCTCGTCTGTTAAAGGAGTTTCATCTGAAGTTTCCCTCTAAACCTGGGCCCAGGCGGGGAAGGGGGAGGCCTCGTAAGAGGGAGGGTACTGTCATGGATATGCATTAATGTCTGTCTGCCATCTTACCTTCCTCCTCATGTGTTCATCTAGAGACCAGACCTCCTTCACCTGGCTTCCTTTATAATCTCCTCCCAGCCTGACTCCACCCCAGGCCCTATCACTGAACACTATATTAACCTGTGCACTGCAAGCCTGCTTTGCTGATCAACGTGTTTGTTAGGCATTGTGTGTTTGGGTTCCTGCCTGCCGTGTGCTACGTCTGTCTCTCTGTTACGTTATTGGCTTGTCCCCGACCATCCCTGTCTGCTCGTGACCCTTGACCTTCGGCTCGTTCTTCGTTATCCTTGTCTGCTTGTGGCCCCTGACCTTCGGCTTGTTATTCGGTTCTCTCTATCGTGTGCTGCTGCTTCCCCTTATCCTACGGGGCGTGAGCTAGGAAACTCCAGGGGCCGCAACCTGGTCCCAGCCTGCAGCGTAACATCCTCACCACTAGAGGCCCTGGAGAAGACCAGCTGGGTCTTAGACTCCGCGCCCTGGGGAATCTTGGCTCTCGCTTCCGTTGGGATCCCGGTTGTGCTCCTCTGGTCCCGCTTTCCACAACCACCCAGTTTCCTATCCACAGAAGCCAGCCATAGGGTTCACTACCTCGCGGTGCACTCCTGTCCCCCTACGGTGTGCATCTGTCACCTGGCCACAGGTGACCCTGACAACAGGATGCTGTTTTGAAGCAGTCTCGAATGAAACTAGGCATAAGGAACGGCCTCGAAAGAGGCCACCATTTTTTCCCAATAACTTCATGCTAAGGCGAATGGATGGTCCCTTCTTTGCCTTGATCATGTGGATCAATTCCTTTAAAGATTTGATCTTTGGTTCTGGAAGGAATACTCTGCTTGGGGCCATGTCTATGACCATGCCCAAATACTCCACCCTTCTTAGGGGTTGTAGAGAGGATTTCTGTAGGTTTAGGATCCACCCGAAATTCTCTAGGTATCTTACCGTACTGAGCACATTGTGATCTAATCGTGCTACTGACTGTTCTACCAAGAGTGGGTCGTCTAGATAAGCCATCATTGCTATGCATTGCGCCCTTAGATTCGCTAAAAGTGGGGCTAGAACCTTTGTAAACACCCGGGGTGCAGTAGCCAAGCCGAAAGGCAGAGCCACAAACTGGAAGTGGCGTTGTTCTACTGCGAATCTTAGGAACTTTTGGTGAGCGGGATGGATAGGCTTGGCTTCTCCTGTTCCAGGCAGCTAGAATACAGCCTTGCAGTAGTCTCAAATGAAACTGGGCGTAAGGAACAGCCTCGAAGGAGGCCACCATCTTCCCTAATAGCCTCATGCAAAGGCGAATCGATGGTCCCTTCTTCGCCCTGACCTTGTGGATCAATTCTCTTACAGACTTTCTTTGGCTCTGGCAAGAATACCCTGCTTTGGGCTGTGTCTATGATCATGCCCAAATACTCTACCCTTCTTAGGGCTTGTAGAGAGGATTTCTGTAGGTTTATGATCCATCCTAACTGTTCCAGGTATCTTACTGTTTTGAGCACCGCGTGATCTAATCCTGCCACTGACTGATCTATCACAAGTAGATAGTCTAGATAGGCTGTCACCGTTATGCCCTGTACTCTTAAGTTTGCCAACAATGGGGACAAAACTTTTGTAAATACCCAGGGTACAGTGGCCAAACCAAAAGGCAGAGGCACAAACTGGAAGTGGCGATGTTCTACCGCAAACCTTAGGAATTTTTGGTGAGTGGGATAAATAGGCACATGTAAATAGGCGTCCTTGATGTCTATAGACGCCAAAAAATCCCCACCTTGTAGGCAAGTGATCCAATGCCTGGAAGGAGGGTTTTCTTTTTATTGGATCCTTGGAGATGTTTGAGCTTAGAAACCGTTCAGGTGGGATTTCCCGGAATTCTAGCTTGTACCCTAGGGACACTGTGGAAACTACCCACTTGTCCCGGATCTCTGTCTGCCAAGCTGCTGAAAACTGCCGAAGCCGCCCCCCCACTCGGTCGAGCGGGGGCGCCCATTCATAAGGGGGCTTTGGGGTTTTGCTTGCTAGCTTTTTGACCCCAAGGCTTCTTTGTGACCCTGGGCTTCTTGTGACCCTGGGCCTTAGCTCTTGTGGCTGGCTGAGAATGTCGTCACCACTGCCTGGCTGAGGTTCCGGGAACCAGAGAGAGAGAACGCTTAAAACAAGGGCACTTATTCTTCTTCTTATCTGGTAACAGTAGTTTTACCACTTGAAATCTTCTGGATATATTTATCTAGATCATGCCCAAAGAGTCATTCCCCATGGAAGGGGAAACTGGCCAAAAGTTTTTTTACACGGAGCTTCAGCTGACCAATGCTGTAAACCACAGAATTGTGCACGTGTGCACCAGCTGGAGCGTGAGACGGGATGCCTGCAGAATAGAATCTCTAATGGCATCTACTGTGAAACATAAGGCTTTAGGCAGGTTCTCCCATAGCTTAACCTGATCCGGAGGAAGATCCTTAAGCCCTCGCTTCACCTGCTCCTTTAGGACCCGACACATGCCAACCGCTGCCACAGCAGGTTGGGTTACAGCGCCAGCCATAAGAAAAGAAGATTTAAGTAAAAATTCCACTTTCTTCTCAGAAGGATCTTTAAATACCTGAGCATTGTCTACAGGACAAGTCAGGTTTTTATTTACACAAGAAATAGCCGCATCTATTGCAGGCAGACTCCACTTCTTGGTAAACTTTTCCTCCATAGGATAGAGAACATCAAATTTCCTGGGAGGAAAAAAAACGCTTGTCTGGATGTTGCCAGTCCATGTAAATAAGATTTTCCAATAAAGGATAAACCGGAAAAGAACATGCAGCCTGTGGGGATTTTAATGAACCCAGGGAGGAGACAGTGGACTCAGGTAATTCAGAAGAGGGCAACTTAAATGTAGAACGCACCACTTCAGCATAACATTCCACCTGCAATTTAAGAACCTGAAAAGTCGTCGTCGTCCTCTGAAGGGGGATCTAGAACAGTAGAAGGGGACATACTTCTGCTTTTTTTTTTTCTCCTGAGAGGATGCGGCGATCAAATTAGTGATTCTCCCTTCCAAGTTTTTCAGTGCTACTGCTAAAGTGTCCTCAGTGACATATGCAGGAGCTGCCATATTAGGAGAGGTTGCTATGCCCGACAAAGGCAATGGCTCATCCTGTGCCTTAGGTCTTGCAGGAGAGGATGGATGGCGATGCTTTTCCCCTGTCCCTGAATTCCTCCTATGGGAAGACATAGTCCTAAGCTAAAAAGCAGAGGTACAAAATAAATGCATACACTACTGTGCTAGTTTAGCAATATATAATCAATATGCAACTAATCGCACAGCCTGATGCTGAGTAGGTGTCCGGAGTGCCTGAATCCAACACACAGAGAAAGCTTACGTGCCCCAAAGCTGCTGTGTCCCCGTTAATGCAGAGCTCTTCAGGCGTCTGAGGTTCATTTAAAAATCCCACTCTGCGCCTGTGCAGTGGCGTGCATGCCGCACGTGCCCGCTCGCATAACCACGCCACCCCCCTTCTCCTTCCGGCGTGAAATTTTAAATGCGCACCCCCTGCACACGCATGTAGGGGGGATGGAGGTAATCGAGGCAGGAAGGGGAGAGAGGAAGAGTACCCCCCCAGCGAGCCTTGTGCCTGAACTATGAGAGACTCTTCTCTCTGGACATGGCAGAGCCTGCAACGGAAGTGCCCAAGGAGCAGCCGACACAGAACTTCCTCTTACTATGCTCCAGGAAAAGAGAATGTCATCTGTTTCCACCACTAGAGGGAGTAAAGAGCTAAGACATGCACTACTCATAGGAGAAAGTCCTTAAGATTTTTAAAACTTAGGATCTTTCTCACTTGCCTTATCCCCGCCGCAGGACTGCTGAAGACCAGACACTACCAATCTTCACCAATCACGGCGGGTATGTTGTGCCAACCTTCAGGGATCTGGGTTCCTATTTAAAGGAGGCCTCTTCCCTGGACCTTGTAAAAGACTATGCCAGAAACTTTTGCGCATTTTAACATATAGCGAAAGTACTGGATCCCCTAGCCCAATCCTCAAAGAGACATTACAGGCAAAACCTCGCCCTTCTGCGAGGCCCGGGGTACCATCCATTTTAGCATATTTATATGGCTTTTTGGATGGATCTGGTTGCGTAGCTCCTTGACCCCCGGAGGAATATTTTTTAGTAGAGCTTCTTCTTAGCACATCCTTAGTCGTGACCAACACCTTAGACACTGGCGAAAAAACTGAGGTACTCCCCTTATGGGAGGGGTTATATAGAGGGGAACTTGTCTTCATTGGGTGTGCCAGTGTCCAATCACCTCTGGTGAGCTATACAACCCACTATGTAATGATTAGAGGCTCCGTGTCCCGTGTTGTACGAAAAAGAAAAAAAGATGGAAAAGGATATAAAAAAAAAAAAAAGATCTAAAGCCTCGAATATGCCAGGCAGGGAGTACTGTTCAATCACTTAAAGCAGAGTTACACCCAAAAATTGAACTTCCGCTTTAAAAGGGAAGGTGACCCCCTGACATGCCACATTTGGCACGTCATTTTTTTTGGGGGGGGGCACCCTCTCCCCCCTCCCTCTCGGCAATCATCTGGGACATGTCACAGGTCCCAGATGATTGCTCGGCCAGTCACAGCGCGGCTTGCGCATGCGCTGTGCGTGCCGAGCGCCCACAGTGACAATGCTGGTGCCGCGGAGAGGAGGGGGGAGACGAGTGGGACTTCATTCCCCCGCATCGCTGCACCCTGGGACAGGCAAGAGTCCAATTATTAATAGTCAGCAGCTGCAGGTTTTGTAGCTGCAGACTTTTAATATTTTTTTTTAGTAGGAACTCTGCTTTAAGTGGAAAATTCAGGGCTCTCTTGATACCAAGCCATGGTCAGGTAGACCAAGAAAGATTGCAGCCACAAGTGCCAGAAAAGTTGTTCGGGATACAAAGAAAAACTCACGGGTAACCTCAGGAGGAATACAGACTGCTCTGGAAAAAACTTGGTTGTTTCAAGAAGCACAATATGGCCATACTTAACCACTTGCCTACTGGACACTTTCACCCCCTTCCTACCCAGGCCATTTTTCAGCTTTCAGCGCTGCCACACTTTGAATGACAATTGCGCGGTCGTGCGACGCTGTACCCAAACAGAATTTGCGTCCTTTTTTTCCCACAAATAGAGCTTTCTTTTGGTGGTATTTGATCACCTCTGCGGTTTTTATTTTTTCGCTATAAACAAAAGAAAAGCGACAAGTTTGAAAAAAATAGGATTTTTTGTACTCACCGTAAAATCCTTTTCTCTGACATCCATGGACTGACACGGTGTCTCTTTACACTTTACACGTGGGTTATGTCCCTGCTTGCAGGAGAAGACCTAGGCAGAATGTGAGATGTTATACATACATTCTAAAAGCCAGAGCTGAACAGCCCCACCCAGGGGGCGGTCCCTCCGGACACAACCCTCCCACTACAGTCAGCAGACTTCAGTTCATAACAAAGCAGTACAAACTTAAAAAGGAAGGGTGGGTGCCGTGTCAGTCCATGGATGTCAGAGAAAAGGATTTTACGGTGAGTACAAAAAATCCTATTTTCTCTTACCATCCATGGACTGACACGGTGTCACTTTACACGTGGGATGTCCCAAAGCAGTGTCAAGAGGGATGGGAGCAGTATAAATGGAAAAACCAAAAACTTCACTCCAAGAAGGCAGAGCTCCTCAACGGAGGAGTCACAACTTTAAACAGCGGCCTGCAGCACCCTGCGGCCGAAGGAAGCATCCGGAGATGCAGCCACATTAACTTTATAAAACTTAAAAAGGCATGAACAGACGACCAGGTCGCCGCCTTGCACACTTGTGCAACCGACGCTTGATGTCGGAAAACCCAGGAAGCACCAATTGCCCTGGTGGAATGCGCTGTAACCGGAAAGGGAGGCGCCCGCCCTTTGAGAGCATAGGCTTGAATGACGGTTTGTCTGATTCCCCTAGAAATGATGGCAGACGAAACCGCTTGGCCCTGTTATGGACCAGAGACAGTCACAAACAGTGAGTCGGACTTTCGAATAGAAGCAGTAGCAGACAGGTACACCCGTAAGGCTTGTACCACATCCAATATATGCAGCGCAAACTCTCTGGGATGCGATGGGTGAGGACACAAGGACGGGAGGACAATGTCCTCATGTAGGTGAAAGGTCGACACCACCTTTGGCAAAAAGGAAGGTCACGGATGCAACACCGCCTTATCCTTATGGATGACTAAATATGGCGACTTGCAGGACAAAGCCGCCAACTCAGACACCCGTCAAACAGAAGTGATTGCCACTAAAAGGCCACCTTCCGAGACAAGACAAGAGGGGAATATCCCGGATATTCCCAAAAGGAGGTTCCTGGAGGACCGAGAGCACCAAATTCAGATCCCACGGTGGGAGAGGAGGCTTGACAGGAGGGAGCACATGGCGAACCCCCAACACAAGGTGCTAACCAAGAAATGACCCGCTAGAGGTCGCTGAAAGAAGACGGCCAAGGCCGAAATCGGATCCTTGATGGTACTCAAAGCGAGCTTTTGGGTCACTCCACACTGCAGAGGACGCAGGATTCTGGGGACGGAATACGTCCGAGGACGCCAGTCCAGCGCTTCGCATATGGCGATATAAGCTTTCCAGGCACGGTGATAGATCTGCTTGAAGGAAGACTTCCGTGTCCTTAACATGGTCAAAATGATCGAGTCCGAGAGACCTCGGTCCCTCAACACCTGGCTTTCAACAGCCCTGCCGTTAAAGCCAGAGACTGTAAGCCGGATGAAACATAGGACCTTGAGACTGAAGGTCCTCCCTCATCGGCAACCGCCAGGGAACGTCCGCGACGAGACGTACCAGATCAGCGTACCAGTGATGCTGAGGCCAATCCGGAACAATTAGGATCACCAGAGTTTATATCAGGCGATAAGGACCCTATGGGGCCACCAACGCATCCGAGGCATCGCCCAAGGATCCCTGGATCTGGCCACAACCTCGACCCTTGCGATTGAGTCGAGAGGCCATCGGGTCCACATCCGGCGTGCCCCACCGTCGGCAAAGGAGTTGAAATATGCAAGGACCACTCTTCTTGGTCCGGCGATTGGCGACTCAGATAGTCCGCCTGCCCATTGTCTATGCCCAGAATGTAAATGGCCTACAGAGCCGGCACGTTTCTTCCGGCCCACTTCAGGATACGGACTACCTCGGAAGCCGCAGCTGAGCTCCGAGTCCCCCCTTGATGGTTTACATACGCCACCGCCGTGGCGTTGTCCGACTGGCTCCTTATGAAGAGACCCCGTACTCTCTCCGACCTGAGGAGAGACACAGTCCGATGGCCCGTATTTCCAGAACAGTGATTGGTAAACGGGCTCGTCCGGAGTCCAAGGCCTTGAGCCGACAGGACTCCCCAGACTCCACCCCAGCCCATCAGACTGGTGTCCGTCGTGAGTACCGTCCATTGGATGGGAGGGGAACGACTTTCCGGACCGAAGAGCCGAGGATCTCAACCACCATGTCAGGGGCGCCCTGACCAGGTGAATCACCTGGATCTGAAGATCCAAGGACAACGGGGATTTGTCCCAGGTGGACAAGATCTCCTTCTGCAATGCCCTGGTGTGTGATTGGGCATACGGAACAGCCGCGAAGGAGGCCACCACGAGTCCCGGGACTCTCATGCAAAAAAACGGATTGACAACCATTTTCGGGATGTCAGCACCCACACCGCAGACTGAAGTGTCAGCAACTTCTCCAGAGGTAGGATACCTTTGCCTCCAAGGAGTCCAGAATCAGAACTAGATACTCCAGACACCGAGTCGGGACCAGGACTGACTCCTGAATGTTCAGGAACCACCCGAAGTCCCTGAGGGTCTAATTGACGATAGTCCCCTTTCCTCTAAGTCTGAGCCACTTTCTGCTCTTAGCAGAAGATCGTCCAGATAGCCCACGACAGCAATACCTCACTGTAACAGAAGGCTAGAACCGGAGCAAGCACCTTGGTGAACACCCTTGGTGCCGAGGCTAGGCCGAAAGGAAGAGCCACAATTGATAGTGGACTTCGCTGATCGCAAGCGCAGAAACTTCTGGTGACTTGCGCAGATCGGAACATGCAAGTAGGCGTCCTTGAAGTCCAAGGACGCCAGAACAAAATCCCTTTGGTGGAGTGTAGCGATCACCGTGCGAATGGATTCCATGCGGAATTTCTGCACCTTCTCGAAGGCATTCAGGGCCTTGAGGTCCAGGATAGGTCGAACCACGTCCTATTTTTGGGACGACAAACAGATTCGAGTAGAATCCCTGAAAACTCTCCTGTGACGGAACCGGCACAATCACCCCGGACCTGATCAAATCCTGTACAGCCCCCAAGAGGGCTGCCCGACAGGTAGGAAGGAGAGGAAGATTCAAGGGAAAGAATCTGTGTGGGGGCCAGGATCGGAATACTATCCTATATCCTGAGGTGACCACCTCGCACACCCACCAGTCGGAGATTCGGGAGGTCCACCGATCCGTGAACCTGCGAAGTCGTCCCCCCACCCCAGAGTCGGGCGGAGGCAAGACTACACGCGGAGGCGGGCTTGGGAGCCGCTTGTTTGGCTTACGCACCCAGGGGCACTCGTGCCCACCAGCCGCACTGCCGTCAGTCTGAGAGGGCCTACCTGTGGACTCTGACTGACGAAAAAAAAAAACGTTTTGCTGGAAAGGAAGGCCCCTGTTTGCGGCGGGCCTCCTCACCCTTGCTAGTCTAAGGAAGAAGAGTGCGGTTTACCTCCCGTGACATCCATGATGATGTCATCCAGGGCAGCACCGAAAGGTCTACCGCCTTTAAATAGTAGATCCGTCAGGAGCTTCCTAAGGCTAGGTCAGCAGACCAGCATTTCAACCAGATAAGACGACGCAATACCACCGCCGAGACAGAGGCCCTAGATATTAAAAGGGGCCGCGTTCAGCGTGGCGTCGCACACAGAAACCAGGCCCTGAACCAGTTGGTGGGCCAGAGCAACTGTGTCTGGAGGAAGAATATGCTCCTGTACAGCTAGGTGCAACATTTTTGCCCAACCTGTAAGTGTTTTAGACACAAGGGTCGCCGCTACCACAGGTCGTAGGGCGGATCCCAACAAGGCAAACATGGTTCTGCTCACCACTTCTGACATCCTGTCAGTGGGGTCCTCAAATGCAGGAGTCCCCTCCATCGGGAGAGTGATGGCCTTGTTCAACCGGGCGACTGGAGGGTCGACCACTGGGGGAGAAGCCCACTTTTTAAGTAGGGCATCTTCAAGGGGTATCTGAAAGACAAACGCCGCGGGGCCATAAAAAAATTCTTCTGCGGCTTTTCCCAGACCTTATCAATGAGCTGGTCAAAGAAAGTACAATGGAAAAAACCCCTTTAGAAGGCCTGGCCTTAAAAGAACCAAAGGAGACAGTATCCGCCTGAGGTTCTGCATCCGCAGCATTTGAGCTTGAGAGTGTCCCTCACCGCAGTCATGAGCACACTAACAAGCGCCCTGTCATTTACTGACTCAGAACTGGAGTTTCCCTCATAAGGAATGTCCTGTTCAAAACCATCCATACATTCAGAACTAGGGTCCTGAGCGATAGTGGCTAGGCCCATATCTGAATCAGCGCACTGCCCTCGAGTAGATAAAGTGGGGAGAGGGCGCCTTTTTTGCACCTTGCGCTTGCACACAGCTCCCATCCTGGTCAGAAATTGATTCCAGGGCTGCCCACAACAGGTCCATAGGGACCGCAGTGCTGAAGCACTGCCTGTTGCCACTGACATTTTTAGGGGAAGCTGGTGACACAGACTCCATATTGTCCCTCTCTGAGACTCTCTCAGATAAAAAGTCCACCCACAGGCTGTGCTGACTGAGGAGGGGGCGCCCAGGGGACTCACCAAACCGGACCAGGGACCGCTTAGTTCCGCTGTCTGTACCGCGCTGTGTCAGCGCTGGTGAGCTGTGAGGAGACTGTGAGGAGATTTGCGCTGCTACAGCAGCGCTAGAGGCCAAACTAGTGCTGAAAAGCACGCGGGCTACAAGAAAATGGCCGCCGCACTTCACTGAGGCGATCCGCGGCAAGATGGCCGCCATGACGCAGTTAAAATGAAACAGCACACACGCACAGCGCCACTCGGCGCTCAGGCCCCAAAAAAAAAAACACACAAAAAAGCCTCAAGGCATACATTGCAGACCAGCATGAGCCCCCCAAGAACAGTGTGACCCCCACGCACCACACACAGCCAGCGCCAGTAATGGTGACAGAGAGCGACAATAAAATACAGGGGGAGACAGGGAAAATCCCCCACAGAGAAACACACAGCCCTTTGTACTCACCTGCAGGCAGGAGAAACTACTTACCCATCCCCTGAGGGACACACTGGTGTTTCTGACAGGACTATCACAGTGCAGTACTGAGTAGCTGTCGGCCCGGTCCACCGCGAAAGATACAGTCAGTCAGGAGCTGTTCAGTCTTGAGAGGACCGTGGGAGCATGAAAGCAAACCCGGCCACCCCTGGAGTCATGGGGCCTGTCGTGAACTGAGTCTCACGCACCGAAGGCGAGGATCAGCACGCTCGATGGTCGGACAGGGAAGACTACGAGGATATCTTGTACCCAACCTGTTGCCCAGCCGACAGTTGATAGAAGATTCTCAAAAATAAAATAAAAAAGAATTCCAAAAAGGAATAAAATAGGTCAGGAGACTGGCTCCTGAGGGAGCCACGTCTTCTCCTTCTGCTAGGCAGAAAAAAACTGAAGTCTGCTGACTGTAGTGGGAGGGTTATGCCCGGAGGGACCGCCCCCTGGGTGGGGCTGTTCAGCTCTGGCTTTTAGAATGTATGTATTACATCTCACATTCTGCCTAGGTCTTCTCCTGCAAGCAGGGACATAACCCACGTGTAAAGTGTAAAGAGACACCGTGTCAGTCCATGGATGATAAGAGAAATATATTTTTTTTCACGGATCACACTCAGTCACTTGGGGGCTGATTTACGAAACGTTTGCGCCATGAGTATCGGCGCATCTGCGCGCGCAACGGCTGTTTTGGTATTTACAAAACATTAGCGCCGGTAGCGCAGTGCTATTTCCCATTTACTATAGTGTTCTCGGCGGACGGGAGGAGGCGCTCAGTGCGCCACTATGGACCTGGCGCACGGCATCTTAAAATCTAAATATAAAGAAGCTGGAAGTGCCAATATAATGGGGGTGATGTGGGGTGATGTGAGGAAGTGTAGTGATACCTGCCCAAATAACAAACATGCCCAAAATAGTGTGAGAAAGTAACTTTTTCAGAACCAGCCCGCTGAGACGGCAATTAAGTTTAGAACTGCGGGAGGTTTTTTTGAGCTCAGCGCGGGAGATTTACTTGTTCAAACGCGCCAAGACACTGCGCCAGCAAAATCTTAGTAAATGTCAAGTCACATAACTCAATTTGCATAAGTTGAACAGGCGCAGCTCTGAACTTCCCAGTGCGCCTGCAAAATGACATTTCTAAAGGAAAAAAAAGGCATTTAAAAGCACCCGCGGCTGTAATGAATTGACGGCTCCCGGCAATATAGAGAAAAATAATTGAAAGTCATTGATAAAACCAAAAAAAAAAGCGTGGGGTCCCCCCAAATTCCATTACCAGGCCCTTCAGGTCTGGAATGGATATTAATGGGAACTCTGCCGCAAAAAAAAAAAAATGCGTGCGGTTCCCCCAAATATCCATACCAGGCCCTTCAGATCTGGTATGTATTTTAAGGGGAACTCCACCCCAAATTTAAAAAAAAATGGCGTGGAGTCCCCCCAAAAATCCACACCAGACCCTTATCTGAGCACGCAACCTGGCAGGCCGCAGGAAAAGAGGGGGGACAAGGGCGCATTTGTACCCCATTACCATTTCACACAGGGGGGGCGGGATCCGGGGGTCCCCTTTGTTAAAGGGGTCTTCCAGATTCCGATAAGCCCCCCGCCCGCAGACCCCCACAACCACCGGGCAAGGGTTGTGGGGATGAGGCCCTTGTCCCCATCAACATGGGGACATCCTCCCCATGTTGAGGGCATGTGGTCTGGTACGGTTCAGGAGGGAGGGGGGCACTCTCTCGTCCCCCCTCTTTTCCTGCGGCCTGCCCGGTTGCGTGCTCGGATAAGGGTCTGGTGTGGATTTTTGGGGGGACTCCACGCCATTTAAAAAAAAAATTGGGGTGGAGTTCCCCTTAATATCCATTCCAGACCTGAGGGGCCTGGTAATGGAATTTGGGGGACCCCCACGCATTTTTTTTTCAAAGACTTACAATTACTTTTATCTGTATTGACGGGAACCAGCAATTCATTACAGCCGCGAGTACTTTTTATTGACTATTATTTTACTTTAGAAATGTATTTTTGCTCTTGAACTGTTATAAACATGGAAAACATGCGCTACTTTACAGGCATACTATAAACACCCCCCAGGTATGATATTTAGGGCCAGTTCACACCGGATGCAGTGCAGTGCATTTTTTTTGATGCATGAAAAACGCAAAGAAAGTTGATAACATTAATGCCAATGGCATAGTTCACACCACTGCAGTCCATTCCAGTGCGTTTCAGAAAGGGAAAAAAAATTGGTCATGCTGCATTTTTTAGGTACAGAACTATACTGGACCGCAGTAAAACACATCAAAAACGCAACGGAACGTACCAAAAATGCACTGGAATGCACCGGAACGCACCTAAATGCACCAAAGACGCACTGCAACACACTTGTCCTAAGTGAAAAGAGGGGGGAAAAAACACTGGACTGCATCAAAAATGCACTGGAACGTGTCAAAAACGCGCATGCAGAAAAGCACCTGGAGCGCATCCAGACTGCGTTTCTATGGTGTGAACTAGGGCCAGTTCACACCATAGAAACGCAATCCGGATGCGTTCCAGGTGCTTTTTTGCATGCACGTTTTTGATGCGTTCCAGTGCATTTTTGGTATGTTTTTGATGCAGTCCAGTGCTTTTTTTTCACCCCTCTTTTTTTTAACCATAGATAAGGACAAGTGTGTTCCAGTGCGTTTTTGGTGCATGTAGGTGTGTTCCTGTGTGTTCCAGTGCGTTTATGATGCATTTTGCTGAGTTCCAGTACAGTCCAGTGCAGGTAAAATGCAGCATGTTCTACTTTTTTGTGGAACTGGAACGCACTGGAACAAACACTGCCATTTAGAACCATATAACCAACTTTCCATGCATTTTTGATGCATAAAAAACGCAATGGATTGCATGTGGTGTGAAATGGCCCTTAAGCAATTTGGCATATTTAAAGGCACTTCTCCTTGTTTTGTATTTGGTGTTGTCCAAATTAGTGACATTGATATATGTCCCTTAGGGTGGGACCTGGGCCCCCATTTTAAGGCCAATAACTAGAAGATAAGCCAGCCAAGTGGGGACTAGCAAAATTAACAAGTCAGTTCCCATAGACTGCAATGGTATTTGTTGGTAGGGGGGGGGGGTGGGTGGTGATTGTCCCATCTCTAATTTTGTAGCATGTTGGATGATGTGCTTAATTTTGGACAGGGGTGGGTAATTTCTGCTAGCTGCATTTGTGTTGTTCTGACTGAGCATGCCCAGGCAGTTAGCTTTTTTTTTGGTGCTTTTTGTGTGTGAACAGCACCTGGATATTTCTGGGCATGCTCAGAGTGTTTTTATGGGTTAGTAATTGAAGGACATCCTTAACAGGTGTACCCACTTTGAAGTTCAGTCTCTACATTGGGTGAACTTGCATTTTGGGTGTTTCATGGACTGTGCATGTGTTTTCAATTGCCTCATTAGCTCACAAACCTATGTTATATAAAGCTCACAGATAGCATCCTCTCCCTTGCCCTGAAAAGAGGCAAGTGTGTGTGGGGGCAAAAAGTACATTTTGGTGTCCTTATCGAGTTTGTAACACATGTATTTTATTTGTTATGTCTTTGCAAAACAGGTGTTTGTTTTAATTTTGTGGATTGTATTTTTTTGTGTGGGGGAAATGTTCCCCTGAAATAATTTTGATGTTGTTAATGTGTGTCGTTTGTTCACTTTGATTTAATTGTCTGTGCTGCATTATTTTGCCAAATCTTTCTCAAGATGTTGTGAGTCTGTAACTGTTTCAAATTGACCCTGTTTTTTATTTTGGCTTCACTTTGTTTTGTTGACCAATAAAATTTGATGCAAAGTTTTGAGGTTTGTTTTGTGTTTTCTTTGCAACAAATGTGACAGCTGATTGGCATGTCAAAAAAAACAGGTGTGATTTGTCTACCCCGGGGCCTTCATGCTAGCATATGCATGTATTGTGTGCTGCCATGGATAATCACCAGGAAATGAAAAATACAGAGCAGTAAGTATTCAATTTTCCTTTTTACTGCAGTGGTTCTCAGCCTCAGTCCTCAAGTACCCCCAACAGGACATGTTTTGTGAATTTATCTTATCGAATTGCTGTCCAAAATACAAAACCATTGACTGTGATTTAAAGCACATGTGCAAGATGAAGGAAAACCTGCAAACATAGCCTGTTGGGGGTACTTGAGAAGCACTGATTTAGAGCACTGCACTTAAAAATAGCTGAAGGCAATACGATTCTAATTGTGGGCATTTTGAGGGAAACAAAGTAAGTGTTAGAACCCCTGTTTGCTTTTGTTTTTTTTAGGTTGGGCTTTGTGTCCCCTTTTAGTAAAATTGGCTTAACTTCCTGTCACACAGCTAAACAGGAAGTGAAGGTAAAACCCTACCAATGTCTTTTCTTGGGGACACACAGATCAATCTAACTAGTGTCCCCATTAAGCAAATTGCACTCTAGCACTTTGTTGTGTACACCCCAAATCATTGGGTAGTTTGGGGTTTAGTAAAGACAAATCCACTCTGCAGTAAAAGTGTAGCTGCTGAAAATCTGAGGGATCACTGGTGATTGTAACATCCAATCATGTAAAAGCAAAGATGGTGTTTTTTTTTGTTTGCTTGCATGTCCCCCTCGGATATCCAGCAAGTAAGTGCACTTGTAGTGCAAAGTAGATTTGCTTTAGTAAATAAACCCCAAAGTCCAAAATACCTAATAATTTGGGGTGTACCCCGCAAAATGCTGGAGTGCAATGTACATAATGGGGAAAGTATTTAGATTGACCTGTGTGTCCCCAAGGAAAGACATTGGTAGGGATTTCCCCTCACTTCCTGTGTGGCTATGTGACAGGAAGTGAATTATTTGGAAGGATAAAGTGGCCAAATTTGGGAGTTGTCTTCACCCTATTAGGGGTGCAGACATCCCCAAAAACTGTCTAGACTTGTAATCCCTCTGCACTCTATCCCCAAGCAAAAATAAGAAAGGATTTCATTTAGTTTAACTTTGCAAAGACACATTCCTAAGTTGAATTGTAATGCATGTCAATGGCCCATTTAGACCCTCTTTAATCACTTGAGATCAGCGCTATAACTGATTGACGGCCACAGCACGGTCCTCAATTGCCGGGAGTCCGTCAATAGACGTCCTCCCCTTGGCGCGCGCGCTGTGGTCACTGAGTCACTGAGACTCGGGTGATGACAGATCCGAGTAAGAGGCCGATCCCTGCCCTTTACCATGTGATCAACTGTCAGCCAATGACAGCTGATCACGTGATGTAAACAAAAACTGGGTAATGGTTTTTGTTTTCTCCTTGTGCTGACAGCATGACCATAAAAAAAGGCAATCACCGGCTTATGTGCAAGGGACATCGGGCCCGAAGAGGAAGAGGCAATTCTGTGACAATCAGTAACCCCTGCCAGTGCCACCTATCAATGCCCACCACTGGTGCCAATCAGTGGCACCTAGCAGTGCTGCCTATCAGTGCCCATCACTGCCAACTATCATTGCCACCTAGCAGTGCCACTTCTCAATGCCCACCAGTGCCAACTAGCAATGCCACCTCTCAGTGCCCACCCTTGCCACCTTATTGGTGCCCATCAGTGCAGTTTCATCAGTGTACATCAATGAAGGATAAAAATTACCTTTTTTCTAAATTTTCTAAATATTAACCACTTTCCTACCGCTCACCGTCAAATGAAGTCCTTGGCTTTGTGCGGTGACATCTGAATGATGCCTGCAGTTGCAGGAGACGTCCCCCCCCCTCCCGCCGCCATCCGGTGCTTCTCCGGGCTCTCCCGTGCCATCTGGGGACTCGTAGAACGAATTGGCCGGCGCCGGATGGGAAGCATAGAGATGACTGGTGACCAGATGGTCACCAGTTATCTCTATGACCGTCGGAGGCCCAGGCGCGACGTTATGACATCACGCCGGGTTCCCGTATGTAAACAAAGCCGTGATCTCGGCTGTCAGCATGAGATCTGTGAATTTTTTTGACCGATCTCATGCTTTCCAGCCTGGAGGAGAGATGTGGGGTCTTATTGACCCTGCATCTCTCCATAAAGAGGACCTGTCACAATAGATTCCTATTACAAGGGATTTTTAGATTCCTTGTAATAGGAATAAAAGTGATCAAAAAAACAAAAAAGTTAAGAGTAAGAAATACAAAAAAGTAAAAAACAAACAACAAAATAATCCAAAAAAAAAAATGCCCATGTCCCCGGTAGCTCGCGCTCAGAAGCGAACACACACTTAAGTCCCACCCACATATGTAAACGCCGTTCAAACTACACATGTGAGGTATTTCTGCGTGCGTTAGAACAAGTGCAACAATTCTAGCACTAGACCTCCTCTGTAATGCGAAAATGGTAACGTGTAAAAATTTTGAAAGCATCGCCTAGGGAGATTTTTAAGTACTAAAGTTTGGTGTCATTCCAAGAGTGTGCGCAATTTTAAAGCGTGACATGTTAGGTATCTATTTACTCAGCATAACAACATCTTTCACATTATCCCAAAAAATTGGGCTAACTTTACTGTTTTGTACGTTTTTTTAATTCATGAAACCATTTTTTTTTTTAAAAAGGCATTTGAAAATTTAGTGCGCAAATACCGAGCGAGCTAAAAATTTGCAATGACCGCCATTTTATTCCATAGGGTGTCTGCTAAAAAAACATATATAATGTTTGGGGGTTTGAAGTAATTTTCTAGCCCTAAATTTATGATTTTTACATGAAGGAGAGAATTGCCAGAATAGCCCCAGTGCTGAAGTGGTTAAAATATCCAAATTTTTTTTTTTTAGTCGGTCTTTTGTATTTATATATAAAAAAAAAAAGCAGAGGTGATCAAATAGCACCAAAAGAAAGCTCTATTTGTGTGCCCAAAAATAATACGTTTTCATTAGGTTACAGTGTTGTATGAGCGCTCAATTGTCATTCAAAGTGCATCAGCGCTGAAATGTGGAAATTGGTCTGGGCAGGAAGGGGGTTTAAGTGGCCAGAGCGCAAGTGGTTAATATAAGGCTACATGCACACGGACGTTTTTCCAGCCGCTTGTTTGAGCGTTTTTTGCAGCTTAAAAACGTCTCTCCGTGTTAGCCTATGGCCTCATGGCCACCATGGCGTTTTTGAGCTGTAAATGGCATAGGCGTTTTTATGCCCCATGTACACGGGACGCTGGTGCAAAGTGTTCAGAACTAAGGTTGAAAGTGGCGTTTAGAAAGGCGCGCTTTGTGGCGTTTGCATGCCGCGTTTTACCACATTTGCGTCTATATGCGTTTAGTTAGGAAATATCATAAGGAGCCGCTCTAAGCTCCAAAAACAGTATTAACAAATTCAGCTATTTTGTGAGACCAGATTGAGTATCAGCAGCTGAGAGAGCAGCAGTGTAGTTGTATTTAGCGTGTCACTTGCCACATCACTTGCCACAAGTTGTGGATTGTCCACTTGCCACGTCAGCTGCCCCAAGTTGTGGATTGTCCACTTGCCACGTCAGCTGCCCCAAGTTGTGGATTGTCCACTTGCCACGTCAGCTGCCCCAAGTTGTGGATTGTCCACTTGCCACGTAACCTGCCCCAAGTTGTGGATTGTCCACTTGCCACGTCACCTGCCCCAAGTTGTGGATTGTCCACTTGCCACGTCACCTGCCCCAAGTTGTGGATTGTCCACTTGCCACGTCACCTGCCCCAAGTTGTGGATTGTACACAATGCAATGGAAGCAATTTCATAATTTTTTTGATATATATATTTAATGGTTTTTCCTCATTTGCCATAATTTTTGAGTTTATCAATGTAAAAAAAGAGGTCACCTTTAAAAACGCTTCTAAACTAAAATGCGGCTAAACGCCGGTATCGCGTCTGAAACTTGGAAATCTTTGGCGTCTGAAGGCATTTTTAGGCTCTGTGAAAAACGATGTTAAACGCAACTGCAGATGTTTTTTTCCAAGCCAAAAACAGTGTTTTGGATGTAATAGAATTCAATGGACCCGGATCCAAAATGCAAGTACCGCGATTTTGCGGCAATTTCTTTTTTTGTTTAACCTGTTTATAGCTGGTTGTTAAAGGAAATGCCCTTGGGTCTAGTATGGATTCAAAGGGCCCCCCCAACAAAATGGAAAAATAAATGGCATGGGGGTCCCCCCAAAATCCATACCAGGCCCTTCAGGTCTGGTATGGATTTTAAGGGGAACCCCGCGCCAATCTTAAAAAAAAATAGCGTGGAGGTCCCCCTAAAAATCCACACCAGACCCTTTATCCGAGCACGCAATCTGGCAGTCCGCAGGAAAAGAGGGGGGACGAGAGAGCAGACCCCCTCCCGCCTGAACCGTACCAGGCCACATGCCCTCAACATGGGGAGGATGTCCCCATGTTGATGGGGACAAGGGCCTCTTCCCGACAACCCTGGCCGTTGGTTGTCGGGGTCTGCGGGCAGGGGGCTTATCGGAATCCGGGAGCCCCCTTTAATAAGGGGGACCCCAGATACCGGCCCCCCACCCTATGTGAATGAGTAGGGGTACATCTTTGGACCTCCCAAGTTCCTGGCAACCAACACTACCTACCAGGCAACCCATGCTTCTGTGGGCACCACACCCCCTGTGTCATCTTCAGGGCTGTGCTGCACTCGGCCACAAGAGGCGCCCTCTCTGCTACTCGGCCTCACATCAGAGACTTGACAGTAAAATCCAGCCATGTCTGAGGCCGGCAGAGGTGCGTCCCCATTAGAGGCATTATGTCAACAGGCCACTACTCTGACCCAAGCAATCCAGACACTGCAAGAAGGATACCTCCAGCTAGAGGAGAGATTGCAACACCTGTCAGAGTCATCTGCTTCTGCGGACCCGGTCCCAGATTCTACCAGTTCCACCCACGTACGTTCCTCTGTGGCTCCTACGATGATGTTCCCTCCTCCAGAACCCTGTGTTCCCGTCCCTGAACGGTTTTCCGGGGATCGAAGAAAGTTTAGATTCTTCAGGAATGCCTGCCTATTGTACCTATCCTTGCAGCCCCGGACTTTTGCTTTAGAGACTTTTAAGGTCGGGTTCCTCATCTCCCTGTTATTCAATGAACCCCAGACCTGGGCCCACAGTTTATGGGAACAAAGAAGCCCAGTCATTAACACAGTGGACACATTCCTGGCAGCCATGTTACAACTCTACGAGGACCCCCAGCGTACAGCCACCGCCGAAGCCACTCTGCATTCACTACAGCAGGGTAGTCGACCAGTGGAGGACTATACCGTGGACTTCCGTCAGTGGTCTGCAGGCACAGGCTGGAACGAGGCTGCCCTCAAGCACCAGTTCCTCTTAGGACATTCTGAGTCTCTCAAAGATGAGCTGGCCAGGATTTGGGTCCCCACTACACTTGAGGATCTCATCCAGTCATCCATCCAGCTGGATCGACTTCTACATGAGAGACAGTCCGAACTAGCTCAGTCCTCCAGGCCTGCCACGATGCTGCCTAAAGTTTCCACTTCATCAGTGCCTGCTCCCACTGGTACTTCTATCCCAGTTCCTAGACAAATCGGCCTGCTACATTCCGCATTAACCCCTGATGAAAGGCGTCATCATATGCAATCAAGGCTCTGCCTCTATTGTGGAGGAAGCGGACATTTCTTGCAGAACTGCCCCAGAAGGCCCAAGAAGCCACCTTCCTACCCTCCAGTGTATTTCCAGGTTTCCGGAGCTTATCCTTCACACCTAGTTCTACCCATTACGCTGCAATTTGGAAAAGAGGAGACCCGGCTGCAGGCCATTATTGATTCTGGAGCATGCAGCTGCTTTGTGGACTTGAACCTAGTGAGAAACCTGAAGTTGCCCCTCCTCCAAAAGAAACAGGGACTGGAAGTCCGCCTTGCCGATGGCACATTGCCTAGTTCTGGCCCTGTTACCCAGGAGACTGTCCCTCTGCTTATCACCACTCCTGATGGCCATCAGGAATTCATACGCTTTGACACTCTAAGCTCGCCTATGTCTCCAGTTATCCTAGGAATTCCATGGCTCCAAGCCCACAACCCTCAGATCAATTGGATCAAGAAGGAGGTCCAGTTCACCTCTCCCTATTACCAGCAGCATTGCTTTATTCCTGAACCCAGAGACATTACCAGTTGCTTGACAGTCCACCCTGTATCTACCACTAACCAGAATATACCCCAGGCATACCAAGAATTCCTGGATGTCTTTGATAAGAAAAAAGCTGACGTTCTACCACCACATCGGCCATATGACTGTCCAATAGAATTACTTCCAGGGGCTGAGATTCCATTTGGACGAATATTCCCTCTCTCTGAAATAGAATTAGGAACTCTGCGACAATATATCAATGAAAATTTGGCTAAGGGCTTCATTCAAGCTTCCTCCTCTCCTGCCGGTGCCGGCATCTTTTTTGTCGAGAAGAAATATAAGTCTTTAAGACCATGCATGGATTATAGGGAGCTAAATAAAATCACAATAAAGAACCGCTACCCATTGTCATTAGTTCCTGAACTTTTCCAGAGATTCCATACGGCCCAAGTATTTACCAAGCTCGACCTCCGGGATGCCTATAACCTTGTTCGGATCCATGAGGGCGATGAATGGAAGACAGCATTCAGAACGAGGTTCGGACACTTTGAGTATCTTGTAATGCCCTTTTGGCTCTGTAACGCCCCGGCAACGTTTCAGCACTTCGTCAACGATATTTTCCGGGAATATCTTGACTACTTCGTCATCATCTATCTGGATGACATTCTCATATTTTCGGCTACTCTGGAGCTCCACCGGACCCATGTAAAGACAGTGCTGCTCACACTAAAAACATGGACTTTACGTGAAAGTGGAAAAGTGTGACTTTGAGAAGAAATCAATACAATTCCTAGGACTGATCATCTCCACGGGCGGTGTAGCTATGGATCCACAGAAAGTGCAGGCAATCCTGGATTGGCCAACTCCATCAGATAAGGGGTGCAAAGGTTTGTGGGCTTTGCGAACTTCTATAGGAGGTTTATAAGAAACTTCTCCTCCATCATCTCACCCATTACCCAGTTGACCCGCTTACATATCCGTTTCCAGTGGTCCTCCGAAGCACAAACTGCTTTCGAGAGACTAAAGTTATTGTTTACCTCTGCACCAATCCTTCAACACCCTGAGCCTGCCCTGCCATACATCTTGGAGGTCGATGCCTCAGAAGTAGCCACAGGGGCAGTCCTTTCACAACGCCAGGGACCCAAGTCCTTGTTTCACCCCGTGGACTTCTCCTCGCGGAAAATGAGCCAGCCCAAGAGGAACTATGATGTAGGTGACTGCGAGCTCTTGGCCATTAAAACAGCCTTAGAGGAGAGGAGATACCTTCTTAAGGGGTCTGCTCACCCCATAATGATATTTACAGATCATCTGAACCTCAAATACCTCTGTACTGCCAAACGCCTGAGACCCCCTCAAGCCCGCTGGGCTCTGTTCTTTTCGAGGTTCAACTTCCACATCACCTACCGTCCCGGCTCCAAGAACGGAAAGGCCGATGCCTTATCCCGAATGTTCCCGATACTCCAGAGGAGACAATATCTAGTACAATCCTGTCACCTTAGAACTTTCTTCTGATCCAACTCGATCTAAGATCTTCTCTTGAACAGGCTTCCCTCCAATGCCAGGAACCAGAAGCATCCTCTCTAAGAAACCAGGGAGGGTACCTCTGGCATCAGGACAAGATCTTCATTCCGCAACAAACCCAAATTCAGGTACTGAAGACTTTGCATGACCACCAACTCGCTGGCCACTTCGGAGTGCGGAAAACTATGGATCTTATCCAACGATCCTTCTGGTGGCCTACCTTGAAATCTGATTGCAGGGAGTTTGTTAGCTCCTGCACTACCTGCCAGCGAAATAAAGGGTCCAACGTCAAGTCGTGGGGTCTGTTACGTCCTCTGCCAGTGCCAGAACAACCATGGAGAAATATATCTATGGACTTTATAGTAGAGCTGCCCCATCCGAAGAATCTACAACAATCCTGGTAGTTGTGGACCGTCTATCCAAAATGGCGCACTTCTTGCCCATGGAACTCCTTCTGCTGCATAAACAGCAAAAAATTTCATAAGGGAGATAGTCAGGCTCCATGGCCTTCCTTGACAGCATTGTGTCTGATAGAGGGGTACAATTCACCTCCCGGTTCTGGAGAGAGCTCTGCAAAGCATTATCTTTTTTCTTTTTTTTTTTTTTTTTTTAAACATTACAAGTTTATTGAGCAAATAAAGAGTGTTAGGCCTCGTACACACGGCCGAGATTCTCGTTGAGAAAAACATGTCGTTTTTTTCGACGAGATTCTTGGACAAGAAACTTGTCCCGGCCGAGTGTACACACGCTCGTTTCAAAGAACCCGCGGTTCTTTGAAAGGAGTGTACGCGGTGACGTCATCGACTACGTCGAGCATGCGCTCGTCACATTCGATGCCGTCGCCGCCATCTTGGTACACCCTACGTATGCCTAGGAAGCTACCGCGCATGCGTCAAATTCATTTCGAACATGCGCGGGCTTCCGGGCGGACAGGTAAGTGTACACACACTCACTTTTCTCGTCGAGAAACACGCCGAGGAGAATCTCGACGAGAAAATAGAGAGCAGGTTCTCTATTTTCTCGTTGAGGTTTCTTGTCGGTTTTCTCGATGAGAAACACGCTAGCAGCGTACACACGACCAATTTACTCGGCAAGACCTCTCTGCCAGCAAGTTTCTTGCTGGTTCTTGCCGAGAAAATCGGTCGTGTGTACGAGGCCTTACAAAGAGAAACAGGAGTAGGCGCAACTACTCTTAATGCAACATTCCGATTAGTTTAGGCAATAAGACCTATTAGAACATAATATGTTAGTACAAACTTGTACATCACTGGGGCTTTATGCAATCATGTTTCAAGTCGGTACTCACTATTACCAACTAGAGCCAAAAAATTATAAGCAGTCAATAGCAAAGGGAAAGAGAAAAGAAAGAAGAAATCAAGAGGAAAAGTATGTAGAGCAGAAGTGGAAGGACAAATTTGGTCTGTGTAGCCTATGCAAACAGTCTCAGTCTGGAGGGGGCGGTATAATATCAGTGTATTCAGCTGAGTATTTAAAGAGCAGCCAGGGCTGCCATGTCTCATGAAATTTTTTCACCTCATCAGTGGTCTGTGTCAGCGTCTCTTCCATCTTGTAGATGTCAGAGACCCTGTTAAGCCATTCTACAATGGAGGGAACCCTTTGAGACTTCCAGTTCAGCGGAATCAGAGATTTTGCCGCATTTAGGAGATGTCTCGTCAAGGAGTTTTTGTATCTCCTCAACGAGACATTCGTGATATGTAGCAGGCATGCTGCAGCATTTAGGCTTATTTTGGTCTCAGTTATTTTCTTGATTAGAAGGTTAACTTCCTCCCAAAATTGCGCGATTAGCGGACATTGCCACCAAATGTGTAGCAGTGTGCCCTTTTCAGTTTTACACCTCCAGCAGGTGTCTGGAAATTGTGGGTTCCATCCATGTATCTTGGCTGGGGTGTTGTACCAGTGTGTGAGGATTTTGTAGGCTGTCTCTTGCATTTTTGAGCTTATTGAGCACTTATGAGTCAATACACGCATACCTCCAGTCTTTAGTGGTTATTTCCGTCTGTAGATCCGTGGCCCATCTCACTCTGAGCGCCTCCTCCGGCCCATATTTCAAATCTCGTAACCACGCGTAGGCCATGGAAGTGGCTTTTGGGCATTTGGCACCAGCAAGGCAGATCTCCTCCAGGGCCGTGGGGGGCCTATAGATCTTAGTTTTATCTGGCAACCTTCTCAAGTAGCTGCGGAGTGGCAGGTATGTCCAAAAGGGTAGACGTGGGGTATTCAGTTTCAATTTAAGTGTTGTCCATTCCCTTATTACCCCTCCGTCAAAGCAGTCTCCTAGTAGGAACGGTTTAGAGGTGTCCAAGGGTTGGAAGTGCGGGTTAAATAGGCCAGGCTCAAAGTCTGGGTTGTCTTTTAAGGGGGTCAGGGGGCTGGGTTGTGAGGGTATGTCCAGGGTTTTGGTCAGTCTGTGGAAAATCTCCAAGGTACATCCGGTGACGGGGTGCTTTTTGAGGTTATTCGGACAGTCATCCCATGTGATCCACGGAGAGAATTTTAACGGGAGTGGACATAAGTCATTTTCCAGGGTCACCCAATCTTTGATATTTCCATGACAGTGCCAGTCTACTATCCTGGTCAGGTGCGTGGCCTGGTAGTAGGACCCAAAGTCAGGTATACCCATGCCACCAAAGTCCTTTGGTTTCATCAAGAGGGAATACCTGATCCTCGGTCGCTGAGCATTCCAGAGAAATCTCAACAAAATGGTTTTCAGCGAGGAGAAGAAGGCTGTAGGGATCTTGAGGGGTAGGGCATGGAGCAGATAAAGTAACCTGGGTAGGATCATCATCTTGATTATGGCCGTGCGGCCAAACCAAGAAAAATAGCCTGACTGCCATCTGTCCAAGTCCTCCTTAACAGTCTTGAGAAACCTCGGAAAGTTCTGTCCATAAGTGTCGGCCAATCTGGGCGTGAGCCACACTCCAAGGTACTTAAGTTTCTCAGGTTCCCATCTAAAGGAAGATGTCGACTTTACTCGACCTAGCAGGTTGTCTGGCAAGGAGACATTCAGGGCCTCAGATTTGGCATAGTTGATTTTGAGATTAGCGACGCATCCGTATACCGCAAACTCCCTAAGGAGAACGGGTAGGGATGTGACTGGGCTTGTTAAAAAGAAGAGCAGGTCATCCGCATAAGCGGCGACCTTGTATTCCTTATCCAAGACCCTGAAGCCCCGGATGTCTGTATTAGCTCTGATTAATCTAATGAACGGTTCCAGGGATAGTATGAACAACAGAGGAGACAGCGGGCAGCCCTGTCTTGTGCCATTTAGTATCTGGACCTTGTCTGATAAAGCACCATTAATTTTAAGCTTCGCCGAAGGGCACTGGTACAACGCCGAGATCCTGGCCATCATGTGCGGACCCAATCCGATTCTAGAACATACAGCCAGCATGTAGTCCCAGGCAACACGATCAAAGGCCTTCTCCGCATCCGTGGACAGGAGAAGACCCTCTGTGTTACCGTCCCGGGCCGATTGAATCAAGAGCATAGCTTTTATAGTGTTGTCTTTGGCTTCACGGCCAGGCATGAAGCCTACCTGGTCCATTCCTATTAAGTCCGCGAGCAAAGGGCTCAATCGCGAGGCCAGGATCTTAGCGTGTATTTTGGCGTCTAGATTTAGCAAAGATATAGGGCGATAACTTGCACAATCTGCCGGATCTTTACCTTCCTTATGGATCACCGTGATGTGTGCTGACAAAAAGTCTGGGGTGATTACTCTAGGTTTAGACATAGAGTGTAGCGCGGCCCTAAGTGGGTCCACTAATATGTTGGTAAAGGTTTTATAATAAATGGAAGTGAATCCATCTGGTCCTGGGCTCTTACCAGATTTAAGTTGCTTAATGGCCACCGCGATCTCCTCTGCCGTAACTGGTCCCTCCAAGAGTGATATGTCCGAATCTGAGAGGGTGGGCATGCCACTCTTCTCCAGGTAAGCACGAATGATCTGTGGTCTCTCTCCCTCCATGTCTGCCAGTCTATGATGGGTTGGTAGGTTATATAGCTTTGTGTAGAAGGCATGGAAGTGGTTCGCTATGGCGTCAGTAGATACATCCAAATTGCCATCCGCCCTCCTAATACCCTGTATGAAATTTTTCCCCGTCTGCTCCTTTAGGGCCCTCGCCAAAAATTTCCCCGATTTATTCCCAGACTCGTAGTAGATTCCCCTCTTAAAGAACAGGAATCTCCGTGACTTGTCATCGAAAAGCTGTTGAAGGGCCTTCCTTTTCTCTAAAAGTTCGGTGGCTGTCTGGACAGTAAGGGATTGTTTATGAAGCGTTTCTAAATGTTTTATCCTGTCTGTCAGGTTCTTGACAAGTTTTTCTCTTTCTTTTTTACGCCTCGCGCCCATTCCCATGAGGACCCCCCTAATCGTGCACTTGTGCGCCTCCCAGGTCATTAGTGGGTCAGTATCAGCGGAAGAATTTCGCTGAAAGAAATCAGTCAGGGAGGCGGTCAGTTCTGCTAGGAGGGCTGGATCAGTTAGCAGGGAAGCATTCAACCTCCAAGCGAATGATTTGGGGGCTGGAGTGACTTCCTTTACGGAGAGTGAAATTGGGGCATGGTCCGAGAAGGATTGGATGCCAATGTGAGCTCCTGTTATGACGGCTAAATCCTTTTGTGTAATGAAAAGGTAGTCTATGCGGGAGTGTCGGTTGTGGGGGGAGAGAAAAACGTAAAGTCACGACCGTCAGGGTGCACAAATCTCCAGGTGTCAATCAGGTGCAAGGATTGTAGCATAGCCTTAATTCGTTTAAGGGTCCTATACGTGATGCATGTTTTCCTGTTGGACGTATCCTGCAGCGGGCTGAGTGGCACGTTGAAGTCTCCACCCAGGATCATACATCCCGAGGAAAACCCCAAAAGCTCTTGAACAATTTGCTGACAAAAGGATATATGAGACTTGTTTGGAAAGTAGACCGCAAAGCATTATCAATCAAGGTGTGCCTGTCCTCAGCCTATCACCCCCAAAGCAACGGTCAAACTGAAAGGACCAACCAGACCTTAGAACAATAAGCAAAGCTATTGCGCAGGCACGCACCCGCGAGCGCCAAAGTGCCATCACCGCGCACACTCGCACGCGCGCGCGCCAAAGCGTCGCCAACTTGCAGGTTAGATTGCCCTTCATGACAGATAGTCTAAGGCCGTCATCTCTGACTTTGCCTCTTTCATGCTGTCCCCCCATCTCTGCATATTCCTTGCTGTTTTGCATAAGCAGACAGTTTTTATGGATCTCAAACATATTCCACATAAGAACTGAGCAGAATATCATCAAAACTATAAGTGCAACAGCAATAATGATATGATATGCAATAAATAATATAATAAAAAGTCCAAAAGCCTGAGTTTTTCTTAAAATTTAATTTTTGATGTTTCACATTTTGAAAAGCTTGCTACACTATATTTTGAGATGGCAATAAATATCCACTTACGTATATATACGTTGCGGTTTGCAAGCTATTAGCCATAACCCTGGTATTTATTTATTTTTTCAGCCGATGGCTGGCTTTCTCATGAAAGCAGTCCGGGTGGCTCATTAGCAGGGATGAGCCGAACACCCCCCTGTTCGGTTCGCACCAGAACCTGCGAACAGACAAAATGTTCGTGTAAACTTTAGAACCCTATTAAATACAATGGACTCGAACGTTCGAAATCTAAAGTGTTAATTATAAAGGCTAATATGCAAGCTATTGTCCTAAAAAGTGTTTGGGGACCCGAGTCCTGCCCCAGGGGACATGTATCAATGCAAAAAGAAGTTTTAAAAACGGCCGTTTTTTCGGGAGCAGTGATTTTAATAATGCTTAAAATGAAAAAATAAAAGTGAAATATTCCTTAAAATTTTGTACCTGGGGGGTGTGTATGATATGCATGTAAAGTGGCGCATGTTTCCCGTGCTTAGAACTGTCCCTGCAAAAAATGTCATTTTTGAAAGAAAAAAATGCATTTAAAACTGACTCGCGGCTATTAATGAATTGTCGGCTCCCGGCAATACATACAAAAGTCATTGATAAAAAAAAAAAAAAAGCGTGGGGGTTCCCCAGAATTCAATTACCAGGCCCTTCAGGTCTGGAATGGATATTAAGGGGAACCCCGCCGCAAATTTAAAAAAAAAATTGACGTGGGGTTCCCCCAAATATCCATTCCAGGCCCTTCAGATCTGGCATGGATTTTAAGGGGAACTCCACCCCAAATTTAAAAAAAAAATGGCGTGGAGTCCCCCTAAAAATCCATACCAGACCCCTTATCCGAGCACGCAACCTGGCCGGCCGCAGGGGAAAAGGGGGGGACGAGAGAGCGGCCCCCCCTCCCTCCTGAACCGTACCAAGCCACATGCCCTCAACATGGGGAGGATGTCCCCATGTTGATGGGGACAAGGGCCTTATCCCCACAACCCTTGCCCGGTGGTTGTGGGGGTCTGCGGGCGGGGGGCTTATCGGAATCTGGAAGACCCCTTTAACAAAGGGGACCCCCAGATCCCGGCCCCCCCTATGTGAATTGGTAAGGGGTACATTGTACCCCTACCATTTCACGAAGAAAGCGTAAAAAAATGTTTAAAAAAACACACAAACACCTTGAAAAAGTCCTTTATTTAAAAAAAAAAACAAAAAAAACATTCCAGCGGTGAAATCCAGTGTCCCGCGGCGATCCCGATGTCCAGCGCTGTCCTTCATTGGTTGTGCCTGAGCGGACCTGATGGGGAACTCCCTCTCAGTATTTTAAATGTATAGAGCGGGGAACTTCCTTCACTGTGTAAATTTAAATTTACATAGTGAAGGAAGTTCCCCGCTCAGGCCAATGACGTAGGCGGGTCCGACATACCGAGGGGGCGGACCTGATGGGGAACTGCTCTCACTTTGGTAATACATGTATAGACCCGCCCCTTCTCATGTTCCGCATCTGGTCCGCTGAGCGGGCCTGATGGGGAAATTTAGAAGGGGCGGGTCTATACATTTAAAATACTGAGAGGGAGTTCCCCATCAGGTCCGCTCAGGCACAACCAATGAAGGACAGCGCTGGACATCGGGATCGCCGCGGGACACTGGATTTCACCGCTGGAATGTTTTTTTTTTTTTTTTTTTTTAAATAAAGGACTTTTTCAAGGTGTTTGTGTGTTTTTTTAAACATTTTTTTACGCTTTCTTCGTGAAATGGTAGGGGTACAATGTACCCCTTACCAATTCACATAGGGGGGGGCCGGGATCTGGGGGTCCCCTTTGTTAAAGGGGTCTTCCAGATTCCGATAAGCCCCCCGCCCGCAGACCCCCACAACCACCGGGCAAGGGTTGTGGGGATGAGGCCCTTGTCCCCATCAACATGGGGACATCCTCCCCATGTTGAGGGCATGTGGCTTGGTACGGTTCAGGAGGGAGGGGGGGGCGCTCTCTCGTCCCCCCCTTTTCCCCTGCGGCTGGCCAGGTTGCGTGCTCGGATAAGGGGTCTGGAATGGATTTTTAGGGGGACTCCACGCCATTTTTTTTTTTACATTTGGGGTGGAGTTCCCCTTAAAATCCATGCCAGATCTGAAGGGCCTGGAATGGATATTTGGGGGAACCCCACGTCAATTTTTTTTTAAATTTGCGGCGGGGTTCCCCTTAATATCCATTCCAGACCTGAAGGGCCTGGTAATTGAATTCTGGGGAACCCCCACGCTTTTTTTTTTTTTTTATCAATGACTTTTGTATGTATTGCCGGGAGCCGACAATTCATTAATAGCCGCGAGTCAGTTTTAAATGCATTTTTTTCTTTCAAAAATGACATTTTTTGCAGGGACTTTTCTAAGCACGGGAAACATGCGCCACTTCACATGCAGATCATACACACCCCCCAGGTACGAAATTTAAAGGAATATTTCACTTTTATTGTTTCACTTTAAGCATTATTAAAATCACTGCTCCCGAAAAAATGGCCGTTTTTAAAACTTCTTTTTGCATTGATACATGTCCCCTGGGGCAGGACCCAGGTCCCCAAACACTTTTTAGGACAATAACTTGCATATAAACCTTTATAATTAGCACTTTAGATTTCTCCCATAGATTTTTCGAATTTGCCGCGAACACCCCAATTTGTTCGCTGTTCGGCGAACGGGCGAACAGGCAATGTTCGAGTCGAACATGAGTTCGACTCGAACTCGAAGCTCATCCCTACTCATTAGCCACTGGACCACTTTCAGAAGCAGCAGGAGGGCATTTCCCTCCCTCCCGCAGCTCGCCGGTGTTTCTGGGGCTTACCGTTTTTACTGGCATGGCCAAAGAACGATCTGACGGTGCAGCCCTTTGGTCACAGAGGCCAAAATTGTCTCTGATCGCTCTTGGGCAGAAGTAAACTTTTTTTTTTAAAGCAAAAGATAAAAAAATTATTTTCCCAATGATTTGCTTTTAAAGGCAAAGGAGAAATTTGGGGTCTTTTTGACTTCAGATCTCTCCATAAAGAGGACCTGTCATCCTTATTTCTTTTACAATGGATGTTCACATTCCTTGTAATAGAAATAAAAATGATAAAGAAATAAAGAAAGGGACAGTGTAAAAATAAAAAATAAAATAAAGACTGCGTTTCTATGGTGTGAACTAGGGCCAGTTCACACCATAGAAACACAATCCGTATGCGTTCCAGGTGCTTTTTTGCATGCACGTTTTTGATGCGTTCCAATGCATTTTTGGTACGTTTTTGATGCAGTCCAGTGCTTTTTTTTCACCCCTCTTCTTTATTAACCATAGATAAGGACAAGTGTGTTTCAATGCCTTTTTGGTGCATTTAGATGTGTTCCTGTGCGTTCCAGTGCGTTTATGATGCGTTTTGCTGCGTTCCAGTACAGTCCAGTGCAGGTAAAATGCAGCATGTTCTACTTTTTTTGTGGAACTGGAACGCACTGGAACAAACACTGCCATTTGGAACCATATAACCAACTTTCCATGCATTTTTGATGCATAAAAAACGCAATGGACTGAATGTGGTATGAAATGGCCCTTAAGCAATTTGGCATATTTAAAGGCACTTCTCCTTGTTTTATTTTTGGTGTTGTCCAAATTGGTGACATTGATATATGTCCCTTAGGGTGGGACCTGGGCCCCCATTTTAAGGCCAACAACTAGAAGAAAAGCTAGCCAAGTGGGGACTAGCAAAATTAACAAGTCAGTTCCCATAGACTGCAATGATATTTGTTGGTGGGGGGGGGGGGGTTGTCCCGTCTCTAATTTTGTAGCATGCTGGATGATGTGCTTAATTTTGGACAGGGGGGGGGTTATTTTCTGCTAGCTGCATTTGTGTTGTTCTGAGCATGCCCAGGCAGTTAGATTTTTTTTATGGTGCTTTTTGTGTGTGAACAGCACCTGGATTTTTCTGGGCATGCTCAGAGAGTGTTTTAATGGGTTAGTAATTGAAGGACATCCTTAACAGGTGTGCCCACTTTGAAGTTCAGTCTCTACATTGGGTGAACTTGCATTTTGGGTGTTTCATGAACTGTGCATGTGTTTTCAATTGCCTCATTAGCACACAAACCTATTTTATATAAAGCTCACAGATAGCATCATCTCCCTTGCCCTGAAAAGAGGCAAGTGTGTGTGCGTGTGTGTGGGGGGCAAAAGGTACATTTTGGTGTCCTTATCGAGTTTGTAACACATGTATTTTATTTGTTATGTCTTTGCAAAACAGGTGTTTGTTTTAATTTTGTGGATTGTATTTTTTTGTGTGGGGGAAATGTTCCCCTGAAATAATTTTGATGTTGTTAATGTGTGTCGTTTGTTCACTTTGATTTAATTGTCTGTGCTGCATTATTTTGCAAAAAACTTTCTCAAGATGTTGTGAGTCTGTGACTAATGTTTCAAATTGACCCTGTTTTTTATTTTGGCTTTCCTTTGTTTTGTTGACCAATAAAATTTGATGCAAAGTTTTGATTGTTTTGTGTTTTCTTTGCAACAAATGTGACAGCTGATTGGCATGTCAAAACAAAACAGGTGTGATTTGTCTACCCTGGTGCCTTCATGCTAGCATATGCATGTATTGTGTGCTGCCATGGATAATCACCATGAAATGAAAAATACAGAGCCGTAAGTATTATTTTTTCCTTTTTACTGCAGTGGTTCTCAGCCTCAGTCCTCAAGTACCCCCAACAGAACATGTTTTGTGACTTTATCTTATCGAATTGCTGTCCAAAATACAAAACCATTGACTGTGATTTAAAGCACATGTGCAAGATAAGGAAAACCTGCAAACATGGCCTGTTGGGGGTACTTGAGAAGCACTGATTTAGAGCACTGCACTTAAAAATAGCTCAAGGCAATACGATTCTAATTGTGGGCATTTTGAGGGAAACAAAGTAAGTGTTAGAACCCCTGCTTGTTTTTTGTTTTTTTAGGTTGGGCTTTGTGTCCCCTTTTAGTAAAATTGGCTTCACTTCCTGTCACACAGCTAAACAGGAAGTAAAGGTAAAACCCTACCGATGTCTTTTCTTGGACACACACAGATCAATCTAACTAGTGTCCCCATTAAGCAAATTGCACTCTAGCACTTTGTTGTGTACACCCAAAATCATTGGATAGTTTGGGGTTTAGTAAAGACTAGGGATGAGCTCGGTGTTCGAGTCGAACATACGTTCAACTCGAACATCGGCTGTTCGATCGTTCGACGAAGATCGAACGATTTGGGCCGTTCGCGCCTAATTCGAGTGACGCGAACGGCCCACAATGCACTACGCCATCGCAGTGTCATCCAGGCGCTGTGATTGGCCAAGCATGCACTGTGACCCCGCATGCTTGGCCAATCACAGCGCCGGCAGCGAGGAGAGCAATGATTGGCCACAGGCAGGATGCCTGTGGCCAATTATTGCTGAGGGTGTTTAGTACACGCCCCACACTATAAAAGGCCGCCAGCATGGCGGCCTAGTGTAGTGTGTTCCGGAGCAGGGAAAGAGAAGCATAGGCAGGGACAGTGACATTTTTTTTTTCTTGCTTAACCTGGATTCCTTTAGTTTAGGGAAAGAGAAGGATAGGTAGGGAGAGTGTCAGTGTGTTTTACTGTGCGAATCCTTGTTTCTAGGGACAGGGAAGGACAGTGAGGGAAATTCTCCTTGTGCTATAGTGTGCTAAAGCATTGATCATCAACCATCTTTAAAAAATCATTTTTTCTAGGGACAGAAAACTATAGGTAGGGAGAGTGTCAGTGTGTTTTACTGTGATAATCCTTGTTTCTAGGGACAGGGAAGGACAGTGAGGGAAATTCTCCTTGTGCTATAGTGTGCTAAAGCATTGATCATCAACCATCTTTAAAAAAACATTTTTTCTAGGGACAGAAAACTATAGGTAGGAAGAGTGTCAGTTTATTTCACTGTGATAATCCTTGTTTCTAGGGACAGGGAAGGACAGTGAGGGAAATTCTCCTTGTGCTATAGTGTGCTAAAGCATTGATCATCAACCATCTTTAAAAAAACTTTTTTTCTAGGGACAGAAAACTATAGGTAGGGAGAGTGTCAGTTTCTTTCACTGTGATAATCCTTGTTTCTAGGGACAGGGAAGGACAGTGAGGGAAATTCTCCTTGTGCTATAGTGTGCTAAAGCATTGATCATCAACCATCTTTAAAAAAACATTTTTTCTAGGGACAGAAAACTATAGGTAGGGAGAGTGTCAGTTTCTTTCACTGTGATAATCCTTGTTTCTAGGGACAGGGAAGGACAGTGAGGGAAATTCTCCTTGTGCTATAGTGTGCTAAAGCATTGATCATCAACCATCTTTAAAAAAACATTTTTTCTAGGGACAGAAAACTATAGGTAGGGAGAGTGTCAGTTTCTTTCACTGTGATAATCCTTGTTTCTAGGGACAGGGAAGGACAGTGAGGGAAATTCTCCTTGTGCTATAGTGTGCTAAAGCATTGATCATCAACCATCTTTAAAAAAACATTTTTTCTAGGGACAGAAAACTATAGGTAGGAAGAGTGTCAGTTTCTTTCACTGTGATAATCCTTGTTTCTAGGGACAGGGAAGGACAGTGAGGGAAATTCTCCTTGTGCTATAGTGTGCTAAAGCATTGATCATCAACCATCTTTAAAAAAACATTTTTTCTAGGGACAGAAAACTATAGGTAGGGAGAGTGTCAGTTTCTTTCACTGTGATAATCCTTGTTTCTAGGGACAGGGAAGGACAGTGAGGGAAATTCTCCTTGTGCTATAGTGTGCTAAAGCATTGATCATCAACCATCTTTAAAAAAACATTTTTTCTAGGGACAGAAAACTATAGGTAGGGAGAGTGTCAGTTTCTTTCACTGTGATAATCCTTGTTTCTAGGGACAGGGAAGGACAGTGAGGGAAATTCTCCTTGTGCTATACTGTGCTAAAGCATTGATCATCAACCATCTTTAACCACTTCAGCCCTGGAAGAATTTACCCCCTTCCTGACCAGAGCACTTTTTGCGATGCAGCACTGCGTCGCTTTAACTGACAATTGCGCGGTCGTGCGACGTTGAACCTAACCAAAATTGACATCCTTTTTCCCCCACAAATAGAGCTTTCTTTTGGTGGTATTTGATCACCTCTGCGGTTTTTATTTTTTGTGCTATAAACAAAAGAAGAGCGACATATTTGAAAAAAATGCAATATTTTTTACTTTTTGATTTAATAAATATCACAATTTTTTTTTTAAGACAATTTTTTTTCTAAGTTTAGACCGATACGTATTCTACATATTTTTGGTAATTTTTTTTTGCAATAAGCGTATATTGATTGGTTTGCGCAAAAGTTATAGCGTCTACATAATAGGGGATAGATTTATGGCATTTTTATTTTTTTTTACTAGTAATAGCGGCGATCTGCGATTTTTATTGTGACCGTGACATTGCGGCAGACACATCGGACACTATTGGCGCGTTTTTGGGACCATTCACATTTATACAGTGATTAGTGCTATAAAACTGCACTAATTACTGTGTAAATGTGACTGGCAGGGAAAGGGTTAACACTAGGGGGCGATCAAGGGGTTAATATGTTCCCTATTGAGTGATTGTAACTGTAGGGGGAGGGGACTCACAAGGGGAGGAGACCGATCTGTGTTCCTCTGTACTGGGAACACGCATCGGTCTCCTCACCTCTGACAGGAGGTGGATCTGTGTGTTTACACACACAGATCCACACTTCTGCCGTGATCGTGGGCAATCGCGGGTGCCCAGCGGACATCGCGACCGCCGGGCACACTCACCGGGTCACGAGCGTTGCCGCGGGTGCGCGCGCGCGCCGCCGGCGGCGCGTGCGCGCCCCATAGACGGCCGGGAAAAAAGGACGTCATATGACGTCCGCCCGGAGGGAGGGAGGGTTCCTGCCGGCGTCATATGTCTATGACCCGGTAGGAAGTGGTTAAAAAAACATTTTTTCTAGGGACAGAAAACTATAGGTAGGAAGAGTGTCAGTTTCTTTCACTGTGATAATCCTTGTTTCTAGGGACAGGGAAGGACAGTGAGGGAAATTCTCCTTGTGCTATAGTGTGCTAAAGCATTGATCATCAACCATCTTTAAAAAAACATTTTTTCTAGGGACAGAAAACTATAGGTAGGGAGAGTGTCAGTTTCTTTCACTGTGATAATCCTTGTTTCTAGGGACAGGGAAGGACAGTGAGGGAAATTCTCCTTGTGCTATAGTGTGCTAAAGCATTGATCATCAACCATCTTTAAAAAAACATTTTTTCTAGGGACAGAAAACTATAGGTAGGAAGAGTGTCAGTTTCTTTCACTGTGATAATCCTTGTTTCTAGGGACAGGGAAGGACAGTGAGGGAAATTCTCCTTGTGCTATAGTGTGCTAAAGCATTGATCATCAACCATCTTTAAAAAAACATTTTTTCTAGGGACAGAAAACTATAGGTAGGGAGAGCGTCAGTTTCTTTCACTGTGCTAATCCTTGTTTCTAGGGACAGGGAAGGACAGTGAGGGAAATTCTCCTTGTGCTACAGTGTGCTAAAGCATTGATCATCAACCATCTTTAAAAAAACATTTTTTCTAGGGACAGAAAACTATAGGTAGGAAGAGTGTCAGTTTCTTTCACTGTGATAATCCTTGTTTCTAGGGACAGGGAAGGACAGTGAGGGAAATTCTCCTTGTGCTATACTGTGCTAAAGCATTGATCATCAACCATCTTTAAAAAAACATTTTTTCTAGGGACAGAAAACTATAGGTAGGAAGAGTGTCAGTTTCTTTCACTGTGATAATCCTTGTTTCTAGGGACAGGGAAGGACAGTGAGGGAAATTCTCCTTGTGCTATAGTGTGCTAAAGCATTGATCATCAACCATCTTTAAAAAAACATTTTTTCTAGGGACAGAAAACTATAGGTAGGAAGAGTGTCAGTTTCTTTCACTGTGATAATCCTTGTTTCTAGGGACAGGGAAGGACAGTGAGGGAAATTCTCCTTGTGCTACAGTGTGCTAAAGCATTGATCATCAACCATCTTTAAAAAAACATTTTTTCTAGGGACAGAAAACTATAGGTAGGAAGAGTGTCAGTTTCTTTCACTGTGATAATCCTTGTTTCTAGGGACAGGGAAGGACAGTGAGGGAAATTCTCCTTGTGCTATAGTGTGCTAAAGCATTGATCATCAACCATCTTTAAAAAAACATTTTTTCTAGGGACAGAAAACTATAGGTAGGGAGAGTGTCAGTTTCTTTCACTGTGCTAATCCTTGTTTCTAGGGACAGGGAAGGACAGTGAGGGAAATTCTCCTTGTGCTATAGTGTGCTAAAGCATTGATCATCAACCATCTTTAAAAAAACATTTTTTCTAGGGACAGAAAACTATAGGTAGGAAGAGTGTCAGTTTCTTTCACTGTGATAATCCTTGTTTCTAGGGACAGGGAAGGACAGTGAGGGAAATTCTCCTTGTGCTATAGTGTGCTAAAGCATTGATCATCAACCATCTTTAAAAAAACATTTTTTCTAGGGACAGAAAACTATAGGAAGGGAGAGTGTCAGTTTCTTTCACTGTGATAATCCTTGTTTCTAGGGACAGGGAAGGACAGTGAGGGAAATTCTCCTTGTGCTATAGTGTGCTAAAGCATTGATCATCAACCATCTTTAAAAAAAAAAAATTTCTAGGGACAGAAAACTATAGGTAGGAAGAGTGTCAGTTTCTTTCACTGTGATAATCCTTGTTTCTAGGGACAGGGAAGGACAGTGAGGGAAATTCTCCTTGTGCTATAGTGTGCTAAAGCATTGATCATCAACCATCTTTAAAAAAACATTTTTTCTAGGGACAGAAAACTATAGGTAGGAAGAGCGTCAGTTTCTTTCACTGTGATAATCCTTGTTTCTAGGGACAGGGAAGGACAGTGAGGGAAATTCTCCTTGTGCTATACTGTGCTAAAGCATTGATCATCAACCATCTTTAAAAAAACATTTTTTCTAGGGACAGAAAACTATAGGTAGGAAGACTGTCAGTTTCTTTCACTGTGATAATCCTTGTTTCTAGGGACAGGGAAGGACAGTGAGGGAAATTCTCCTTGTGCTATACTGTGCTAAAGCATTCCTCATCAACCATCTTTGAAATCCTTGTTTTTTGGACAGTCAGGGAAATTGTCGTTGTGCTATTCTGTGCGAAAGCAATCATCCTCAGCCATATTTAGAAATCCTTAAGTAAAGGGACAGAGAAGGACACCTGAAGGTAGCCCTTATTGCTTTTTTCCCATCTCCCTGCAGGCCATCTATTAGAATGTCTGGAAGGCAAACAAGGAGAGGCAGACAGTCAGGAGGCAATAAAAGAGGGCAAGCAGGCTCTGTGTCTGGGGGCAACAGTGCTGGTCGTGGACGCGGTGCATTGTCATCAGCACATGGCCATGGGACACGCTTGTCCTTCTTTTCGGCAGCTGGACATGTTGAGCCACATCATGCCGAAGACTTGGTAGAGTGGATGACCAAGCCCTCCTCCTCCTCCTCATCCTCTCTCACCCAGGCTCAGGGTACTGGCAAAGCAGCTGCCAAAGCGTCCTCTTCCCTGGTATCAATGTCAGACTCATCATCAGTCACTCCTTCCCTAGACCCACCATGTCCTCCTCCTGAGGAGTCCCCCGAACTGTTTGAGCACAGTGTTGGGTACATGCTCCAGGAGGATGCCCAGCGTTTCGAAGGGTCTGATGATGAAACCCAGCTACAGGAAGGCAGTAGCGTGAGAGCAGACAGAGGGGATGCTCAAGAAGGACACCAATCTGGCAGTCATGTTCCAGCAGCTGCAGCATACTGCCAGATTGGCTCCAGTGATGAGGAGGGAGGGGATGATGAGGTCACTGACTCCACGTGGGTGCCTAATAGGAGAGAGGAGGAGGAGGAGGATGAGGAGGAGGCACATCTCCAACGAGGCAGGATGCCCTTTGGTGGCCAGCGTAAGGGCAGTACACCGACGGAATCACACCGCAGAGCTCCGCCTGTGCAGGGCGCTGCCTCTGCCCGTCATTCAAAAAGTTCTTTGGTGTGGGCCTTTTTTGAGGCTAGTGCATCAGATCGCACAGCTGCTGTTTGCAACATATGTCTCAAGCGTATATCGCGTGGCCAAAACATCAGCCGCTTGGGTACCACATGCCTGACCAGACATATGTTGACCTGCCATGCAGCTCGTTGGCAAGCCTACCTCAAAGACCCACACCAAAGAACAAAGCGGACCTCTCCTTGCACCGCATCAGCTGGGATCTCCAACCCCACTATAACTTCAGTCCTCTCTGAAACATGCACTGAGAGGAATGAAGGTGTAGAATTAGGTGTGTCACAGCCAAGTACTTGCGGCCACTCTGCTAGCAGTACACCGACGTCTGATTCTAGCAGGCAAATTTCCCTGCCCCAGCTGCTGGACCGTCGAAAGAAGTTCACTCCGAGTCCCAGCCATCCACATGCCCAGCGGTTGAATGCTAGCTTGGCTAAATTGCTAGCGCTTCAACTGCTGCCTTTTCAGTTGGTAGACTCGGCCCCCTTCCGTGAGTTTGTGCAATGTGCGGTTCCTCAGTGGCAGGTTCCCAAACGCCACTTTTTCTCACGGAAGGCTATTCCGGCTCTCTACCGGCATGTGGAAGGCAATGTCTTGGCCTCACTGGACAGGGCGGTCAGCGGTAAGGTGCATATTACCGCTGACTCATGGTCCAGCACGCATGGACAGGGACGTTACCTTTCTTTCACGGCCCATTGGGTCACTCTTTTGGCAGCTGGTGTGCTAAAGCATTGATCATCAACCATCTTTAAAAAAACATTTTTTCTAGGGACAGAAAACTATAGGTAGTGTGAGGGAGTTAGCTCGGCAGCGGGTGTGTGTGACCCCCGAGATGGGCTCCCCACACAAAAACAGGCCCAGCAAACGGAGGTTGTGGTTTTCAAAATCAAAAAGGTGCGGTTTATTTTCTATTTACAGTGACAAAACACAGCAAAGAAAAAGAAACATAAACAAAATAAATCCTGGTCAACTTGACCTCTGACTAAACATACAGGTTTCCTAACTAACAACTGGGATCAGCCTAGTGCTGTCCTAGTCCCTAAGTCCCTGGTTTTAAATGTCCAAGCAAATAGCCACACAGGCTTTGTCTCACCGCACAGGGGTTCACTCTCCCTAGACAGTCCAAACAGGTCTGGTTCCTGGCATGAGCTAACATCTAATGAAGCTGGGAGTTCTTATAGAGGCCTAAATGAGCTGACAAGCTTCAGCTGGTCTCATCAACTCCCTGTCTGCACGACGCCCCACACTCTCCCTAGAGGTATGAGTCATCCATGAGCCCACTAGCCTCAGCTGGGCTTATACAACTCTCCACCTAGTTGTATAAGTCGGCGTAAAGCCTGAATCTGGGCGAAATATATCTACCCCCCTGGATGCAACCAGGTGACTTTACCTTCCTGCTGTCACATACCCCCCCCTCTTGTTTTAACCTCGGGGTTGGAACACCAGCAATCAGGCATTCATGTACTCGAGACAAAGCATCCACATTCCCCATTTGCACGCCAGGGCGATGCTTTACTGTGAAGTTGAATTCCTGGACGGCCAGGAACCACCTATTCACTCTTCTATTTGTTTCCTTGTTTTGAGCTATCCACTTTAACGGAGCGTGATCCGTAGCCAAGTCAAAGTGCCTACCTAGCAGGTAGTACCGAAGGGAATCTAGAGCCCACTTCACCGCTAAACACTCCTTTTCAACAGTGGCGTAATTTACCTCATGGGACTTCAACTTCCTGCTGAGGTAAATGACTGGGTGCTCTTCCCCGTTCCAGACCTGGGACAATACTGCTCCTAACCCCACATCTGACGCATCACTTTGTACGACAAAGTCTTTAGAGAAGTCGGGTGAGTACAACACTGGCTGGCTACATAAGGCTTGTTTCAAGAATTGGAATGCTGCCTCAGCCTCGGGGGTCCATTTAATCATGACCGACCCTTTCCCCTTCGTCAGGTTGGTTAGGGGCACAGCCTTAGAAGCAAAGTGGGGAATGAATCGCCGATAATACCCAGCGATTCCCAGAAAGGCTCGTACCTGCTTCTTGCTGTTGGGACGTGGCCAACTCTGGATGGCCTCGACTTTGTTGAGTTGGGGTTTTATTACTCCCCTCCCAATGGTGTACCCAAGATATTTGGCCTCCTCCTGCCCAATGGTACACTTCTTGGGGTTAGCCGTAAACCCCGCTTCCCGAACAGAGTCCAGGACTGCTTGCACTTTTGGCAGATGTGAGGCCCAATCTGTGCTATGGACAATTACGTCATCCAGGTAAGCCGCAGCATACTTCCGATGGGGCCTCAGCATCTGGTCCATTTTCCGCTGGAATGTGGCCGGCGCATTCTGTAACCCGAACGGCATTCTTTTATATTGGAACGCCCCGTCTGGGGTTACAAATGCGGTTTTCTCTTTGGCCGACTTGGCCAGGGGGATTTGCCAATACCCTTTTGTGAGGTCAAGAGTCGTCATGTATCGGGCTGTTCCCAGCCGGTCGATCAACTCATCTATACGTGGCATGGGGTAGGTGTCAAATTTTGTAACTTTGTTCAACTGACGAAAATCGTTACAAAATCGCCAGCTCCCATCCGGTTTAGGCACCAACACAATGGGACTAGACCAATCACTTTGGGACTCCTCTATCACCCCTAAGTTCAGCATTTTCTGTACTTCCTCCCGTATTGCCTCCCGTCGGGCCTCTGGGATCCGATAGGGTTTTAACTTCACCCTTTCACCGGGCGGGGTAATGATGTCATGCTCTACCCCAGATGTTTGTCCCGGCAGCTCAGAGAATACCTCCTTGTTGCGAAGCACAAACTCCTTAACCTCCTGTTGTTGGGGTTGTGACAAGGTGGCTGCTATTCCAACCTCAGGAATCACGCAACCAGTTTGAGCTGGTGACCAAGTGTCTGCGACTAGGGACTCTCTATCCCTCCAGGCTTTCAACAGATTAACGTGATAGATCTGTTCGGGCTTTCGCCTTCCTGGTTGTCTGACCTTGTAATTCACTTCGCTCACTTTTTCCATTATCTCGTAGGGGCCTTGCCATTTGGCAAGGAATTTACTTTCAACCGTAGGGACAAGTACCAGTATCCTATCCCCCGGGGAAAAGGTACGGGTCTTGGCTCCACAGTTGTACACTCTCTGCTGTGCTAACTGCGCTTGGGCCAAATGTTCCTTCACGATGGGCATTACCTGTGCAATTCGGTCTTGCATCAGGGCGACATGCTCAATCACACTCCTGTGGGGAGAACTCTCACTTTCCCAAGTTTCCTTGGCAATATCCAACAGCCCTCTTGGGTGTCTCCCATACAGTAACTCAAAGGGGGAGAATCCCGTAGAGGATTGGGGCACCTCCCTAATAGCAAACATCAGATAAGGAAGTAGACAGTCCCAATCCTTTCCATCTCTATCCACCACTTTCTTCAACATTTGTTTTAGGGTTTTGTTGAATCTTTCAACCAGCCCATTGGTTTGGGGGTGATACACAGATGTACGTAATTGCGTCACTTTGAACAATTTACACAGCTCCTTCATAACCCGGGACATAAAGGGTGTACCTTGGTCCGTAAGCAGTTCTTTACAAATACCCACCCGGCTAAACACAAGAGATAGCTCTTTGGCTATGGTTTTGGCCAAGGTATTTCGGAGAGGGATCGCTTCTGGATAACGGGTGGCATAGTCCATTATAACTAATATGTACTGGTGCCCCCTAGCGGACTTGATTATAGGACCTACCAAATCCATGGCGATCCTCTCAAACGGGACCTCAATGATGGGTAGAGGGACCAGCGGGCTACAGAAATGTGGCATCGGGGCCGACCTCTGACACACAGGGCAGGAGGAACAATAATTTTCTATGTCCTTCATCACCCCCGGCCAATAGAATCTCTGTAATACCCTCTCTCGGGTTTTCTCTGTCCCCAGATGACCTCCAAGAATGTGCCCATGGGCCAACTCCAACACCAACTTCCTGTAAGGTTTGGGCACCACAAGCTGCTCAACGGTTTCTTCTGCCCTTTTTGCCACCCGATACAGTAGGTCCTTCTCTACGCTGAAGTATGGGTAAGTGCAGGTATTATCTGGGTTCACTAACTCGCCATCTATTTTCACTACGTTTTCCCGTGCCTTTATTAGGGCGGGGTCTTTCAACTGTTCTGTGGCAAAGTTTTCCCTGTGAACCTCAAGATCAGAAAACTCCACAGACGGTAGGTTTTCGTCTGAGGAGGTGGGCTCCTCTCCAGTTTCTTGAGTCTCCCCTGCCAATACTGATAAGGGAAATTCTCAGTCCTCACCACTCTCAGGGGAGTTCCGGCTATCACATTCCTGGTACATAGGGGCACCAGTGGGGGGCTCAGGATCATCCCACAGTTCCCAGAACTTCGGAAAATCCCTTCCCACAATGGCGTCATGCGGTAACTGAGATACTAAGCCCACTGGATGAGAGAGGGTACCTTTGGGGGTCTCGAAACACACTGTAGTCACTGGATACTCTCGGGTGTCCCCATGCACACAAATAACAGCTACCTTGTTATTCCCAGAGACCTCTGTTTTAACTAACTCAGCCTTTATCAGGGTCACAAGGCTACCTGAATCCAGCAATACCACAACATTTCTACCATTAACACACATTTTGCATAAATGTTTCTCAGTTCCTCGAATGGCAGTGCATGCGACTGTCGCACACAGCGACTGACGTCTGCCCGTCAGAAAGTCACACTGCATGGGTTCCTCCACAACCGGGCAATTGGCTGCAATATGTCCCGCTTGCCGGCAGCGGTAGCAAACGATCCTTCTTGCGGCCTCTTGAGCCGCTGATTTCCCAGGCTGTTCTCGCCAAACTTGGGGTAGAGCTCCCACCCTCTCACTCTCTCCACCCTTACCCCTTGGAATCCTCTTATCCGCCCCTGGGGATGGTCTGGTCTTAGGGTGGAAAGTCCGAGTGTCTCTGGAAGAGGCCGTCAGGTTCTCTGTAGCCAAGTATTTCTCCACACGATCCACAAGACCATCGGCCGTCTCTGGGTCTCCATGGCTTACCCACTTTTGGATGGCAGTAGGAAGAGCTCTCAAAAACCGATCCATTACAACACGTTCCACAATCTTTGGTGCGGACAAAGTCTCTGGCTGTAGCCACTTTCTGCTCAGGTGAATGAGATCATACATTTGAGACCTGGGGGGTTTTCCAAGCTGGAAAGTCCAGTTATGCACACGCTGAGCCCGGACAGCCTGGGTGACACCCAGCCTTGCCAATATTTCAGCTTTTAGCATCACATAGTCTTTTGCTTGGTTAGGCTCTAGGTCATAGTAAGCTTTCTGCGATTCACCAGTTAACAGAGGAGCCACCAGTCCAGCCCACTGCTCCTCAGGCCACTTTTCTCTTTCAGCGGTCCTTTCAAATGTGGTCAAAAATACCTCTGGATCATCCTCTCCAGTCATTTTTGTCAATAAACGACTCACCCCAAAGGACGCGGTATTAGTGGGACGGCTTTCCTCACTGGTCTGCGGACGTTGCTGCATTACTGCTTCCATCTGTTGTTGTAGTCTCTGCTCTTGCTTCTGCAACAGGTCTATGAAGCGGGCCTCAGATTGCTGCTGGGCTTGTTGCTGAGCCTCCAGACTCTGTTGCAAAGTTGCATTTGTCTGCTGCTGGGCTGCAAGGCTCTGTTGATGAGCTTGCTGCTGGGCTGCGAAGTTCTTTTGCAAACCTGCATTTGTCTGCTGTTGATTGGCATTTGCTAGAGCCAGCTGCTTCAGTATCTCCTCCATGCTGGCTTAAAAAAAACTGCCACTGGTTCTCCACCAACTGTGAGGGAGTTAGCTCGGCAGCGGGTGTGTGTGACCCCCGAGATGGGCTCCCCACACAAAAACAGGCCCAGCAAACGGAGGTTGTGGTTTTCAAAATCAAAAAGGTGCGGTTTATTTTCTATTTAAAGTGACAAAACACAGCAAAGAAAAAGAAACATAAACAAAATAAATCCTGGTCAACTTGACCTCTGACTAAACATACAGGTTTCCTAACTAACAACTGGGATCAGCCTAGTGCTGTCCTAGTCCCTAAGTCCCTGGTTTTAAATGTCCAAGCAAATAGCCACACAGGCTTTGTCTCACCGCACAGGGGTTCACTCTCCCTAGACAGTCCACACAGGTCTGGTTCCAGGCATGAGCTAACATCTAATGAAGCTGGGAGTTCTTATAGAGGCCTAAATGAGCTGACAAGCTTCAGCTGGTCTCATCAACTCCCTGTCTGCACGACGCCCCACACTCTCCCTAGAGGTATGAGTCATCCATGAGCCCACTAGCCTCAGCTGGGCTTATACAACTCTCCACCTAGTTGTATAAGTCGGCGTAAAGCCTGAATCTGGGCGAAATATATCTACCCCCCTGGATGCAACCAGGTGACTTTACCTTCCTGCTGTCACAGTAGGAAGAGTGTCAGTTTCTTTCACTGTGATAATCCTTGTTTCTAGGGACAGGGAAGGACAGTGAGGGAAATTCTCCTTGTGCTATAGTGTGCTAAAGCATTGATCATCAACCATCTTTAAAAAAACATTTTTTCTAGGGACAGAAAACTATAGGTAGGGAGAGTGTCAGTTTCTTTCACTGTGCTAATCCTTGTTTCTAGGGACAGGGAAGGACAGTGAGGGAAATTCTCCTTGTGCTATAGTGTGCTAAAGCATTGATCATCAACCATCTTTAAAAAAACATTTTTTCTAGGGACAGAAAACTATAGGTAGGGAGAGTGTCAGTTTCTTTCACTGTGATAATCCTTGTTTCTAGGGACAGGGAAGGACAGTGAGGGAAATTCTCCTTGTGCTATACTGTGCTAAAGCATTGATCATCAACCATCTTTAAAAAAACATTTTTTCTAGGGACAGAAAATTATAGGTAGGAAGAGTGTCAGTTTCTTTCACTGTGATAATCCTTGTTTCTAGGGACAGGGAAGGACAGTGAGGGAAATTCTCCTTGTGCTATAGTGTGCTAAAGCATTGATCATCAACCATCTTTAAAAAAACATTTTTTCTAGGGACAGAAAACTATAGGTAGGAAGAGTGTCAGTTTCTTTCACTGTGATAATCCTTGTTTCTAGGGACAGGGAAGGACAGTGAGGGAAATTCTCCTTGTGCTATAGTGTGCTAAAGCATTGATCATCAACCATCTTTAAAAAAACATTTTTTATAGGGACAGAAAACTATAGGTAGGGAGAGTGTCAGTTTCTTTCACTGTGCTAATCCTTGTTTCTAGGGCCAGGGAAGGACAGTGAGGGAAATTCTCCTTGTGCTATAGTGTGCTAAAGCATTGATCATCAACCATCTTTAAAAAAACATTTTTTCTAGGGACAGAAAACTATAGGTAGGAAGAGTGTCAGTTTCTTTCACTGTGATAATCCTTGTTTCTAGGGACAGGGAAGGACAGTGAGGGAAATTCTCCTTGTGCTATACTGTGCTAAAGCTTTGATCATCAACCATCTTTAAAAAAACATTTTTTCTAGGGACAGAAAACTATAGGTAGGAAGAGTGTCAGTTTCTTTCACTGTGATAATCCTTGTTTCTAGGGACAGGGAAGGACAGTGAGGGAAATTCTCCTTGTGCTATAGTGTGCTAAAGCATTGATCATCAACCATCTTCAAAAAAACATTTTTTCTAGGGACAGAAAACTATAGGTAGGGAGAGTGTCAGTTTCTTTCACTGTGATAATCCTTGTTTCTAGGGACAGGGAAGGACAGTGAGGGAAATTCTCCTTGTGCTACAGTGTGCTAAAGCATTGATCATCAACCATCTTTAAAAAAACATTTTTTCTAGGGACAGAAAACTATAGGTAGGAAGAGTGTCAGTTTCTTTCACTGTGATAATCCTTGTTTCTAGGGACAGGGAAGGACAGTGAGGGAAATTCTCCTTGTGCTATAGTGTGCTAAAGCATTGATCATCAACCATCTTTAAAAAAACATTTTTTCTAGGGACAGAAAACTATAGGTAGGAAGAGTGTCAGTTTCTTTCACTGTGATAATCCTTGTTTCTAGGGACAGGGAAGGACAGTGAGGGAAATTCTCCTTGTGCTATAGTGTGCTAAAGCATTGATCATCAACCATCTTTAAAAAAACATTTTTTCTAGGGACAGAAAACTATAGGTAGGGAGAGTGTCAGTTTCTTTCACTGTGCTAATCCTTGTTTCTAGGGACAGGGAAGGACAGTGAGGGAAATTCTCCTTGTGCTATAGTGTGCTAAAGCATTGATCATCAACCATCTTTAAAAAAAACATTTTTTCTAGGGACAGAAAACTATAGGTAGGGAGAGTGTCAGTTTCTTTCACTGTGATAATCCTTGTTTCTAGGGACAGGGAAGGACAGTGAGGGAAATTCTCCTTGTGCTATACTGTGCTAAAGCATTGATCATCAACCATCTTTAAAAAAACATTTTTTCTAGGGACAGAAAACTATAGGTAGGAAGAGTGTCAGTTTCTTTCACTGTGATAATCCTTGTTTCTAGGGACAGGGAAGGACAGTGAGGGAAATTCTCCTTGTGCTATAGTGTGCTAAAGCATTGATCATCAACCATCTTTAAAAAAACATTTTTTCTAGGGACAGAAAACTATAGGTAGGAAGAGTGTCAGTTTCTTTCACTGTGATAATCCTTGTTTCTAGGGACAGGGAAGGACAGTGAGGGAAATTCTCCTTGTGCTATAGTGTGCTAAAGCATTGATCATCAACCATCTTTAAAAAAACATTTTTTATAGGGACAGAAAACTATAGGTAGGGAGAGTGTCAGTTTCTTTCACTGTGCTAATCCTTGTTTCTAGGGACAGGGAAGGACAGTGAGGGAAATTCTCCTTGTGCTATAGTGTGCTAAAGCATTGATCATCAACCATCTTCAAAAAAACATTTTTTCTAGGGACAGAAAACTATAGGTAGGGAGAGTGTCAGTTTCTTTCACTGTGATAATCCTTGTTTCTAGGGACAGGGAAGGACAGTGAGGGAAATTCTCCTTGTGCTACAGTGTGCTAAAGCATTGATCATCAACCATGTTTAAAAAAACATTTTTTCTAGGGACAGAAAACTATAGGTAGGAAGAGTGTCAGTTTCTTTCACTGTGATAATCCTTGTTTCTAGGGACAGGGAAGGACAGTGAGGGAAATTCTCCTTGTGCTATAGTGTGCTAAAGCATTGATCATCAACCATCTTTAAAAAAACATTTTTTCTAGGGACAGAAAACTATAGGTAGGAAGAGTGTCAGTTTCTTTCACTGTGATAATCCTTGTTTCTAGGGACAGGGAAGGACAGTGAGGGAAATTCTCCTTGTGCTATAGTGTGCTAAAGCATTGATCATCAACCATCTTTAAAAAAACATTTTTTCTAGGGACAGAAAACTATAGGTAGGAAGAGTGTCAGTTTCTTTCACTGTGATAATCCTTGTTTCTAGGGACAGGGAAGGACAGTGAGGGAAATTCTCCTTGTGCTATAGTGTGCTAAAGCATTGATCATCAACCATCTTTAAAAAAACATTTTTTCTAGGGACAGAAAACTATAGGTAGGGAGAGTGTCAGTTTCTTTCACTGTGATAATCCTTGTTTCTAGGGACAGGGAAGGACAGTGAGGGAAATTCTCCTTGTGCTATACTGTGCTAAAGCATTGATCATCAACCATCTTTAAAAAAACATTTTTTCTAGGGACAGAAAACTATAGGTAGGAAGAGTGTCAGTTTCTTTCACTGTGATAATCCTTGTTTCTAGGGACAGGGAAGGACAGTGAGGGAAATTCTCCTTGTGCTATAGTGTGCTAAAGCATTGATCATCAACCATCTTTAAAAAAACATTTTTTCTAGGGACAGAAAACTATAGGTAGGGAGAGTGTCAGTTTCTTTCACTGTGATAATCCTTGTTTCTAGGGACAGGGAAGGACAGTGAGGGAAATTCTCCTTGTGCTATAGTGTGCTAAAGCATTGATCATCAACCATCTTTAAAAAACATTTTTTCTAGGGACAGAAAACTATAGGTAGGAAGAGTGTCAGTTTCTTTCACTGTGATAATCCTTGTTTCTAGGGACAGGGAAGGACAGTGAGGGAAATTCTCCTTGTGCTATAGTGTGCTAAAGCATTGATCATCAACCATCTTTAAAAAAACATTTTTTCTAGGGACAGAAAACTATAGGTAGGAAGAGTGTCAGTTTCTTTCACTGTGATAATCCTTGTTTCTAGGGACAGGGAAGGACAGTGAGGGAAATTCTCCTTGTGCTATAGTGTGCTAAAGCATTGATCATCAACCATCTTTAAAAAAACATTTTTTCTAGGGACAGAAAACTATAGGTAGGAAGAGTGTCAGTTTCTTTCACTGTGATAATCCTTGTTTCTAGGGACAGGGAAGGACAGTGAGGGAAATTCTCCTTGTGCTATAGTGTGCTAAAGCATTGATCATCAGCCATCTTTAAAAAAACATTTTTTCTAGGGACAGAAAACTATAGGTAGGAAGAGTGTCAGTTTCTTTCACTGTGATAATCCTTGTTTCTAGGGACAGGGAAGGACAGTGAGGGAAATTCTCCTTGTGCTATACTGTGCTAAAGCATTGATCATCAACCATCTTTAAAAAAACATTTTTTCTAGGGACAGAAAACTATAGGTAGGAAGACTGTCAGTTCCTTTCACTGTGATAATCCTTGTTTCTAGGGACAGGGAAGGACAGTGAGGGAAATTCTCCTTGTGCTATACTGTGCTAAAGCATTCCTCATCAACCATCTTTGAAATCCTTGTTTTTTGGACAGTCAGGGAAATTGTCGTTGTGCTATTCTGTGCGAAAGCAATCATCCTCAACCATATTTAGAAATCCTTAAGTAAAGGGACAGAGAAGGACACCTGAAGGTAGCCCTTATTGCTTTTTTCCCATCTCCCTGCAGGCCATCTATTAGAATGTCTGGAAGGCAAACAAGGAGAGGCAGACAGTCAGGAGGTAATAAAAGTGGGCAAGCAGGCTCTGTGTCTGGGGGCAACAGTGCTGGTCGTGGACGCGGTGCATTGTCATCAGCACATGGCCATGGGACACGCTTGTCCTTCTTTTCGGCAGCTGGACATGTTGAGCCACATCATGCCGAAGACTTGGTAGAGTGGATTACCAAGCCCTCCTCCTCCTCCTCATCCTCTCTCACCCAGGCTCAGGGTACTGGAAAAGCAGCTGCCAAAGCGTCCTCTTCCCTGGTATCAATGTCAGACTCATCATCAGTCACTCCTTCCCTAGACCCACCATGTTCTCCTCCTGAGGAGTCCCCCGAACTGTTTGAGCACAGTGTTGGGTACATGCTCCAGGAGGATGCCCAGCGTTTCGAAGGGTCTGATGATGAAACCCAGCTACAGGAAGGCAGTAGCGTGAGAGCAGACAGAGGGGATGCTCAAGAAGGACACCAATCTGGCAGTCATGTTCCAGCAGCGGCAGCATACTGCCAGATTGGCTCCAGTGATGAGGAGGGAGGGGATGATGAGGTCACTGACTCCACGTGGGTGCCTAATAGGAGAGAGGAGGAGGAGGAGGATGAGGAGGAGGCACATCTCCAACGAGGCAGGATGCCCTTTGGTGGCCAGCGTAAGGGCAGTACACCGACGGAATCACACCGCAGAGCTCCGCCTGTGCAGGGCGCTGCCTCTGCCCGTCATTCAAAAAGTTCTTTGGTGTGGGCCTTTTTTGAGGCTAGTGCATCAGATCGCACAGCTGCTGTTTGCAACATATGTCTCAAGCATATATCGCGTGGCCAAAACATCAGCCGCTTGGGTACCACATGCCTGACCAGACATATGTTGACCTGCCATGCAGCTCGTTGGCAAGCCTACCTCAAAGACCCACACCAAAGAACAAAGCGGACCTCTCCTTGCACCGCATCAGCTGGGATCTCCAACCCCACTATAACTTCAGTCCTCTCTGAAACATGCACTGAGAGGAATGAAGGTGTAGAATTAGGTGTGTCACAGCCAAGTACTTGCGGCCACTCTGCTAGCAGTACACCGACGTCCGATTCTAGCAGGCAAATTTCCCTGCCCCAGCTGCTGGACCGTCGAAAGAAGTTCACTCCCAGCCATCCACATGCCCAGCGGTTGAATGCTAGCTTGGCTAAATTGCTAGCGCTTCAACTGCTGCCTTTTCAGTTGGTAGACTCGGCCCCCTTCCGTGAGTTTGTGCAATGTGCGGTTCCTCAGTGGCAGGTTCCCAAACGCCACTTTTTCTCACGGAAGGCTTTTCCGGCTCTCTACCGGCATGTGGAAGGCAATGTCTTGGCCTCGCTGGACAGGGTGGTCAGCGGTAAGGTGCATATTACCGCTGACTCATGGTCCAGCACGCATGGACAGGGACGTTACCTTTCTTTCACGGCCCATTGGGTCACTCTTTTGGCAGCTGGTGTGCTAAAGCATTGATCATCAACCATCTTTAAAAAAACATTTTTTCTAGGGACAGAAAACTATAGGTAGGAAGAGTGTCAGTTTCTTTCACTGTGATAATCCTTGTTTCTAGGGACAGGGAAGGACAGTGAGGGAAATTCTCCTTGTGCTATAGTGTGCTAAAGCATTGATCATCAACCATCTTTAAAAAAACATTTTTTCTAGGGACAGAAAACTATAGGTAGGAAGAGTGTCAGTTTCTTTCACTGTGATAATCCTTGTTTCTAGGGACAGGGAAGGACAGTGAGGGAAATTCTCCTTGTGCTATAGTGTGCTAAAGCATTGATCATCAACCATCTTTAAAAAAACATTTTTTCTAGGGACAGAAAACTATAGGTAGGAAGAGTGTCAGTTTCTTTCACTGTGATAATCCTTGTTTCTAGGGACAGGGAAGGACAGTGAGGGAAATTCTCCTTGTGCTATAGTGTGCTAAAGCATTGATCATCAACCATCTTTAAAAAAACATTTTTTCTAGGGACAGAAAAATATAGGTAGGGAGAGTGTCAGTTTCTTTCACTGTGCTAATCCTTGTTTCTAAGGACAGGGAAGGACAGTGAGGGAAATTCTCCTTGTGCTATAGTGTGCTAAAGCATTGATCATCAACCATCTTTAAAAAAACATTTTTTCTAGGGACAGAAAACTATAGGTAGGGAGAGTGTCAGTTTCTTTCACTGTGATAATCCTTGTTTCTAGGGACAGGGAAGGACAGTGAGGGAAATTCTCCTTGTGCTATAGTGTGCTAAAGCATTGATCATCAACCATCTTTAAAAAAAACATTTTTTCTAGGGACAGAAAACTATAGGTAGGAAGAGTGTCAGTTTCTTTCACTGTGATAATCCTTGTTTCTAGGGACAGGGAAGGACAGTGAGGGAAATTCTCCTTGTGCTATAGTGTGCTAAAGCATTGATCATCAACCATCTTTAAAAAAACATTTTTTCTAGGGACAGAAAACTATAGGTAGGAAGAGTGTCAGTTTCTTTCACTGTGATAATCCTTGTTTCTAGGGACAGGGAAGGACAGTGAGGGAAATTCTCCTTGTGCTATAGTGTGCTAAAGCATTGATCATCAACCATCTTTAAAAAAACATTTTTTCTAGGGACAGAAAACTATAGGTAGGAAGAGTGTCAGTTTCTTTCACTGTGATAATCCTTGTTTCTAGGGACAGGGAAGGACAGTGAGGGAAATTCTCCTTGTGCTATAGTGTGCTAAAGCATTGATCATCAACCATCTTTAAAAAAACTTTTTTTCTAGGGACAGAAAACTATAGGTAGGAAGAGTGTCAGTTTCTTTCACTGTGATAATCCTTGTTTCTAGGGACAGGGAAGGACAGTGAGGGAAATTCTCCTTGTGCTATACTGTGCTAAAGCATTGATCATCAACCATCTTTAAAAAAACATTTTTTCTAGGGACAGAAAACTATAGGTAGGAAGACTGTCAGTTTCTTTCACTGTGATAATCCTTGTTTCTAGGGACAGGGAAGGACAGTGAGGGAAATTCTCCTTGTGCTATACTGTGCTAAAGCATTCCTCATCAACCATCTTTGAAATCCTTGTTTTTTGGACAGTCAGGGAAATTGTCGTTGTGCTATTCTGTGCGAAAGCAATCATCCTCAACCATATTTAGAAATCCTTAAGTAAAGGGACAGAGAAGGACACCTGAAGGTAGCCCTTATTGCTTTTTCCCATCTCCCTGCAGGCCATCTATTAGAATGTCTGGAAGGCAAACAAGGAGAGGCAGACAGTCAGGAGGCAATAAAAGAGGGCAAGCAGGCTCTGTGTCTGGGGGCAACAGTGCTGTTCGTGGACGCGGTGCATTGTCATCAGCACATGGCCATGGGACACGCTTGTCCTTCTTTTCGGCAGCTGGACATGTTGAGCCACATCATGCCGAAGACTTGGTAGAGTGGATGACCAAGCCCTCCTCCTCCTCCTCATCCTCTCTCACCCAGGCTCAGGGTACTGGCAAAGCAGCTGCCAAAGTGTCCTCTTCCCTGGTATCAATGTCAGACTCATCATCAGTCACTCCTTCCCTAGACCCACCATGTCCTCCTCCTGAGGAGTCCCCCGAACTGTTTGAGCACAGTGTTGGGTACATGCTCCAGGAGGATGCCCAGCGTTTCGAAGGGTCTGATGATGAAACCCAGCTACAGGAAGGCAGTAGCGTGAGAGCAGACAGAGGGGATGCTCAAGAAGGACACCAATCTGGCAGTCATGTTCCAGCAGCTGCAGCATACTGCCAGATTGGCTCCAGTGATGAGGAGGGAGGGGATGATGAGGTCACTGACTCCACGTGGGTGCCTAATAGGAGAGAGGAGGAGGAGGAGGATGAGGAGGAGGCACATCTCCAACGAGGCAGGATGACCTTTGGTGGCCAGCGTAAGGGCAGTACACCGACGGAATCACACCGCAGAGCTCCGCCTGTGCAGGGCGCTGCCTCTGCCCGTCATTCAAAAAGTTCTTTGGTGTGGGCCTTTTTTGAGGCTAGTGCATCAGATCGCACAGCTGCTGTTTGCAACATATGTCTCAAGCGTATATCGCGTGGCGAAAACATCAGCCGCTTGGGTACCACATGCCTGACCAGACATATGTTGACCTGCCATGCAGCTCGTTGGCAAGCCTACCTCAAAGACCCACACCAAAGAACAAAGCGGACCTCTCCTTGCACCGCATCAGCTGGGATCTCCAACCCCACTATAACTTCAGTCCTCTCTGAATCATGCACTGAGAGGAATGAAGGTGTAGAATTAGGTGTGTCACAGCCAAGTACTTGCGGCCACTCTGCTAGCAGTACACCGACGTCCGATTCTAGCAGGCAAATTTCCCTGCCCCAGCTGCTGGACCGTCGAAAGAAGTTCACTCCCAGCCATCCACATGCCCAGCGGTTGAATGCTAGCTTGGCTAAATTGCTAGCGCTTCAACTGCTGCCTTTTCAGTTGGTAGACTCGGCCCCCTTCCGTGAGTTTGTGCAATGTGCGGTTCCTCAGTGGCAGGTTCCCAAACGCCACTTTTTCTCACGGAAGGCTATTCCGGCTCTCTACCGGCATGTGGAAGGCAATGTCTTGGCCTCGCTGGACAGGGCGGTCAGCGGTAAGGTGCATATTACCGCTGACTCATGGTCCAGCACGCATGGACAGGGACGTTACCTTTCTTTCACGGCCCATTGGGTCACTCTTTTGGCAGCTGGTGTGCTAAAGCATTGATCATCAACCATCTTTAAAAAAACATTTTTTCTAGGGACAGAAAACTATAGGTAGGAAGAGTGTCAGTTTCTTTCACTGTGATAATCCTTGTTTCTAGGGACAGGGAAGGACAGTGAGGGAAATTCTCCTTGTGCTATAGTGTGCTAAAGCATTGATCATCAACCATCTTTAAAAAAACATTTTTTCTAGGGACAGAAAACTATAGGTAGGGAGAGTGTCAGTTTCTTTCACTGTGATAATCCTTGTTTCTAGGGACAGGGAAGGACAGTGAGGGAAATTCTCCTTGTGCTATAGTGTGCTAAAGCATTGATCATCAACCATCTTTAAAAAAACATTTTTTCTAGGGACAGAAAACTATAGGTAGGGAGAGTGTCAGTTTCTTTCACTGTGCTAATCCTTTTTTTTAGGGACAGGGAAGGACAGTGAGGGAAATTCTCCTTGTGCTATAGTGTGCTAAAGCATTGATCATCAACCATCTTTAAAAAAACATTTTTTCTAGGGACAGAAAACTATAGGTAGGGAGAGTGTCAGTTTCTTTCACTGTGATAATCCTTGTTTCTAGGGACAGGGAAGGACAGTGAGGGAAATTCTCCTTGTGCTATACTGTGCTAAAGCATTGATCATCAACCATCTTTAAAAAAACATTTTTTCTAGGGACAGAAAACTATAGGTAGGAAGAGTGTCAGTTTCTTTCACTGTGATAATCCTTGTTTCTAGGGACAGGGAAGGACAGTGAGGGAAATTCTCCTTGTGCTATAGTGTGCTAAAGCATTGATCATCAACCATCTTTAAAAAAACATTTTTTCTAGGGACAGAAAACTATAGGTAGGAAGAGTGTCAGTTTCTTTCACTGTGATAATCCTTGTTTCTAGGGACAGGGAAGGACAGTGAGGGAAATTCTCCTTGTGCTATAGTGTGCTAAAGCATTGATCATCAACCATCTTTAAAAAAACATTTTTTATAGGGACAGAAAACTATAGGTAGGGAGAGTGTCAGTTTCTTTCACTGTGCTAATCCTTGTTTCTAGGGACAGGGAAGGACAGTGAGGGAAATTCTCCTTGTGCTATAGTGTGCTAAAGCATTGATCATCAACCATCTTTAAAAAAACATTTTTTCTAGGGACAGAAAACTATAGGTAGGAAGAGTGTCAGTTTCTTTCACTGTGATAATCCTTGTTTCTAGGGACAGGGAAGGACAGTGAGGGAAATTCTCCTTGTGCTATACTGTGCTAAAGCATTGATCATCAACCATCTTTAAAAAAACATTTTTTCTAGGGACAGAAAACTATAGGTAGGAAGAGTGTCAGTTTCTTTCACTGTGATAATCCTTGTTTCTAGGGACAGGGAAGGACAGTGAGGGAAATTCTCCTTGTGCTATAGTGTGCTAAAGCATTGATCATCAACCATCTTCAAAAAAACATTTTTTCTAGGGACAGAAAACTATAGGTAGGGAGAGTGTCAGTTTCTTTCACTGTGATAATCCTTGTTTCTAGGGACAGGGAAGGACAGTGAGGGAAATTCTCCTTGTGCTACAGTGTGCTAAAGCATTGATCATCAACCATCTTTAAAAAAACATTTTTTCTAGGGACAGAAAACTATAGGTAGGAAGAGTGTCAGTTTCTTTCACTGTGATAATCCTTGTTTCTAGGGACAGGGAAGGACAGTGAGGGAAATTCTCCTTGTGCTATAGTGTGCTAAAGCATTGATCATTAACCATCTTTAAAAAAACATTTTTTCTAGGGACAGAAAACTATAGGTAGGAAGAGTGTCAGTTTCTTTCACTGTGATAATCCTTGTTTCTAGGGACAGGGAAGGACAGTGAGGGAAATTCTCCTTGTGCTATAGTGTGCTAAAGCATTGATCATCAACCATCTTTAAAAAAACATTTTTTCTAGGGACAGAAAACTATAGGTAGGGAGAGTGTCAGTTTCTTTCACTGTGATAATCCTTGTTTCTAGGGACAGGGAAGGACAGTGAGGGAAATTCTCCTTGTGCTATAGTGTGCTAAAGCATTGATCATCAACCATCTTTAAAAAAACATTTTTTCTAGGGACAGAAAACTATAGGTAGGAAGAGTGTCAGTTACTTTCACTGTGATAATCCTTGTTTCTAGGGACAGGGAAGGACAGTGAGGGAAATTCTCCTTGTGCTATAGTGTGCTAAAGCATTGATCATCAACCATCTTTAAAAAAACATTTTTTCTAGGGACAGAAAACTATAGGTAGGAAGAGTGTCAGTTTCTTTCACTGTGATAATCCTTGTTTCTAGGGACAGGGAAGGACAGTGAGGGAAATTCTCCTTGTGCTATAGTGTGCTAAAGCATTGATCATCAACCATCTTTAAAAAAAAATTTTTCTAGGGACAGAAAATTATAGGTAGGAAGAGTGTCAGTTTCTTTCACTGTGATAATCCTTGTTTCTAGGGACAGGGAAGGACAGTGAGGGAAATTCTCCTTGTGCTATAGTGTGCTAAAGCATTGATCATCAACCATCTTTAAAAAAACATTTTTTCTAGGGACAGAAAACTATAGGTAGGAAGAGTGTCAGTTTCTTTCACTATGATAATCCTTGTTTCTAGGGACAGGGAAGGACAGTGAGGGAAATTCTCCTTGTGCTATACTGTGCTAAAGCATTGATCATCAACCATCTTTAAAAAAACATTTTTTCTAGGGACAGAAAACTATAGGTAGGAAGACTGTCAGTTTCTTTCACTGTGATAATCCTTGTTTCTAGGGACAGGGAAGGACAGTGAGGGAAATTCTCCTTGTGCTATACTGTGCTAAAGCATTCCTCATCAACCATCTTTGAAATCCTTGTTTTTTGGACAGTCAGGGAAATTGTCGTTGTGCTATTCTGTGCGAAAGCAATCATCCTCAACCATATTTAGAAATCCTTAAGTAAAGGGACAGAGAAGGACACCTGAAGGTAGCCCTTATTGCTTTTTTCCCATCTCCCTGCAGGCCATCTATTAGAATGTCTGGAAGGCAAACAAGGAGAGGCAGACAGTCAGGAGGCAATAAAAGTGGGCAAGCAGGCTCTGTGTCTGGGGGCAACAGTGCTGGTCGTGGACGCGGTGCATTGTCATCAGCACATGGCCATGGGACACGCTTGTCCTTCTTTTCGGCAGCTGGACATGTTGAGCCACATCATGCCGAAGACTTGGTAGAGTGGATGACCAAGCCCTCCTCCTCCTCCTCATCCTCTCTCACCCAGGCTCAGGGTACTGGAAAAGCAGCTGCCAAAGCGTCCTCTTCCCTGGTATCAATGTCAGACTCATCATCAGTCACTCCTTCCCTAGACCCACCATGTTCTCCTCCTGAGGAGTCCCCCGAACTGTTTGAGCACAGTGTTGGGTACATGCTCCAGGAGGATGCCCAGCGTTTCGAAGGGTCTGATGATGAAACCCAGCTACAGGAAGGCAGTAGCATGAGAGCAGACAGAGGGGATGCTCAAGAAGGACACCAATCTGGCAGTCATGTTCCAGCAGCTGCAGCATACTGCCAGATTGGCTCCAGTGATGAGGAGGGAGGGGATGATGAGGTCACTGACTCCACATGGGTGCCTAATAGGAGAGAGAAGGAGGAGGAGGATGAGGAGGAGGCACATCTCCAACGAGGCAGGATGCCCTTTGGTGGCCAGCGTAAGGGCAGTACACCGACGGAATCACACCTCAGAGCTCCGCCTGTGCAGGGCGCTGCCTCTGCCCGTCATTCAAAAAGTTCTTTGGTGTGGGCCTTTTTTGAGGCTAGTGCATCAGATCGCACAGCTGCTGTTTGCAACATATGTCCCAAGCGTATATCGCGTGGCCAAAACATCAGCCGCTTGGGTACCACATGCCTGACCAGACATATGTTGACCTGCCATGCAGCTCGTTGGCAAGCCTACCTCAAAGACCCACACCAAAGAACAAAGCGGACCTCTCCTTGCACCGCATCAGCTGGGATCTCCAACCCCACTATAACTTCAGTCCTCTCTGAAACATGCACTGAGAGGAATGAAGGTGTAGAATTAGGTGTGTCACAGCCAAGTACTTGCGGCCACTCTGCTAGCAGTACACCGACGTCTGATTCTAGCAGGCAAATTTCCCTGCCCCAGCTGCTGGACCGTCGAAAGAAGTTCACTCCCAGCCATCCACATGCCCAGCGGTTGAATGCTAGCTTGGCTAAATTGCTAGCGCTTCAACTGCTGCCTTTTCAGTTGGTAGACTCGGCCCCCTTCCGTGAGTTTGTGCAATGTGCGGTTCCTCAGTGGCAGGTTCCCAAACGCCACTTTTTCTCACGGAAGGCTATTCCGGCTCTCTACCGGCATGTGGAAGGCAATGTCTTGGCCTCGCTGGACAGGGTGGTCAGCGGTAAGGTGCATATTACCGCTGACTCATGGTCCAGCACGCATGGACAGGGACGTTACCTTTCTTTCACGGCCCATTGGGTCACTCTTTTGGCAGCTGGTGTGCTAAAGCATTGATCATCAACCATCTTTAAAAAAACATTTTTTCTAGGGACAGAAAACTATAGGTAGGGAGAGTGTCAGTTTCTTTCACTGTGATAATCCTTGTTTCTAGGGACAGGGAAGGACAGTGAGGGAAATTCTCCTTGTGCTATAGTGTGCTAAAGCATTGATCATCAACCATCTTTAAAAAAACATTTTTTCTAGGGACAGAAAACTATAGGTAGGAAGAGTGTCAGTTTCTTTCACTGTGATAATCCTTGTTTCTAGGGACAGGGAAGGACAGTGAGGGAAATTCTCCTTGTGCTATAGTGTGCTAAAGCATTGATCATCAACCATCTTTAAAAAAACATTTTTTCTAGGGACAGAAAACTATAGGTAGGGAGAGTGTCAGTTTCTTTCACTGTGCTAATCCTTGTTTCTAGGGACAGGGAAGGACAGTGAGGGAAATTCTCCTTGTGCTATAGTGTGCTAAAGCATTGATCATCAACCATCTTTAAAAAAACATTTTTTCTAGGGACTGAAAACTATAGGTAGGGAGAGTGTCAGTTTCTTTCACTGTGATAATCCTTGTTTCTAGGGACAGGGAAGGACAGTGAGGGAAATTCTCCTTGTGCTATAGTGTGCTAAAGCATTGATCATCAACCATCTTTAAAAAAACATTTTTTCTAGGGACAGAAAACTATAGGTAGGAAGAGTGTCAGTTTCTTTCACTGTGATAATCCTTGTTTCTAGGGACAGGGAAGGACAGTGAGGGAAATTCTCCTTGTGCTATAGTGTGCTAAAGCATTGATCATCAACCATCTTTAAAAAAACATTTTTTCTAGGGACAGAAAACTATAGGTAGGAAGAGTGTCAGTTTCTTTCACTGTGATAATCCTTGTTTCTAGGGACAGGGAAGGACAGTGAGGGAAATTCTCCTTGTGCTATAGTGTGCTAAAGCATTGATCATCAACCATCTTTAAAAAAACATTTTTTCTAGGGACAGAAAACTATAGGTAGGAAGAGTGTCAGTTTCTTTCACTGTGATAATCCTTGTTTCTAGGGACAGGGAAGGACAGTGAGGGAAATTCTCCTTGTGCTATAGTGTGCTAAAGCATTGATCATCAACCATCTTTAAAAAAACATTTTTTCTAGGGACAGAAAACTATAGGTAGGAAGAGTGTCAGTTTCTTTCACTGTGATAATCCTTGTTTCTAGGGACAGGGAAGGACAGTGAGGGAAATTCTCCTTGTGCTATACTGTGCTAAAGCTTTGATCATCAACCATCTTTAAAAAAACATTTTTTCTAGGGACAGAAAACTATAGGTAGGAAGACTGTCAGTTTCTTTCACTGTGATAATCCTTGTTTCTAGGGACAGGGAAGGACAGTGAGGGAAATTCTCCTTGTGCTATACTGTGCTAAAGCATTCCTCATCAACCATCTTTGAAATCCTTGTTTTTTGGACAGTCAGGGAAATTGTCGTTGTGCTATTCTCTGCGAAAGCAATCATCCTCAACCATATTTAGAAATCCTTAAGTAAAGGGACAGAGAAGGACACCTGAAGGTAGCCCTTATTGCTTTTTTCCCATCTCCCTGCAGGCCATCTATTAGAATGTCTGGAAGGCAAACAAGGAGAGGCAGACAGTCAGGAGGCAATAAAAGAGGGCAAGCAGGCTCTGTGTCTGGGGGCAACAGTGCTGGTCGTGGACGCGGTGCATTGTCATCAGCACATGGCCATGGGACACGCTTGTCCTTCTTTTCGGCAGCTGGACATGTTGAGCCACATCATGCCGAAGACTTGGTAGAGTGGATGACCAAGCCCTCCTCCTCCTCCTCATCCTCTCTCACCCAGGCTCAGGGTACTGGCAAAGCAGCTGCCAAAGCGTCCTCTTCCCTGGTATCAATGTCAGACTCATCATCAGTCACTCCTTCCCTAGACCCACCATGTCCTCCTCCTGAGGAGTCCCCCGAACTGTTTGAGCACAGTGTTGGGTACATGCTCCAGGAGGATGCCCAGCGTTTCGAAGGGTCTGATGAGGAAACCCAGCTACAGGAAGGCAGTAGCGTGAGAGCAGACAGAGGGGATGCTCAAGAAGGACACCAATCTGGCAGTCATGTTCCAGCAGCTGCAGCATACTGCCAGATTGGCTCCAGTGATGAGGAGGGAGGGGATGATGAGGTCACTGACTCCACGTGGGTGCCTAATAGGAGAGAGGAGGAGGAGGAGGATGAGGAGGAGGCACATCTCCAACGAGGCAGGATGACCTTTGGTGGCCAGCGTAAGGGCAGTACACCGACGGAATCACACCGCAGAGCTCCGCCTGTGCAGGGCGCTGCCTCTGCCCGTCATTCAAAAAGTTCTTTGGTGTGGGCCTTTTTTGAGGCTAGTGCATCAGATCGCACAGCTGCTGTTTGCAACATATGTCTCAAGCGTATATCGCGTGGCCAAAACATCAGCCGCTTGGGTACCACATGCCTGACCAGACATATGTTGACCTGCCATGCAGCTCGTTGGCAAGCCTACCTCAAAGACCCACACCAAAGAACAAAGCGGACCTCTCCTTGCACCGCATCAGCTGGGATCTCCAACCCCACTATAACTTCAGTCCTCTCTGAAACATGCACTGAGAGGAATGAAGGTGTAGAATTAGGTGTGTCACAGCCAAGTACTTGCGGCCACTCTGCTAGCAGTACACCGACGTCCGATTCTAGCAGGCAAATTTCCCTGCCCCAGCTGCTGGACCGTCGAAAGAAGTTCACTCCCAGCCATCCACATGCCCAGCGGTTGAATGCTAGCTTGGCTAAATTGCTAGCGCTTCAACTGCTGCCTTTTCAGTTGGTAGACTCGGCCCCCTTCCGTGAGTTTGTGCAATGTGCGGTTCCTCAGTGGCAGGTTCCCAAACGCCACTTTTTCTCACGGAAGGCTATTCCGGCTCTCTACCGGCATGTGGAAGGCAATGTCTTGGCCTCGCTGGACAGGGCGGTCAGCGGTAAGGTGCATATTACCGCTGACTCATGGTCCAGCACGCATGGACAGGGACGTTACCTTTCTTTCACGGCCCATTGGGTCACTCTTTTGGCAGCTGGGAAGGATGCAGGACAAGGTGCAGTAGTGTTGGAGGTTGTTCCACCGCCACGCCTCCAAAATGCTACTACTGGTTGTGACACACCTCTCTCCTCCACCCCCTCCTCTTCTTCTTCCTCCATGGCCTCTTCCTGTGCTTTGTCCTCTGAACCAGTGGTGCTCCGTAGCCGTTCAAGGGGCTACGCAAGTACGCAGGCAAAAAGATGTCATGCCGTGCTTGCGCTAGTGTGTTTGGGGGACAGAAGCCACACTGGGGCAGAGGTCCTGTCTGCTCTGCAGGGCCAGGCCGAGAGGTGGTTGACGCCACGCCAGCTTAAGCCAGGAATGGTGGTTTGCGACAATGGCACCAACCTCCTCTCCGCCCTCCGACAGGGACAACTGACCCATGTGCCCTGTGTGGCTCACGTCCTTAACCTGGTGGTGCAGCGGTTCTTGGGCAGGTACCCGGGCTTACAGGATGTCCTGAGGCAGGCCAGGAAAGTCTGTGTGCATTTCCGCAGATCTTATAATGCCAGTGCTCGCCTGGCTGAGCTGCAAAAGGAGTTGAACCTGCCCAAGAACCGCCTTATATGTGACATGCCCACCAGGTGGAACTCAACGTTGGCCATGCTGCAGCGGCTGCACACGCAGCAGAGGGCCATCAATGAGTACCTGTGCGACTACGGCACCAGGACAGGGTCAGGGGAGCTTGTTTTTTTTTCTCCACGCCAGTGGGGCATGATCAGGGATGCATGCACTGTCCTGGCACCATTTGAGGAGGCCACGAGGATGGTGAGCAGTGACAGTGCATGCATCAGTGACACTGTACCTCTTGTCCACCTGTTGGAGCACACGCTGCATGGAATAATGGACAGGGCACTTGAGGCAGAACAGAGGCAGGAAGAGGAGGACTTCCTTGCCTCCCAAGGCCCCCTTTACCCAGACAGTGTTCCTTCTGTCCCACCCATCGCACAGGAAGAGGAGGAGGAGGAGGAGGAGGATTGTGTCAGCATGGAGGTGGAGGCTGGCACTCAGCATCATCAGCAGCAGTCTTTTAGGGATGATTTACAGTCCCAAGAAACCAGTGGACTTGTACGTGGCTGGGAGGAGGTGGCTGCGGATCATGTCGTCCTTAGTGACCCAGAGGACTCCGGACCGAATGCCTCAGCAAACCTACGCTGCATGGCCTCCCTGATCCTGCAAAGTCTGCGGAAGGATCCTCGTATTCTTCGGATCAAGGAGAGGGACCATTACTGGCTGGCCACTCTCCTTGATCCACGGTACAAGGGTAAGGTTGCGGACCTTATGTTACCGTCGCAGAGGGAGCAGAGGATGAGACAACTCCGGGAGGCCTTGCAGAAAGGTCTGTGCAACGCGTTCCCAGAGACTGGGAGGTTACAAACTCCTGGTCCTGGACAACGAGTTGCTGAGGCTTCGGCCAGTCAAAGAAGGAGCGGTGGGGAAGGTGGCCGTCTGACCGATGCGTTCAGACAATTCTTTAGTCCGCAGCCCCAAAGTATGATCGGTTCCAGCAACCATCGCCAGCGTCTGATAAACATGGTGCAGGAATATCTAGGGGCAAGGTCAGACTTGGACACCTTCCCCACCGAAAATCCTCTGGCTTACTGGGTCTTGAGGATGGATCACTGGCCAGAGCTTGCACAGTATGCAATTGAGCTACTGGCCTGTCCTGCATCCAGCGTTCTTTCGGAACGCACATTCAGTGCTGCTGGAGGATTTGTCACGGATCACAGGGTGCGCCTGTCCACCGACTCGGTTGATCGACTGACTTTCATCAAGATGAACCAGTCTTGGATCACCACCAGCTACCACACACCTGATGCTGATATAACAGACTAATTGATTTTAACATGTCACATCCCTTCAAGACTGATGCTGATGCTGAGTGCCTGTGCTGTTATGTTGACTGGCTATCCTCCTCCTCCGAGTCCTCAATGATACGATTGATGATGATAGCTTGGAAGATCATTTTTGTTTATGGGTGCCGCCACCAGTGGCTAAGGCCCAATTTTTCAGCCCCTGTTTAACAGGGGCGTGTAATTACAATTTTTGAAGCAATACTTTGCAACAGGGCTCATTGCTGTGCTCCAAGTACAGTATCTGTGAGGGGTTGGAGTGTTGTGCCACCAGTGCCTAAGGCCCAATTTTTCAGCCCCTGTTTAACAGGGGCGTGTCATTACAATTTTTGAAGCAATACTTTGCAACAGGGCTCATTGCTGTGCTCCAAGTACAGTATCTGTGAGGGGTTGCAGTGTTGTGCCACCAGTGCCTAAGGCCAAATTTTTCAGCCCCTGTTCAACAGGGGCATGTAATTACAATTCTTGATCTAATAATTCACAGCAGGGCCCATTGCTGCACCCACCAAGAGTAACTCTGAGGGCTTACAGTGTTGTGGCAACGCCACCACCACCACCACCACGAAAGGCCCAATTTTTCAGCCCCTGTTCAAAAGGGGCATGTAATTACAATTCTTGATCTAATAATTCACAGCAGGGCCCATTCCTGCACCCACCAAGAGTAACTCTGAGGGCTTACAGTGTTGTGGCAACACCACCACCACCACCACCACCACGAAAGGCCCAATTTTTCAGCCCCTGTTCAACAGGGGCATGCAATTACAATTCTTGATCTAATAATTCACAGCAGGGCCCATTGCTGCACCCACCAAGAGTAACTGTCAGGGCTTACAGTGTTGTGGCACCAGCACCACCATCAAAGGCCCAATTTTTACTACCACTGTTCAACAATTATATGTAATTACAATTCCTGATATAATAGTTGACAGCAGGGCGTTCCAGCACCAACCAAGAGTAACTGTGAGTGCTTACAGTGTTGTGCCAACACCAACAACTAAGGGGCCTATTTCTGCAGAGTATATACGGCAGGTCCCTACTTTCAAACATCCAACTTACAAACGACTCCTACTTGCAAACGCAAGAAGACAACAGGAAGTGAGAGGAAATCTACCCCTAGGAAGGAAAATTCTCTCCTGTAAGAATTAATATGGGAGAAAGGTGTCTCCTCTGTACTGATGCTTTATCACCAATCCTTGTTTCAAGAAAAACACCACATTTCAAAAACAGTTGTCATTGGGACGGAAAGTGAGGTGAAATGTTCTGAACAGGGGCACAGACAGCAAAACAAATGTTACAGGGGTGATAACCCTTACCTATGTTTTCCAAAAAGTTTAAAAATAGATTTTTGGGCTGGAGCTACACTTAAACAATGTACCTGTTCAAAATTACAAACACATTCTACATAAGAACAAACCTACAGTCCCTGTCTTGTATGCACCGCCTGTATACGGCTGTTCAGAGTATATAGGGCCTTTTTTATTTTGTGTGCGGTGTTCTCCTTAATATCCATACAAGACCCAAAGGGGCTGGTAATGGGCTGGGGTAGGGGGGGGGGGGGGGGGGTCATGGGGTAGCTATGCCATTTTTCTTAAAGATTTTCATCCATATTACCGGGACCAGACATTACATTAAAGCCGCAAGCAGTTTTAAATGGCTTTTTTTTTCCTTTAGAAGTGTCATTTTGTGCAGGGACAGTTCTAAACACGGGAAACACGTGGCACTTCACAGGCATACTTTAGACACCCCCCAGGTACGATATTTAAAGGAATATTTGACTTTTTTTTTTTCACTTTATGCATCATTAAAATGACTGCTCCCGAAAAACGACCGTTTTTAAAACTTCTTTTTGCATTGATACATGTCCCCTGGTGCAGAACCCGGGTTCCCAAACCCTTTTTAGGACAATAACATGCATAATAGTCATTATAATTAGCACTTTAGAATTCGAACGTTCGCATCCATTGTATTTAATAGGGTTCTAATGTTCGTACAAACTTTCGGTCCGTTCGCGGGTTCTGGTGCGAACCGAACCCGGGGGTGTTCGGCTGGCTCATCACTAGTAAAGACAAATCCACTCTGCAGTAAAAGTGTAGCTGCTGAAAATCTGAGGGGAAGCACTGGTGATTATAACATCCAATCATGTAAAAGCAAAGATGGTGTTTTTTTTTGTTTGCTTGCATGTCCCCCTCGGATATCCAGTAAGTGCACTTATAGTGCAAAGTAGATTTGCCTTTAGTAAATAAACCCCAAAGTCCAAAATACCTAATAATTTGGGGTGTACCCCGCAAAATGCTGGAGTGCAATGTACATAATAGGGAAAGTATTTAGATTGACCTGTGTGTCCCCAAGGAAAGACATTGGTAGGGATTTACCCTCACTTCCTGTGTGGCTATGTGACAGGAAGTGAATTATTTGGAAGGATAAAGACTTCTAATCCCTCTGCACTCTATCCCCAAGCAAAAATAAGAAAGGATTTCATTTAGATTAACTTTGCAAAGACACATTCCTAAGTTGAATTGTAATGCATGTCAATGGCCCATTTAGGCCCTCTTTAATCAGCGCTATAATTGATCGACGGCCACAGCACATTCCTCAATTCCCGGGAGTCCGTCAATAGACGTCCTCCCCTTCGCGCTGTGGTCACCGAGTCACTGAGACTCGGGTGATGACAAATCCGAGTAAGGGACCGATCCCTGCCCTTTACCATGTGATCAGCTGTCAGCCAATGACAGCTGATCACGTGATGTAAACAAAAGCTGGGTAATGGTTTTTGTTTTCTTCTTGTGCTGACAGCATGAGCATAAAAAAAGGCAATCACCGGCTTATGTGCAAGGGACATCGGGCCCGAAGAGGAAAAGAAATTTTCGAAATATTAAATCACTTTCCTACCGCTCACCGTCAAATGACGTCCTTGGCTTTGTGCGGTGACATCTGAATGATGCCTGCAGTTGCAGGCATCATTCAGATATCATTCTTTTCAGCCGTCGTTTCTGTGCACGATAAAAACGATCATAGCGGCAGATCTTATAGGTTCTTATAGGCGGCGGGAGGGGACGTTCCCCTCCCGCTGCCATCCGGTGCTTTTGCAGGCTCTCCCGTGCCATCTGGGGCTCGGAGAATGAATTGGCCGGAAACATTGGCCGGAAACATAGAGATGACTGGTGACCAGATGGTCACCAGTCATCTCTATGACCGTCGGAGGCCCGGGCACGACGTTATGACATCACGCCGGGTTCCCGTATGTAAACAAAGCCGTGATCTCGGCTGTCAGCATGAGATTGGTGAATTTTTTTGACCGATCTCATGCTTTCCAGCCTGGAGGAGAGATGTGGGGTCTTATTGACCCTGCATCTCTCCATAAAGAGGACCTGTCACAATAGATTCCTATTACAAGGGATGTTTACATTCCTTGTAATAGGAATAAAAGTGATCAAAAAAACAAAAAAGTTAAAAAAAAGAGTAAGAAATACAAAAAGGTAAAAAAATTAAAAAATAATAAAACTGCCCATGTCCCCGGTAGCTCGCGCTCAGAAGCGAACACACACAAGTCCCGCCCACATATGTAAACGCCGTTCAAACCACACATGTGAGGTATTGCTGCGTGCGTTAGAACGAGTGCAACAATTCTAGCACTAGACCTCCTCTGTAATGTGAAAATGGTAACGTGTTAAAATTTTAAAAGCATGGCCTAGGGAGATTTTGAAGTACTGAAGTTTGGTGTCATTCCATGAGTGTGCGCAATTTTAAAGCGTGACATGTTAGGTATCTATTTACTCAGCATAACATCTTTCACATTATCCCAAAAAATTGGGCTAACTTTACTGTTTTGTAGTTTTTTTTAAATTCGTGAAACCATATTTTTTCCAAAAAAAGGCGTTTGCAAATTTATTATGCAAATACCGAGCAAGATAAAAATTTGCAATGACCGCCATTTTATTCCCTAGGGTGTCTGCTAAAAAACATATATAATTTTTTTTAAGTCGGTCTTTTGTATTTATAGAAAAAAAAAATGCAGAGGTGATCAAATAGCACCAAAAGAAAGCTCTATTTGTGTGCCAAAAAATAATACATTTTCAATGGGTTACAGTGTTGTATGAGCGCGCAATTGTCATTCAAAGTGCATCAGCGCTGAAATTTGAAAATTGGTCTGGGCAGGAAGGGGGTTTAAGTGGCCAGTGTGCAAGTGGTTAATATAAGGCTACATGCACACGGACGTTTTTCCAGCCGCTTGTTTGAGCGTTTTTTGCAGCTTAAAAACGTCTCCATGTAAGCCTATGGCCTCATGGCCACCACTGTGTTTTCGAGCTCTAAATGGCATAGGCGTTTTTAGGCCCCATGTACAAGGGACGCTGGTGCAAAGTCTTCAGAACTAAGGTTGTAAGCAGCGTTTAGAAAGGCGCGCTTTGTGGCGTTTGCATGCCGCATTTTACCACATTTGCGTCTATGCGTTTAGTTAGGAAACCTCATAAGGAGCCGCCCTAAGCTCCAAAAACAGTATTATTAACCATTTCAGCTATTTTGTGAGACCAGAGTGAGTATCAGCAGCTGAGAGAGCAGCAGTGTAGTTGTATTTAGCGTGTCACTTGCCACGTCAGCTGCCCCAAGTTGTGGATTGTCCACTTGCCACGTCAGCTGTCCCAAGTTGTGGATTGTCCACTTGCCACGTCACCTGCCCCAAGTTGTGGATTGTCCACTTGCCACGTCAGCTGTCCCAAGTTGTGGATTGTCCACTTGCCACGTCACCTGCCCCAAGTTGTGGATTGTCCACTTGCCACGTCACCTGCCCCAAGTTGTGGATTGTCCACTTGCCACGTCACCTGCCCCAAGTTGTGGATTATCCACTTGCCACGTCACCTGCCCCAAGTTGTGGATTGCCCACTTGCCACGTCACCTGCCCCAAGTTGTGGATTGTCCACAATGCAATGGAAGCAATTTCATTTTTTTTAATATATATATATATATATATATATATATATATATATATATTAATGGTTTTTCTTCATTTGCCATAATTTTTGAGTTTATCAATGTAAAAAAAAAGGTCACCTTTAAAAACGCTTCTAAACTAAAATGCGGCTAAATGCCGGTACCGCGTCTGAAATGTGGAAATCTTTAGCGTCTGAAGGCATTTTTAGGCTTTGTGAAAAACGAGGTTAAACGCAACTGCAGATTTTTTTTTTCCAGGCCAAAAAACAGTGTTTTGGATGTAGGAGAATTCAATGGACCCGCATCCAAAACGCAAGTACCGCGATTTTGTGGCAATTTTTTTTTAACCTGTTTATAGCTGGTGCAAAGTCTTCAGAACTAAGGTTGTAAGCAGCGTTTAGAAAGGCGCGCTTTGTGGCGTTTGCATGCCGCATTTTACCACATTTGCGTCTATGCCTTTAGTTAGGAAACCTCATAAGGAGCCACTCTAAGCTCCAAAAACAGTATTATTAACCATTTCAGCTATTTTGTGAGACCAGAGTGAGTATCAGCAGCTGAGAGAGCAGCAGTGTAGTTGTATTTAGCTTTTCACTTGCCACGTCAGCTGCCCCAAGTTGTGGATTGTCCACTTGCCACGTCAGCTGTCCCAAGTTGTGGATTGTCCACTTGCCACGTCACCTGCCCCAAGTTGTGGATTGTCCACTTGCCACGTCACCTGCCCCAAGTTGTGGATTATCCACTTGCCACGTCACCTGCCCCAAGTTGTGGATTGTCCACTTGCCACGTCACCTGCCCCAAGTTGTGGATTGTCCACAATGCAATGGAAGCAATTTCATTTTTTTTAATATATATATATATATATATATATATATATATATTAATGGTTTTTCTTCATTTGCCATAATTTTTGAGTTTATCAATGTAAAAAAAAGTAGGATTTTTAAAACAGCTTACCTGTAAAATCCTTTTCTTGGAGTACATCACGGGACACAGAGCGGCATAGTCATTACTATGTGGGTTATATAGAATTACCTTCAGGTGCTGGCACTGGCAACTTCCAAAACAGGAAGTACCCTCCCCTATATAAGCCCCTCCCATCCGGGAGCACCTCAGTTTTGTAGCAAAGCAATACGTGTCCCCAAAAGAGGGGTGGGAGCTCTGTGTCCCGTGATGTACTCCAAGAAAAGGATTTTACAGGTAAGCTGTTTTAAAAATCCTACTTTCTTGTTCATACATCACGGGACACAGAGCGGCATAGTCATTACTATGTGGGACGTCCCAAAGCAATGCCAAATGAGGGGGGGGGGATACACCATACATAAGCTGGGCGCCATCAGGCATGAGGATCTTTTGCGGCCTGCAACACACTGCGCCCAAAGGCGACATCCTCCTGACTTCTAACGTCCACCTGGTAGAACCTAGTAAACGTGTGTACTGAAGACCATGTTGCGGCCTTACAAATTTGAGCCAGGGAGGCCTGGTGATGCACTGCCCATGAAGTTCCAACTGCTCTCGTGGAGTGCGCCCTAACTTTGAACGGAGGCGGTCTACTTCTCAAGCCATAGGCTTGTATTATGACCTGTCGAATCCACTTGGCTAAAGTAGATTTTGATGCTGCCTGACCCTTTCTGGGGCCTTCCGGCAGAACAAACAAAGAATCCGTTCTACGAATCTGAGCAGTGGCCTTTAGATAAGCTTTAACTGCTCTTACTACATTCAAAGAATGCAATAACTTTTCCTCTACCGAGCTCGGTTTGGGGAAAAAGAAGGAAGAACCACATCCTGGTTCAAGTGAAACCTCGATACCACCTTAGGAAGAAAGGCTGGGTGAGGACGTAATACTACTCTGTCCTCATGAATAACCAGACATGGCTCTTTACAGGACATGGCGGCTAATTCCGACACTCTTCTAGCCGAGCATATGGCTACTAAAAATATCAATTTTCTGGTGAGTAGAACCAAGGAAATGTGCCGCAAAGGTTCAAATGGCTGCTTCTGCAGAACCGACAGAACCAAATTTAGATCCCATGGACATATGGGAGCTTTAATCGGTGGAATAATACGAGTCACCCCTTGCATAAAGGATTTGACAAGTGAATGCATAGCCAGGGGCCTTTGAAATAGTATTGATAAGGCCGAAACCTGACCCTTGATAGTACTTAAGGCAAACTTCCTGTCTACAGCCCACTGTAGGAAGTCCAGAATTCTGCCTATAACGTACTTACGTGGATGCCACTTTCTGGCCTCGCACCAAGTGATGTACGCCTTCCAAACTCTATAGTAGATCTGCCTGGATACAGGCTTCCTGGCATTGATTATAGTTGATACCACAGAGTTAGAGAGACCTCTCTTCTTTAGGATGTGGGATTCAATAGCCAGACCGTTAAACTTAGAGTTAGTAAGGAAGGGTGGTATATCGGCCCTTGCGAAAGCAGGTCCGGACGGCGTGGAAGGGTCCAAGGACTCCCCACAGACATTTTGATGATCTCCGCGTACCAGGCCCTTCGGGGCCACGCTAGAGCCACCAAGATCACCGGCTTCTTTTCCAACCTGACTCTGCGAAGGAGTTGAGGCAACAATTGTAGCGGAGGGAATGCATATATCAGTCTGAACTGATTCCAAGGGAACACCAGAGCATCCGAGCCGCAAGCGAGGGGATCCCTTGTCCGGGAGACAAATCTGTCCACCTTTGCGTTGAATCTGGATGCTAGCAGATCTACATCCGGTGTTCCCCACCGCTGACATATTGCTCGGAAGACCTCGGGATGAAGGGACCATTCCCCTGGGCATAACTGTTGGCGACTAAGAAAGTCCGCCTTCCAATTCTCCACCCCTGGAATGAAGACAGCTGACATACATGGGACATGCTTTTCTGCCCATTCCAGGATGTGACTTACTTCCCTCTGGGCTGCACAACTCCTGGTGCCTCCCTGATGATTGATATATGCCACTGCTGTGGCATCGTCTGATTGAATTCTGACAGGGGACCCTTGGAGTCTGGATTACCAGGCTACTAGGGCATACCGGGCTGCTCGTATCTGTAAGAGATTGATGGGCAGGGTTTTTACTACATTTGACCATCTGCCCTGGAGAGACCATTGCTCCAGTACTGCCCCCCAGCCTATAAGGCTGGCATCTGTAGTGACCACCTTCCAGGATATCGGACTGAAGGGTTTTCCCTTCTGGAGATTCTGGGGGATCAACCACCAGCAGAGACTCTTCCGAACGGAAGGGGACAAAGCCATCGGGAAGTCTAGAGCCTGAATTTTTCCGTTCCAGGCTGACAATATGGCCCTCTGTAAATTCCTTGAGTGGAATTGGGCGTATGGCACAGCTTCGAATGATGCTACCATCTTTCCTAGCAGCCTCATGCACAGGCGTATGGACGGCTGTCTTTTTGCACAAAGCAGACGGACCAAGCCCCTCAAAGAGGATACCTTGTCTAGAGGTAAGAAAATCTTCCTCTGGTCTGAATCCAGCCGTAGCCCTAGATATACCAGGTTTTTCACTGGCTGTAGGGCTGACTTGTCCAGGTTGATGACCCAACCGTGAGATTCTAGATACTTGATTGTATCGACAATTACCACTTCTAGCTTGGCAACTGAGTGGTCCATCAACAACAGGTCGTGTAGGTATGCCATTATCGTTACACCTCGTGTTCTTAGATCGGCCAACAGTGGGGCCAGAATTTTTGTGAACACTTGTGGTGCTGTGGCCAGACCGAATGGTAAGGCTCTGAACTGAAAATGGCGCCCTTCTACTGCAAAGCGTAGAAATTTTTGATGACCTGGAAAGATGGGAACATGCAAGTAAGCATCTTTGATGTCGATCGAGGCTAACCATTCCTCCCCCTGTAGGGCAGCGGTGACCGATCGGATCGACTCCATCCGGAAGGACCGGACGTTTAGAAATTTGTTTAGACTCTTTAGGTCCAATATGGGTCTTATGTCCCCGTTTGGTTTCGGGACTGTGAAAAGGTTTGAGTAGAAACTCAACCCCCACTCTTCCATAGGAACCTCCATAATTACTCCTTGGAGCAATAGTTGTTCTAACGCCACTAGGAGACACCTTCTTTTCAGAGGGTCTTTTGGCATGCCTGACCACATAAAATGGGAAGGAGGAGACTCTTTTAACTCCAACTTGTATCCCCGAGTTACTGCGGAGAGCACCCATCTGTCTTTGATCGTCTCCCGCCAGGTCTCTGTGAACAACTGAAGTCTTCCCCCCACCCGTTTGAGTGGGGGCAGCCCTTCATAGGCTTGACTTGGAGGCTGGTTTAGTACCTCTTCGGATCCAGGGCTTTTTATTACCCTGTGACTGTCCCTGATTTTTACCTCCTGAGTTTGACCGAGGAGGCCGTCGGAACTGCTTAGTAGCAGACGTCCCAGGGATAGGAGAGGTAGTCCTCTTAAAAGACGGACCCCTAGACCTCTTTTTAATTGGTAAGAGAGTACTTTTACCACTGGAAATCTTCTGGATATATTTATCCAGGTCTTCGCCAAAAAGGCGTTCTCCATGAAATGGGAAGCTAACTAAGAGCTTCTTACAGGGAGCCTCAGCAGACCAGTTCTTGAGCCACAGAAGCCTACGCATATGTACCAAAGACAGCGTGAGGCGGGAGGCCTGATGGATAGAATCCTTGATGGCGTCAACCGCAAAGCATAATGCTCTAGGCAGATCAGCCAGAGCCTGGGCCTGCTGGTCTGGCAAATCCCTCAGGACCATTTTCATTTGATCCTTTAAAGCTTGGCAGACCCCAATAGCTGCCACTGCTGGCTGTGTAACAGCCCCTGCTGTGGAAAAAGCAGATTTTAATAAAGATTCCAATTTTTTATCTACTGGATCTTTGAACATTTGAACATTATCTACTGGACATGTCAGTGATTTGTTCACAGAAGAAATGGCTGCGTCCACTGTAGGAACATTCCATCTCTGGGTGAATTTTTCCTCCATGGGATAGATCACCTGAAATTTCTTAGGTGGAACAAATAGTTTATCAGGATGTTCCCAGTCCTGGTATATAAGTCCTTCCAATAATGGATGAATTGGAAAGGAGCAATTAATCTGGGGAGCTTTTAGCGACCCCAACGAGGAGACAGCAGTAGTTGATGGTTCAACAAGAGGCATTTTAAATGCAGATCGAACCATGTCAGTTAGGGTCTGGACCCACAATCTTTCAGTCTGTGATGCTGAAAATGGTTCATCTACTGTCGATTCCTCAAAAACAGAGTTAACCTCCTCCTGATCCCCTTCAGGAAGGTCAGTCCCTTCCTGGGACTGTTGCTCTGCCAACAGGCACTCTAATGGAGGGGATGGAGATCTGGCGCGCTTTCTTTCCTGTAGAGAAGAAGCGATCAATGCTGCCAATCTCTGCTCCAATCCCTCCAGAGTTGAGGCAAAAACCTCCTCTGTTATATATGCAGGAGCAGGTGGACTGAGGACAGCCGCAGTACCTGGCACTCCCGGGGGTTCCTTATGGGTATTAACCTCTGATTTCTCAGGGGAGGAAGGTGCAGATGACTGCTCCAGATCCTCAGAGCCCGATGAAGACCCCCTACATTTCCTGAGAGGTATATCTCAGAGTTTTTTAGGCGGCATATTCCTTAGTTCAAAGCTGAGGTATTCCAGCCGCAATACACCCCTTTACTGAAATAGTCTAATGCAATCTGCTGCTATGTACATCAGTGGGTGTCTACTAATGCGTCTTTCTGGGGATGCCTGTATCAACCGCCCGCTGTAAGCCCCTATACCATGCTACCAGCTCCTTTTCATGCTCTGTGTCCATAGCAAGCAGCGTGGACTGAGTCCTTTTATCTTGCTGGGACGCCCGCACATGCGCAGAAGCGCTGGGCGCACAGAGCGCGTCATCCGCCAGGCTCCGCCCCCTTTTTTGAAGCTAAATCTTATAAAAAGAAAGCGTGTGTGCGCGCGCGTGCACGTGTGCGCTCTTGGCGCCATGTAGGGAGAGGAGCCAGGGTCCCTGTTTCACCAGGACTCAGGGATGGAAGGAAACTACTTGGCAGCATGACAGAGGAATGCAGCTTCCCTGATAGAGAGCTCACTCATCTGCCTGGACTTTCACCATGGAAGGAATAGTCCCAAGAAAAAAAGACGTTCCACAGCGGCCTCTAGTGGACAAACACAGGTACCGCACTTTTGTCTTTTTTTTTTTTTTTTAAAACCTCCTTTATGAAAAACATTTCTAGGTTTACAGTTTTTAAAACTTCCTTTATGAAAAGACATTTCTAGGATTTCTTAGGCATATACAGCTATTAGCGGGAATACCTTTAGGTAACAGGCAGAAAGACATATTAGGCTTGGGGGTCCCCTCAATAGAACCAAGTTCCTGAGGGGCCCCCACTTACCTTTTCCCCGCCGCAGGACTTTGTTTGGTCCACAGAAGCCCAAACTTCACCTCTCACGGCAGGCATTGTACTAGACCTTCAGGGACCGGGTTCCCAAGGATTCCACTCCCCTGGACCTGTATAGCACCCTGCACAGATAGCCTCTTGGTTTTGGGTATGACCAGAGCTCTGGATCCCAGGGTCCAGCCCTCCTAAGAGAGGCATTACAGGCAAAACCCTGCTCTTCTCTGCAAGGCCCGGGTACCGACCGTTTAGCTATGAAGCTTTTTTGGTCGGATCCGGAATAGCTTGCTAAGGCCCAGAGAACCTGTACACAAGCCCAGATGAATACATGTTAACCTTGGCCAACACCTTAGACACTGGCAAAAAACTGAGGTGCTCCCGGATGGGAGGGGCTTATATAGGGGAGGGTACTTCCTGTTTTGGAAGTTGCCAGTGCCAGCACCTGAAGGTAATTCTATATAACCCACATAGTAATGACTATGCCGCTCTGTGTCCCGTGATGTATGAACAAGAAAAGGTCACCTTTAAAAACGCTTCTAAACTAAAATGCGGCTAAACGCCGGTACCGCGTCTGAAATGTGGAAATCTTTAGCGTCTGAAGGCATTTTTAGGCTTTGTGAAAAACGAGGTTAAACGCAACTGCAGATTTTTTTTTCCAGGCCAAAAAACAGTGTTTTGGATGTAATAGAATTCAATGGACCCGCATCCAAAACGCAAGTACCGCGATTTTGTGGCAATTTTTTTTTAACCTGTTTATAGCTGGTTCTTAAAGGAGATGTAAAAAAAGAAACATTGCAGGCTCTAAAAAAAAAAAATCTTGAAAAAAAACAGCGTGGGGTCCCCCCCCAGGTCCATACCAGGCCCTTGGGTCTAGTATGGATTCAAAGATTCAAAGGGGACCCCCCCCACCAAAATGAAAAAAAAATGGCGTGGGGGTCCCCCCAAGATCCATACCAGGCCCTTCAGGTCTGGTATGGATTTTAAGGGGAACCTCGTGCCAAACGTAAAAAAAAAAATAGCGTGGGGATCCCCCTAGAAATCCATACCAGGCCTTTCAGGTCTGGTATGGATTTTAAGGGGAACCCCGTGCCAGACTTAAAAAAAAAGCGTGGGGGTCCCCCTAAAAATCCACACCAGACCCTTTATCCGAGCACGCAACCTGGCAGGCCGCAGGAAAAGAGGGGGGACGAGAGAGCGGCCCCCCTCCCTCCTGAACCATACCAGGCCACATGCCCTCTACATGGGGAGGATGTCCCCATGTTGATGGGGACAAGGGCCTCTTCCCGGCAACCCTGGCCGTTGGTTGTCGGGGTCTGCGGGCAGGGGGCTTATCGGAATAAGGGAGCCCCCTTTAATAAGGAGGGACCCCAGATACCGGCCCCCCACCCCATTCACCTGGTGGCAAAAAAAGTCAATAAAAAACACAACACAGGTTTTTAAAGAAATTTATTAGGCAGCTCGGGGGGTCTTCTTCCGACTTCGGGGGTCTTTCTGCCGGGCGCCCCGCTATCTTCTTCCAGCTCTTTTGCTAGCGGGGTCCCGGTCTTCATCGTCATCTTCTTCCCTCTTCTCTCCGTCCGATGTTGCCTCGTCGCTGTCCGCCGCTACAATGCTCTGTCCGCGGAGCGCACCCACTTATAAAGACCCCCGAAGTCGGAAGAAGACAACGATGAAGACCGGGACTGGGTAATTGACTGCAAAGAATTTGCAACCAAGTATTAAAAAGTGAAAGTTTGATTTATGATTGTTAATCTGTCCTATTATCTTTGGTCCCTTAAAAAGTGGAAGGCACATACACAAACTGCTGTAATTCCTACACCGTTCACCTGATTTGCATGCTCAGAAACAACAGAATACACACAACTATTCAACACATTAAGTCTTCTGACATTGTATTCTGTCGTACGAAAATTTTCTCATTGTTAGTGTAGCGGGTATTTAAATTTAGGGGGAGCATCTGGGTGGTAGTATGACCCAGATGCACTGACTGTTAGGGAATTTGGGACCGTTTTCTGTTCGTGGAGGACTTCAGTGGTGTGCAGTTCCCTGCGGCCTGTGGGTGGCGCTGTCGCCTGGGCCGGGGTTGAACCATCACTGCAGTGCTGTTCCCTTTTTGTCCTGTTTCGGAAGCCTTACGGCGGAGCAGAGAACCTGCTGTGCCTGTCGGGATAGGAGATAAAGGGGAGAGACACCCTCAACACAAGGTTCAGAGTCGGAGGTCACAGCCGCGCCCAGGCACCTTCAGCCTGGGTGCCAGTGTTCTGGAGTTCCGGGCCCAGGTGCCCTTGGCCTGGCCGGAGCGGGAGATAGAGTCCATTCCAGGCACCTTCAGCCTGGGGTGAAGTACTACGGAGAAGGCCCGGGGCCCAGTACCTTCGACTGGGTTCCGCAGGGGTGGAAGAGTCCGAGGGGCCCTAAGGTGTTGGGCGCCCGAATCTGAGACAAGGAGGCCAGGGAGCGTAACCCCTCCGAACAGTCCGGTGCAGCATTGCCGGTGACGGCGGGGCCTCTGGTAACTCTCTTGGAAGGATGTCTTCCCTCTGACAGGGGCTGCACTTAGCGAAGATAATTCTGTTCCTGTTCTACACGGTCGGTGGCAGCGGCTGTGTGTAATAACCATTGGTGACACTACAATGGTTAGTTCTATTTGAGGATTGTGCCTTGACCTACTCCCCACTTTTACTGAACTGTTCTTTGGGTCACAACCTGTCTGCTGTTAAAGGAAGATTTATTGCTGTCAGAGAATAAATAAGAGTTGGACCCTTTCAGTAGGGTGGAACTTCAGTTACTGGGAGCAAAGGGGGGTCATCTGCAGAACGGACTTGGCTCTGGGTTATGCACACAGCCCGAAGGTAAACAGATGTTGGCTTTCACCTCTACACATTAGAGGACAGAGGCCGTAGTGTACTGCATCCCTCCTCCCTGATCCCCCTAGACAAGACAACAAGCCGAGAAGAAGGGGTGAGAGGGGTGAGGCTGCTACATTAGTAAGCTCTTCACTTTTGACATGAGACTAGCATGCCACAAAAATTGGACGTTCGGTCATCAAAAAATCTAAGCGTGTGTATGAGGCTTTAAGCTTTGACAAAAAAACTTGGAAACTGGTTTCTTTGCACAGAAAAAGATATGGAAAGAAATGTTAGCTGCAATTAGGTATGGGCTGAACACCCCCTGGTTCGATTTGCACCAGAACATGCGAACAAGCAAAAAGTTCTAATGAACATGCAAACCCTATTAAAGTCTATGGGACATGAACATGAAAAATCAAAAGCGCTTATTTGGCTTATCTTTAAGTTATTGCCATAAAAAAGTGTATGGGGACCCGGGTACTGCCCTATCAATGCAAAAAAACGACCGTTCTTTCAGGAGAAGTGATATTTATAATGCTTAAAGTGAAACAATAAAAATTAAAGATTCCTTTAATATCGTGCCTGGGGGGTCCCCTTAGCCTACCTGTAAAGTTTTCTAAAGAAACTTGCTCGCAGCTGATAAAACCGGATGGCCCCAACCGCGTTTGACGTCACATGACATCAGAAGGGGGCGTGGCCACTCAGTTACGACACCGGGTGGCCCCACCCATGCCTATATAACAGCTGTCAGAGTCAGAGTTTTATCGGTTTTTTTTTTTGGTCCGTCGGGCGACGTGATTGAAGATGGATGGACATTTTTTTTCTTTCTTTTTTAATAAAGGAATTGTCAAAAACTGTCTGTTGTGGTTTTTACTTTTTGACACTTTTTTTTGGTGAATAGGTAGGGGTACAATGTACCCGATACTCATTCACATAGGAGGGACAGGATCTGGGGGCCCCCTTGTTAAAGGGGACTTCCATATTCTGATAAGCCCCCCACCAACCAATGGCCAGGGTTGTTGGGAAGAGGCTCGGTTTCCCATCAACATGGGGACAAGGTGCTTTGGGGGCATCCCAAAGCACCCTCTCCATGTTGAGGGCAAGCAGCCAGGTATGGTTAAGGGGGAACTCGCTTGTCCCCCACTTTCCTGGCCCGCCAGGCTGCTTGCTCAGGCAAAGGTCTGGTATAGATTTTTGGGGGACCCCATGCCAATTTTTATTTTTATTTTGGCGTGGAGTTCCCCTTAAAATCTACGCCAGACCCAAAGGGTGTGGAGTTCCCCCAAAGGGCCTGGTATGGATTTTGGGGGGACTCTATGCAGTTTTTTTCTTTATTTTTGTGATAGGGTTCCCCATAACCACTTAAATACACTGTATTATATACTCTGCATTCCACTATATACCCTGCACTGTGTATATGTGTGTATATGTATGTATATATATATATATATATATATATATATATATATATATATATATATATTGTAACGGCACCCCAAGTATGAAAGGGGTTAACGCCGTTTAAGATATTCCCTCTCTGGACACACATCCACTGCCGATCCTCCACAGTCAGGCGACCGCTTCCCATAGGATTAACCCTTCCAAACATACGAGACAAACGCTCTGTATGAAGTTTCCAACTGGACTGACAATCTTTAATGACAAACTCCTAGTTTTATACACACAGAGAGGAGGTTCTTACATTCTCCTCAGACAATTTTTGACACCTTTGACCAGACCTAATTTACATGAGCTAATTAACTACAGTGATGACTCAGACACATGACCTTTAGGCTAGCCTCACTGTCTCCCAATACACATCTGACATCTTAGCAGATACAGGTGGGGGCTGGATGTGGTGACATTAGCATCTAACAGTATGTGTCCCAACATCATGAAGGAGTCACTTTTCAGTTAACCTGTTGAGCTCATAATCAAACAGTAAATATTTATTTACAGATATCCTGGGGAATATTGTGGAAAAATATCACTGTCCCATTTTAAAGCAATCCAAGACACATTCTTAATGTCCATTATTTCCTGGCTCACCCTGTGCCCAAAGTGACCCCTGTCACACATCTCCCCTTTCGGCTGGAGACTAACACAGGAGGAGACCCCAGACGGGTTGACTCCGAAGTTAGTCCATATTTCCATTCGTCTAATGCCTGGACAACCCATCAGCATTGCCATTTTGCTTACCAGGTCAGTAGCTGATGGTGACGTTGTAAGGTTGCAGGGCGAATAATGGAATTCAGTTCTGGAACAGTCACTTGCTTTTCTCTCTCAATGGCTCCCAAAACTTGTTGCTGATTCTCTTGGGAGAGGTAAGGCAAAACCTGGGCGCAAATCCCATTTAACCTTTTGACAATTTCAGCCTGTTTGTGCATTTCAATGTTCAAGCCATGGGACATCTCATAATACATGACGTAGTGTCGTTGCATCTCCGATTTCTCCCTGGCCAACTTGTCACATTCCAATTCTAGACTGTGATATTTTCCCTGATCTAAGGTACATGTCGGGGAAGATAGTTTTACCCAGTTCTCAGCCGCAAGCGGGCCGCTTCCAGCAGCATGGGTCTGGGCACAGGTAGTCACTGGGTTGGCTTCAGCGGGGCCCATCGGGGCGTAAGCAGAAATGAGGGGGGCCAAATCATTCCCCAGTAGTACATCCGCTGGCAAATCCTTCATCACCCCCACATTCACGTGTCCCGAACCAACCCCTCATACCAGGTGAACACGGGCAACGGGTAGCCGGAAGATGGTACCTCCCGCTACTCTTACGGCTACAGTGTCTCCGGTGTGTTGGCTCTCTGGGATGAGGTTCTTCTGTAGTAGGGTCATGGTGGCACCAGTATCACGTAGGCCATTGGCTACCTTTCCATTGACCCAGACAGTCTGCCTGTGTTACTGCCTGTTGTCCCGGTTAGCTGCTTGTATTGGATCAGCCTCGTGCAGGACGCCCCAATGTTCTTCCTCCTCAACGCAGTGGGCCGTAGGCATGGATGTGCGGGGGCTCCCTCTTGCTGGCTGTCTCCATGACTGGGACTGCCTGGCTGGATTCAACGGACAGTCTGGCTTTTTGTGCCCTAACTGTTTACACCAAAAACACCTGATGGGTTGTGAGTAGTCCTGGGAGTTGAACCTGGGCTGCTGAGAATAAGTGGCCGCTGGAGGTGGTGCTGAAGTTGGGTTAGAGGCTGGTAAACTGGGCCGAGATAGTGGATAGCGCTCGCTTTCGCCTGACCTTCGAGAGTCCAGATATTCATCGGCCAAAGTAGCCGCTTGCTGTACAGTCCGTGGTCGCTTATCTCGCACCCAATCCCGTAATACCAGAGGGGTGTGGTTAAAGAACTGTTCTAAGAGTACTAGCTGGGTGATGTCCTCTATGGTATGAGCGTGGCTTCCTGCAGGCTGCATAGCTGGTCATTCACTGTGGTGGTTTGGAGTGTCCCAGTAACTGGAGGGAAAATCCAACCGCTGCCAACCAATGTAATGGCACCCCAAGTATGAAAGGGGTTAACGCCGTTTAAGATATTCCCTCTCTGGACACACATCCACTGCCGATCCTCCACAGTCAGGCGACCGCTTCCCATAGGATTAATCCTTCCAAACATACAAGACAAACACTCTGTATGAAGTTTCCAACTGGACTGACAATCTTTAATGACAAACTCCCAGTTTTATACACACAGAGAGGAGGTTCTTACATTCTCCTCAGACAATACACCTTTGACCAGACCTAATTTACATGAGCTAATTAACTACAGTGATGACTCAGATACATGACCTTTAGGCTAGCCTCACTGTCTCCCAATACACATCTGACATCTTAGCAGACACAGGTGAGGGCTGGATGTGGTGACATTAGCATCTAACAGTATGTGTCCCAACATCATGAAGGAGTCACTTTTCAGTTAACCTGTTGAGTTCATAATCAAACAGTAAATAGTTCTTTACAGCTATCCTGGGGAATATTGTGGAAAAATATCACTGTCCCATTTTAAAGCAATCCAAGACATATTCTTAATGTCCATTATTTCCTGGCTCACCCTGTGCCCAAAGTGACCCCTGTCACATATATATATATACTAAACTGCCTGCACACCACCTGCCTAATCTAGCTCAAGTTCTCTTAATCTCCACATTATCACACTACATATGGTCACCGTGTAAGCAGCCTTATATAGTGTGGGGCATGGACCTCCTGAGCCATGGGCCAAAGGCACCCTGCCTTTGGCCAAGCATGGCTCTCACAGCAAATTACGCTGTGATTGGCCAAAGCATGCAGGTCAGGTGCATGCTTTGGCCAATCAGCAGCTGTCAATGCACTGCAAATTTGCTGCGAACACCCCATATGTTCCGTTCGTCTGAAAACAAATGAACACCCGATGTTCAAGACGATCTTACGTTCAATTCGAACATCGCATCATCCCTAGTTGCAATTATTAAAAAAAATTATAAAGACTGCTTTTCAAATCCGATCAATAGAATGCGAGACAAAAAAATATATATACCTAACAGTAAGAAATGTGTTCTCCTTATTTTCTCTGTTTAGCAATCACTTTCTCATTTCATTCTTATTTCCTTTTCAATCAAACTAAGTTTACAAGTCTGTTTACTTTAATTTGCATTTCCCTTGGAGACCTAGATCTTTGCTTACTTCTCATGTATTATCTATTTGTTGCATATTGCATTTTACTTTAGAGCTTTATTTTCTAGTTTATAAGCTGTAAATCAGAATTGGATTTTTCAAGAACAGTGGCAATTTTAACCTCAGATACAAATAGATTGTAAGTAATCTACAATGCACCATGTCCTTCTGCAGCATCCTGTTTGAACCATCTCCTATACTATAGTATAAAACTTGGAAGTGAAAATATTAAATTGATGTTTACTCTGATGATCAAATACATCGTTGGTAATGTAAGCAGTATATGCACTAAAGGTGTGCAAAGCAAAATGCTGAGTTTAAGAATGAATTTGCCTATAAGAATCAAGCACCTTTACATTTATTTTTCAGAGTGCCTGAAGATTTATTTGAATTGGTTGCCTGGCACTACTGCACATTGGTCTTTGTCCTAATGAAGCCTGAAAGTGATTAACTGTATCAACACCCAAAGACAAAAAACGTTTACAGTCCTTATTCCACGTACACACGACCGTTTTTCATGACGAGAAAAATGCCATTTTTTTATTTGGTCATTAAAAACGATTGTGTGTAGGCTCCAGAGCATTTTTCGCGACGTGAAAAATGGGCATTAAAAATTTGGAACATGCTCCTATTCTTTTTTTCACGTCGCCGTTTTTCTCCGTGTTTCTCGTCGTGAAAAACGGCTGTGTGTAGGCTTTAACGACGTGAAAAAAACGCGCATGCTCAGAAGCAAGTTATGAGACGGGAGCGCTCGTTCTGGTAAAACTAGCGTTCATAATGGAGATAGCACATTCGTCACGCTGCAACGGACTAAAGAGCACGAGGCTGAAAAGCGCGAATCGTTTCTCACCAAACTTTACTAACACGAGGATCAGCAAAAGCAGCCCAAAGGGTGGCGCCATCCGAATGGAACTTTCCCTTTATAGTGCCGTCGTACGTTTCGTACGTCACCGCGCTTTGTTCGAGCATTTTTTTTCACGATCGTGTGTAGGCAAAGCAGGCTTGAGAAGAATCACGTCGAGAAAAACTTAGATGAGGTTGCTGCTTTAGTTTCTTTTTTTCTGCCTCGTTTCCCTTTGTTTTTATCTGGCAATCCTGCAATTAATTAACTGTTCCTGGGTGGCTACACTTACTCTTCACTGTATCTAATAAGGGATCCATGGTTGTCAGGGCTTTAATTTTTCATCCAGGCATAATAATAGTGCACCGATTCATACAATTCCCTTTGGCTGGAATCTGGTGAATGTGAACATTTTTAAACCATATTTCGGATATTTGTTTATAGCTCACAACCATTTTGTATGTGCTATTTTTTGACATACTGTCTTTGTGCAGAACATGTATCAATCTAACATACACACATTAATTCCTGGAATTGTCCCACCAATACACATCTATTGAATTGCTTAGTTGCAATTTAGCTTCCCTTTACCCTAAATGTAAATTTGTAATGTTGCTTCCTCTTACATAAGCATGCATTTAAAACCCAAACTTGCGGTAATAAACTTTTGAATAGCTGTGGAAACATTCCCAGTTTGTGTTCTTACTGCAGAGGATTATTTGTAAATTTTAATGACAGTAACTTGGCAATAGTGATGAGCCGAACACCCCCGGGTTCGGTTCGCACCAGAACCCGCGAACGGACCGAAAGTTCGCACGAACATTAGAACCCTATTAAATACAATGGATGCGAACGTTCGGATTCTAAAGTGCTAATTATAACGACTATTATCCATGTTATTGTCCTAAACAGAGTTTGGGAACCCGGGTTCTGCACCAGGGGACATGTATCAATGCAAAAAGAAGTTTTAAAAACGGACGTTTTCTGGGAGCAGTCATTTTAACCACTTAACGACCGCTCACTGTATATATACATCGGCAGAATGGCACCGACAGGCACAATCACGTAGAGTGTACGTGATTGCCTTTGTATAGTTGGGGGGTCCAATCGGACCCCCCTCCTATACAGTGAGCGGTGGCTAAGTGTCCGGGAGCGTTCCGGGATGAGGGGGCAGCCATTCGTTTCTGGCCACCCCCTCGCGATCGCTCCCGGCGAATGGAAATTCCCCCTCTGTCTGTGTCAGACAGAGGGAGCAGGAGGAAGTGATGTCATCTCTGGTGCGGCGCTCACATATACCGAGCGCCGTACAAGAGAAGACATCAGGTCAGTGCACACAACACTACACTGACACCAGGACACATAGGGACATAAATCGCCCCCCCCAGGCCCCCCCAGACACCCCAGATCACCCCCCAGCCCCCAGTCACAGTGTCACTGATTGCAGTGACCATTTATTTAGTGATCACTGCAATCAGTGACATTTGTGACTGTAAAAGTGTCACCAAAGTTTAGTCTTAGGTCCAGTGTAGCCCCCTAACCCCCCTAATAAAGGTTTAACCCCTGATCACCCCCCAGATAACCCTTTCACCCCCTATCACCACTGTCGCTAAGCAATCATTTTTCTGATCGCTGTCTTAGCGTCAGTGATGCCGATCGGTAGCAAGTAATTTTTTTTAGGTTCGCCGCATGTTTTTATAGCGTCAGGTACCCCAATATATTATCTAATAAAGGTTTAACCCCCTTGATCGCCCCCCAGGTAACCCTTTCACCCCCTATCACCACTGTCACTAAGCGATCGTTTTTCTAAACGCTGTCTTAGTGTCTGTGATTCAGATCGGTAGCCGGTAATTTTTTTTAGGTTCGCCGCAGGTTTTTATAGCGTCAGGTACCCCAATATATTATCTAATAAAGGTTTAACCCCCTTGATCACCCCCCAGGTAACCCTTTCACCCCCTATCACCACTGTCGCTAAGCAATTGTTTTTCTAAACGCTGTCTTAGTGTCGGTGATGCAGATCGGTAGCCAGTAATTTTTTTAGGTTCGCTGCATGTTTTTATAGCGACAGGTACCCCAATATATTATCTAATAAAGGTTTAACCCCCTTGATCGCCCCCCAGGTAACCCTTTCACCCCCATCACCACTGTCGCTAAGCAATCGTTTTTCTAAACGCTGTCTTAGTGTTGGTGATGCAGATCGGTAGCTGGTAATTTTTTTTAGGTTCGCCGCAGGTTTTTATAGCGTCAGGTACCCCAATATATTATCTAATAAAGGTTTAACCCCCTTGATCGCCCCCCAGGTAACCCTTTCACCCCCTATCACCACTGTCGCTAAGCGATCGTTTTTCTAAACGCTGTCTTAGTGTCGGTGATGCAGATCGGTAGCCAGTAATTTTTTTTAGGTTCGCCGCATGTTTTTATAGCGTCAGGTACCCCAATATATTATCTAATAAAGGTTTAACCCCCTTGATCGCCCCCCAGGTAACCCTTTCACCCCCTATCACCACTGTCGCTAAGCGATCGTTTTTCTAAACGCTGTCTTAGTGTCGGTGATTCAGATCGGTAGCCAGTAATTTTTTTAGGTTCGCCGCATGTTTTTATAGCGTCAGGTACCCCAATATATTATCTAATAAAGGTTTAACCCCCTTGATCGCCCCCCAGGTAACCCTTTCACCCCCATCACCACTGTCGCTAAGCGATCGTTTTTCTAAACGCTGTCTTAGTGTGGGTGATGCAGATCGGTAGCTGGTAATTTTTTTTAGGTTCGCCGCAGGTTTTTATAGCGTCAGGTACCCCCATATATTATCTAATAAAGGTTTTAACCCCCTGATTGCCCCTAGTTAACCCTTTCACCAGTGATCACCATATAAGTGTTACGGGTGACGCTGGTTAGTTAGTTTGCTTTTTATAGTGTCAGGGCACCCGCCGTGTATATAACCCAATAAAGGTTTAACCCCCTGATCGCCCGGCAGGTGATATCAATTAGGTTTTAGCGTCAGAGAGGGTCTGAGTCACACCCCAGGCAGCGTCAGGTTAGTGCCAGTAACGCTAACACCCACGCGTGAAGCATACACCCCCCTTAGTGGTATAGTATCTGAACAGATCAATATCTGATCTGATCAGATCTATACTAGCGTCCCCAGCAGTTTAGGGTTCCCAAAAATGCAGTGTTAGCGGGATCAGCCCAGATACCTGCTGGCACCTGCGTTTTGCCCCTCCGTCCAGCCCAGGCCACCCAAGTGCAGTATCGATCGATCACTGTCACTTACAAAACAAAAACACACATAACTGCAGCGTTCGCAGAGACAGGCCTGATCCCTGCGACTCCAGTGCTGTAGGAGGTGATTTCACCACCACAGTTAAAAAAAAAAAGCAAATATGCCGAAGCATTGGGGCAGCAGGGGCGGAGGAGCGATTTTGCTCCTAATGCCGCGTACATACGGTCGAAATTCCGACGGAGGCTTGCCCGTGGAAAAGTCCGACCATGTGTGTGCGGCATAACTTTTTTGCGGGAGGATGCCCCCATGCTTCGGCATATATAAATGGTGCGTGTATGCCCATCATTGGAAGTGGGTGGATGAAGGGCGGTATTCTAATGGTGGGCATACCCACGATCAATCTCTTTTTTCGTTCAGTCAACTGGCTGCATGAAAAAAAAAAGATTACAATACATGTCCAACAAGGACCAGCAACGTACTGGTATGTTGCTGGACTTTGAATGTTTATACCAGAATGATGCCTGCGGGTTTAGGTATCATCTTGGTATCATTCTTTTCAGCCTGCGGCCGGCTTTCATGTAAAAGCAATCCTAGCGGCTAATTTGCCTCTGGACTGCTTTTACAAGCAGTGGGAGGGAATGCCCCCCCGGATATAAAAAGGGCCATTGGGAAATTGGGAAAGCATTTTATCACACCGATCTTGGTGTGGTCAGATGCTTTGAGGGCAGAGGAAAAATCTAGGGTCTAGAAGACCCCAGTTTTTTCAAAAAAAGAGTACCTGTCACTACCTATTGCTATCATAGGGGATATTTACATTCCCTGAGATAACAATAAAAATGATTAAAAAAAAAATACTTGGAAGGAACAATTTAAAAATAAAATAAAAAAGCAAAATTAATAATAAAAAAAAAGAAAAAAAAAAGCACCCCTGTCCTGCCCTGCTCTTGCCCAATGGTGAACGCAAGCGTCGGTCTGGCGTCATATGTAAACAGCAATTGCACCATGCATGTGAGGTATCACCGCGAAGGTCAGATCGAGGGCAATCATTTTAGCAGTAGACCTCCTCTGTAAATCTACTGGGGTAACCTGTAAAGGCTTTTAAAGGCTTTTAAAAATGTATGTAGTTTGTCGCCAATGCGCGTTTGTGCGAAATTTTAAAGCATGTCGTGTTTGGTATCTATGTACTCGGCCTAAGATCATCTTTTTTATTTCATCAAACATTTGGGCAATATAGTGTGTTTTAGTGCATTAAAATTAAAAAAAGTGTATTTTTTAACCCAAAAAATGCGTTTGAAAAATCGCTGCGCAAATACTGTGTAGAAAAAAAAAATGCAACACCCACCATTTTAATCTGTAGGGCCTTTGCTTTAAAAATATATATAATGTTTGGGGGTTCAACATAATTTTCTTGCAAAAAAAAAATTTTTTCATGTAAACAAAAAGTGTCAAAAAGGGCTTTGTCTTCAAGTGGTTAGAAGAGTGGATGTAAGCTTCCTAATGTTGTGTATAAAATGCCAGAACAGTTCAAAACCCCCCCAAATGACCCCATTTTGGAAAGTAGACACCCCAAGCTATATACTGAGAGGCATGTCGAGTCCATGGAATATTTTATATGTTGACACAAGTTGCGGAAAAACGACAATTTTTTTTTTTTTTTTTGCACAAAGTTGTCACTAAATGATATATTGCTCAAACATGCCATGGGCATATGTGGAATTACACCCCAAAATACATTCTGTTGCTTCTCCTGAGTACGGGGATACCACATGTGTGAGACTTTTTGGGAGCCTAGCCACGTACGGGACCCCAAAAACCAAGCACCGCCTTCAGGCTTTCTAAGGGTGTAAATTTTTGATTTCACTTCTCACTGCCTATCACAGTTTCGGAGGCCATGGAATGCCCAGATAGCACAAAACCCCCCCAAATGACCCCATTTTGGAAAGTAGACACCCCAAGCTATTTGCTGAGAGGTATTGTGAGTATTTTGCAGATCTCGCTTTTTGGCACAAAGTTTTGAAAATTGAAAAAAAATATATATATATATATATTTTCTTTCTTCATTTTCAAAAACAAATGAGAGCTGTAAAATACTCGCCATTCCTCTCAGCAAATAGCTTGGGGTGTCTATATTCCAAAATGGGGTCATTTGGGGGGGTTTTGTGCGATTTTGGCATTTTATGGCCTTCGAAACTGTGATAGGTAGTGAGGAGTGAAATCAAAAATTTGTGCCTAGAAATCCTGAAGGCGGTGCTTGGTTTTCGGGGTCCCGTACGCGGCTAGGCTCCTAAAAAGTCCCACACATGTGGTATCCCCGTACTCAGGAGAAGCAGAAAAATGTATTTTGGGGTGTAATTCCACATATAACCATGGCATGTGTGAGCAATATATCATTTAGTGACAACTTTTTGTAAAAAAATTTTTTGTCATTATTCAATCACTTGGGACAAAAAAAATATATTCAATGGGCTCAACAGGCCTCTCAGCAATTTCCTTGGGGTGTCTACTTTCTAAAATGGGGTCATTTGGGGGGGTTTTGTGCTATTTTGGCATTTTATGGCCTTCGAAACTGTGATAAATAGTGAGGAGTGAAATCAAAAATTTGCGCCCTTAGAAATCCTGAAGGCGGTGCTTGGTTTCCGGGGTCCCGTACGCGGCTAGGCTCCCAAAAAGTCCCACACATGTGGTATCCCCGTACTCAGGAGAAGCAGCAAAATGTATTTTGGGGTGAAATTCCACATATGCCCATGGCATGTGTGAGCAATATATCATTTAGTGACAACTTTTTGTAATTTTTTTTTTTTTTTTTAGTCATTATTCAATCACTTGGGACAAAAAAAAAATTCAATGGGCTCAACATGCCTCTCAGCAATTTCCTTGGGGTGTCTACTTTCCAAAATGGGGTCATTTGGGGGGGGGGTTTTGTACTGCCCTGTCATTTTAGCACCTCAAGAAATGAGATAGGCAGTCATAAATTTAAAGCTGTGTAAATTTCAGAAAATGTACCCTAGTTTGTAAACTCTATAACTTTTGCGCAAACCAATAAATATACGCTTATTGACATTTTTTTTACTAAAAACATGTGGCTGAATACATTTTGGCCTAAATGTATGACTACAATTGAGTTTATTCGATTTTTCTTATAACAAAAAGTAGAAAATATCATTTTTTTTCAAAATTTTCGGTCTTTTTCCGTTTATATCGCAAAAAATAAAAATCGCAGAGGCAATCAAATACCATTAAAAGAAAGCTCTATTTGTGGGAAGAAAAGGACGCAAATTTCGTTTGGGTACAACATTGCATGTCCGCACAATTTACAGTTAAAGCAGCGCAGTGCAAAATTCTGAATTCACCTCTGGTCCTTTAGCTACCAAATGGTCCGGGGCTTAAGTGGTTAATGATGCATAAAGTGAAAAAAAAAAAAAAGTCAAATATTCCTTTAAATATTGTACCTGGGGGGTGTCTAAAGTATGCCTGTGAAGTGCCACGTGTTTCCCGTGTTTAGAACTGTCCCTGCACAAAATAACATTTCTAAAGGAAAAAAAAGCCATTTAAAACCGCTTGCGGCTTTAATGTAATGTCTGGTCCCGGTAATATGGATGAAAATCTTTAAGAAAAATGGCTCAGCTACCCCATCAACCCCCCCCCCCCTACCCCAGCCCATTACCAGCCCCTTTGGGTCTTGTATGGATATTAAGGGGAACCCCGCACACAAAATAAAAAAGGCCCTATATACTCTGAACAGCCGTATACAGGCGGTGCATACAAGACAGGGACTGTAGGTTTGTTCTTATGTAGAATCTGTTTGTAATTTTGAACAGCTACATTGTTTAAGTGTAGCTCCAGGCCAAATACCTATTTTTAAGCTTTTTGGAAAACATAGGGAAGGGTTATCACCCCTGTAACATTTTTTTTGCTGTCTGTGCCCCTGTTCAGAACATTTCACCTCACTTTGCGTCCCAATGACAACTGTTTTTGAAATGTGGTGTTTTTATTGAAACAAGGATTGGTGATAAAGCATCAGTAGAGAGGAGACACCTTTCTCCCATATTAATTCTTACAGGAGAGAATTTTCCTTCCAAGGGGTAGATTTCCTCTCACTTCCTGTTGTCTTCTTCCGTTTGCAAGTAGTAGTCGTTTGTAAGTTGGATGTTTGAAAGTAGGGACCTGCCGTATATACTCTGCAGAAATTGGCCCCTTAGGTGTTGGTGTTGGCACAACACTGTAAGCACTCACAGTTACTCTTGGTGGGTGCTGGAACGCCCTGCTGTCAACTATTATATCAGGAATTGTAATAACATATAATTGTTGAACAGTGGTAGAAAAAATTGGGCCTTTGATGGTGGTGCTGGTGCCACAACACTGTAAGGCCTGACAGTTACTCTTGGTGGGCGCAGCAATGGGCCCTGCTGTGAATTATTAGATCAATAATTATAATTGCATGCCCCTGTTGAACAGGGGCTGAAAAATTGGGCCTTTGGTGGTGGTGGTGGTGGTGGTGGTGTTGACACAACACTGTAAGGCCTGACAGTTACTCTTGGTGGGCGCAGCAATGGGCCCTGTTGTGAATTATTAGATCAATAATTATAATTGCATGCCCCTGTTGAACAGGGGCTGAAAAATTGGGCCTTTGGTGGTGGTGGTGGTGGTGATGGTGGTGCTGGTGCCACAACACTGTAAGGCCTGACAGTTACTCTTGGTGGGCGCAGCAATGGGCCCTGCTGTGAATTATTAGATCAATAATTATAATTGCATGCCCCTGTTGAACAGGGGCTGAAAAATTGGGCCTTAGGCACTGGTGGCACAACACTGCAACCCCTCACAGATACTGTACTTGGAGCACAGCAATGAGGCCTGTTGCAAAGTATTGCATCAAAAATTGTAATTACACGCCCCTGTTAAACAGGGGCTGAAAAATTGGGCCTTAGCCACTGGTGGCGGCACCCAGAAACAAAAATGTTCTTCCAAGCTATCATCATGAATCGGATCATTGAGGAGGAGGAGGATAGTCAGTCAACATAACAGGACAGTCACTCAGCATCAGCATCAGTCTTGAAGGGATGTGACATTTGAAAATAAATTATTCTGTTATATCAGCTTCAGGTGCTTGGTAGCTGGTGGTGATCCAAGACTGGTTCATCTTTATGAAGGTCAGTCGATCAACCGAGTCGGTGGACAGGCGCACCCTGTGATCCATGACAAAGCCTCCAGCAGCACTGAATGTGCGTTCCGAAAGAACGCTGGATGCAGGACAGGCCAGTAGCTCATTTGCATACTGTGCAAGCACTGGCCAGTGATCCATCCTCAACACCCAGTAAGCCAGAGGATTTTCGGTGGGGAAGGTGTCCAAGTCTGACCTTGCCCCTAGGTATTCCTGCACCATGTATATCAGACGCTGGCGATGGTTGCTGGAACCGATCATTCTTTCGGGCTGCGGACTAAAGAATTGTCTGAACGCATCGGTCAGACGGCCACCTTCCCCACCGCTCCTTCTTTGACTGCCCGAAGCTTCAGCAACTCGTTGTCCAGGACCAGGAGTTTGTAACCTCCCAGTCTCTGGGAACGCGTTGCACAGACCTTTCTGCAAGGCCTCCCGGAGTTGTCTCATCCTCTGCTCCCTCTGCGACGGTAACATAAGGTCCGCAACCTTACCCTTGTACCGTGGATCAAGGAGAGTGGCCAGCCAGTAATGGTCCCTCTCCTTGATCCGAAGAATATGAGGATCCTTCCGCAGACTTTGCAGGATCAGGGAGGTCATGCAGCGTAGGTTAGCTGAGGCATTCAGTCCGGAGTCCTCTGGGTCACTAAGGACGACATGATCCGCAGCCACCTCCTCCCAGCCACGTACAAGTCCACTGGTTTCTTGGGACTGTAAATCATCCCTAAAAGACTGCTGCTGATGATGCTGAGTGCCAGCCTCCACCTCCATGCTGACACAATCCTCCTCCTCTTCCTGTGCGATGGGTGGGACAGAAGGAACACTGTCTGGGTAAAGGGGGCCTTGAGAGGCAAGGAAGTCCTCCTCTTCCTGCCTCTGTTCTGCCTCAAGTGCCCTGTCCATTATTCCACGCAGCGTGTGCTCCAACAGGTGGACAAGAGGTACAGTGTCACTGATGCATGCACTGTCACTGCTCACCATCCTCGTGGCCTCCTCAAATGGTGCCAGGACAGTGCATGCATCCCTGATCATGCCCCACTGGCGTGGTGAAAAAAAACCGAGCTCCCCTGACCCTGTCCTGGTGCCGTAGTCGCACAGGTACTCATTGATGGCCCTCTGCTGCGTGTGCAGCCGCTGCAGCATGGCCAACGTTGAGTTCCACCTGGTGGGCATGTCACATATAAGGCGGTTCTTGGGCAGGTTCAACTCCTTTTGCAGCTCAGCCAGGCGAGCACTGGCATTATAAGATCTGCGGAAATGCACACAGACTTTCCTGGCCTGCCTCAGGACATCCTGTAAGCCCGGGTACCTGCCCAAGAACCGCTGCACCACCAGGTTAAGGACGTGAGCCATACAGGGCACATGGGTCAGTTGTCCCTGTCGAAGGGCGGAGAGGAGGTTGGTGCCATTGTCGCAAACCACCATTCCTGGCTTAAGCTGGCGTGGCATCAACCACCTCTCGGCCTGCCCCTGCAGAGCAGACAGGACCTCTGCCCCAGTGTGGCTCCTGTCCCCCAAACACACCAGCGCAAGCACGGCATGGCATCTTTTTGCCTGCGTACTTGCGTAGCCCCTTGAACGCCTACGGAGCACCGCTGGTTCCGAGGACAAACCACAGGAAGAGGCCATGGAGGAAGAAGAAGAGGAGGGGGTGGAGGAGAGAGGTGTGTCACAACCAGTAGTAGCATTTTGGAGGCGTGGCGGTGGAACAACCTCCAACACTACTGCACCTTGTCCTGCATCCTTCCCAGCTGCCAAAAGAGTGACCCAATGGGCCGTGAAAGAAAGGTAACGTCCCTGTCCATGCCTGCTGGACCATGAGTCAGCGGTAATATGCACCTTACCGCTGACCGCCCTGTCCAGCGAGGCCAAGACATTGCCTTCCACATGCCGGTAGAGAGCCGGAATCGCCTTCCGTGAGAAAAAGTGGCGTTTGGGAACCTGCCACTGAGGAACCGCACATTGCACAAACTCACGGAAGGGGGCCGAGTCTACCAACTGAAAAGGCAGCAGTTGAAGCGCTAGCAATTTAGCCAAGCTAGCATTCAACCGCTGGGCATGTGGATGGCTGGGAGTGAACTTCTTTCGATGGTCCAGCAGCTGGGGCAGGGAAATTTGCCTGCTAGAATCGGACGTCGGTGTACTGCTAGCAGAGTGGCCGTAAGTACTTGGCTGTGACACACCTAATTCTACATCTTCATTCCTCTCAGTGCAGGTTTCAGAGAGGACTGAAGGTATACTGGGGTTGGAGATCCCAGCTGATGCGGTGCAAGGAGAGGTCCGCTTTGTTCTTTGGTGTGGGTCTTTAAGGTAGGCTTGCCAACGAGCTGCATGGCAGGTCAACATATGTCTGATCAAGTATGTGGTGCCCAAGCGGCTGATGTTTTGGCCACGCGATATACGCTTGAGACATATGTTGCAAACAGCAGCTGTGCGATCTGATGCACTCGCCTCAAAAAAGGCCCACACCAAAGAACGTTTTGAATGACGGGCAGAGGCAGCGTCCTGCACAGGCGGAGCTCTGCGGTGTGATTCCGTCGGTGTGCTGCCCATACGCTGGCCACCCAAGGGCATCCTGCCTCGTTGGAGATGTGCCTCCTCCTCATCCTCCTCCTCCTCCTCTCTCCTATTAGGCACCCACGTGGAGTCAGTGACCTCATCATCACCTCCCTCCTCATCACTGGAGCCAATCTGGCAGTATGCTGCAGCTGCTGGAGCATGACTGCCAGATTGGTGTCCTTCTTGAGCATCCCCTCTCTCAGCTCTCACGCTACTGCCTTCCTCTAGCTGGGTATCATCATCAGATCCTTCGAAACGCTGGGCATCCTCCTGGAGCATGTACCCAACACTGTGCTCAAACAGTTCGGGGGACTCCTCAGGAGGAGGACATGGTGGGTCTAGGGAAGGAGTGACTAATGATGACATTGATACCAGAGAAGAGGACGCTTTGGCAGCTGCTTTGCCAGTACCCTGAGCCTGGGTGAGAGAGGATGAGGTGGGCTTGGTCTTCGGCATGATGTGGCTCAACATGTCCAGCTGCCGAAAAGAAGGACAAGCGTGTCCCATGGCCATGTGCTGATGACAATGCACCGCGTCCACGACCAGCACTGTTGCCCCCAGACACAGAGCCTGCTTGCCCTCTTTTTTTGCCTCCTGACTGTCTGCCTCTCCTTGTTTGCCTTCCAGACATTTTAATAGATGGCCTGCAGGGAGATGGGAAAAACAGCAATAAGGGCTACCTTCAGGTGTATACTGTGCAGGAGGCTTAGCAACAAAGACACTGACACTGTCCCCTACCTATCCTTCTCTGTCCCTAAACACAAGGATTTGCAATATGGTTCAGCAAGATTGGTTTAGCACAGAATAGCACACTGATAGTTTCCCTCACTGTCCTTCTCTGTCCCTACAAACAAGATTTAGCACAGAATAGCACACTGATAGTTTCCCCGAGTGTCCTTCTCTGTCCCTAAACTCAAGGATTTCAAATATGGTTCAGCAAGATTGGTTTAGAACAGAATAGCACACTGACAGTTTCCCCGAGTGTCCTTCTCTGTCCCTACAAACAAGATTTAGCACAGAATAGCACACTGATAGTTTCCACGAGTGTCCTTCTCTGTCCCTAAACTCAAGGATTTCAAATATGGTTCAGCAAGATTGGTTTAGAACAGAATAGCACACTGACAGTTTCCCTCACTGTCCTTTTCTGTCCCTACAAACAAGATTTAGCACAGAATAGCACACTGATAGTTTCCACGAGTGTCCTTCTCTGTCCCTAAACTCAAGGATTTCAAATATGGTCCAGCAAGATTGGTTTAGGACAGAATAGCACACTGACACTTTCCCTCACTGTCCTTCTCTGTCCCTACAAACAAGATTTAGCACAGAATAGCACACTGATAGTTTCCACGAGTGTCCTTCTCTGTCCCTAAACTCAAGGATTTCAAATATGCTTCAGCAAGATTGGTTTAGGACAGAATAGCACACTGACACTTTCCCTCACTGTCCTTCTCTGTCCCTACAAACAAGATTTAGCACAGAATAGCACACTGATAGTTTCCACGAGTGTCCTTCTCTGTCCCTAAACTCAAGGATTTCAAATATGGTTCAGCAAGATTGGTTTAGAATAGAATAGCACACTGACAGTTTCCCTCACTGTCCTTCTCTGTCCCTACAAACAAGGATTAGCACAGAATAGCACACTGATAGTTTCCACGAGTGTCCTTCTCTGTCCCTAAACTCAAGGATTTCAAATATGGTTCAGCAAGATTGGTTTAGGACAGAATAGCACACTGACACTTTCCCTCACTGTCCTTCTCTGTCCCTACAAACAAGATTTAGCACAGAATAGCACACTGATAGTTTCCACGAGTGTCTTTCTCTGTCCCTAAACTCAAGGATTTCAAATATGGTTCAGCAAGATTGGTTTAGGACAGAATAGCACACTGACACTTTCCCTCACTGTCCTTTTCTGTCCCTACAAACAAGATTTAGCACAGAATAGCACACTGATAGTTTCCACGAGTGTCCTTCTCTGTCCCTAAACTCAAGGATTTCAAATATGGTTCAGCAAGATTGGTTTAGGACAGAATAGCACACTGACACTTTCCCTCACTGTCCTTCTCTGTCCCTACAAACAAGATTTAGCACAGAATAGCACACTGATAGTTTCCACGAGTGTCCTTCTCTGCCCCTAAACTCAAGGATTTCAAATATGGTTCAGCAAGATTGGTTTAGGACAGAATAGCACACTGACACTTTCCCTCACTGTCCTTTTCTGTCCCTACAAACAAGATTTAGCACAGAATAGCACACTGATAGTTTCCACGAGTGTCCTTCTCTGTCCCTAAACTCAAGGATTTCAAATATGGTTCAGCAAGATTGGTTTAGGACAGAATAGCACACTGACACTTTCCCTCACTGTCCTTCTCTGTCCCTACAAACAAGATTTAGCACAGAATAGCACACTGATAGTTTCCACGAGTGTCCTTCTCTGTCCCTAAACTCAAGGATTTCAAATATAGTTCAGCAAGATTGGTTTAGAACAGAATAGCACACTGACACTTTCCCTCACTGTCCTTCTCTGTCCCTACAAACAAGATTTAGCACAGAATAGCACACTGATAGTTTCCACGAGTGTCCTTCTCTGTCCCTAAACTCAAGGATTTCAAATATGGTTCAGCAAGATTGGTTTAGAACAGAATAGCACACTGACAGTTTCCCTCACTGTCCTTCACTGTCCCTACAAACAAGGATTAGCACAGAATAGCACACTGACACTTTCCCTCACTGTCCTTCTCTGTCCCTACAAACAAGATTTAGCACAGAATAGCACACTGACAGTTTCCCTCACTGTCCTTCTCTGTCCCTACAAACAAGGTTTAGCACAGAATGACACACTGACACTCTCCCTACCTATCCTTCTCTGTCCCTAAGCACAAGGAATCCAGGATTAGTAAAGGAAAAAAATGACACTGTCCCTGCCTATGCTTCTCTTTCCCTGCTCCGGAACACACTACACAAGGCCGCCGCGCTGGCGGCCTTTTATAGTGTGGGGCGTGTACTAAACCCCCTCAGCAATAATTGGCCACAGGCATCCTGCCTGTGGCCAATCATTGCTCTCCTCGCTGCCGGCGCTGTGATTGGCCAAGCATGCGGGGTCACAGTGCATGCTTGGCCAATCACAGCGCCTGGATGACACTGCGATGGCGTAGTGCATTGTGGGCCGTTCGCGTCACTCGAATTTGGCGCGAACGGCCCAAATCGTTTGATCTTCGTCGAACGATCGAACAGCTGATGTTCGAGTCGAACGTACGTTCGACTCGAACACGAAGCTCATCCCTACTTGGCAAGCCAGGCAGCAAGCAGAGGGCAAAAGGATCATGAAAACTTGAGACCAGAGACCAGACCCTCTGGAATAACTCCTGGCACTCAGCCTGCAAGGTAAGCCTATTGCTGCTTTTATCTAATGTTAAGCCTCGTACACACGGTTCGATTGTTGTACGACTAAAGCCCCGTACACACGATCGGTTTGACTGATGAAAACCATCCGATGGATGGTTTTCATCAGACCAACCGATCGTGTATGGTACCCATCGGTTATTTTTCCATCGGTTGTAAAAAATAGAACTTGTTTTAAAATTTTCCGATGGATAAAAAACCGATGGGAATTTCCGATCGTCTATGGGCAAGTCCATCGGTTAAAAAACCCACGCATGCTCAGAATCAAGTCGACGCATGCTCAGAAGCATTAAACTTCATTTTTCTCGGCTCATCTGAGTGTTTTACGTCACCGCGTTTGGAACGGTCGGTTTTTTGACTGATGGTGTGTGGCCAAGACTGATGAAAAACAGTTTCATCGGATTTCCGATGGACAAATCCATCGGACGAAAATCCATAGGTTATCCGATCGTGTGTATGGGGCTTGAGAGTCTGATTTTTGTCAAAAGCGCGTGTGCAGGATTTTTTCTAGCATACTAACTATTCGCAAATTGTCATTCGACAAACGCGAACGTAGTGTTGTACTGTGAGATTATAAAAAGGATGTTCATTTCTCAAGCGCCCTTTGGGCCCCTTCTGCTAATTTCATGTTAGTAGAAGTTTGGTGAGCGTTGATTCACACTTTTTTGTTAAGTTATTTTTACTTGGATGGCAGATGGCATTTATAATTTTTATTTCTGTTTTTTTCTGCACAATAAAAAAATTGTGTAGAATAATACTTGGCAGTGTGTTTTACTTCAAATGACAGTTTGGGAGAATGCAGTTACATTAAAAACAACACAATAGAAAATTAACAAGGTACACCAACATAGTTGTATCTTTGATCTTAAAAACTCAGGGATAGTGGTGTTGTGGTAACTTCCCCAAAAAATCTAACAACCATAATATTAATATTATTTATATCACTATAAAACAAATGCCTTTGAAAAAATAAGTTGGGCATAACTACATCAGTATCACCAGCAAAGCAGCTTCATTATTATCCCATTAAAGAAGATGAGAATGTGCGCTGCATTTCGACATTTCATCAATTGCCGCGTCACGAATGGTAATTCTAGATTACGAACAGTAGTTTACAAGACCAAACTCTTCCCGGTCGTTCCTTGATTCCGATCATGCGTGTTTGTACTTTTAACTTTTGCGTGACGATTTCTGTACTGACCATCCGAAAATCAGACGTTGAGTTCACATCCGCCAAAAATTTTATAGCCTGCACATCCAGCTTTTGTCTGACAAAAAAGTGAAATCAGCTGTCGAAAGCACCGCACTAACGATCCAAAAATTCACAGACAGCTCGTCTTACGAATTTTCCCATCTGATTTTCGTATTGTGTGTACGGGCCTTTAGTCTTTTGTTAGAATATTCAATGTTCCCTACATGTGACAGGTATTACTGGATAAAGGAAACTAGATTCCCTAAATACAAGATTTGATTGGTGCTTTTTTTATGTTGTGCCTGTAACTTGTGTGACAGCAGGAAGGTAAAGTCACCTGGTTGCATCCAGGGGGGTAGATATATTTCGCCCAGATTCAGGCTTTACGCCGACTTATACAACTAGGGAGTTGATGAAGCCCAGCTGAGGCTAGTGGGCTCATGGATGACTCATACCTCTAGGGAGAGGGCTGGGCGTCGTGCAGGCAGGGAGTTGATGAGACCAGCTGAAGCTTGTCAGCTCATTTAAAGGCCTCTATAAAAACTCCCAGATTCATTAGGTGTTTGCTCATGCCTGGAAGCAGACCTGTGTGGACTTCCTGGAGAGAGTGAACCCTTGTGCGGTGAGACAAAGCCTGTGTGGCTATTTGCTTGGACATTTAAAACCAGGGACTTAGGGACTAGGACAGCACTAGGCTGATCCCAGTTGTTAGTTAGGAAACCTGTATGTTTAGTCAGAGGTCAAATTGACCAGGATTTATTTTGTTTATGTTTCTTTTACTTTGCTGTGTTTTTGTCACTGTAAATAGAAAATAAACCGCACCTTTTTGATTTTGAAAACCACAACCTCCGTCTGCTGGGCCTGTTTTTGTGTGGGGAGCCCATCCCGGGGGTCACACACACCCGCTGCCGAGCTAACCCCCTCACAGTTGGTGGAGAACCAGTGGCAGTTTTTTTAAGCCAGCATGGAGGAGATACTGAAACAGCTGGCTCTAGCAAATGCCAATCAACAGCAGACAAATGCAGGTTTGCAAAAGAGCCTTGCAGCTCATCAACAGAGCCTTGCAGCTCAACAACAGAACTTCGCAGCCCAGCAGCAAGCTCATCAACAGAGCCTTGCAGCCCAGCAGCAGACAAACGCAACTTTGCAACAGAGTCTGGAGGCTCAGCAACAAGCCCAGCAGCAATCTGAGGCCCGCTTCATAGACCTGTTGCAGAAGCAAGAGCAGAGACTACAACAACAGATGGAAGCAGTAATGCAGCAACGTCCGCAGACCAGTGAGGAAAGCCGTCCCACTAATACCGCGTCCTTTGGGGTGAGTCGTTTATTGACAAAAATGACTGGAGAGGATGATCCAGAGGTATTTTTGACCACATTTGAAAGGACCGCTGAAAGAGAAAAGTGGCCTGAGGAGCAGTGGGCTGGACTAGTGGCTCCTCTGTTAACTGGTGAATCGCAGAAAGCTTACTATGACCTAGAGCCTAACCAAGCAAAAGACTATGTGATGCTAAAAGCTGAAATATTGGCAAGGCTGGGTGTCACCCTGGCTGTCCGGGCTCAGCGTGTGCATAACTGGACTTTCCAGCTTGGAAAACCCCCCAGGTCTCAAATGTATGATCTCATTCACCTGAGCAGAAAGTGGCTACAGCCAGAGACTTTGTCCGCACCAAAGATTGTGGAACGTGTTGTAATGGATCGGTTTTTGAGAGCTCTTCCTACTGCCATCCAAAAGTGGGTAAGCCATGGAGACCCAGAGACGGCCGATGGTCTTGTGGATCGTGTGGAGAAATACTTGGCTACAGAGAACCTGACGGTCTCTTCCAGAGACACTCGGACTTTCCACCCTAAGACCAGACCATCCCCAGGGGCGGATAAGATGATTCCAAGGGGTAAGGGTGGAGAGAGTGAGAGGGTGGGAGCTCTACCCCAAGTTTGGCGAGAACAGCCTGGGAAATCAGCGGCTCAAGAGGCGGCAAGAAGGATCGTTTGCTACCGCTGCCGGCAAGCGGGACATATTGCAGCAAATTGCCCGGTTGTGGAGGAACCCATGCAGTGTGACTTTCTGACGGGCAGACGTCAGTCGCTGTGTGCGACAGTCGCATGCACTGCCATTCGAGGAACTGAGAAACATTTATGCAAAATGTGTGTTAATGGTAGAAATGTTGTGGTATTGCTGGATTCAGGTAGCCTTGTGACCCTGATAAAGGCTGAGTTAGTTAAAACAGAGGTCTCTGGGAATAGCAAGGTAGCTGTTATTTGTGTGCATGGGGACACCCGAGAGTATCCAGTGACTACAGTGTGTTTCGAGACCCCCAAAGGTACCCTCTCTCATCCAGTGGGCTTAGTATCTCAGTTACCGCATGACGCCATTGTGGGAAGGGATTTTCCGAAGTTCTGGGAACTGTGGGATGATCCTGAGCCCCCCACTGGTGCCCCTATGTACCAGGAATGTGATAGCCAGAACTCCCCTGAGAGTGGTGAGGACTCTCCGGAATTTCCCTTGTCAGTATTGGCAGGGGAGACTCAAGAAACTGGAGAGGAGCCCACCTCCTCAGACGAAAACCTACCGTCTGTGGAGTTTTCTGATCTTGAGGTTCACAGGGAAAACTTTGCCACAGAACAGTTGAAAGACCCCGCCCTAATAAAGGCACGGGAAAACGTAGTGAAAATAGATGGCGAGTTAGTGAACCCAGATAATACCTGCACTTACCTACTGTATCGGGTGGCAAAAAGGGCAGAAGAAACCGTTGAGCAGCTTGTGGTGCCCAAACCATACAGGAAGTTGGTGGTGGAGTTGGCCCATGGGCACATTCTTGGAGGTCATCTGGGGACAGAGAAAACCCGAGAGAGAGTATTACAGAGATTCTATTGGCCGGGGTGATGAAGGACATAGAAAATTATTGTTCCTCCTGCCCTGTGTGTCAGAGGTCGGCCCCGATGCCACATTTCCGTAGCCCGCTGGTCCCTCTACCCATCATTGAGGTCCCGTTTGAGAGGATCGCCATGGATTTGGTAGGTCCTATAATCAAGTCCGCTAGGGGGCACCAGTACATATTAGTTATAATGGACTATGCCACCCGTTATCCAGAAGCGATCCCTCTCCGAAATACCTCGGCCAAAACCATAGCCAAAGAGCTATCTCTTGTGTTTAGCCGGGTGGGTATTTGTAAAGAACTGCTTACGGACCAAGGTACACCCTTTATGTCCCGGGTTATGAAGGAGCTATGTAAATTGTTCAAAGTGACGCAATTACGTACATCTGTGTATCACCCCCAAACCGATGGGCTGGTTGAAAGATTCAACAAAACCCTAAAACAAATGTTGAAGAAAGTGGTGGATAGAGATGGAAAGGATTGGGACTGTCTACTTCCTTATCTGATGTTTGCTATTAGGGAGGTGCCCCAATCCTCTACGGGATTCTCCCCCTTTGAGTTACTGTATGGGAGACACCCAAGAGGGCTGTTGGATATTGCCAAGGAAACTTGGGAAAGTGAGAGTTCTCCCCACAGGAGTGTGATTGAGCATGTCGCCCTGATGCAAGACCGAATTGCACAGGTAATGCCCATCGTGAAGGAACATTTGGCCCAAGCGCAGTTAGCACAGCAGAGAGTGTACAACCGTGGAGCCAAGACCCGTACCTTTTCCCCGGGGGATAGGATACTGGTACTGGTCCCTACGGTTGAAAGTAAATTCCTTGCCAAATGGCAAGGCCCCTACGAGATAATGGAAAAAGTGAGCGAAGTGAATTACAAGGTCAGACAACCAGGAAGGCGAAAGCCCGAACAGATCTATCACGTTAATCTGTTGAAAGCCTGGAGGGATAGAGAGTCCCTAGTCGCAGACACTTGGTCACCAGCTCAAACTGGTTGCGTGATTCCTGAGGTTGGAATCGCAGCCACCTTGTCACAACCCCAACAACAGGAGGTTAAGGAGTTTGTGCTTCGCAACAAGGAGGTATTCTCTGAGCTGCCGGGACAAACATCTGGGGTAGAGCATGACATTATTACCCCGCCCGGTGAAAGGGTGAAGTTAAAACCCTATCGGATCCCAGAGGCCCGACGGGAGGCAATACGGGAGGAAGTACAGAAAATGCTGAACTTAGGGGTGATAGAGGAGTCCCAAAGTGATTGGTCTAGTCCCATTGTGTTGGTGCCTAAACCGGATGGGAGCTGGCGATTTTGTAACGATTTTCGTCAGTTGAACAAAGTTACAAAATTTGACACCTACCCCATGCCACGTATAGATGAGTTGATCGACCGGCTGGGAACAGCCCGATACATGACGACTCTTGACCTCACAAAAGGGTATTGGCAAATCCCCCTGGCCAAGTCGGCCAAAGAGAAAACCGCATTTGTAACCCCAGACGGGGCGTTCCAATATAAAAGAATGCCGTTCGGGTTACAGAATGCGCCGGCCACATTCCAGCGGAAAATGGACCAGATGCTGAGGCCCCATCGGAAGTATGCTGCGGCTTACCTGGATGACGTAATTGTCCATAGCACAGATTGGGCCTCACATCTGCCAAAAGTGCAAGCAGTCCTGGACTCTGTTCGGGAAGCGGGGTTTACGGCTAACCCCAAGAAGTGTACCATTGGGCAGGAGGAGGCCAAATATCTTGGGTACACCATTGGGAGGGGAGTAATAAAACCCCAACTCAACAAAGTCGAGGCCATCCAGAGTTGGCCACGTCCCAACAGCAAGAAGCAGGTACGAGCCTTTCTGGGAATCGCTGGGTATTATCGGCGATTCATTCCCCACTTTGCTTCTAAGGCTGTGCCCCTAACCAACCTGATGAAGGGGAAAGGGTCGGTCATGATTAAATGGACCCCCGAGGCTGAGGCAGCATTCCAATTCTTGAAACAAGCCTTATGTAGCCAGCCAGTGTTGTACTCACCCGACTTCTCTAAAGACTTTGTCGTACAAAGTGATGCGTCAGATGTGGGGTTAGGAGCAGTATTGTCCCAGGTCTGGAACGGGGAAGAGCACCCAGTCATTTACCTCAGCAGGAAGTTGAAGTCCCATGAGGTAAATTACGCCACCGTTGAAAAGGAGTGTTTAGCGGTGAAGTGGGCTCTAGATTCCCTTCGGTACTACCTGCTAGGTAGGCACTTTGACATGGTTACGGATCACGCTCCGTTAAAGTGGATGGCTCAAAACAAGGAAACAAATAGAAGAGTGAATAGGTGGTTCCTGGCCCTCCAGGAATTCAACTTCACAGTAAAGCATCGCCCTGGCGTTCAAATGGGGAATGTGGATGCTTTGTTTCGAGTACATGAATGCCTGATTGCTGGTGTTCCAACCCCGAGGTTAAAACAAGAGGGGGGGGGTATGTGACAGCAGGAAGGTAAAGTCACCTGGTTGCAAGCAGGGGGGTAGATATATTTCGCCCAGATTCAGGCTTTACGCCGACTTATACAACTAGGGAGTTGATGAAGCCCAGCTGAGGCTAGTGGGCTCATGGATGACTCATACCTCTAGGGAGAGGGCTGGGCGTCGTGCAGGCAGGGAGTTGATGAGACCAGCTGAAGCTTGTCAGCTCATTTAAAGGCCTCTATAAAAACTCCCAGATTCATTAGGTGTTTGCTCATGCCTGGAAGCAGACCTGTGTGGACTTCCTGGAGAGAGTGAACCCTTGTGCGGTGAGACAAAGCCTGTGTGGCTATTTGCTTGGACATTTAAAACCAGGGACTTAGGGACTAGGACAGCACTAGGCTGATCCCAGTTGTTAGTTAGGAAACCTGTATGTTTAGTCAGAGGTCAAATTGACCAGGATTTATTTTGTTTATGTTTCTTTTGCTTTGCTGTGTTTTTGTCACTGTAAATAGAAAATAAACCGCACCTTTTTGATTTTGAAAACCACAACCTCCGTCTGCTGGGCCTGTTTTTGTGTGGGGAGCCCATCCCGGGGGTCACACACACCCGCTGCCGAGCTAACCCCCTCACACTTGTTAAATGTTGTTTATTTTGGTGGAAAAGGAAAATCCAGAAACTACAAGGTCCAGAACTACTAAAACGGGTTGTGGATTTGACTGGCCAGTCAGAAATATTTGATAGAGATCCACAATAGATATGAGGGTTACCAAACAAAATTCTGTTTTATTATGGTTTACAAAGTTACAAAGAAATGTTTAAAGGGTTTCATAAGTGGTCAGAGATCCACTGGTTATAGAAGCAGATTGCTGAAGAGTATATGAAAAATAAACATGGTGGCTGGGTAATGTGACTTTTTACTATCTGAGCAGGCTGGAAGATGGAGACAGACAATGTAATATTAGACCTAAAGAGTGTTTTGATGTTAAGTTGTACAATTAATTTATGGTCAGGTATGTACCACAACCAGTAGATTCTAAAACATGGGAAACAGATAAGTATGGAGAAATACTGTAAAAGTTAAAGTGCATCCAGCATAGCATAATAGTTAAAGTGCATAGAGCATGGAAAACAGGATTTTTTTCCCCTGGCCAAATAAAATATTTTGTATTTGGCCAAAAAAGGAGAATGGGTCAAGCAAAACGGCTGTCTTTCTGATGATAGAAATTTGAGCAAGGACTGTCACAGACTGTCTTACAGTATGCAGTTGTAGCTGCACATGCCCATTCACCCCTTCTCTATTTCCCAAGATTGCAAGTAACATACCATTAGGGATGAGCTTCGTGTTCGAGTTGAACACATGTTCGACTCGAACATCGGCTGTTCGGCTGTTAGCCGAATTGCGAACATTATGGGCTGTTCGTGCCAAATTCGAGTGGCGCGTCACGGCCCATAATTCACCGCGGCATCGCAGTGCATTGCTGGCTGATCATTGGCCAAGCATGCACTATGACCCGCATGCTTTGGCCAATCACAGTGTAGAAAAAACGGAGAGCCGTAATTGGCCAAAGCCAGGGTGGCTTTGGCCAATTATGGCTCAGGGGATTTAGTACACGCCCCACACTATATAAGGCCGCCGGCTTGGCGGCCTTGTGTAGTGTGTTGGAGTTGTTTAATGGGAGATTACAGAGGCCGACAGTGTCATTTATATTGAGTTAGATAGAGCAGACAGGCGAGTCAGTTAGCTGCAGTTACAGTGTGTAGAGGATATATATGCATCCTAGGTGTTGTATATATATTTATACACTGTATTCAGTTTATCTAGATCCGTTCCTGTTATTCTCTATACTGTGACAGGCAGGCAGGTGATTGTGCTAGCTGCAGACAGTCAGTGTTTCACTTAGTGTACTGTGTGCTTTGCATAGCATTCACCTAAAGCTTACCCAAATACAGTTAGTGACTAATAGTGGTGTTCTCATAATTAAACCACAGGCAGAGAGCTGCAAGTATTTTCAGTTAGTGTACTGTGTCCCTCTCTGCACAGTTTTCACCTAAAACTAACTGAAGCCAATTGCTGCTTTCCCCATACCAATACCACAGCAGGCAGTTGATTCTGATAGCTGCATTATCAGTACAGATATATATATATATATATATATATATATATATATATATATATACATCCCACCTTTGTGCAGCTACATCTCACTGCAGGCCATTAGTATGTCTGGAAGGCAAACAAGGAAAGGCAGACAGTCACGAGGCAATAAAAGAGGGCAAGTAGGCTCTGTGTCTAGAGGCAACAGTGCTGTTGGTCATGGACACTGTGCATCCTCATCAGCATGTGGCCGTGGGACACGCCTGTCTTTTTCAGCAGCTGGCCATGTTGAGCCGCAACATGCCCAAGACTTGGTAGAGTGGATGACCAAGCCGTCCTCATCCTCCTCGTCCTCTCTCACCCAGGCTCAGGGTACTTTGTCTGGCAAAGCAGCTGCCAAAGTGGCCTCTTCCCTCGGCTCAATGGCATCAGTCACTCCTTCCCTAGCCCCACCATGTCCTCTTGAGGAGTCCCCCAAACTGTTTGAGCACAGTGTTGGGTACATGCTCCTGGAGGATGCCCAGCGTTTTGAAGGCTCCGATGATGGAACCCAGCTGGAGGAAGGCAGTAACGTGAGCCCAGAGAGAGGGGGTAGTAACGTGAGCCCAGAGAGTGGGGGTGCCCAACAAGGACAGCAATCCGGCAGTCATGTTTCCCCAGCTGCAGCATACTGCCAGATTTGCTCCAGTGATGAGAAGGGAGGGGATGAGGTCACTGACTCCACGTGGGTGCCTGATAGGAGAGAGGAGGAGGCACATCTCCAACGAGGCAGGATGCTCTCCAGGGGCCAGCTTAAGGGCAGCATACCGACTGCATCACACCGCAGAGCTCCGCATGTGCAGGGCACTGCTGTCTCTGCGCGTTATTCCAAAAGCTCTTTGGTGTGGGCCTTTTTTCAGACGGGTGCAGCAGATCGCACCGTTGCCATTTGCAACATATGTCTAAAGCGTATCTTGCGTGGCCAAAACATCAGCCGCTTGGGCACCACGTGCTTGACCAGACATATGTCGACCTGCCATGCAGTCCGTTGGCAAGCTTACCTAAAAGACCCACACCAAAGAACAAAGCGCACACCTCTTTGATCCTCATCAGCTGGGATCTCCAACCCCACTATACCTTCAGTCCTCTCTGAAACCTGCACTGAGAGGAATGAAGGTGTAGAATTAGGTGACAGCCAAGTACTTGCGGACAATCTGCTATCGGTACACCGACATCCGATTGTACCAGGCAAATTTCCCTGCCCCAGCTGCTGCACCGCCAAAAGAAGTTTGCTCCCAGCCATCCACATGCCCAGCGGTTGAATGCTAGCTTGGCTAACTTGCTAGCACTTCAACTTCTGCCTTTTCAGTTGGTAGACTCTGCCCCCTTCCGTGAGTTTGTGGAATGTGCGGTTCCTCAGTGGCAGGTTCCCAAACGCCACTTTTTCTCACGGAAGGCGATTCCGGCTCTCTACCGGCATGTGGAAGGTAATATCTTGGCCTCGCTGGACAGGGCGGTCAGCGGTAAGGTGCATATTACCGGTGACTCATGGTCCAGCAGGCATGGACAGGGACGTTACCTATCTTTCACGGCGCATTATGTGACTCTGCTGGCAGCTGAGAAGGATGCAGGACAAGGTGCAGTAGTGTTGGAGGTTGTTCCGCCACCACGCCTCCAAAATGTTACTACTGGTGATTCTGACACACTTCTCTCCTCCACCCCCTCCTCTTCTTCTTCCTCCATGGCCTCTACCTGTGCTTTGTCCTCGGAACCAGCGGTGCTCCGTAGGCATTCAAGGGGCTACGCAAGTACGCAGGCAAAAAGATGCCATGCGGCGCTTGAGCTGGTGTGTTCGGAGGACAGGAGCCACACTGGGGCAGAGATTCTGTCAGCTCTGCAGGGGCAGGCTCAGAGGTGGTTGACGCCACGCCAGCTTAAGCCAGGAAAGGTGGTTTCCGACAATGGCCCCAACCTCCTCTCTGCCCTCCGACAGGGACAACTGACCCATGTGCCCTGTTTGGCTCACGTCCTTAACTTGGTGGTGCAGCGGTTCTTGGGTAGGTACCCAGGCTTACAGGAGGTCCTGAAGCAGGCCAGGAAACTCTGTGGGCATTACCGCCGGTCATATAATGCCAGTGCTCGGCTGGCTGACCTGCAAAAGGATTACAACCTGCCCAATAACCGCCTAATCTGTGACATGCCCACCAGGTGGAACTCTACGTTGGCCATGCTGCAGCGGCTGTGCACGCAGCAGAGGGCCATCAATGAGTATCTGTGCAATATGGCAACAGGACAGTGTCAGGGGAGCTTGGATTTTTTTCCCACGCCAGTGGGCCATGATCAAGGATGCATGCACTGTCCTGGCACCATTTGAGGAGGCCACGAGGATGGTGAGCAGTGACAGTGCATGCATCAGTGACACTGTCCCTCTTGTCCACCTGTTGGAGCACACGTTGCGTGGAATAATGGACAGGGCACTTGAGGCAGAACAGAGACAGGAAGAGGAGGACTTCCTTACCTCTCAAGGCCCCCTTTATCCAGACAGTATTCCTGCTGGCCCGGCTATCACACAGGAAGAAGAGGAGGAGGCGGATTATTGTGTCAGCATGGAGGTGGAGCCTAGCACTCAGCATCAGCAGCAGTCTAAAAGGGATCAATTACAGTCCCAAGACACCCATGGACTTGTATGTGGCTGGGAGGAGGTGGCTGCGGATCATGTCGTCCTCAGTGACCCAGAGGACTCTGCACCGAATGCCTCAGCAAACCTATGCTGCATGGCCTCCCTGAGCCTGCAAAGCCTGCGGAAGGAGAGGGATCATTACTGGCTGGCAACCCTCCTTGATCCACGTTACAAGGGTAAGGTTGCGGACCTTATCTTGCCGTCACAGAGGGAGCAGAGGATAAGGCATCTTCGGGAGACCTTGAAGAAAGGTCTGTGCAATGCGTTCCCAGAGACTGGGAGGTTACAAATTCCTGGTCCTGGACAACGTGTTGCTGAGGCTCTGGTCAGTCAAAGAAGGAACGGTGGAGAAGGTGGCCATCTGACCGATGCGTTCAGACAATTTTTTAGTCTGCAGCCCGAAGGTATGATCGGTTCCAGCAACCATCGCCAGCGTCTGGTTTACATGGTGCAGGAATACCTAGGGGCAAGATCAGACTTGGACACCTTTCCCAACAAAAATCCTCTGGGTTACTGGGTCTTGAGGATGGATCACTGGCCAGAGCTTGCACAGTATGCAATTGAGGTACTGGCCTGTCCTGCATCCAGCGGTCTTTCGGAACGCACATTCAGTGCTGCTGGAGGCTTTGTAACCGATCACAGGGTGCGCCTGTCCACCGACTCGGTCGATCGACTGACCTTCATAAAAATGAATCAGTCTTGGATCACCACCAGCTACTAAGCACCTGATGCTGATGTAACAGAATTTTTTTTTTTTAAATGTCAGATCCCTTCAAGACTGCCTATGCGGGGGGCGTGGCTACAGCGCAAGTGAATGGACGTGTAAGAGCACAGCTCTGATCCAGACACGGGAACCGCAAACAACTACGGGGTCGCAACAGGCTGTATCCTCATCCACATTACCTGTAAAGGTCTAGCAACACCCGCGGAATGACCCGCAAGCGAAAAGAAGCGGCCAAGCCAAAAAAACTGGAGGACTTTTATTCGCCGAAAGGCCGCAGCATTATCCAAGATGGCGCCGGCGGGGAAGGCATCTCTCCTTCCTCCTCCTGCAACTCGCGGTCCACAGCGCCTAGCCCAGGATTACAGCTGAGAGCGCCGCAACACTCTCCGGAGGCATCTACTCCTTTAGCAAGCAGCCCTGCGAAGTCCAAGCCTCGCCTGGATGTCAACACTAATAAGGTGAGCACAGGCCATGACTCTATGGAGGACACGAGGGAGCTCGTGGATCCCTTCACTGCATTCCCCACAACAGGCGCGGCGGTCTCTGACACTACCCTGAAGGACATGCTTGTCTCCCTCCGCAGCTCCATGCATGCGGACCTGATGCAGTGTATGAAGAACTTTAAGACTGACATAACTGAGCTGGGGGGAAGGGTAGCACATGTTGAGGACAAAATGGGGGAATTTGCAGCATCCCATAATACCCTGATTGATGCGCACTCTGATCACTCTGATGAGTTGGCCTGGCTGAGGGCAAAGGTCGCTGATCTCGAAGACAGGTCAAGGAGGAACAATGTAAAGGTCAGAGGGGTGCCCGAGACTGTTCTCCCCACACAACTTCAGCAATATGCTCATGACCTTTTGCAGAAGTTCCTCCCATCAGTCCCTGACTCAGAACTCCAAGTGGACCGCATCCACAGACTGCCTAAGCCGTCACACCTCCTAGGCAACGTACCCAGAGATGTCCTGATGCGGGTGCACTTTTACCACGTAAAAGAACAACTCATGGTAGCATTCCGAAAGTGCCAGCAACCTCCTGAGCAATTCGCTCATATCCAGCTTTTTGCAGATTTGTCACAGTTTACCATGCAAAAGCGTAAGGCATTACTCCCTGTGACCAAAGCACTCCGCAACCACAATATCCCCTACCGCTGGGGATATCCGGTAAAGCTTACTGTCACCCATGATGATAAAACCACTGTAATTAGGGAGCTGGACGAGGGCCTAGCTCTTCTACGCTCTTTGGATATACTCCCTGATCTAGCACCCGCAAGTTCCTCTCCCCCTGCGAGGTTCAATAGCCAGTATGAATGGCAAACGGTGTCAAACAGAAAAAGCCGCAAGAAACACGCCGCATAATCTGCCACCCTGAGATCCGCATACTCTAAGTTCAAGGTTCCTGATGTGTTCTGGAATATTCAGTTTGCTGTTTCTTGTTTTCCCCTCCCATGTTCTGGGCAGCTGATCTGCTCTCAGACTCTTGTTTGAGCAAATTTTTTACTCGAGTAACTGTTTTTTTTCTATATTTCATTTTGTTTTATCCCTTTGATTCATCCTTCTCTCCCCCTCCGATGCTCCATCCTGCGCTGGATACAACACTCTTCTGCGATCTTGATGCTGCTCATCTCATGAACCCTCATCCTGTGCCGAATGCCTGCGACAACAACCTTCCCTTCTTTGAGGATAAGGTACTGTTCCTATCTACACCAACAATGCTCACATGGCGCTTAAGATAGTTTCATTTAATGTGAATGGCCTCAATCACCCGGCCAAAAGGACCTCGACCTGGAAAGAAGCGCTTAAACTCCAGGCTGACGTCCTCTGCATCCAAGAGACTCACTTTTTAGCTGACAAGCCTCCTCATTTTCATCACAAGAATTTTCCCCACATCTTTTTAGCCTCAGCACCCACCAAACAGAAAGGCGTGCTGATCGCAATCAGGGACTCGGTAGCCTTCTGCCTCATAGAAACCCACGCTGACCCGGAAGGGAGGTTTCTCATTCTGGTGGGAGAACTCAACAATAAGCCCTTCACTATTGTTAACTTGTACGCACCCAACTCCCACCAATTCCGCTTTTTGAAAAAACTTTATAGCACGATTGCAAATCTCCAGAAAGGCTCCCTAGTAATATGTGGGGACCATAACGTTACTGTAGATCATACTATGGACTCCTCTTCCAAGGCGAAACGTCCTTCCCCTCAACTTCAACGTCTGCTTCATACAGAGGACGTCTATGATGTGTGGCGATGCCAACATGCGAATGAGAGAGACTACACATATCGCTCTGCCAGACATAATTCTTATTCCAGAATTGATCTGATCATTGTTGACAAAATGCTTTTGCAGGCAGTGTCCTCCTCCTCCATCCATGATATCACGTGGTCAGATCATGCCCCGGTTTCTGTCACGGTGGTGGAGGGGCACACACCCAGCCCTGCCTATATCTGGAGGGCTAACTCTCAGGTCTTCCAGATGCCCTCACATGCTGTGAAGATTACGGATAGTTTGTCCGAGTTCTTTGCTGAAAACACAGGCTCCGTGTCTGAGCCTGCGATGTTATGGTGTGCCCATAAGGCATATATAAGAGGTATAATTTTACAAATTTGTGCTAGGGTAAAGAGGCAGAGGACACAGAAACTGGACCGTCTTCTGAATGATATTAAGGTATTGGAGACCCAAAACAAATCCAATGCTAGTACTCAATTAGCCCAACAAATCTCCCAGCTTCGCTCTGATCTCAGACTCCTTCTTATCGAACAATATGACAAGCATCTCCAATACCTGAAGCTAAACCATTACTCCTCTGGCAATAGGGCAGGTAAATTCCTGGCCCAGAGGCTAAAATCTGCCAGACTTAGATCGAAAATAAAATTTTTGATCCACCCGATAAATAAACACAAAATCCTTAATCCTAAAGACATAGCATACTCGTTTGCAGAATATTATTCCTCCTTATATAATCTCAACACTGACCCCAAAACCCCTCAACCTACGGAGGAGGGTATTCAGGCATTCCTAGCTAAAATTAACCTCCCCTCCCTCACGCAAACACAACTTCAGGCGTTGAATGCTCCCATTATGGACTCTGAGATCAAGAGAATTATTAAAACCCTTCCCCTGGGTAAATCACCTGGCCCGATGGTCTGCCGAATGACTATTACAAATCATTCCAGGATAATTTGGTTCCGACCCTGCAGGCAGTATTTATGAATGCAATGTCCTCTGCCTCGTTCCCTGCTGAGATGCTTAAGGCATATGTGGTTACTATTCCTAAACCTGGTAAAGAGCCTACTACTCCGAGTAACTTTCGGCCAATTTCTTTGCTCAACACGGACGTCAAGCTATATGCAAAGATTTTGGCTCATAGACTGTTACCCATTCTCCCTTCGCTCATCGGTCCTGACCAGTCTGGCTTCACCCCCGGAAGGCAGACGTCGGACGCCACTAGAAGAGTCATGGGCGTTATGCAGTGTGCTAGGTCCAGTCGGACGCCTTCTCTGCTCCTATCCTTGGACGCGGAGAAGGCGTTCGACAGGATTCACTGGGGATACATGAAAAGCACCCTACAGAGATTCGGATTTACGGGGCCCATCCTCTCGGCCATTCTTGCTCTCTACTCTTCTCCCTGTGCTCAGGTTTACACATCCAATTTGCTGTCCGATACCTTCACTATCTCTAATGGCACTAGACAGGGGTGTCCCCTCTCCCCCTCTATATTTAACCTTCTTATTGAGCCCCTGGCGGAGAGGATCAGGTCCCATCCAGACATCACAGGGTTCCCCATAAAAGGTAAAATACACAAGATAAATTTGTTTGCAGATGACATTATTCTATTTCTGACTTCCCCCTCCACTTCTCTACACCATGCTCATGACGCTCTTAATGCATTTAGTGCAGTCTCCTTTTACAAGGTAAATTTCACAAAATCAGTCATCCTGGAAATGGGCATACCACCCCCTTTGAAAAATCGCCTACAGGCATCTTTTCCCTACTCGTGGAGTAAATCAAATATTTCCTACTTAGGAATTAAACTAACGACTGACCCCCGACAACTAGCTGAAGCAAACTATTCCCCATTGCTTGACAAAATCTCCAATGAAGCTAAAAGACTATCTAACACAGAATTGTCCTGGTCTGGCCGCCTAGCTGCATTTAAAATGCTTATTCTTCCGCAAATACTTTACATTTTTAGGACACTTCCTGTGCCCATCCCTAGATCACACCTCACTCACTTGAACTCTCTACTCTCCAGATTTCTTTGGAGAACTAATAGACCAAGATGCTCCAAATCTTTATTGGTTAAAAACAGATTAGCAGGTGGCATGGGCCTGGTCGACATACGGGATTATTTCCGCGCTGCCATCCTTGTACAATTGAAGGGGTGGTTAGTCCCGACGGCTGACTCAAATTGGTGTGATATTGAACAATCTCTGAGCCCTACTAAAAACCTTTGTCTTCTCCTCTTAGTAGATGTGTGGAAACCAATTCCTATACATACACTACCTCCAACGATTCAGGCCTCTTTGGAGGCCTGGAGAGATCTCCTAAAAATCCCAGTCCCACTCTCTGATCAAACGTCAGTTCCCATTCCCATAACGATCCTCTCCCAGATTATCCCTAACATATCTCTCTCTGATTGGCAGGCGAAAGGGATTAAAACGATAGATGACTTATATCATGACCACACCCTCCTTTCGTTCACCTCAATTCAAGAAAAGTTTAATCTAGCATCTAACGACCAATACAAACACACTCAAATTTCTCACTTCCTTGGTTCTCTCAGTTCACATCAGATTCTGCTACCAAAAGAAGTTTGGCGTTTTTATACTACGACCCCCACTCCCCCTAGAGGCATCTCCTTGTTCTACAATCTCTTCCAACACAAACTACAATTCGTAAAATCCCAACCCTTTAGAAAGTGGGAGGCGGATTTGGGTATTAACATCTCGACTCTTCAATGGCAACAGGCGCTGAAATCGCTCTATAAAGCCTCTAGCTGCATTAACCACTGGGAGCTCTCCCAAAAGATAGCACTTAGGTGGTACCTCACCCCCTACAGAATATCTAGGTTTGGCGCCCTCGACTCTCCGTTGTGCTGGAGGAATTGTGGAATGACAGGCAATTTACTACATATGTTCTGGTCGTGTAGACATTTAACTAGTTTTTGGAACTCGGTCTTCCGCTGTGTCTCCAGGATCACTGGGATCCTGACTCGCCCAAAGCCTAGCCTGGCATTACTACATATAGGCATCGAAATGTTCCCCCCAAACTTCAGGGTGGTGGTGACTCATATCCTCCTAGCAGCCAGGTCTTTGATTGCAAGGCAATGGAAAGCAGATAAGGCACCCAACGCCTCAGAGGTACTCTTGATCACCCAGACGCATTATGTATATGAGTCCATGCTGGCTGGTAGAAGAGGGAATAAACAAGAGTTTGATAGTAATTGGAAAATATGGACGTTATGGTTTAAAAGTAACAAAAGCCATGTTTGAATTTAGTATGTGAGTTTGCATTTTATGTAATTGCTCTTCTTGTGCTATATTTATGGTGAGACCGCAGGATGACCCTTTTGACCCTTTTTTCCCCTCTCCCCTTCCCCTAGTCCCTTCCCCCTCTTTCTTTCCAACTTCCCCCTATTCTCTCTCTTCTCCTTCCCCCTTTTCTTTCTTTTCTCTTTTTTTTTTCTCTCCCTTTTCTCCAGTTTTGCATTGTTTCAAGTAAGTCATGATATCCTAATCACACGGGCCAAGGTTTATCGTTATCTTTAATCCCTCGCGACTATGTCATCGTCACGCGTGTTGATATTGTAATGCTATATTACTTACTTGCTTCGACTTTTGTATCTTGTCATTTGTTTTTTTTTTTTTCTTTGAAAATTCTTAATAAAAACGATTTGAAAAAAAAAAAAAAGACTGCCTATGCGGGTGCTGAGGGACTATCCTGTTATGCTGAGTGACTATCCTCTTCGTCCTCAATGATCATGCTGATAGCTTAAAAGAACATTTTTGGTTCTGGGCACCGCCACCAGTGGCTAATGCCGCGTACACACAATTGTTTTTATTGTCATTTTCAAAAACAAAGTTTTTCTCGACGTGATTTTTCTTACGTATGACGGCACTATAAAGGGGGAGTTCCGTTTGAATGGCGCCACCCTTCATGTTAGTTTTTTGAGCGACGATTCGCGCTTTTCAGCCTCGTGCTTGGCAGTCCGTTACAGCGTGACAAATGTGCTATCTCCATTACGAAAGCTAGTTTTACCAGAACGAGCGCTCCCGTCTCATACTTGATTCTGAGCATGCACGTTTTTTTTCCCCTCGTAAAAGCATACACACTACCGTTTTTCACGTCGTTAAAAAAAAATTATGTGAAAAACGATGTGAAAAAATAGAGCAGGTTCTAATTTTTTTAGGCCATTTTTCACGTCGTTAAAAATGCTCTGGAGCCTACACATGATCGTTTTTAATGCCCAATTTAAAAAATTGCATTTTTAACGACGTGAAAAACGATCGTGTGTACGCGGCATAAGGCCCAATTTTTCTGCCCCTGTTTAACAGGGGCGTGTAATTACAATTTTTGCTGCAATACTTTGCAACAGGGCTCATTGCTGCGCTGCAAGTACAGTATCTGTGAGGGGTTGCAGTGTTGTGGCACCAGTGCCTTAGGCACAATTTTTATGCCCCTGTTCAACAGGGGCATGTAATTACAATTCTTGATCTAATAATTAACAGCAGGACCCATTCCTGAGCCCACCAAGAGTAACTGTGAGGGCTTACAGTGTTGTGGCAACACCACCACCACCAAAGGCCCAATTTTTCTGCCCCTGTTCAACAGGGGCATGTAATTACAATTCTTAATCAAATATTTCACAGCTGGGCCCATTCCTGCGCCCACCAAGAGTAACTGTGAGGACTTACAGTGTTGTAGCACCAGCACCACCACCAAAGGCCCAATTTTTCTGCCCATGTTCAACAGGGGCATGTAATTACAATTCTTGATCTAATATTTCACAGCAGGGCCCATTCCTGCGCCCACCAAGAGTAACTGTGACGACTTAGGCCTCGTTCACACGGCCGAGAATCTCGTCAGTCATTTTTCCTGACAAGAAACTTGTCCCGGCCTAGTGTACACACATACCTTTCAAAAGAACCGCCGTTCCTTTGAATTGCACGAACGCGGTGACATCATCGACTACGACGAGCGTACCTATGTCTAGGAAGCTACCGCGCATGCATCAAAAGTCATTTCGAGCATGCGCGGGTTTCCACGGCGACAGGTAAGTGTACACACACACACACACACTTTTCTCGTTGAGATACATGCTGACGAGAAAATCGAGAATCCTGACGAGAAAATAGAGAGCAGGTTCTCTATTTTTCTTGTCGAGATTCTTGCCTGTTTTCTTGACGAGAAAACTGAAAGCCGCGTACACACGACCGATTTACTCTGCAAGAAAGCTCTGCCAGCAAGTTTCTTGCTGGTTCTTGCCGAGAAACTCGGTCGTGTGTATGAGGCTTAACAGTGTTGTGGCACCAGCACCAGCACCACCACCACTACCAAAGGCCCAATTTTTCCTACCACTGTTAAACAATGGCATGTACCGTATTTATCGGCGCGTACAACACGCACAGGCGTATAACACACACCCTAACTTTAAGAGGGAAGTTTCAGGAAAAAACCTTTCCACAGTCCCCTGCGTATAACACGCAGGCACAGTTTACCCTCTATTTTCAGAGTAAAAAAGTGAGTGTTATTCACCAATAAATACAGTAATTACAATTCTTGATATAATAGTTCACAGCAGGGCATTCCAGCACCCACCAAGAGCAACTGTGAGGGCTTACAGTGTTGTGGCAACACCAACACCTAAGGGCCAAATTTCTGCAGAGTATATACAGCAGGCCCCTACTTTCAGACATCCAACTTACAAACAACTCCTACTTGCAAACGGAAGGAGACAACAGGAAGTGAAAGGAAATCTACCCCTAGAAAGGGAAATTTTTTCCTTTAAGAGTTAATATGGGAAAGAGGTGTCTCCTCTCCACTGATGCTTTATCACCAATCCTTGTTTCAATAAAAACCCCAAATTTTCAAAAAACATTTGTCATTGGGACGGAAAGTGAGGTGAAATGTTCTGAAAAGGTGCACAGACAGCAAAACAAATGTTACAGGGGTGATAACCCTTCCCTATGTTTTCCAAAAAGCTTAAAAATAGATTTTTTGGCTGGAGCTACACTTAAAAAATGTACCTGTTCCAAATTACAAACAAATTCTACTTAAGAACAAACCTACAGTCCCTGTCTTGTTTGCACAGCCTGTATACTGCTGTTCAGAGTATATAGGGCCTTTTTTTAATTTGGGTGCGGGGGTTCCACACAAGACCCAAAGGGGCTTTCTAAATGATTTTCATCCATATTGCCGGGACCAGACATTACATTAAAGCCGCAAGCAGTTTTAAAATACTTTTTTTCCTTTAGAAATGTCATTTTGTGCAGGGACAGTTCTAAACACGGGAAACACATGCCACTTCACAGGCATACTTTAGACACCCCCCACGTAGGATATTTAAAGGAATATTTCACTTTTTTTTTTCACTTTATGCATCATTAAAATCACTGCTCCCGAAAAAACAGACGTTTTTAAAACTTCTTTTTGCATTGATACATGTCCCCTGGGGCAGGACCCGGGTCCCCAAACCCTTTTTAGGACAATAACTAGCATATTAGCCGTTATAATTAGCACTTTTGATTTCGAACATTCGCGTCCATTGTATTTAATAGGGTTCTAAAGTTTGTGCGAACTTTGGGTCCGTTCGCAGGTTCTGGTGCGAACCGAACCGGGGAGTGTTTGGCTCATCCCTACATACCATTGTAGGCATTCCTGAATGTTATTGTAACCTTTTTGATTCTATTTTTTTAGAGAAAAAAAAATGTTTTTCTTATTTAATATGTTGTTAACAGAAGTGATTACAGTTATTTTGATCCTGTTTTTCAACCATGGTAAAACAAATGCATTTTTATGAGCATCTTTTACCAGAAATGCAATGTTTAATTTAAGTGGAAAGTCAATGTGGTGCTAATGTGATTTGAGAAGAAAAAAAGGGATGCGAATTGATCAGTGTATTTAATCTGCCAACATTCTATATATCATCATGGATAGGTTATGCAGCAAAGTGCATTGGGGGATGCCCCCTTGGACTTTGTATGGCAGAGAAAAATAGTATTACGAGTCATTGAGTAAAAAATGGCATATGAATGCCTATTTTATTAATGTAGAAAAGATAAAAAAGTGCATTGTGTGTCCCCCCCGACCTTACTCATAATCAATTCCAACTATTATTATATTTGACAACCTCAGCTAAACAAACTATAGCTAAGGCATGGAAATCTCAGACATTGGTTGTGGCTGAGGCTAAACATCGAATGAACAGAGCCCTCATTTTCCACAAAATGACAGCTATCGAGAATAATAATGTGAAAAAATTTTATAAAATTTGGCAGCCATGGGTTAAACATTTCCTATCATCCGATTTTGACCAATCTCTTTTGCTGCCCTGCTAATCCCATTTAAAATAATTTCCGTTGATACTTTTTAGTCTCTTCCTTTCTCTTAAATGTTGCTAGTCTTGGCTAGAATTTCTTGGGACTGGGGCCAAATCATTCCTGGGAGGGAACCTCTTCTTTTCCGTTCCTATCTCTTCACTCCTTTCCTTTCTCAATCTCATTCTTTCTTTCTTCCTACCTTAACATTCTTCTTTTTATTTTATTTTCATTTATTGCCCAACATGTGATTTTGGGATCTATATTCTCAAATAGTTTCTTCAAATTATTATTACATATACCATAGAGTTTGGACTACTAATCTGAGAATATCTTCTATACATTCGACGCACTGTTTCTCTATTTTTTTTTTCTCTTTTTCTTCTTAAGACTGGTATTGACATTTAAAAGTGACTTTCATAAGCTTTGAACTACTTTATGTATATGTTAGGATAACTTATCCATCCTATCGGGACTCTAGCTCATTTGCACCTTAGCTAATCCATTTTTGTTTCTCTCTCTCTTTAATATGTGCCCCCTCCCATCCACAGTTTGAACCCATTTGGGGTGGATGGGTGGCCCGGAGGCACTTTATATCTGATGCAAGGTATAGCCCTTTTTCTTTTTTCTTATGAGTCCACTTTACATGCCAATTGTTATAACCCCTTTTTGCATATCCATCTCTCACATCATATGTAATATACTTATGATCTGTATTCTTGTGAAAACTCAATAAAAATATTGAACAAGAAAAAGTGCATTGTGTGAGGACACGGTCACTTTAAATACATAGCAGAAAAAACAACAATCAATAAATGATTATAACATAGAACATATTAAATTAGCCCAGAACTGATAATCCAAACTTGTTGCTCAAAAAAATTATCTGAGATCAGCTAGTTGGATTCACATACATGTTCCCAACATGTTTCGGAATTTTATTGCATTAATATGTGTCTTTTTCTTCATCAGGGATAGTACTGTAGTTGAGGGGCTAATGTTCTCGTCTGAAAGGTAAATACTTTATAATAATTGTAAGGAGAAAAAGTCACCATATTATAAACAGACTTGTTTTCACAAGTATAGCCATAACTAAAGGTTATGGAGCTCCATCTATAGGTGATAGTGGTTACCAGCGAATATCAACCACATAGAGGCGATATTTGTAAAATGTTAGGCACTTTCTCATGTGGAGGATGTTCATACTCCCAATACATGGATAGACGGAAAAATATAAAATTACCAAACGGACAACGTTTTCGCCCAAAACATTATGTCAACTGCAAGACCCCCGGCGTAGTATATTTGCTCACATGCGAATGTGGCTGCTACTACGTCGGGAAAACCATTGAGTTCTGGAAGAGAATTTATCAGCACATCCTTACAATGCGTAAACGCGATCCGGATGTACCCATTGGCTGACATATGGCCTTGGTGCATCCCAATTCACTCCCGCAGAGTATTCTTTTTAGCTCTAGACTGTGTACATTTCCACGCAAGAAGGAGCGATTTTATTAAACGCCTCCTCCAGTGTGGAACTACGATGTATATTCAACCTACAGGCGACTTCATCGCCTGGATTGAATGAGGCATTTAATTTTAGGTCATTCCTCCCGGGATTTACCTCTGGGGTTTGCGAGCTGAATCTGTAGAAACCTATTCCCTGTGTTACATATCTAACTATCTAACAATATGTTATTTTTAATACGATTCTTTATTTTGAATAGGTTACCACCCTAAAAACCATTTACTAAAAAAATTAAGGTGGCTACTTTTCTGTTTAAATCTTCTTTATAAATTTTTCTACATTACACACATTTCAGTACATAAATACATAAAAACACATATTCGGTCTCAATATATTCCCTTACATAATAAAAAAAAAAACGAAAAAAGGAGTAGTAATGATAATAATTATCCTAGATGGTCTTCTCATCTTCTATATAGAACCCAATCATATGGCCCCCACATCTGTATCCGTTGGTTAGAGGGATCAGAGCTGGAAGGCAGGAGAGGGGTGTGCCAAGGAGGAGGGGAAGGAAAGGGAGGGAGAAAGATAATAGAGTGAGATTGAAAAGAGAGAGAGAGATAGATAGAGAGAGAGAAAGAGAAAAAGAAGGAGAAAAAAGGGGGGGGGGGGAGGGGGGGTGATGAAGGTGGAAGGGGGGTGGAGCAGTGGCGTCACTAGGGTTGGTGTCACCTGGTGCGGTATAACATGGTGTCACCCCCCCCCCCCCAATAATTTTTTTCACCCTAATAACACTGCATATATTGGCAACAGTAGTGCCGTTAATAACTATCAATCAACTAGCAAATTTGAATAACAAAATCATATGAAAATAATAGAAATCAAAGCTTAAACTGTTAAAGAACTGTATTTATTTTAACTTTAAACTTTACTGAATTAATAAATAAATAACACAAAAACAGGAACAAATATGAAAGCATTTAGTTAACATCTAAATCAAAACTTTGCTTTTCTAGCCTTGACAGCTGCAAAATTGTGAACAACATCATCAAAATCAATACATTTCGCTAGTTCACTTTCAACTGATAATATTGCAAGATCAGAAAGCCTTGCCTGTCCCATCGTTGAACGCAAATAGTTTTTTATCAGCTTCAACTTTGAAAAGCTCCTCTCACATGAAGCCACAGACACACAGATTGTCAGAAATATTTTTAGACATAGTGAAAGGGTTGGAAGAGATTCAATGAAGTCCCATTCTGCTATGAAGGTCAAAACTTGTAAAGCCGACCAATCTTTGACTTCTTCTAGGTTGATCTTGGCTGCTTTGAGATGTCTCCTCAGTCTGGGTATTTCCATTAACAGCTCACTCTCAGATATTTCGTTATAAAAAGTGGTCAGTTTTGGAATGGACACCTTTAATGTTTCTTCAGTTTCATATATGAGACTCTTTGCTTGAACAGCCTCAAACATGGCTGCAACTTCCATGATGGCTCTTAATCTGATCTGGAGTTCAGAATGGAAGCGATCAATGCACTCAAGCATTGCCCTCTTGTTCTCGTCTTGTAGACTTATGCCTCCAGCATCACGTGCCTGTTCCCCTGCCATCCTCTTCTTAAACCTGGCTCTTCTCTCTACGGCAATTCCATATTCTTTAGATTTTAAATGTGCCTGCTTAATTGCATGTTCCACTAGGTGACTGCGCTCTTCAAACAGAAAAAGTCTTAGTGACTCTAGCTTTGTCACCACCTTGTCCAGACTTAAGCCTTTGGTCTGCAGGTACTGTTGTGTAACATCAACTTCTTGAAGTACATCACCCCAGAAGTATAGGTAGCACAAAAACGTAAAATCACAGACAGCAGGCAGTAGACATTCTGCTGCTCCTCTTGTGTCCATATTTTCAGAAGGATCACAAAGCGCTTCGATTGCAGACACAAACATATTCAATTTTTCTTTTACTGGCTTAACTGCAGCATGATGAGCACTCCAGCGTGTTGTTGATAATCTTTTCACTGACACTCCAGTGTGACACTACAGTGCAGTGTGATGATGTGACAGGCTGAGTCGCTCGCTGGCTCTGTAGGGTAGGGAGGAGGATTGGAATTTAGGAATAGGAAGAATAAGGAGCCGGAGGACACACACCAGGCGCGGCCGCGGCGCTGGAGGTGTTGTTCCAGGCTTCCAGCCCAGCGGGGTGAAATTAATCAATGAATGGGTCAGCTGTAAAGAAAAAAAAAAAAAAGAAAAAAAAAAAAAAAGGGAGGGTGTCACCCCTCTAGCGGGTGTCACCCGGGGGCGGACCGCACCCCCCGCACCCCCCTAGCAATGCCTCTGGGGTGGAGGAGTGTTTTTCCTAAGCTCCCCCCATGTATATTGTGTACCAGGATTCTAGTGTTGGTGCCCTCTAAAGTGGAAGTGCATTGTGTTAAGTGTCTGGTAGCGAGGCTGTATAAGTGTAAGAATAAATCCAGGAGAGCACTGCATACTCAAAAATCTAATATTAAAATACAGATGAACTGTGTAAAAATTAAGAAGAATGGGTGCACATACAAGGTGCCTATATTAATGTATGTGAAATGGGAAAAAAGGGGAGAAAAAAATGGGGGGGGACAATATCCCCCTCCCCTCCATATGTTAATTTTACATTATGTGAGTTTCTTGTCCCTTAGTTGGTGAACTCTAGTGCTAGTGCCCTTTGTGAATCATTAATCTTAAATTTATTGAAATCCCTACCTTGGTGTATTTATAGGGAGGAAAAACAAAAAGGGGATAATAAAAAAATAGGGGGGGGATGGAGGAGAGAGGGGGAAGAGGGGAGCAGAGGGGAGCAGAGGGGAAGAGGATCCCAAACCAAGAGGAATAGATCTATTCTGCCCCCCCCCATCCCTCACTCTCTCATGCTGTCAATATATACCTCTGATTCCTTAAACTCCCTCCATCCTCTCCAAATCTTGTTGAATCTTGGTCTGCACTCGTTTTGTATTGACAACAGTTCCTCCATTAATCTAATTTTATCTACCTCTCTTAACCATTCCCTCATTGATGGAGCATTTTTTATTTTCCACTTTCTCTGTATTAACGCTTTCGCTCCGTTCAGTAAGTATGAAACAAATGTCATTCTATATTTTTTCCTTGATACCCCCGTGCTATGAAACAGACAGTACCAGGGATCTTGTTTAACCTCCAATCCACTAATCTTTTTTATCATGCTCAGTATCTCCTTCCAGTAAACCTGTATCAGGGGGCAATGCCACCATATATGGCCGTGTGTTCCCTCCATCCCGCAGTCTCTCCAACATAAGGGAGATGTCTCTTTATTTGTTCTATAGAGTTTCATTGGAACAAAGTACCATTTAGTTTGGAGCTTATAGTTCATCTCTTTTACTTTCGCGTCTATTGATGTAGAATGGACATAGTCTAAAACGTGTCTTTTCTTTTTTTCCGTTATAGTCTGACTTAATTCTATTTCCCAGCTTTCTAATACTTTCGTTGACTCCGGTCCCAATGCAGGTATCAATAGCCTATATGTATTTGATATCCCCTGTCTTCCTGTTCCTCCCTGCTCTAAGTTTTTCTCATGGGTTCAACTCTCTCATAGAACGTAGGGGTTTCGGTAAAGTATTTACAAAATGTTGGAGCTGCCTATACCTCCAGATATGCCATGGTGTGGTTCCAAATTTTTCTCGTAATTCTAGGATTGAACACAGAGTATTCCCTTTCAGGACATCTTTTAGTTTTAAAGTGTCCGAGGTTGTCCATCTCAGGTACAGACCGTCTCCGTTCCCTGGTGGGAAGTAATCCGTACCCATGAGGGGCAACAACGGGCTATTATACTGCCACTTCTTTATTTTACATATTCTCTCCCATATTCTAAAAGTTTCTTTTGTTATTGATGGTATATCTTGAGTAAGGCCCCTGTATTGCTTTGGGACCCATATTATCTGTCCCAATTCAATTTTGCTCAGGCTTTCTTCCAATCCTACCCATTTTTTTGTCTATCCCCCTGCGACCAGTTAGTTATTCTCCTTAATACTGCTGCCTCATGATATCTTTTAAAATCAGGCAGATACAGCCCTCCCTCATGTTTGCGTCTGGTCAAAATCTTGACCGAGATTCGTTGCTTCTTTTCTTTCCATATGAATCTCCTTATTATGCTCCCCAATGTTTTAAAGTATATATCCGAGATTTTTATCGAGAGAGTTTGGAAAATGTACAGAGCTTTTGGCAATATCATCATCTTAATGACGTTTATTCTACCCAGCCAGAAAAGTTTTTCAGCCGGGTATCCCCTCAGTTCTAATTTTATTTTGTTTAACCACTTGCCGACCGCGCCATGTACAAAAGACATCCACAGCGCGGTCGAGTTATCCTGGGTGGACGTCCCAGGGACGTCCTCACAGAATCTTGCTCCCGCGCGCGCGCTCCAGGATATGTCCGTGACCGCCGGGTCCGGAAGACCCGGCGCATCACGGATCACGGTAGATGGCCGCTAATCGCGGCCGTTTACCACGTGATCGCTCCGTCAAATGACGGAGCGATCACTTGTAAACAGACCGGCGTCATGTGATGACGCTGGTTCCTCCCTCCCCTCTCTGTACCGATCGGTACAGTGTGAGAGGAGAGGGGAGGGAGCGGACATGATCCGCTCCCTCCCCCATGTCAGATCATGTCAGCTGTGGGCTGGATCTGTGACAATTGCAGTCACAGATCCATCCATCCCTGCTCAGCCATCCCTGTGCAATACTCTGCCAATACTCTGCAATACACCCTGCCAATACTCTGCAATACACCCTGCCAATACTCTGCAATACCCTCTGCAATACTCTGCAATACCCTGTGCAATACTCTGCAATACCCTGTGCAATACTCTGCAATACCCTGTGCAATACCCTGTGCAATACTCTGCAATACCCTGTGCAATACTCTGCAATATCCTGTGCAATACTCTGCAATACCCTGTGCAATACCCTGTGCAATACTCTGCAATACCCTGTGCAATACCCTGTGCAATACTCTGCAATACCCTGTGCAATACTCTGCAATACCCTGCCCATACTGTGCAATACCCTGCCCATACTCTGCCCATAATGTGCAATACCCTGCCATACTGTGCAATACTCTGCCATATTCCGCAATACCCTGCCATACTCCTCAATACTCCTCAATACTCTGCAATACTCCTCAATACCCTGCAATACTCCTCAATACCCTGCAATACCCCTCAATACCCGGCAATACTCCACAATACCCGGCAATACTCCACAATACCCGGCAATACTCCACAATACCCTGCAATACTCCACAATACCTTGCAATACTCCACAATACCCGGCAATACCCCGCAATACCCGGCAATACTCCGCAATACCCGGCAATACTCCGCAATACCCGGCAATACTCCTCAATACCCGGCAGTACCCCGCAATACTCGGCAATACTCCACAATACCCGGCAATACCCCGCAATACCCCGCAATACCCGGCAATACCCTGCAATACCCCGCAATACCCGGCAATACTCCGCAATACCCGGCAATACTCCGCAATACCCGGCAATACTCCTCAATACCCTGCAATACTCCTCAATACCCTGCAATACTCCGCAATACCCGGCAATACTCTGCAATAACCACTTCCCGCCCGCCGACCGTCATATGACGTCCTTAACTTTATGCAGGGATATCTGAATGATGGGAGCAGCTACAGGCATCATTCAGATATTTGCTTTTTCAGCTGGCGATTCCCTACACCATAAGAACGATCATAGCAGCTGTTCCACTGCTTGATCGCTCTTACGGAAGGTGAGAGGGGATGCCCCCCTCCCGCTGCCCTCCGGTGCTTCTACCGACTCACCGCTACGATCAAAGCCAAGATTGTTTTTTTTTTGTTTTTTTTTCAGGCTTCCCAGCCTAGAGGTGAGATGTGGGGTCTTATTGACCCCATATCTCACTGTAAAGAGGACCTGTCATGCCATATTCCTATTACAAGGGATGTTTACATTCCTTGTAATAGGAATAAAAGTGATCAAAAAAAAAATTGGGGCGGAAAAACATGTCAAACTAAAAAAAATGAAGTAAAATGAACAATAAAATATATATATTTTTTTTTAAAGCGCCCCTGCCCCCGCGAGCTCGCATGCAGAAGTGAACGCATACGTAAGCCCCGCCCACATATGAAAACGGTGTTCAAACCACACATGTGAGGTATCGTTGCGAACGTTAGAGCGAGAGCAATAATTTTGGCCCTAGACCTCCTCTGTAACTCAAAACATGTAACCAGTAAAAATATTTAAAGCGTTGCCTATGGGGATTTTTAAGTAGCGAAGTTTGGCGCCATTCCACGAGCGTGTGCAATTTTGAAGGGTGACATTTTAGGTATCTATTTACTCGGCGTAACTTCATCTTTCACATTATGCAAAAACATTGGGCTAACTTTACTGTTTTTTTTCTTTTAAGCACAAAACAGTTTTTTTCCGTAAAAAACGCGTTAGAAAAATTTCTGCGCAAATACCGTGCAAGATAAAAAGTTGCAATGACCACCATTATATTCTCTAAGGTCTTTGCTAAAAAAACATATATAATGTTTTGGGGTTCTATGTAATTTTCTAGCAAACAAATGATGATTTTTACATGTAGGAGAGAAATGTCAGAATTGGCCTCGGTGCTCCAGAACGCCTGAAGGGGCTCCCTGCATGTTGGGCCTCTGTATGTGGCCACGCTGTGTAAAAGTCTCACACATGTGGTATCGCCATACTCGGGAGGAATAGCAGAATGTGTTTTGGGGTGTAATTTGTGGTATGCATATGCTGTGTGTGAGAAATAACCTGCTAATATGAAAATTTTGTGAAAAAAAAAAAAAGAAAAAAAAATCTTGATTTTTGCAAAAAATTGTGGGAAAAAATGACAACTTCAAAAAACTCACAATGACTCTTTCTAAATACCTTGGAATGTCTTCTTTCCAAAAAGGGGTCATTTGGGGGGTATTTGTACTTTTCTGGCATGTTAGGGTCTCAAGAAATTAGATAGGCCGTCAGTACTTCAGGTGTGATCAATTTTCAGATATTGGCACCATAGCTTGTGGACTCTATAACTTTCACAAAGACCAAAAAATATGCACCAATTTGTACTTATTTTTACCAAAGATATGTAGCAGTATAAATTTTGGCCAAAATTTATGAAGAAAAAATACTAATTTGCTAAATTTTATAACGGAAACAAAGAAAAATTCATTTTTTTACAAAATTTTCAGTCTTTTTTCTCTTATAGCGCAAAAAATAAAAAACCCAACAGTGATTAAATACCACCAAAAGAAAGCTCTATTTGTGTGAAAAAAAGGACAAAAATTTCATATGGGTACAGTGTTGTATGACTGAGTAATTGTCATTCAAAATGTGAGAGCACCGAAAGCTGAAAATTTGTCTGGTTAGGAAGGGGGTTTAAGTGCCCAGTTGTCAAGTGGTTAATAGGGGGATGTAGTTATCTTCATATACAGTAAGTCCCTTTCTATACTAGACAGGAATATCCCTAGATACTTCATCCCTTTCTGTTTCCATGTAAATGGATATAGGGCCCCAAGATCTCTGCGTTCTCCCAAGCTCATAGATATGCTCAATATCTGTTTTCTCTTTATTAATTTTTAAATTTGAAATCTCCCCATAATTTTCATATTCCTCCATAATCTTTGGTAGTGTCTGCCTTGGGTTTGAAACATAGAGCATCATGTCATCCGCGAACGCAGAGATCTTGTGTTCCCTCCCATCAACCTTCACTCCCTATATCTCCTGATTGGCTCGTATAGTTGCTAATAGTGGCTCTAGTGAAAGGACAAAAAGGAGGGGTGAGAGCGGGCATCCCTGTCGGGTCCCATTGAAAAGTGGGAACCTGTCCGAAAGGGTTCCATTCACTCGCACCTGTGCCGAGGGTTTAGAGCAGGGGTCTCCAAACATTTTAAACAAAGGGCCGGTTTATTGTCCTTCAGACTATTGGAGGACCGGACTTTGGCCAGCGGGGGGTGGAAAATTTCCTGGCATCAGTGGGACTAAACATATGGTATTAGGGGGAGAAATAGTGCCCCATTGTTGGTATCATAGGGAGGAATAGTGCCCCATTAGTGGTGTCAGTGGGTGAAATGTTGCTCCACTGTCGGTGTCAGATGTCAGAATAATGTCTTGTATCAGTGGGAGGGATACTGGCCCAAGGGCCGGATTAAGGCAAGCAAAGGGCCGCAGCTTGGAGACCACTGGTTTAGAGTATAGTGCCCCTATCCATCTGAGCATATTTGGGCCTAGTCCTATATATCTTAATGTTGCTAGCATGAATTCCCAGTCTAGTCCGTCAAAAGCCTTTTCGGCATCTATTGACAGAAACAATACTGATTCTTTGCTCTTTTTAACTTTTTGTATCAGGAATAATGCTCTTAGGACATTGTCCCTCGCTTCTCTCCCAGGTACAAACCCTACCTGGTCATTTTCTATCAACCCTGGGATAAATGATCTTAATCTTTCAGACAGAATTTTTGCATAGATCTTTATATCAACATTGATTAAAGATATAGGCCTGTAACTGGCACATAGTTACATAGTTACATAGTTACATAGTTAGTCAGGTTGAAAAAAGACAAAGTCCATCCAGTTCAACCATAAAAAAATAACTAAAATAAAAAAAATATCGTGCAATCCCATATACCCAATTCTATACCCACAGTTGATCCAGAGGAAGGCAAAAAACCCCAGCAGAGCATGATCCAATTTGCTACAGCAGGGGAAAAAATTCCTTCCTGATCCCCCGAGAGGCAATCGGATTTACCCTGGATCAACTTTACCTAGAAATGTTAGTACTCAGTTATGTACATTTAGGAAAGTATCCAGGCCTTTCTTAAAGCAATCTACTGAGCTGGCCAGAACCACCTCTGCAGGGAGTCTGTTCCACATTTTCACAGCTCTTACTGTGAAGAAACCTTTCCGCATTTGGAGATGAAATCTTTTTTCTTCTAGACGTAAAGAGTGCCCCCTTGTTCTCTGTGTTGACCGTAAAGTGAATAACTCATCACCAAGTTCACTATATGGACCCCTTATATATTTGTACATGTTAATCATATCCCCCTTATTCTCCTCTTCTCAAGAGTGAATAAATTCAGTTCCTCTAATCTTTCTTCATAGCTGAGCTCCTCCATGCCTCTTATCAGTTTGGTTGCCCTTCTCTGCACTTTCTCCAGTTCCCCGATATGCTTTTTGAGAACTGGTGCCCAAAACTGAACTGCGTATTCCAGATGAGGCCTTACTAATGATTTGTACAGGGGCAAAATGATGTCTCTCTCTCTGGAGTCCATACCTCTCTTAATACAAGAAAGGACTTTGCTCGCTTTGGAAACCACAGCTTGGCATTGCATGCCATTATTGAGACAGATCTTTTATCTTCCTTCCCTATAAGGGTTATGTGGGCTCTCAGGGCTTCCTCCCGCATTATCATGCCTCCACCAATGAAGTTCATGTACTCCTGGAAGTACAGTATCAGGGTTTCCACATATCTCTTATAATATAATGAGATATACCCATCTGGGCCAGGGCTCTTACCCATTTTAATATTTTTAATTGCTTCTCTTGATATCTCCTTGTCTAATTTATTGACATCTTCTTCTGATATTGCCGGGAACTTGACCCTTTCTAGGTATTGTTTGATTTTCCTTCTTCTACTCTGTATTTCTATGGGGCTTTGCTCTTTATTTACTTTATATAAATTTTGATAATACTCTTGGAGGATTTTAGTTATGTCTTTAGTAGAGTGGCTTACTTCTCCTTTTCTATCTTTCATTTTTGATATAAAGTTCTGTGTATTTCTAGGTTTAATTATCCTTGCTAATAATTTTCCAGGTTTATTTCCCATGGCATAAAATGTCTTACTCATGTTATTAAAAACCCATTTAGTTTCTTGTTCCAAGAGGTCCCTTCATTTTCTCTTTTCCTGGTTAGTAAGATCAAGGTTTGCTCATTCTGTCTTTATGTTTCTGTTCTAGGGCCTGGATTTCTTCTAGTAAGGTTTGTTTCTGGGCCTGCCTGATTTTCCTCTTCTTGACCTTTTCTGCTATCATCCTCCCTCTCATATACACTTTGTGTGTTTCCCATAGTACCGATGGAGCAACATTTTCTATGTCATTTTCTTTGAAGAAGAGACACATTTCCTTTTCTAGATCATCAGCTGTCTTAGTATCATTTAAGAGGGATTCATCTATTCTCCAAGCTCTCTGGCCGACCGGGATTTCTCCTATCTCTAGGGTCATCTCGACCGGCGCGTGGTCCGAGATAGTTATTGATTTTATTTCTACTTTTCTTAATCCATCTAGCAGCTGATGATCTAGTAGGATATGGTCAATTCTAGAATATGACCTGTGGACTGAGGAATAGTATGTAAAATACTTGTCTCTTGGATGTAGGATTCTCCATGTCTCTACTACTAGGCGCATTTGATGTAATTTATGTTTAATTGCCCTAAGGTATTTTCCCTCCGACCTTAATGACAAAGGTTGAGTATCTAATACTGGATCGAAGACAAAATTAATATCACCTGCTAATATCACCTTCCCCTCCCTAAAGCCCTCCAGTCTATCCAAGATTTTTCTCAAATACACTGCAGGGCGTACATTGGGGCAATATACATTTACCAAAGTATATTTCATATTGAACAAAGATCCCTTGATAAAGAGATATCTACCTTCAGGATCTGATTCCATAGCTTTTAATGTAAATTGTGTATTCTTATCCCTATCGCAGTTCCTTTAGCTCTTTTATTGTGAGAGTAACTATGCATCCAGGTAGGGAAATCTTTTGTGTTCAGTCTGGTCTTAGATGTCCACTTTAAGTGGGTTTCTTGTAGAAACACAATATTCGCCGACAGTCCTCTCATCTCCTGCAGTATCTGGTATTGCTTATTTGGGCTATTTAACCCTCTCACATTATACGTGACTATTTTCAAAGACCGCATATTCTATAGTTTGATTCCTTTGTACTATACAAAGAGTGGTATATCAGATACAGGCAGGAGAGAGAAGACCTTGTGTACTCTTCCATCTTCTGGGGTACCATATTTTTATTTACATCAGAACTTAATTTTATAGAAAGTACCTTTACATTCAGAGGACCTCGACCAGTACTTGATATCAATAGCACACCATCTAAGCTAAACTTCAAAAAAACAAATAGAATACATTGAGACCACATATACCCCCCTCCCCCCCCCCATTCCCACCCCCAATCACATTGTAAATCAATGTTAGGACTCCCTCGGTCGGCACCCAACCAGGCGCTCTGCTGAGCGGGCCTTACCTCGGGGTGTTTTATATGTCCACCCGCTCTCCGGGGCCTCTTCCTAAAAATAAGGATGGTTCCCGGAGTGCAGGTGGGCATAGCCACTCCATACCCCCCCATACCTCTGTTTCTAGGATTTTAATCTTTAACCATATTGAGCTAGGCTCTATTCCAGTCCTGGTCTTTCCACCTTTTCCATGCTGGAGGTCTCTTTTCCCAATTGTCCACTTGTACATATTGTATATTCAGTCTATTACAAAATTCCTGTATATCTTTTGGGAACCGTACATAGGCTGAGACCCACTGGTTTTTCACCATTAAGCAAGCTGGAAACCCCCCACCTATAAGGAATGTCATTTGCCTGTAGATGGCTTGTTAAGGGCTTGAGAGCCCTTCTGCATGCTAGTGTTTCTGGCACCAAGTCTGAAAAAATAAGTAATTTAGTTCCTTTATATTCCATAGGGGTAGAGTTCCTTGTGCTTTGGGAGACTTGTTCTTTTTGCTCATAATGATGAAATCTTATCACGGTGTCCCTTGGTAGGTCCCTGTAGACACTATTCCCCCTTTGTATACTGTGTACCATTTCAAAACGCATTGGAGCAGTCATTTCGCGCTTTAAAGCAATGTTAAATTTCTCTCATAGCACAGCCTCTAATTCTATATCTTTCACCTCTTCAGGGAGTCCTCTTACCCTTAGGTTTGTCCTTCTGCTACAGTTCTCTTGGTCTTCAAGTTTATATCGGGCATTTTTTATCTATATCCAATCCATCTCAGCTCTTTCTCGTAGCTCTGTTATTGCACCTTTATGTTCTTCTAACTGTTCTTTTATTCCTTCCACTCTTTGTAGCACACTGTATATCTCTTCTTGTTGCACCCATTTCACCCTTAATTGTTCGTTCTAGATGGGTCATCATATCAATCATATCTTGCTTTGATGGGGGTGCTTGTAGATCTTCAAGGGGTGTTTCCAATTGCTGTTCTCTCAGGGGGCGACTGATCTTTTTGCCCGCCATTCATTTATGGTGATTGGGTTCTATTACTTTTCCCAGTGGCCCCCTCTTCCATATTTTTTCCCCTCCTTTCCCCCTGGTCTCCTTCCACATCCAGCTCTGCGTACCCCTTCTTTACGGGTGTCATTGGTGCTGAGGTTACCTTTTTACTAGGGCTTTCAGTCGTTTGATCTACCCCCTCCGGGACAAGATAAAGCCTTATTGTATTGCGGTTTGTAATCTCTCCCTGGTTAGCTTTAGGGCCCCTTTTCCCCATTTTCCTTCCTGAATTAGATAGCAGAAAGTCCCCCATCAAAAAGGTTTTGTGGTATCAGGGCACAGCCTTCAGATTGGTGCGGGGGAGTAACAACATGGCGCCGTAGTGCAGCGTGTAGCTGTAAGCTCCATGCTCTCGTCCAGGTGAACCGAAAGCAGGAGGGATAGTCCCTCTACATAATTAGCTCTGAAGCAACCTGATCCAGCCCTGATCTAGTCCACATCATGTGTACCTGTAGAGACAGTGATCCGCCACGAGTGTGTTTGCTCTGAACTTGCTGTGCTGGTGTGCTTGGTGCGGCTGTTGGCATGGTGTCCCGAGTAAGAAGAAACGGAGGAGCAGAGACCTGAGCGGGTGGAGGCTGAGGCTGAAGCTGACTGTAGATGGGTCCGGTGGAACGGAGGAAGGCTAGGAAACCGCCTGGGTGCACGTGACACCGCAAGAGACGCTCAGGACTCCCTGGAAGTCGGAAGCTTCCGAGAACCAGAGAGAGAGAAGAGAGCTCTCAACAAGTAACAGCGGTCAGTAAACCACCATCCCGCGGGATCCACGTCTCTCACAGCGGCAAGACCAAGATAAAAGGGAGCAGGAAAGAGTTGGGAAGACCGAGACTGCAGAGGGGTGAGGTGTTTGAGATCCTGTTTATCCACCTCCCTAGCCCTCCTATTGAACTTTGTGAAAATACTCAGTGGTAGCCATTGACAACCAGTGGAAAAATAAAGAAGTATAATTAATAGATATAGGAGATGCCCAACAGACTGAAAGTATAAGCTGCCTGTGTGTTTGCAAAGGAGATTGGTACCTGACAGGTACTATAAGACTGCAATACTTGTTTTCTAAAGTATCCTCTTGAGCTAAACTGCATACATAATTTGATTTACCTTTTGGATCTCCTATTTCTGCATATATCACTGACGGAGTTAAAACACAGGTGAAATTAAACTATCTATGTGCGGATAAAGAAACTGATTGAATTGAGATCTGGTGTACATACTTTTGGCAATACCTGGACTAAATAATATATATACACCTGTCTACTTATATGCCCAGAATAACTAAAAACTTGAACCTTTATATCAATCTTTGAGACCTCCCTAAATCCTCTATTAGTCCGGTTTAAACGGATGCAGCACAGAATATAGGTATGTTAAATAATTACGAACTGTGAACTGCTATATATATTCTGGGCAATATTGGGTCTAAATAATATCTATACACCTGCTCGCCTTTATGCTCAAATGCCAATTGAGACACCCTCACTCTAAATCTATGTCCTTTTAGAACTAGTATTAAAATTTAATTACTCTTGAAATCTTGAAGAACTGAAAGGGCTTACTCCATGGTATAAAAAGAGTCCATCTAACTATACTTTCACCGGTGGCTAATTTTCTACATTAGGAACATGTATGTATGCAATTGTTATATAATTTATTAATTTCTCTCTTTTTCTGCTGCTGAAATTTTTCCCCTTATTATTTTCATTTTCATTTTCTCATTTGTCCTATGTTTTTGACCCATTGGTCATAATCATTCCTATGTTTGTTATTTGTTTATATGATTTACCATGTCTCGGTATTTTTACATTTTTGTAAACACTTTGGCCAATATGTTATCCGTCCACTAGATGGCTCTGTACCTTGTTTCCAGTCGGGTCTGTCTACACACTGACACCCGGCGGGTAAGCTCTTCCGGCGCTGGCTGGACAGATGAATGATGGCTGTCATCTGTCTTCACCCTGGCCACTGCGCCAGGACGAGCAAATCTGTGTCCTCCGTGCTGAATTTGCTATATCAGCGGGGGAACTCACTCCTCCCGGTGACGCGGCGATGCGTGACGACGCTCCGCCCCTAGAGGCGTGGCTACGCCGTGCACCGCCGTGTCTGGAAGGCGTCACAGGGTCCGCAGTCAGCTGTGTGCACTCACAGCTGACTAGGTGGAAACAGCACAGACTGATTGGCTGTGTCCTAATTGGGCCAGGTATATGTAGATGCTGCTGTGTGGTCAGTCTTGGTCCGTTCCCTGGCCACCGACCTGCTGTCAGCACCTGCACTGCCTGTGTCCAAAAGGTAAATACTTCACACCCAGGGCCGTTTGAAGGAATTTGGGGGCCCCAAGCAAAATGGACATGGAGGCCCCCCAAACTCCCCCCCCCTCGCGCACGCATGCACGCACGCAAAGCCTACAGGAACCACAGCATAGCCATGCAGTTTAAGTTCACCCACACTTTATATTAAAAAAAAAAGTTTACAGTGCAAATACTGCAGGAGCCTGGAAAGCAGCTTGTAGTCCCCCCTGAACACATGACATGACATTCTACATGTATATTACACAGTGTGATCAACAACCAGCTACACTGACAGCTACACTGCCTCTGATCACCTAACTACAGAAGTCTGGAAAGCAGCATGCTGGGACCTGTAGTCCCCCCTGAAAACATGACATTCTACGTGTATATTACACAGTGTGCTACACTGCCTCTGATCATCTAACTACAGGAGCCTGGAAAGCAGCATGCTGGGACTTGTAGTCCCCCCTGAACACATGGCATGACATTCTACATGTATATTACACAGTGTGATCAACAAACAGCTACACTAACAGCTACACTGCCTCTGATCACCTAACTACAGAAGTCTGGAAAGCAGCATGCTGGGACTTGTAGTCCCCCCTGAACACATAACATTCTACGTGTATATTGCACAGTGTGCTACAATGACAGCTACACTGAATCTGATCATCTAAATACAGGAGCCTGGAAAGCAGCATACTGGGACTTGTAGTCCCCCCTGAACACATGACATGACATTCTACATGTATATTACACAGTGTGATCAACAACCAGCTACACTGACAGCTACACTGCCTCTGATCACCTAACTACAGAAGTCTGGAAAGCAGCATGCTGGGACTTGTAGTCCCCCCTGAACACATGACATGACATGACATTCTACATGTATATTACACAGTGTGATCAACAATCAGCTACACTGACAGCTACACTGCCTCTGATCAGCTAACTACAGAAGTCTGGAAAGCAGCATGCTGGGACTTGTAGTCCCCCTTGAACACATACACACACAGTCCAATTAAAGTATAAATAATAACAGAACAGACATCCCATAATATCCTTCTACATGTACCCAGCTCTGCCTTCTCATTCACCATATGGAAGCTACACAGAGTTCTCCCCCTCCCTGTGTTTTTCTCACCTCCCCTTCTTCCCAGGCTGTAGCGTGGCCGAGCTCCTCTTCCTCCTGTCAGTCTGGACTGAAAGCAAGTGAGCACTCAGTGTGCACTTCCTGTCAGTCCGGCCGGGAACAAGAAACTGAATCTCCTGTACCGCGCGGTACCCGGCCGGACTGACAGGAGGAAGGAAGAGGAGCTCGGCCACGCTACAGCCTGGGAAGGGAAAGTTGGGGGGCCCCAGGCCAGCTCGGGGCCCCAAGCAATTGCTTTGTTTGCCTGTCCTGTAGTGACGGGCCTGTTCACACCGATGGAGCATCCAAGCATGGATGACCCTTTGCTTTTTGCTCCACTCCAAACCCCATAGATTTATACTTATACCTTTACAATTATCTCCACAGTGCTGGTTCTGCTGTTGTGTTATCACACTGGGCGCCTTTTGTGAACGTGTTCGGACACCTGATTTGTGGGCATCTTTCAAAGCTCTCTAGCTCTATACAGATCTATGTGGCCAACTTGTCCTGTTATTCTGTGCTGTTTTTATATTTATTTATGAATCGAATATATGTAAGTACCTTTAGTTATGGCTATACTCGTGAAAACAAGTCTGTTTACAATGTGGTGACTCTTTATTTTTACAATTATTATGTATTTACCTTTCAGACAAGAACATTATCCCCTCAACTACAGTACTACCCCTGATGAAGGAAAAGACGCATATTAATGCAATAAAATTCTGAAACATGTTGGGTACATGTATGTAAATCCAACTAGCTGATCTCAGATTCATTTTTTAGTAACAAGTTTGGATTATCAGTTCTGGGCTAATTTAATATGTTCTATGTTATAATCATTTATTGATTGTTTTTTCTGCTATGTATTTAAAGTGACCCTGTGTCCTCACATAATGCACTTTTTTGTCTTTTCTACATTAATAAAATAGGCATTCATATGCCATTTTTTACTCAATGACTCGTAATACTATTTTTCTCTGCCATATAAAGTCCAAGGGGGCATCCCCCAATGCACTTTGCTGCATAACCTTCCATGATAAATTGATTTGAGCTAATTAAGAATCCTTTGATATTCAAAACTGTGCACTTAAAAATAAAAAATGCTCTTAGGAGGTATAACTTTCTCCTTTAAGAGATATAGTAAGCTTGTAATTGAAATGAGGGTAATGAACAGAAATGGTCCCTCTGTCCTTCTCTCACATAGTGCTCACCAATACAGTATACAGTATTAGGGACAGGCATATTACAAATACTTGAGGCAAACATGAAATTCTGTGAGAGATACAAGGAGTACACGTTTAGAAACAATAAATATGTGGAGTCATCTGATGTAGAACCATTTAATATCAGACTAAGAGAAGGTGTTGTTATACCATAGCTGTCACAATACTTATTATAGTCCAAATGGATTTCTAGAACAATTAAATCTAAATATCTGAAAATAACTGCATGGTCCATGATTTGAGATCAATAAACGATGAAAAAAATTTATATATGCTGTCACACTCATCATGCCAAATTCACACACCCAGTTAGGACAGATACCACCTGCAGACAGGTTCCACAGTTATTGATTTGCCTGATAATTTTTTTGTTCTCTTTCTACAGATTGTTGTACTTGTTTGCATTTACTTTTACATTTTAAGTGGTATTTGTAGACTTGGTTTCCTTAGAGAAGAGGCCACCTTTATACGTACCATGGTAAGAACCAGTGTTAATTTCGTCAACGAAAACGTTTTCGTCATAGTTTTCGTCAGAGGCTTTTTTACAGTGACGAAAACGAGACTAAAAGTACAGCACATTTTCGTCAACTGACGAAAACTATGATGAAAATAGAATCCGTTTTCATTAAGGAACGAAAACGGGACGTTAATGGCAAGGAGGGATGTTTACCCTCATGAATTTACTGTATATCGGCGTATAACAGAGTGTATGCATGTTATACGCTGATATTTGTGTTTACCAATAAGGGGCGGGGATTGGGCGGTCCGCCCCCGGGTGCCACACATTGGGGGGTGGTCAAGCCAGCCGCTCCGCCTCTCATGGCCCTTGGACAGCACTGCCAGCAAAGTCCATCATTTAAAAAAAATCACTGCCAGCCCCTTCTCCCATACCGCTCCTCCTCCTGTGCCACTCATTGCAAGCCGAAGCCTCCAACCTCAACTGCTTAGTTCCCGTTGGCCGCTCTCCTCCTCCTGCTCCTCCTCCTCCAAATGTTTTCTTTAGATTGGAGGAGGAGAGCGATCACATGACCATCCATGAATCGTCAGAGGAGAGCAGACATGTGACCGGGTCCATGCAAGAACGAAGCTACTGAGGTAAGTTTAGATACTTTGATCCACAATGAGAGTGACACAGGAGGAGCTGAGTGTGTATGAGAAAGGGCTGGCAGTGATTTATTCCCAACCTTAGAGTACGGTGGCAGTGCTGTACCAGGAAACTGGGGGTCTCCTGGGAATGCAGGGGGTGGGCTGTGTATTGTGGGGGGGCTTGTATAGTGCAGAGGGTGGAGGCTGTGCTGTTTATTGTGGGGGGCTTTGTATTGTGCAGAGGGTGGAGGCTGTGCTGTGTATTGTGGGGGGGGTTTGTATTGTGAAGAGGGTGGAGGCTGTGCTGTGTATTGTGAGGGGGCTTTGTATTGTGAAGAGGGTGGGGGGCTGTGCTATGTATTGTGGGGGGCTTGTATTGTGCAGAGGGTGGAGGCTGTGCCGTGTATTGTGGGGGGGGCTTTGTATTGTGCAGAGGATGGAGGCTGTGCTGTGTATTGTGGGGGGCTTTGTATTGTGCAGAGGGTGGGGGCTGTGCTGTGTATTGTGGGGGGGCTTTGTATTGTGCAGAGGGTGGGGGCTGTGCTGTGTATTGTGGGGGGCTTTGTATTGTGCAGAGGGTGGAGGCTGTGCTGTGTATTGTGGGGAGGCTTTGTATTGTGCAGAGGGTGGGGGTTGTGTACTGTGCACATTAAATTTTAGTTGACTAAAATGATTATATTAGACTAAAATGTACTGGAGATTTTAGTCTAGTCATTTTAGTCAACTAAAATACAAGGACTAAAATGGGACTAAAACTAAAATGGCATTTTAGTCCTAAGACTAAGACTAAAACTAAATTGAAATTTGCTGCCAAAATTAACACTGGTAAGAACAAGTAAAATGTTGGATCAATGGATGCCTCAGCATGACCACACGGTATTGTGTATATATGAATGGTTTGTTGCTATGTTGTGATAACAGAGAGATATGTAAATAGGAGACAAAACTCTTGCTCTCATCAAGAAAAAAACTGACAACAGAATAAGCAAAAAAATTCAAATTGGTGCATTTTTTATGACATTGTATTTCACAAGGTGCAAAATGTACTGAAGACAGACTAGTATCCTGCACCAAAAAAATTTAAGACAGGTCAGAGTTTTTCTGAGTCTGGTGGGATATTGCAGGGAATAAATCCCAAATGCATCTCAATTGATGGGTCCTTTTGCTGATATGTGATAGCATATAAACATGTAAAGTTTGATGGTGAGAGCAAAAATGCTAATACAGGAGGACACTCTATAATCAAAGTCACTGGATCCTTTTGCCTCAGCTAAGGAAGCAGAGACCCTTTCCTTAGGCTGGGTACACACAGGCCGAATATTGGTTGGTGTCGCCTGCTCAACAGGAACTGATCGACATTCGGTCAGTGTGTACAACTGCCTTGTTGCCTCGTTGAAGGCACATGATGGACAACCAGCATCCAATCAGTGCTCGCAGCCAATGGCTGATCATTGTGTTCTGGTGGGGGGAGTCCCTTTGTCAGCGGGGGGGGGGGGGGGAGATTACTGCACTAATATCTAACATTGTGTGTGTTAGTACAGTGATCTGTCAGGTTTTTTTCTTTCAGCCAGCTGGGTTTAACAAAAAAAAACTTTAGGTGTGTACCCCACTTTTTTTTTTTTCCATAAATGATTTTATTGAAAGAAAAAATAAGGTTACATGTACATACAAGACATACAGGCTCATGAACATTTCAAGACTAACCAACGTTTACACAGAGCAATAACCAGTAACTGAAAGAGAGCAAGTAAACCCGTATAAGAGTGCAAGGACCCACCTTCTGAAATCGAAAATTGCAATGGTCGTATAGGTGTTGGGAGCCCCTAGCATGGCTCCGTGTACCCCACTTTATCAGAAGCCTATGTGAAGGCACACAATTAAAATTGTATTTTACTAAAAAATACTGTGGGCGGCTGCGGGTTCCACCCCCCCCCCACTCATAGTGCCGCCAAAGCAGAAGACCAGAGGACCTGCCAGTAAGGAGAGGTAGAGTGAAGCTGTGGGCGTATTTCTCCTCTTCCGCCCACCACTCACTCCTCCCCCCCACTCGAGCCTGCCAGCCAGATCACTATCACACTGTGACAAGGGGAGAGTGTGGGCTGTCAGTTTATCTTACTCCCCCGCTCGCCCCCCCCTCATCTCCTGTCACAGCGCGAAAGAATGAGAGGACAGAGAGGGCGGCTTTGTGGATTCCAGCCGCCGAAGCTCCAGTACCCCTCCCCTCCCATTTGCCAAGGGGAGGAACAAATTGCAGAAGACCAGAGGAGGATGATGGGACATGTAGTTCCAGAGACCAGGCAGCCCATAGGATTTAATAAGTAGAAAACTACAGCCCCACGTATGCTGGGAAATAAGGGAAGGGACAGCCTGGAGCCCGGCAAAAGGAGAGAGGAGGCGTCTGCGCGAGGGAGAGAGCAGGAGACAGAATGGAGAGGCTGAGGCGGCTGAGGAGAGATGGAGACCAAGCCACAAAAGCCCCCTGGGTGGTGTGACAGTCTAAACTCCACCTGAGGGAGAAAGAGCCATGCTGACACAAGGGAGCATGTGGTGGAACTCCACCTGAGAGAGAGAGAGACATTCTTTCCCAGAGACTGCTGCCAAGAGACTGAGGGGAAAATAGCCAGGAACAGTGACACCCTCACGGTACACCACCGTTCGGCCAAGAGACCCTGCTTAGAAACTCAGGGCTGCCTAGCCCAGTGGAGACAATCCACACCACTTCAGGGATCACAATACCCATCCAGGTGTCTGGTTGGCCGCTGTCCGGTCACCTTGCCAGTTTAGGATAGAAAGAAATCCTTGACTGCCGCACTCCATAAAACAACGTCTTTATTGGGTAGGTAAAATCCAAAAACAACCAAAACGATACAGTCAAAATAAAGTGAACAACAGGAAAGGAGGTGATCCGGTGCCTTACAACATTGCCAGGAGCCTGAACCAGCATTAGGAATATATAGTGTCATCGCACAGAGGATTGGTGAGTGGGTGTAAACCCAAACATCCTTATTAACACAGTACAGACACTACATGCAGACACCTATTCCCCTTTCTAGTGTCAGAGGATGGTTGTTTGGAGCTGACATCTTTAGCCAGTTTGTTCTTGCAAACCACTACCTAACGAAATATCCTAGACAATTACTGTCTCAATTTTGCTGGATTAAACCTACTCACTTTACAAAAGGCCCCAATGTTTGCTAGCAGAAGATAGAAGTACTCTACACCCCAGGACCTGTAACGTTACGGAACTGTGCTTACTGTACCTGTTAACCCATTTCTTCTTTTTGTGTTGTTACTTTTGTAGCACCCTCTACCTTAGGTAGGTAGGTAGGTGCTAGAGTAGTGGGTTTGTTTTGTACTGTCAGAGCAGGTAAATTTAGGCAGGCTTTTGCTGTGAGCTAGGCCTGTTTGTTTTGATCTGGGGGCAGGGGAGTGGTTTAGTGTAGCAGCAGGTGACTGACATGTGCTTCAGCTCTTGGGTGCCTCCTCTGGTTTTCAGAAGGTTCTGGAAAAGAGGCAGGGCAGAGAGCTGGAGTGACATGGGGTGTATGGGGGAGCCCTGACCAATCCCCAACTAGGATTGCCAGAGAGCAGGCCTCCATGGTCAGCCTGCTGTGGGAGGAGTTGTCGGTGGAAGAACTGAATGATGGAGTGTTAGGCTGTCATGGTCTGGGGGAACCCCCTTTCTGAGGGGGTGAACTAAGGCCTGGAGCTCGGCAGCTGGGAGGGAGAGTCTCTCTACACTGTCATTTAGAGGTGTCCTGGAACAGGAGCAGGAAGAGGACGATTGGGAGCACTGCCAGGCAAGTCATTCAGGAGGGATCCATGCCGGGGGTCGGTGAGTGAGAAGCACAGTGTGAAGCTCTGGGAGAGACATGCCAGGATTTGGATGTGGAGCCAGAGGGAGAGACTGTGGTGTTTTGGAGTCAAGTTGCAGCCACAAGGGCTGGCAGGATTCGCATAGGATGTGCTAAGATCAGTAGTCCACCAAGTATCAGCACATTTATTCTTATAAAACTAAAAGGGTTTCTACCACAAAGGGGACTGCAAAACCCTGCCTCCAAAGGGCTACTAGAAAAACGGTGCAGGTGTGAACAGAAAAGATACTCTCCTGCACTCGTGTCGGCGGCCTTAGTAAAAGGTGGTAGTATTTTCAGATAATATAATACAATGTGTATAAAGACCATGCATGTCCCACTGCCTAAACTGACTGGGGGAAGTCCAAATAGGCTAAGTAGAAAAGGAGAAAAAAGGCCCATGACCTAAAGCATGAATCAAGATAACAGAGTTTATTCTAAACATATAGATAAATACAAGGAAAATACTACGTGTTCATAAATAAGTTACAATATTCTCATTTGATAAAATAGTAAAAGTTATTGCCCATGCAAGGTTAAAAGCTGAATAAATGGTTAACGTGTTTCGAGGGGTTTCCTCTTCATCAGAGCCTTGGAAGACCAAACCTAGTCTGTATAATGTGTTAGGTTTATATAGAGAGGAACGACTGGATGGGAAATGTATCACATGATAGATGATGTATTTCTATAGGCGGATTCTCCTTTATTCTAGTGGTATTCTTTTCCACATCGCAGCACTCTGCACACTGGCTGGTTAGAAATTTGTAGTTTGTGGTCAGTGGTTACGTGCCCGAGTCGATCGTTGATTGACCCTGCGATCCTCCTGCCAAGATACTCAGGGTTATTTACGAAAGGCAAATCCACTTTGCACTACACGTGCAAAGTGCACTTGAAATTGCACTGACAGTGCAGTTGCTGTAAATCTGAGGGGTAGATCTGAAATGAGGGAAAGCTCTGCTGATTTTACTATCCAATCATGTGCAAGCTAAAATGCTGTTTTTTATTTTCCATGCATGTCCCCCTCGGATCTACAGCGACTGCACTTCCAAGTGCACTTTCAGTGCAATTTCAAGTGCACTTTGCTCTTGTAGTTTGCACTTGTAGTGCAAAGTGGATTTGACTTTCGTAAATAACCCCCACTGTGTTGTACTGTATAGAGTCCTGTATTAGTTTGCAGCCATCTGGTGGCTACAAACTGCTAAATAAAAGATCTATTGGTTGGTCACAAATTACAGCTTCCTGACACCACTTTAATGTAAACAAGCCAGCGTGTATCATGGGTAGGGTTGCCACCTTTTCTTCAAGTCAAACTCTAAAGCCCTGTACACACGATTGGTTTTACCAATGAAAACAGTCCGATGGTCTTTTTTCATCGGACAAACCGATCGTGTATGGGACCCATCGGTCTTTTTTTCATCGGTTTTAAAAAATAGAACATGTTTTAAATTTTTCCGATGGATCAAAAACTGATAGCAAATTCCGATCGTCTATGGGCAAGTCCATCGGATAAAAAACCCACGCATGCTCAGAATCAAGTCGACGCATGCTCAGAAGCATTAAACTTAATTTTTCTCGGCTCATCGGAGTGTTTTACGTCACTGCGTTTGGAACGCTCGGTTTTTTGACTGATGGTGTGTAGGCAAGACTGATGGAAGTCAGCTTCATCGGATTTCCGATGGACAAAACCATCGGATTAGAATCCATAGGATATCCGACCGTGTGTACGAGGCTTAACACTTTAGTGGCACACAGAATTTTCTTTTTTTATACATCTTTTTTGCTGATAAATAAATGTTTTAATCATATGAGGTTAATAACAAGAGTCCCCCTTTACATCAGAGTGCACAGAGTTCACCTTTTACATCTGAACTCGCAGAGTTCCCTTTCACTGTAAGAGGGGATTCTGCAGACTCTGATGTACGGGAAAACTCTGGGGACTCTAACATAAGGGATGCTCTCGGAACCCTGATTTAAGGGGAACACTGAGAACTCTGTAAGGAAAGGACCCTGATGAAAAAGGGAACACTGTGGCCTCTGGTGTAAAGGGGAACTCTGATGTAAGGGGTGCTCTGAGAACCCTTATTTACCTTAGTGTACTTATTCAGAGGAAAGAGAGAGAAGGGGGGAGACTTCAGTCACAGACAGGGATGGATGGTGAGCTCACTCACCCCTTGGCAGTCAGCACCTCTCATCCAGATGTATTTGAGGCTGCTGGACTTCAAATTTCCAGCCCCTTTCCTGAGACACAGCCCTGGGGATTGGAGTGTGGGCAGACATAGAGGGGTAGGGATGGAAGGAAGAGGTGCAGATCAAGCCCTCTCTCCTCTCCCGTCTGTGTGTGTGTTTGGGGGGAGGATTGTTAGTGCTGGCTTTGGGCAGCATGAAAGAGTGCAACCTTGCTAGGAAGCCATAGTCCAGTCTGAATAATGTGTCTGGTTTTCAGGCAGTCTGAAACCCGGATGTATGATTCCAAACCCGAACTGTCCAGGCGAATCCTGGACAGGTGGCAACCCTAATCATGGGTGATGTTATATTTGGTCAATGGCATCACACCACATCCCCAGATCTTTTGCTTACAAATAGAAACTGGCAGAGATTTGTCAAGCCGCAATGGTACTGCCACTGCCACTGCAAAAGGCTGCACTGACAGCACAGTCCCGACACATAGTTGAGGGAATATGCCTTGCTTCCTATGATGTCAGTTCACACAATAATGCTGCTTCAGTGTCCACTTTGAAAAAGTACTGCATGATGTTCCTTTTTACAGGGCATCGAGTTGTGACACGAACCATCACATTGTAATGTCTTTGCAGTGAACAGAACTTTATTGAAATGTCACTCGACATTTTGTTGGAATACATTGTTCATGTATTTTGTGCAACAACTACATCAGCTAGTAGATGGCAGTGTTTATAAATTTGTAGTTGCATCTATGGTATGCTCTATTGTCTTTTCTCTGATAAAAAAGTTCCTGTTACCTGTTTGCAGAGAAGCAGCAAATAAACACATGTGAATTGTGCACTGTCTGTTCTGTAGGGCTATATACAGAATCTCTAACACTTTTTAATAAAGTTGAAGCTGGGATCAATGTGTTGGCACTGAGTCTCACAGTGCAGACAAGCAGCCATGCATTTAGAGCGTCTCACTGGTGTGAATGACCTCTTAAAGGAATACATCATACTCCATTCACAACTTCACATGCAGCTGTATGGTATTTCTCAAGCATCTAAGGCCTCTTTCACACTGGGGCGGTTTGCAGGCGCTTTTTTGCTAAAAATAGCGCCTGCAAACCAAGCCTAAACAGCGGCTCCTTTCTCTCCAATGTGAAAGCCCCGAGGGCTTTCACACTGGAGCAGTGCGCTAACAGGACGTGAAAAAAAGTCCTACTAGCCGCATCTTTGGAGCGGTGAGAGGAGCGGTGTGTTTACCGCTCCTCCACCGCTCCTTTCAATTGAAATGAATGGGATACCGCGGTAATACCGCCCGCAAACCGCGGCTGTAGCCACGGTTTGCGGGTGGTATTAACCCTTTTTCGGCCGCTAGCAGGGGTTAAAACCGCACCGCTAGCGGCCGAATACCTCTGCAATCCCGACGGTATAGCGCCGCTAAAAATAGGGGCGCTATACCGCCACCGCCCCTACCGCCCCAGTGTGAAACCAGCCTTAGGGATCTGTGTATTTTTAATGTTTTCCTTTAAGCTGCATTCAAAGATCCTCTTCTTGCTAAACGGTACTTTTAATTTTAATTTTTTTTTTTGCACTGGTAATGTCATCCGGGGCATTACCAAGCAACCCATGTTCTTTTTTATCAATATGTTAAAAACTGAAGTGAGAAAAAAACAACAAGATTTGGGTCTCATAGACTACAAAGGGTTTGACACTATATTTAGACTAGCAAATTTTTGGGGGGTTTGGCCAAACCTCATGTAAACTAAATTTTGTCTAGTTCACTCATTTCTACAGGAAAATGTCACAACAAACTGTTTATACAATATTTATTACCTAATTTGACCCATTGTGTCATATCAGATGTAGCATCGGCTTAGTATTGCCTCTGAAATATGTGCAGAGTATTGCTCTATGAAACATTGCATTTTCTGGCTAAACTGATGGCTCACAGAGACAGAGAAGAGACTCTATTGGGTACAGCTGCAGGATTAAAGGCAGATTGGTTACTGCTGTAGCTAAGAAGAAAGCCCACCCCTAACAGCAAAGGCAAGGAAGTACATGATTGGATAGCAGCCCAGGAGAGCTGTGATTTGGGGATCAGGCCGTGTGGTTGGGCGGAGGGAGACACCACGAGGAGCACAGACAGAGGGGAGAAAGGAAGATACAGGAAGAGAGAGACAGACTGGCATTGTGGCAGCCAGACGGGGAACGTGTCCTTTATGCTTGTCTTGTGTGCACTGCCCGAGCCTGTGATTCTGTCAGTGACTCTGCTAAAGAGAGGATCAGAGTTGAAAGGGGAGTTTGCAGTGTGCTATTCTGCCCTTTTTGCATGATTTCTGAAGATGCGCCAACAGTGCAGTGACATCTAGAGACAAACTTCCGTACTGCAGCAATCCATCATCATCATACTGTTTAGAGGATTCTGTGGCCTGTGTTGCTCTCATCGCCATCCAGTCGGCTGAGACAGCGATCCATCTACCAGGTGCTAGAAGGAAGATATATCAAGTGCATCTAATGGTGAGAGATCTTCTGCCACCCTTGTGTGAGTGGATCTTGCTTAATCCTGCTAGGTCCTATTTACCGCTAATGCAGCTATATCTGAAGGTGGATCACCACATCTGTTAATCTTTTGTTACCCTATGACACTTTGCGAAGATACCCCTTTCCATTTTGTGGATTACAAATATTTCTTCACAAAAGGCTGAGTACTCAAACACAGGATTTAACAGGCCCCAACGCTGGCAAACTCTGTGTGTGTGTATAGAATTCCCACTGGCCAGTGTTTAGCCAGAAACTATAGTCCGTAATATCACTTTTGGGTAATTGTTGAACATTGTTTTTTTTGTATTGTGCAACTGACAGTATTCGTTCAGCACGCGCTCAGTGCATTTCAGGCAAGGCCTCTCACTGGCGGTTAAAGTGAATGAACACCAATCCTATTTTAATTTGATTAGTGGTCATTGCATTTAATATTGGGACCCTGTTAATCAGTTTGTCTCTTTCCAGGGCTAATTACTAGTTCTAATAAAGTCCAGCTAAAAGTTTAAACAATGTATTCGTGTTACTTGGATCCAGGTGAGGGTGAGTCATCACTGGGGTGGGACAGAAGACCTGTATATTACAGCAGCCCTTGCATGGGTAGCACTACATGGGTAAAAGCTTTCATTGTATTCACTTGGAAATTAGTTCTAGTAAAGAGGGCTCAATCTCAGGATTTCTAGAAACAGAGTTGGCAATCCTGATGACCTTCCTGGCACAAACATGACCTGCACCAATGATCCGATACCATTGATTATTCTCATCTTAAATTACATTTTATGACTGATTTGTTTACATTAAGCATCATAGAACATTATATTTAGACATTGTGGGACATTATTTATTTCTTTTAGACACCTTTCACACTGGAGGCGTTTTTCAGGCGCTTTAATGCTAAAAATAGCGCCTGTAAAGCGCTTGAAAAATGCCTCATCTGCAGTCCCAGTGTGAAAGCCCGAGTGCTTTCACACTGGGGCCCTGCACTGGCAGTACGTAAAAAAAGTCCTGCAAGCAACATCTTTGTGGTGCTTTCACTCCTAAAGTGCCCCTGCCCATTGTAATGAATGGATAGTGCCGTCGAAGCGCCTGCAAAGCGCCTCGGCAGCGGTGCGTTAAACCCTTTATTTAACTGCTAGTGGGGGTTAAAAGCACCCCACTAGCGTCTGAAAAGCGCCTCTAAAACAACAGTAAAGCACCGTTAAAACTAGCAGCGATTTACCGCTAACGCATTGTCAGTGTGAAAGGGCTCTGAAAATAAAGGACTTGTGCACAGTGTGTTTATGTTTATTTACTTTTTAACTACCGGTAATGACACCACTCCCTTTTTGTCCTCCCGTTTTGTACTACTCAACTATTGCAACTTCCTCCTTGATTGGCCTACACTTACATATGCTGTTCTTCTTTCAGTTTATTATGAATGCTGCTGCTAGACTCATCCGTCTTATTAACTATTCCACAACCCCTTTCAGCCAACCCTTCCACTGCCTTCTTCTTGTCCAATGAATAAATCTCAAAATACCTACAACAACATACAAATACAATTCTGCCCCTAGTTATATCACTAACCTCATCTGAAAACTGTGCTTTTTGCTCCTCCCAAGACTTTTAGCTCTCTATCTCGCTTGTCTTCTCCTCCCATATCATTCAGGACTTCTCCAAAACCTTTCCCATCCCTTTAACCACTTCCATTACAGGGCACTTATACACCTCCCTGCCCAGACCAATTTTCAGCTTTCAGCGCTGTTGCACTTTGAATGACAATTGCGCGGTCATGCTACACTGTACCCAAACTAAATGTTTATCATTTTGTTCCCACAAATAGAGCTTTCTTTTGGTGGTATTTGATCACCTCTGGGATTTTTATTTTCTGCTAAAATTTTTGAAAAAAGACTGAAAATTTTGAAAAAAAAGTATTTTTTTGTTTGTTACAAAATTTTGTAAATAAGTACATTTTCTCCTTCACTAATGGGGCTGCACTGACGGGCACTGATGAGGTGGCATTGATGGGCACTAATATGCGGCACTGATGGACACTGATAGGTGGCACGGATAGGTGCCACGGATGGGTGCGGATAGGCGGCACGGATGGGCACGGATAGACGGCACGGATGGACACGGATAGGCGACACGGATGGGCACTGATAGGTGGCACGGATGGGCATGGATGGGCACTGATACATGGCACAGATGGGCATGGATGGGCACTGATACGTGGCATGGATGGGCACTGATAGGCGGCACTGATGTACTGTAATGATGGATGCCAATCAGTGCCAAACAATAATGCCTGCCAATCAGTGATGCCCATTGTGGGCACTGATTGGCATCCATTGTGGGCACTGATTGGCATCCATTAGGGGCACTGATTAGCATCCCTGGTGGTCTAGGGGGCATACCTGGTGGTGGGCATCCCTGGTGGTCTGGTGGTCCAGTGTGAGCATCCTTGGGGGGGCTGCGCTAATAGTCGATCAGCACAAACCGCCCCTGTCAGAGGAGCAGCCGATCGGCTCTCCTCAACTCGCGTCTGTCAGACGCGAGTGAGTAAAAGCCGATCACCGGCTCTTCTTGTTTACATCGTGATCAGCCGTGATTGGACACGGCTTATCACGTGGTAAAGAGTCTCCGTCAGAGACTCTTTACTTAGATCGGTGTTGTGGGGTGTCAGACTGACACCCCGCAACAACGATCGCCGCGATGCCCGCCCCCGGCTGCGGCTTGTTATCCTGCCGACGTCATAAGACGTCCGGTCAGGATATTGAAACCACTTTGCCGCCGTCATTCTGTAATAGGGCGGGTGGCAAGTGGTTAAATACCCTGCTTCAAATTATTGGGCTATCTCTCAATCTGTCTACCTATCCATGAAAATTAATCTCTTCGGGGAGGTCCATCCTGTCTCTACCTTTTTAAAATTGTTCTTTCTCCATCAGTTATAAATAATACTGTTTATAATAAACCAGGGTACTATTTACCTCTTACTTATTCACATAGAGTAAGGCCGGCTAGCTGGATGCCCCTTACTTTAATGGGCTTCCAGATTCAGTTAAGTCCCCTTCCGCAGACCCCCACCACCACTGAACAAGAGAATTGAGGAACATTTCCTTGTCCCTATCAACATAGGGGCAAAGTACTTTCCTAGTAGTGCTCCCATATGTAAAAGAAGCTCATTACATGTTGGAATGAGAAGGCTGGCTCATGCTCATGTGCATGCACATAAGTATGAGCAAAAGCTCAATGCAAAACAGGCATTGTCACACTTGCAAAAAAGAAAAACAAACAAGGCGCCTCTAAGTGCAGAAGTATAAAACTTTTAATATCCCCTAAAAGGGTTAAAAACACTTACAAGATAGTGGATGAAACAGGCATGTAGCAGGTAAGTGCGTCCAGGAGATGTTCCAGTGGCAGGGCAGTCCCAGTTTGTGATGGTAAAGCTTCCAGGAAGTCCATGAGATAACAGCTGATTGTGCTGTGAATGTTCAGAGGACACAGTAACGCTGAAGCCTGGGGATGATGTCAGAGGAAGCGAGACAGAAACCAGCATGGAACACAAACAGGAAGTGGACAGGAAGTGTGTCATAGAGGCGCACTTGCGCAAATGTATTAGCGTGTGGAGAATACATATGTGCATGTGCACACGTACGGGGACTACGTGTGCATAGATGGGTTTCTGAGTGTCCTTCAGCTATTTCCTGCTTTCCCTGAGCCTAGACCTGCCATACCTGCAAATCGGCTTGCCCCTGACCTGTTCTTTGATTTCTGCCTGCCTGCTGACCTTGGCTTGTATTCTGACTCATGTCTTGCAGTGCTGTGCCTTGCTGCCTGGCTGTGTACAAATCCTGGCTTGTGTCTTAACTCTGTATCTGCCTAATGTTCCTGTACCTCGCTACCCGGCTGTTAATGACCTTTTGGCTTATGTCCTGGCTACACTCCTGTTTGCCAATCAAGTGTCACCGTGTTCTAGTTCCTGGTTCCTACCTGGTAATCTATGGTCATCTGCCTCCTGTAAACCCCAGCTGGCACTACCTGCTATACTGGCCCTTGTGTCACTTTGTGCCCTCACACTTCCTGTAATCACTACATCACTACTTCCAGGGGTGTTGGACAAGAGGTGAAAGAGAAGCCCACGCTCTAGCTCGATTTCCAAGCAGGCCAAATTTACCATTTTATTAGACCATTTTTGCAAATGGAGAAAAGCTTTTTGGAAGTACTTTTTAAAGTTTTGTTCAAACTGGATATACAGTATTTACTGATAATTCAAAGCAGGTAGTTAATCATTTGAAAAATATAATAAAATGAATCAATAGAATATCTTTGTTTATGTACATTTATGCTACCTGGAATATTAAAAACTTGCAATGCTAATTTTGCTATAATAAGGGAAGGCATTGGATCTATAAAATAAAAAAAAAAGTTAATTCCAGGTGTCATGAAATAAAAGTAATAAATTTAAATAGTTTAAAAATTCAAAAAAAATGTATGTCTTTGAGGTTCATTTTTCATTTTTGAATATTCTATTCAGCAGCAGGCATCAGTCATGTTGATTGATAGAAAAAATAAAGCTTTCTTGCAGCATGACATAGCAAATCCGTGGAGACTAATTCCATTGGTAGTGGTTGTTCTTTTTATCCTAGAAATATGTGACACAAATTCTAAAGTATTTGATGTGTACAGTTTCATAAACAAGTTATAGGTTATGCTGATTCACAAGGTTACAAATGTGCTATGAGTCAAATCTATACCTTCAAAATTTGTAGATAGGTTTAGTCACTCTAACTTGCAAGTTTAATATCATTTATTGTGTCTCATGTTAGACTACATGTATGTGTTTTTATAAAAGGATTGTTAGCTTAACCACTTAACGACCGCTCACTGTATATATACGTCGGCAGAATGGCACCGACAGGCACAATCACGTAGAGTGTACGTGATCGCGTTTGTACAGTTGGGGGGTCCGATCGGACCCCCCTTCTATACAGTGAGCGGCCGTTTATCGTTGGGGAGCGTTCAGAGATGAGGGGGTGACCATTCGATTTCGGCCACCCCCTCGCGATCGCTCCCGGCCAATGAAAATGCTTCCTCTGCCATGTGATGTAAATGTGATGTCATCTCCCTTGCGGCGGTCTTTTCGATTCCGGCGCCGAGGAGAGAGGAAGCAGGTTAGTGCACCAACAGTCCACTGACACGTAGGTACACATAGGCACACATTTCACCCCCCAGTCACCCCCAGATCACCCCCCAGGTCACCCCCCAGCCCCCAATCACAGTGTCACTGATTGCAGTGATCATTTATTTTACTGATCACTGCTTTTAGTGTCATCTGTGATAGTAAAAAGTTGCAGGGCAGTTAGGATTAGGCCCCTTTAGGTCCAGGGTAGCCCCCTAACCCCCCCTAATAAAGGTTTAACCCCTTGATCGCCCCCCCAGGTAACCCTTTCACCCCCTAACGCCAGTGTCACTAAGCGATCGTATTTTCGATCGCTGTATTTAGTGCCGGTGGTGCCCTAGATAGCCAGTTATTTATTTTTAGTTTCACCACAGGTTTTTAGAGCGTCGGGTACCCCCATATATTATTTTAACCCCCTGATTGCCCCTAGAGTTAACCCTTTCACCAGTGATCACCGTATAAGCGTCACTGGTGACACTGGTTACCCAGTTAATTATTTAGTTATTTAGGTAACCCGTCAGGTTTTTATATAGCGTCGGGTACCCCCATATTTAACCTAATAAAGGTTTTAACCCCCTGATTGCCCCTAGTTAACCCTTTCACCAGTGATCACCATATAAAGGTTACGGGTGACACTGGTTGGTTAGTTTGCTTTTTATAGCATCAGGGCACCCGCCATATATCACCCAATAAAGGTTTAACCCCCTGATCGCCCAGTGGGTGAGATCAATTAGGTTTTAGCGCCAGAGAGGGTCTGCGTCGCCCCAGGCAGCGTTAGGTTAGTGCCAGTAACGCTAACACCCACGCGCAAAGCATACACCTCCCTTAGTGGTATAGTATCTGATCAGATCTATACTAGCGTCCCCAGCGGTTTAGGGTTCCCAAAAACGCAGTGTTAGCGGGATCAGCCCAGATACCTGCTAGTACCTGCGTTTAGCCCCTCCGCCCAGCCCACCCAAGTGCAGTATCGATCGATCACTGTCACTTACCAAACACAACACACATAACTGCAGCGTTCGCAGAGACAGTCCTGATCCCTGCGACCGCTAACAGTTTTTTTTGTAGCGTTTGATATATTTGCTGACGACAGTCGGGTGCTTTTTTTTTCCTGTGAATCTTACTAGTGTACCCCTAAATTTAGAGCCCAAAATGGCAAGTCGAAGGTACACTAGTAAAGAGGCCTACGAGATTCTGAGCATGACAGATAGTGAAGAGGAGGTCACGTATCTGTCAGATTCAGGCTCAGAATATCTTCCTGTAGAAGACAGTGACGTCAGCGGCCCCACGTCAGATAGCTCTGACGACGAAGTTGAGGTCCCTGCTAAGGTCAGGCGTACCCGATCTCGATCTTCTGAGGTTGTTGAGGAGCAAGAACCGCAGGGCTCTCGTATCATGGAGCAGAGGAGTACTAGCGCCGCTATTCCTTCTGGTGAATTGGCAAGCACCAGCGGCCTAGTACAGCCTGGGCGTACATCCAGCACTGCAGTATCACGTGGTGACGTGGCGAGTCCCATAAGTGCAGTTCAAGCTGGCGAGGTGGCAAGCACAAGTAGTGTCCCGCTGCCACCAAGAAGACAAAGGCAGGCCCGTTGTACCCATAGTGCTCTTCCTGCAGAATTTGCCTATCCTGATTGGGTCCCCACCACTTCTGCAGAACCCATACTTCCCCCATTCACTGCCCAACCCGGTATTCAGGTGGAAACAGCTGATTTTATGCCAATCGATTATTATTCGCTGTTTTTCACGGAAGATCTCTATAGATCTATTGTGGACCAGAGTAATTTATATGCTGGTCAATTCATCGCCGCTAATCCCCAGTTGCCTTCCATTGCCAAAGATTGGAAACCAATTACGGTTTCCGAATTTAAGACCTTTCTGGGCCTTTCCCTCAACATGGGCACACATAAATTCCCGTCATTGCGTGCTTATTGGTCCACGCACCCAATTGACCACATGCCCGTGTTCTCTGCCTCCATGCCCAGGAAACGATACGAGCAGATTTTGCGGTTCATGCACTTCAACGACAATGAACTTTGTCGTCCACGTGGGGACCCTGAATACGACCGGCTCTATAAAATTCGGCCCCTCATAAACCACTTCAACGAACGTTTTGCAGCCTTGTTTATTCCCGATCAAGCTGTCTGCGTTGATGAGTCCCTGATTACATTTTCTGGCCGCTTGGCTTTCAAGCAGTACCTTCCCAGCAAGCGTGCCAGATACGGGGTCAAGCTCTATAAGTGCTGTGACAGGGCAACAGGCTATGTATGGAGCTTTATGGTTTATGAGGGAAAAGATAGTCAGGTTGAGCCGGTCAACTGCCCGGATTACATAGGGAGTGCTGGCAAGATAGTGTGGAACTTGGTGTCACCCTTATTCGGAAAGGGGTACCACTTGTATGTGGACAATTATTACACGAGCGTGCCACTGTTTAGTCACTTGTTTGATCATCAGATTGGAGCATGTGGCACCGTGCGACCTAATCGCCGGGGCTTTCCCCAGCGGCTTGTAGATGCCCGTCTTAGGCTGGGGGAGAGAGCCTGCGTAAAGTGTAATAACTTGCTCGCTATGAAGTGGAGGGACAATAAGAATGTTTTCCTTCTTACCTCCCTTCATGCAGACACGACAGTCCAAATTCCTACGGCGACTGGTGTTGTGGAGAAACCCCTCTGTGTCCACGAATATAACAAAAATATGGGAGGGGTGGACCTCAACGACCAGTTGATGGCGCCGTATCTAATTGACCGTAAGGCGAGACGCTGGTACAAAAAAGTGTCTCTATCCTTATTCCAATTGGCTTTGCTGAACGCTCATGTGCTATACAGAGCTTCAGGCGGGACGTTATCTCTTCTAAAATTCCAGAATGAGATTGTCACAGAACTCCTGTATCCAGGCGGTTCTGCACCTCACCATCCCCTACCAAATGCAGTAAGCCGGCTGCATGAGAGGCATTATACTACGCATCTCCTCCCGAGTACCCCTACCCAACGAGCCCCCCAAAAAAGATGTCGTGTCTGTAGCAAGCGCGGATTTAGGCGTGACACCCGTTATTATTGTCCACTCTGTCCTGACAAACCTGGTCTTTGCCTTGGTGAATGTTTTGAACGCTACCACTCAAAAGTGAAGTTTTAGCGTAGGGTACAGCATTTCACAGACTAGGACACACTTACACAGTGTCTCCCAAGATGCCATTACATTTTGAGAGACCCGAACCATTACAGTTGTTAAAGTTTAAAAAAAAAGTGTAAAAAAGAAAAAAAAAACGTAAAAAACAAAACACAAAAAAAATATAAAAGAAAAAAAAAAAAATAGTTGTTTTATTGTTCTCTCTCTCTCTCTATTTTCTCTCTATTGTTATGCTCTTTTTTACTGTATTTCATTCTGCAATGTTTTATCATGCTTGCTTTTCAGGTATGTAATTTTTTTGTTTTCAGGTGCGCCATTCAACTGCAGCGCGGAATTATTTATCTTGACAGCAACAGCGTTTGCTCCCACGATACATAAAGCCGTGACTCCAGTGCTGTAGGAGGTGATTTCACCACCACAGTTAAAAAAAAAAAGAGCATATATGCTGAAGCATGGGGGCAGCAGGGGCGGAGGAGCGATTTTGCTCCTAATGCCGCGTATATACGGTCGAAATTCCGACGGAGGCTTGCCCGTGGAAAAGTCCGACCGTGTGTACGCGGCATAACTTTTTTTGCGGGAGGATGCCCCCATGCTTCGGCATATATATATATTTTAGGCACAGGTTGCGTTAAAAAAAATGTTTTATTTTTTACTAGGTTTTGTTTTGGTATTTGCTTTGCAGGTATGGTAAGGTCTTACTGTTGTACTGTAATGTTACTTTGTTTTAATGTTAACCATCATTTGCTTAGCAGGTACGCCATTCAGTTGCATCGCGGATTTATTTATCTTGACAGCAACAGCGTTTGCTCCCACGATACATAAAGCCGTGACTCCAACGCTGTAGGAGGTGATTTCACCACCACAGTTAAAAAAAGAGCATATATGCCGAAGAATGGGGGCAGCAGGGGCGGAGGAGCGATTTTGCTCCTAATGCCGCGTATATACGGTCGAAATTCCGACGGAGGCTTGCCCGTGGAAAAGTTTGACCGTGTGTACGCGGCATAACCTTTTATGCCGCGTACATACGGTCGAAATTCCGACGAAGGCTTGCCCGTGGAAAAGTCCGACCGTGTGTATGCGGCATAAGGAGCAAAATCGCTCCTCCACCCCTAACCCCCATTTTTTTTTCAAAAAAAGAGTACCTGTCACTACTTATTGCTATCATAGGGGATATTTACATTCCCTGAGATAACAATAAAAATGATTAAAAAAAAAAATATGGAAGGAACAGTTTAAAAATACAATAAAAAAGCAAAATAAATAAAAAATAAAAAAAAAAAAGCACCGCTGTCCCCCCCTGCTCTTGCGCAAAGGCGAACGCAAGCGTCGGTCTAGCGTCATATGTAAACAGCAATTGCATCATGCATGTGAGGTATCACCGCGAAGGTCAGATCGAGGGCAGTAATTTTAGCAGTAGACCTCCTCTGTAAATCTAACATGGTAACCTGTAAAGGCTTTTAAATGCTTTTAAAAATGAATGTAGTTTCTCGCCGCTGCGCGTTTGTGCGCAATTTTAAAGCATGTCGTGTTTGGTATCCATGTACTCGGCCTAAGATCATCTTTTTTATTTCATCAAACATTTGGGCAATATAGTGTTTTTTAGTGCATTAAAAATAAAAAAAGTGTGTTTTTCCCCCAAAAAATGCGTTTGAAAAATTGCTGCGCAAATACTGTGTGGAAAAAAAAAATGCAACACCCACTATTTTAATCTGTAGGGCCTTTGCTTTAAAAACATATATAATGTTTGGGGGTTCAACATAATTTTCTTGCAAAAAAAAAAATGTTTTCATGTAAACAAAGTGTCAGAAAGGGCTTTGTCTTCAAGTTGTTAGAAGAGTGGATGATGTGTGACATAAGCTTCCTAATGTTGTGCATAAAATGCCAGGACAGTTCAAAACCCCCCAAATGACCCCATTTTGGAAAGTAGACACCTCAAGCTATTTGCTGAGAGGCATGTTGAGCCCATTGAATATTTTTTTTTTTTTTTTTTTTGTCCCAAGTGATTGAATAATGACAAAAATAAAAAAAAAATAAAAAATGTACAAAAAGTTGTCACTAAATTATATATTGCTCAAACATGCCATGGTTATATGTGGAATTGCACCCCAAAATACATTCTGTTGCTTCTCCTGAGTACGGGGATACCACATGTGTGAGACATTTTGGGAGCCTAGCCGCGTACAGGACCCCGAAAACCAAGCACCGCCTTCAGGATTTCTATGGGTGTAAATTTTTGATTTCACTCCTCACTGCCTATCACAGTTTCGGAGGCCATGGAATGCCCATATGGCACAAACCCCCCCACATGACCCCATTTTGGAAAGTAGACACCCCAAGCTATTTGCTGAGAGGTATGTTGAGTATTTTGCAGATCTCGCTTTTTGTCACAATGTTTTAAAAATTGAAAAAAGAAAAAAAAAAAAATATATGTCTTTCTTCATTTTCAAAAACAAATGAGAGCTGTAAAATACTCACCATGCCTCTCGGCAAATAGCTTGGGGTGTCTACTTTCCAAAATGGGGTCATTTGTGGGGGTTTTGGGCTATCTTGGCATTTTATGGCCTTCAAAACTGTGATAGGTAGTGAGGAGTGAAATCAAAAATTTACGCCCTTAGAAATCCTGAAGGCGGTGCTTGGTTTTTGGGGCCCCGTACCCGGCTAGGCTCCCAAAAATTCCCACACATGTGGTATCCCCGTACTCAGGAGAAGCAGCAGAATGTATTTTGGGGTGCAATTCCACATATAACCATGGCATGTGTGAGCAATATATCATTTAGTGACAATTTTTTGTACTTTTTTTTTTTTTCTTTTTATCATTATTCAATCATTTGGGACAAAAAAAAAAAATATTCAATGGGCTCAACATGCCTCTCAGCAAATAGCTTGGGGTGTCTACTTTCCAAAATGGGGTCATTTGGGGGGGTTTTGTGCCATCTTGGCATCTTATGGCCTTCAAAACTGTGATAGGTAGTGAGGAGTGAAATCAAAAATGTATGCCCTTAGAAATCCTGAAGGCGGTGCTTGGTTTTTGGGGTCCTGTATGCGACTAGGCTCCCAAAAAGTCCCACACATGTGGTATCCCCGTACTCAGGTGAAGCAGCAGAATGTATTTTGGGGTGTAATTTCACATATGCCCATGGCATGTGTGAGCAATATATCATTTAGTGACAACTTTTTGTAATTTTTTTTTTTTTTTTTGTCATTATTCAATCACTTGGGACAAAAATAAAAATATTCAATGGGCTCAACATGCCTCTCAGCAATTTCCTTGGGGTGTCTACTTTCCAAAATGGGGTCATTTTGGGGGGTTTTGTACTGCCCTGCCATTTTAGCACCTCAAGAAATGAGATAGGCAGTCATAAATTTTAAGCTGTGTAAATTCCAGAAAATGTACCCTAGTTTGTAGACGCTATAACTTTTGCGCAAACCAATAAATATACGCTTATTGTCATTTTTTTTACTAAAGACATGTGGCTGAATACATTTTGGCCTAAATGTATGACTACAATTGAGTTTATTCGATTTTTCTTATAACAAAAAGTAGAAAATATCATTTTTTTTTTTCAAAATTTTCGGTCTTTTTCCGTTTATATCGCAAAAAATAAAAATCGCAGAGGCAATCAAATACCATTAAAAGAAAGCTCTATTTGTGGGAAGAAAAGGACGCAAATTTCGTTTGGGTACAACATTGCATGTCCGCACAATTTACAGTTAAAGCAGCGCAGTGCAAAATTCTGAATTCACCTCTGGTCCTCTAGCTACCAAATGGTCCGGGGCTTAAGTGGTTAAATGTCTCTTCTAAATGTAATATATATTTCTGGGATTAATGTTGAAAAATACTGCACTGAGTGAACAATACAAGTAAAAAAAAAAGGAAAAAACAGCTGCAGCTCAATATGAGATACACACACATAAGATAGGAAATAATAATGATGAAGCTGCGCTAATAAAAGATTGAAGTGTTACAAATTGCTTCCAACACCACACAATATTGACATAAATTAGTCCATGAACATAGCCACATGTGTATAATCTTGATATAACTTATGACTACACCAAGAACTCATGCACCTCCACCACATAAAATGTGTGCTTACCAGAGGCAAGCTAACATAGGCTTGCGGCTATTAACCCTGCCAGGGCCTTTGATCCAACGAGATGGAAATGGCAGCTTCCAAATGCTTGATATGATGGGGCAGGAACACAAAGCAAACGACCAGGGAAACTCAATCATTCAATGGTTACGATTGAGGACCAGTGGTTAACCCAAAATAGAAATTAATGAATGTTTATTAAAAGTTACACTTACACACAGTAAGAAGTAAGATTGCAAGAATTGTAAAAGCCGGCCGGCAAGCGAACACCCGTCCACTAGGTAAACAGCGCAATGACGTCAGCACACCACTCCTCCCGACGCGCATTTGGTCACCCTCTAACGTCGTCCTCGTGCCCCAGGTCGACGTCAGAGTGTGATGAAACGTGCGTCGGGAGGAGGGCCCTGGCAGAAGTGAGTAATGGAAGAGGAGAGCTCAACAGAAGAGAAGCCAAACATTCTGGATTTGGTGGAGCACATGGTAAGCCTTTCAACAGCTTCATTTGTCTTAGCACATGAACTTTCATGTTTGGCTTGTGGCATATTTTTTTATCAGTTTTTATCTCCCTCATTTCTTTTTTTTTTTATATCAAAAGGTTTTTATTGCTCACAAAAATATACAAGGTACAAAAACATGTAGCATGCTATATCCTGTACAAGTAGCAAGATAAGTCTTTGACATTACTTGGTCACAACAAAAATCACATACATTAAACAATCCGCTCAGAATTTCAAATAGCAAAGGGTGAACAGTACACAACCCATCAGCCCATCCCCCCTCCCACCCGCCCATCTGCTGCCGGTGGGAGCAAGCTACACACCTCCCAACAGCCTCATCCTCACCAATTCCATGGGGCCTAAACCCGGTACAGCAAGCCATGCATCCCAGAGCCTATCAAACTTTCCTGCATTGCCCCTGTGCTGGTATATGTATTTCTCCATCAAAAGCATTTTACCCATCTGTTGTATCCACAGTTTGACCGTGGGTGGCTCCTCAGACTTCCACAGTAGTAGAATAGTTTTTCTTGCCTGAAACAATGCCCTAGTAAATGCCATTCCAGTCACCTCCTCCGGTATCTCCCCCTCCAGTATTCCTATCAAGCAACATAAGGGGTCAGAAGGAACATTGGTCTGGAACACCAAGTTAAGTGTAGCCAGTACCTCCATCCAATATCTATGGAGTTTGGGGCAACGCCAGAGGAGGTGAATCAGATCCCCAGGCACCGCCCTGCACCTACCACATAGCGGATCGGGCAATCTTCCCATCTTAAAGAGTTTTACCGGAGTATAATGTACTCTCAGTAGTATATATAGTTGGGAGACCTTTTGTGCCACATTAAACGAACAGGCGTTGACCACCTGCATTGCCTCCTCCCAGAGCTCCCCCTCTATAGGACCAACATCAGCCTCCCACTGGCCTACCACTTTCATGGGGTGTCCCTCCAGAAACGAGGACAACAGCATGTTATAGCACTGGGAGATGATACCCCCAGTCTCAGAAGCATCCTGCAACATGTGAAAGACGGGTGGGGGACTGAACCCACTCCACTGCATCTCCCTGAGCTCTGACAGCATGTTGTAACTGCAGGTAGTAAAACAACATATTAGACGGGAGCGCATATCTCGATTGAAGTACATGAAAAGGAAGTAAGGCCCCATTATGAAACACTTGTCTCATGTGGGTTATACCTAATGACCGCCACTTAGGGCCCTGCTGAAGTTTGGCCAATTCAATATAAGTGCCGTTCCCCCATAGCGGGCTGTATGTAGTGAACCCCGTGACATTATGAAGTTGTTTGGCCTTATTCCACACCTTCTGAAGGAGTGAATAAGTGGGCATCTTTTTGATAGATTTCTGAAACCGTTGGGCCTCCAGCCCCTCAGGCACCGTGTCAGCCCCCGAGCCAAGCAGCATAAGCCTGGCCGAGGAGCCCACAGGAGCCGGGACTATGGCACCTATCAGGTGTTGTAACTGCGCTGCCAGATAATATATCCAAGGGTTGGGGAGGGCGAGGCCCCCCCTCCTTTGGACGCTGTAGTTGTTCCAGTTTAATCCGGGGAGGTTTAGTATGCCACAATAATTGTCTAAAGAGGGAGTTAAAGACCCTGAATATTTTAAGTGTGACAACTACAGGAGCATTGTGTAGCAAGTACAGCAGCTGGGGCATTAGATTCATTTTAATGAGGTTTGTCTTGCCGGCCAGGGACATCTGCAGCCTGTTCCATATCTGTATTTTATCCCTGAATCTAGTCAATAAGGGGTAGATGTTCAGCTGGCAGACATCTGTGATCACAGGGGAGATGAATACACCCAGGTACTTAAATGAGAAGACTATGGGGACCGGGCAGGAGGGCCCCTCGCCTAGCGCGGGGGCCTCATCCAAGAACATCAGAGCTGACTTGGACCAGTTAATTGAGAAACGGCCAAACTCTGTGATAAGGGACATAACCTGAGCCAATGAATCATCCACATCTTCCAGGAAGAGGAGCATGTCATCGGCGTACAGCATAATTTTCTCATGTACATCGTCATAGCGGAAGCCCCTGACTAACGGGCAGCCTCGCACCAGAGCCGCCAGGGGTTCAATGGCCAGAGCAAAGAGCAGGGGGGACAGGGGACATCCCTGCCTGTTCCTCCTGCCAAGCGCAAAGGCATGAGACATCCTGTCAGACATACGTAAAAAAGAGGGGGCTGTGCATACGCACAGGTGGGACTTTGAATGAGGCACATAACTATGTACCTCCATCCCTGATACACAATGTGGAAAGGAGGGAGTTTGGGACTTTGAATGAAGTTCAAGACATGGTAGGGGTATGATAAAGGAAACACATGTTTTATTGACATGTAATTTGAAATGGTACAGTATCTGGATAGTGGGAGTTGCACACAAAAAAATACACACATGTCGTGGACACTGAGGACACAGGTTCATATCAACTTGGAAACTCATGACAATATGGCAATACATATAAAACATGGACATCAAGGATACAAAATAATATCAACTGAAATTACACGACAGTGTGGAAAATGGATGGGCAGCTCCCATGAATAACACATACATGTACATGAATCCTTTGGGCGGCACAGTGCAATGAAATGGCATGATGTAAAAAGTTGTAAACATGATGCTGATAAGACAATAAATTAATCAGTTGCTGATATGGGAGTGTAGTAGCATCCTATAAAGCCCGACGCGTTTCGTGTTGATACACTCATCAGGGGCGGATGCTCCCAAACAGGAGATCTATAAAGATTTAAAATATTTAGTCTAAAATGACACTAGACATAACAGGAAAGGACATATGCCAGTCCTGAAAACTTACATGCCTGGAGTGAATGATGGGGATGTATGAAGTGTTGGACCAGGGCCAAAGGAGGGTGTCCATCCCGGAAGCTGAGGCAAAGGAACCAGGTGTGGCTGGGGCGTGAGCATATGGTTTCCCAAGGGAGAAGATGACCAATCTTGGTACTGCGCCATAATGATGGTGGAGTGAGGAGGACGCCATAGGATATGTACTGCATAGATAGGATGAGTATATGGTATACAGGTAACACCAGACATAGTCTAGTGGCATGATCGAATAATGGAAAATTTACCTGGAAGTTTATACAACAGACATACGTATGGACGCCTGCGGCGAGCAGTACAGCAGTCTCACCCACCCTAGGAACCGGGGTCCGAACCCGAACTTGGCCAGTACAGCCCATAGATACCGCCAGCCAACACTGTCGAATGCCTTATTGGCGTCAAGAGACAACAGTGCCCTGTGGCCGACGGAATCCGAGGGGGTCTGCATGTTCAAGTATAGTCGCCTAAGGTTAGTTGCGGTGGAGCTGCGAGGCACGGACCCCGCCTGATCTGGGTGAACAATAGACAAGATAATTTTGTTAACCCTCATAGCCAATACCTTAGCCAGAATCACTCTGTAGCAGTGAAATGGGCCTATACGAACCGGGGTCCGGGGGATCCTTGCCAGCCTTTAGCAATAATATAATATTAGCTCTAGTCATGGAAGGGGGCAGTGCTCCGGACTTGAAGGAGGTGTTGAACACCGCAAGCAGCTTGGGCAGGATCACCTCTCCATATGGGACATAGGCTTCCATGGGGATCCCATCATCCCCGGGACCTTGCATGTGGGGAAAGATGCAACCGCCTCCCTTAATTCCTCCAAAGTGAGCGGGGCCTCCATCTCCGCGCGGGCCAGCCCGCCCAGAAGTGGAAGCTCCACCGTACCCAGATATTGTGATAGTTCCTCGTCTGTATAATCATCACATGGCCTGAAGAGATCGCTATAAAAGGACGCCAATTCAGCTATAATCTGCTCAGGGTCATTCACCAGTCGTCCCTGGAAGTCTCTCGGATCACTCCAATTGCCGGGGAGGCCTGCTGAGACCTGGCAATCCTAGCTAGAAGTCTGCCCGTCTTCTCCCCCTCCTCATAAAAGGCCTGTCTAGTAAAGAACCGTTTTTTTCCGCAGCGGAGGTTCTCAAACGGTCCAGGGAATCCTGGACCGAGATCCAAGCCTCCCTCGCGGAATCAGTTGGATCCATCACAAATGCAAGTTCCAACTGCTTCACCTGGTCTTCAACCTGCGACAAAAGCGCAGACGAATTGTGTTTGATGGCCGTGATTTCAGCAATGAAGGAACCCCTCAAACAGGCCTTAAAGGCATCCCAGCCCACTGCCGAGTTCTCCCCGAGGTGGTTGTCTAAAAAGTACTGATCAATCTGGCGTGTCACCCGGTCATGGTAAGTGAAAAGTTTTAGCCAATAGGCATTTCATTTCCATGGTGCCCTGGGCAGGGAGGAGGCGGGATGGGTAACCAGATGGGCAGCCAGCGGGCAATGGTCAGACACCCCACTAGGGAGGTATTCTATCCTAGGGACCATGTGCAGAACCTGTTGGGATCCCACACATGAATCAATGCGAGATAATGAACCATGGGTTTTCGAAAAACATGAGAATTGCCTAGTAGTCGGGTATCTGGCCCTCCACACATCAACCCAGCCCACGTCTGCCAGCAGGCGGCTCAAAACAGTGTACCTACCCCCCAACGGTGGCTGAGCCGGTGGATGTCTATCCAATCAAGGGGTCAAGGCATCCATTTAAATCCCCCATAATCATAATGGGGACATCGGGTTTGTTAACTAGATAAGACAATAGTAATTGCAAAACCTCCCTAGAGATGGGAGGGGGTATATACACAAAGGCAAAGATTATCGTCACAGTAAACACTTTGCAATGCACAAAAACATACCTCCCATGGGAGTCCACCTCCACATCCAGTTCCTGGTAAACCAGGGACTTGTGTACCAGTACACTCACCCCTCTAGAATAGGAGGTGTGAGTGGAGTGGTAAGATGTGCCCACCCAAGCAAACCCCAGACAACCAACCGTATCTTTCGTGAGGTGGGTCTCCTGGAGGCCCACGATAGCAGGGTGGAACTTTTTTAAACAAGAGTTAAGCATTGTGCATTTCAACGGATCATGAACCCCACGAACGTTCCAAGTCACTACCGGGGTGGTGGCCATGGTGGGTGGAAAAAGGGTTTATCGCCGGGGGCCAAAGGCTCCGGCACAAGAGTTCTGGGCATCCAGTTACTAAAGTCAGACAGGAGAGGGGTCATCACCAGTGGACAGATCTTCAACGGTTGTAGGAGAGGAATCAGAGCAGGAAAGTTCAGCAAGCATTGTGACAGTGTGAGCAAGAGATAACTTTCAAACAATCCTGAACAGCCCCTTTGAGCATGTATAGCGTACCCGTTCCGGGAGGGGGCAGGCCACCCCCACTCATCCCCAGCGCCTAGGACTGTCAGGAAACCCGTGCCAACAGGGCACTCATAAACATATCCCCACAACTGGGACTTCAGAAAGTCAAACGTGGCAGATGGGGCGAGCATCCCCCTCTGTGGCTCAATAGCCAGGGTAAACAAAGTGTATTCTTCCAAACGCTCTTATTAATCGCTAACAATTGAAAAAGGTGAAATGTCCCGCTATGGGAAAGGCAGACTGAACTGGCCTGCAGGTGACATACCGACCTCACGTGTGGTAAGCCAGGGCCTCAGTCACCCACATCAGCATCCCGGCGTCTCCTGAGGTCCTGTTCATTGCGATCCAGCCACTCCGCCGCCTCCGCAGCGGATTTAAAGAAGGAAGCTTGACCACGGACTGTAATTCGCAGCTTGGCAGGATACAACATGGCATATGTTAGTTGGAGCCTCTGCAGACGTTTCTTTATCTCAGCGAACTTAGCTCTCTTGCGTTGCACCTCAGCAGAGAAATCCGGGTAAAACGAGATCCTAGCTCCATTGTAATGCACTGTAATGCGCTCCCCTTTCCTGGGCCAGTCTAAGTATGATTTCTCTGTCCTTATAATTCAGGAGCCTGGCAAGCATGGATCTGGGTGGGTTACCCGGGGGGAGTGGTCTAGGTGGTGTGCGGTGCGCTCTCTCCACTGCAAAAAGGGTGGTGAACGCCTCTTTACCAAAGATTTCTTGGAGCCATGTTTCTGTAAAGGCTGTGGGGTCCCTACCCTCCACCCTCTCGGGGAGCCCCACTATACGGACATTGTTTCTCCTCAGACGGTTCTCAATATCGTCAGTCTTTGCGTTCGCCTGCGCAGATTGCTGCAACGCAGATCTGGTATCTTTGGTGAGGGGTGGGAGCTGGTCTTCCACCTCACTAATCCTCCCCTCCACAGCCGTGGTCCTCTCTCTAATTTTCTGGAGGTCATGTTATAAGAGATACTGTCTCAGTAAGTTCCCCAAACTGTACCTTTTAAACTGTCCACAGAGGCTGTCACAGAGGTAGTGCAGCGGTGTACAGCTTGCAGGATCTCACTAAGTGTGGGCTGGGGTGCATCCTCTTGCAGCTCATCAAATATGTCAGCGATATGGTCAGACGAGTTTTCTAGGGGCACAGTGTCATCTAGGGCAGATGCGCCATTTTGCTCCATGGCCCCCTGCACAGGTGTCAGCGGTGGTGGGGGAAGAGAGCAGCCAGGGCCCTGCAGTTTTTGGGCATAATAGAGCATGTCTCTGGGCTGCTCCTTCCCCTGCTGCTTGTGGGCTTTGAGTGACTTACCGCCCGAGTCCTGTTGCTTGTCCCCCGCTCCACGCGCCACTCTCTGAGGGAGAGGGGAGCCGGTGCCATCTTGGAGATCCATGGCCGCCACTGCTGCAGTGCTCTTCGCCCCTTTGCGGGTCATGCAGGGCTCCAACAGAGCTGGTTCGACCTCCGCCGAGGACAGTGATGCGACACCGTGTCCCTGGACCCAAAGCCGGTACAGGATCAACGCAGGAAGAGGATCAATGGAGGATCGTCAGCGGGAGCTCCGTGCTGTGCGACCGCTCACATGCCTGTCCAGGCCACGCCCCCATCTCCCTCATTTCTGGTGCCTACCTTGCTTGGGGCACATATTTCCTCTTTATTAGAAGACTAATTTCTGGTGCACACCATGATTGTGGCACATGTTTCTTCTGTATTAGAGGTCTCATTTCTCCATGTTTAGACCCCTTTTTAGCTGTACACTTCTGTGGTGTCCCCCACTGCTTGCTGTACACATGTTTCCTGTTTTGTTTTCCGAAAAATGCCCAGTGTGAATGATCAGCCTTTCATCTCCATTTGTCCGGACTTCTGAAGCATGCCCCAACATGTTTAATGTGCATTTGTTTGATAAGGTTTAGGCTCCATGCACACTAGCATTTTTCATAAGCTCAAAAAAAAATAGAAAAAAAATGCTGGATGGAAAATGCTGATAATAGCATTTTTTGTGCCAGCTTCTAGTAGCATTTTAGTAGCTAGGAGTTTTTAGAAGCTTTTAGGAGCATTAGCATTTTATCCGTTTTTTTCAGTACATGAAGAAAAAAAAGCTGTTAGGAGTGTAGTGGGTATGTGAATTTAGGGGAGGCATCTGGGTGGTAGTGTAACCCAGATGCATTGATTGTTAGGGAATCTGAGACCCTTTTATGGTTCTTGGAGGACTCTGGTGGTGTGAGATTCCCTGCGGCCTGCAGGTGGCGCTGTCGCCGTTGCCCTGGGCCGGAGCTGAACACTCACCGCAAGACTGCATCCCTTTTTGTCCTTTCCTGGCGCTGGTACAGCGGGGCGGGGAACCTGCTGTGACGCAAAGGGAGAGGAGATAAAAGGGGCGGACGCCCTGACCTTGGGGTTCGGAGTCGGAAGACGCGGCCGCACCCAGGCACCTTCAGCCTGGGTGCTGGCATTCCGGAGTTCCGGGCCCAGGTGCCCTTGACCTGGCCGGAGCGGGAGATGGAATCCATCTCAGTCACCTTTAGCCTGGGGTGAGATACTCTGGCGGAAGCCTGGAGCTCAGTACCTTCGACTGAGTTCCGCGAGGGTGGAGAAATCCGAGAAGCCCTAACTCCTTGGGTGCCCATGTCTGAGATGAGGAGGCCGGTGAGCGGAACTTCTCCGGAGAGTCCAGCGCAGCATTGCTGGTGACGGAGAGGCCTCCGGTAACTGTCTTGGATGGATGTCTTCCCCCTGATAGGGGCTACGTTAGCGAAGGTAATCCATGTTCTGTTCAATATAGTCAGTGGCAGTGACTATTCACCACTGGTGACACCACAGTGGTTAACTCTATCTAAAAGAATTGTGCCTTGGCCTACTCCCCACAAAGACTGAAGTGTTATATGGGTCTCAACTAGGGATGAGCTCGGTGTTCGAGTCGAACATAGGTTCGACTCGAACATCGGCTGTTCGCGCGTTCGGCGAACAACGAACGATTTGGGCCGTTCGCGCCAAATTCGAGTGACGCGAACGGCCCACAATACACTGCGCCATCGCAGTGTAATCCCGGCGCTGTGATTGGCCAAGCATGCACTGTGACCCTGCATGCTTGGCCAATAACAGCGCCGGCAGCGAGGAGAGCAATGATTGGCCACAGGCAGGATGCCTGTGGCCAATTATTGCTGAGGGGGTTTAGTACACGCCCCACACTATAAAAGGCCGCCAGCGCGGCGGCCTCGTGTAGTGTGTTCCGGCGCAGGGAAAGAGTTACATAGGCAGGGACAGTGTCAGTGCTATTTGTACCTCAAACTTGTGTGTAGGGACAGACAAGGATAGGTAGGCAGAGTGTCAGTGTCATATTCTTTGCTAAACCTTGTTTGTAGGGACAGACAAGGATCGGCAGGGAGAGTGTCAGTGTCATATTCTTTGCTAAACCTTGTGTGCTGAACCATATTGCTAAACCTTGTGTGTAGGGACAGACAAGGATAGGTAGGCAGAGTGTCAGTGTCATATTCTTTGCTAAACCTTGTTTGTAGGGACAGACAAGGATAGGCAGGGAGAGTGTCAGTGTCATATTCTTTGCTAAACCTAGTGTGCTGAACCATATTGCTAAACCTTGTGTGTAGGGACAGACAAGGATAGGCAGTCGTCAGTGTCCTATTCTTTGCTAAACCTTGTGTGCAGGGAGAGAGAAGGATAGGCAGGGGACAGTGTCAGTGTCATTGTTGCTAAGCCTCCTGCACAGTATACACCTGAAGCTACCCCTTATTGCTGGTTTTCCCATCTCCCTGCAGGCCATTAGAATGTCTGGAAGGCAAACAAGGAGAGGCAGACAGTCAGGAGCCAATAAAAGAGGGCAAGCAGGCTCTGTGTCTGGGGGCAACAGTGCTGGTCGTGGACGCGGTGCATTGTCATCAGCACATGGCCATGGGACACGCTTGTCCTTCTTTTCGGCAGCTGGACATGTTGAGTCACATCATGCCGAAGACTTGGTAGAGTGGATGACCAAGCCCTCCTCATCCTCCTCATCATCTCTCACCCAGGCTCAGGGTACTGGCAAAGCAGCTGCCAAAGCGTCCTCTTCCCTGGTATAAATGTCATCATCAGTCACTCCTTCCCTAGACCCACCATGTCCTCCTCCTGAGGAGTCCCCCGAACTGTTTGAGCACAGTGTTGGGTACATGCTCCAGGAGGATGCCCAGCGTTTTGAAGGGTCTGATGATGATACCCAGCTAGAGGAAGGCAGTAGCGTGAGAGCAGAGAGAGGGGATGCTCAAGAAGGACACCAATCTGGCAGTCATGTTCCAGCAGCTGCAGCATACTGCCAGATTGGCTCCAGTGATGAGGAGGGAGGGGATGATGAGGTCACTGACTCCACGTGGGTGCCTAATAGGAGAGAGGAGGAGGAGGAGGATGAGGAGGAGGCACATCTCCAACGAGGCAGGATGCCCTTCGGTGGCCAGTGTAAGGGCAGCACACCAACGGAATCACACCGCAGAGCTCCGCCTGTGCAGGGCGCTGCCTATGCCCGTTATTCAAAAAGTTCTTTGGTGTGGGCCTTTTTTGAGGCGAGTGCATCAGATCGCACAGCTGCTGTTTGCAACATATGTCTCAAGCGTATATCGCGTGGCCAAAACATCAGCCGCTTGGGCACCACATGCTTGACCAGACATATGTTGACCTGCCATGCAGCTCGTTGGCAAGCCTACCTTAAAGACCCACACCAAAGAACAAAGCGTACCTCTCCTTGCACCGCATCAGCTGGGATCTCCAACCCCACTATACCTTCAGTCCTCTCTGAAACCTGCACTGAGAGGAATGAAGGTGTAGAATTAGGTGTGTCACAGCCAAGTACTTGCGGCCACTCTGCTAGCAGTACACCGACGTCCGATTCTAGCAGGCAAATTTCCCTGCCCCAGCTGCTGGACCGTCGAAAGAAGTTCACTCCCAGCCATCCACATGCCCAGCGGTTGAATGCTAGCTTGGCTAAATTTCTAGCGCTTCAACTGCTGCCTTTTCAGTTGGTAGACTCGGCCCCCTTCCGTGAGTTTGTGCAATGTGCGGTTTCTCAGTGGCAGGTTCCCAAACGCCACTTTTTCTCACGGAAGGCGATTCCGGCTCTCTACCGGCATGTGGAAGGCAATGTCTTGGCCTCGCTGGACAGGGCGGTCAGCGGTAAGGTGCATATTACCACTGACTCATGGTCCAGCAGGCATGGACAGGGACGTTACCTTTCTTTCACGGCCCATTGGGTCACTCTTTTGGCAGCTGGGAAGGATGCAGGACAAGGTGCAGTAGTGTTGAAGGTTTTTCCACCGCCACGCCTCCAAAATGCTACTACTGGTTGTGACACACCTCTGTCCTCCACCCCCTCCTCTTCTTCTTCCTCCGTGGCCTCTTCCTGTGCTTTGTCCTTGGAACCAGCGGTGCTCCGTAGGCGTTCAAGGGGCTACACAAGTACGCAGGCAAAAAGATGCCATGCCGTGCTTGCACTGGTGTGTTTGGGGGACAGGAGCCACACTGGGGCAGAGGTTCTGTCTGCTCTGCAGAGGCAGGCCGAGAGGTGGTTTACGCCACGCCAGCTTAAGCCAGGAATGGTAGTTTGCGACAATGGCACCAACCTCCTCTCCGCTCTCCGACAGGGACAACTGACCCATGTGCCCTGTGTGGCTCACGTCCTTAACCTGGTGGTGCAGCGGTTCTTGGGCAGGTACCCGGGCGTACAGGATGTCCTGAGGCCGGCCAGGAAAGTCTGTGTGCATTTCTGCAGATCTTATAATGCCAGTGCTCGCCTGGCTGAGCTGCAAAAGGAGTTGAACCTGCCCAAGAACCGCCTTATATGTGACATGCCCACCAGGTGGAACTCAACGTTGGCCATGCTGCAGTGGCTGCACACGCAGAAGAGGGCCATCAATGAGTACCTGTGCGACTACGGCACCAGGACAGGGTCAGGGGAGCTCGGGTTTTTTTCACCACGCCAGTGGGGCATGATCAGGGATGCATGCACTGTCCTGGCACCATTTGAGGAGGCCACGAGGATGGTGAGTAGTGACAGTGCATGCATCAGTGACACTACCTCTTGTCCACCTGTTGGAACATACACTGCGTGGAATAATGGACAGGGCACTTGAGGCAGAACAGAGGCAGGAAGAGGAGGACTTCCTTGCCTCTCAAGGCCCCCTTTACCCAGACAGTGTTCCTTCTGTCCCACCCATCGCACAGGAAGAAGAGGAGGAGGAGGAGGAGGATTGTGTCAGCATGGAGGTGGAGCCTGGCACTCAGCATCATCAGCAGCAGTCTTTTAGGGATGATTTACAGTCCCAAGAAACCAGTGGACTTGTACGTGGCTGGGAGGAGGTGGCTGCGGATCATGTCGTCCTTAGTGACCCAGAGGACTCCGGACTGAATGCCTCAGCTAACCTACGCTGCATGGCCTCCCTGATCCTGCAAAGTCTGCGGAAGGATCCTCGTATTCTTCGGATCAAGGAGAGGGACCATTACTGGCTTGCCACTCTCCTTGATCCACGGTACAAGGGTAAGGTTGCGGACCTTATCTTACAGTCGCAGAGGGAGCAGAGGATGAGACAACTCCGGGAGGCCTTGCAGAAAGGTCTGTGCAACGCGTTCTCAGAGACTGGGAGGTTACAAACTCCTGGTCTTGGACAACGAGTTGCTGAGGCTTCGGTCAGTCAAAGAAGGAGCGGTGGGGAAGGTGGCCGTCTGACCGAAGCGTTCAGACAATTCTTTAGTCCGCAGCCCCAAGGTATGATCGGTTCCAGCAACCATCGCTAGCGTCTGATATACATGGTGCAGGAATACCTAGGGGCAAGGTCAGACTTGGACACCTTCCCCACCGAAAATCCTCTGGCTTACTGGGTCTTGAGGATGGATCACTGGCCAGAGCTTGCACAGTATGCAATTGAGCTACTGGCCTGTCCTGCATCCAGCGTTCTTTCAGAACGCACATTCAGTGCTGCTGGAGGATTTGTCACGGATCACAGGGTGCGCCTGTCCACCGACTCTGTTGATCGACTGACCTTCATAAAGATGAACCAGTCTTGGATCACCACCAGCTACCAAACACCTGAAGCTGATATAACAGACTAATTTATTTTCAAATGTCACATCCTTTCAAGACTGATGCTGATGCTGAGAGTTTGTCCTGTTATGTTGACTGACTATCCTCCTCCTCCTCAATGATCCGATTGACGATGATAGCTTGGAAGAACAATTTTGTTTCTGGGTGCCGCCACCAGTGGCTAAGGCCCAATTTTTCAGCCCCTGTTTAACAGGGGTGTGTTATTACAATTTTTTATGCAATGCTTTGCAGCAGGGCTCATTCCTGCACTCCAAGTAGAGTATTTGGGAGTGGTTGCAGTGTCGTGGCACCAGCACCAGTGGCTAAGGCCCAATTTTTCAGCCCCTGTTTAACAGGGGCGTGTAATTACAATTTTTGATGCAATACTTTGCAACAGGGCTCATTGCTGTGCTCCAAGTACAGTATCTGTGAGGGGTTGCAGTGTTGTGGCACCAGTGCCTAAGGCTCAATTTTTCTGCCCCTGTTTAACAGGGGCATGTAATTACAATTCTTGATCTAATAATTCACAGCAGGGCCCATTCCTGCGCCCACCAAGACTAACTGTGAGGCCTTACAGTGTTGTGTCAACACCACCACCACCACCAAAAGCCCAATTTTTCAGCCCCTGTTCAACAGGGGCATGCAATTACAATTCTTGATCTAATAATTCACAGCAGGGCCCATTCATGCGCCCACCAAGAGTAACTGTGAGGGCTCACAGTATTGTGGCAACACCAACATGTAAGGGGCAAATTTCAGCTGAGTATATACGGCAGGCCCCTACTTTCAAACATCCAACTTACAAACGGAAGGATAAAACAGGAAGTGAGAGGAAATCTACCCCTAGGAAGGCAAATTCTCTCCTGTAAGAGTTAATATGGGAAAAAAAGTGTCTCCTCTACACTGATTCTTTATTACCAATTCTTGTTTCAATAAAAACCCCAAATTTTCAAAAAACATTTGTCATTAGGACGGAAAGTGAGGTGAACTGTTCTGAACAGGTGCACACTGCACAGACAGCAAAACAAATGTTACAGGGGTGATAACCCTTCCCTATGTTTTCCAAAAAGCTTAAAAATATATTTTTTGGCTGGAGCTACACTTAAACAATGTACCTGTTCAAAATTACAAACAGATTCTACATAAGAACAAACCTACAGTCCCTGTCTTGTATGCACCGCCTGTATACGGCTGTTCAGAGTATATAGGGCCTTTTTTATTTTGTGTGCGGGGTTCCCCTTAATATCCATACAAGACCCAAAGGGGCTGGTAATGGGCTGGGGTAAGGGGGGGGGGGGTGTGATGGGGTAGCTATGTCATTTTTCTTAAAGATTTTCATCCATATTACCGGGACCAGACATTACATTAAAGCTGCAAGCAGTTTTAAATGGCTTTTTTTCCTTTAGAAATGTAATTTTGTGCAGGGACAGTTCTAAACACGGGAAACACGTGGCACTTCACAGGCATACTTTAGACACCCCCCAGGTACGATATTTAAAGTAATATTTGCCTTTTGTTTTCACTTTATGCATCATTAAAATGACTGCTCCAGAAAAACGGCCGTTTTTAAAACTTCTTTTTGCATTGTTACATGTCCCCTGGTGCAGAACCCGGGTTCCCAAACCCTTTTTAGGACAATAACATGCATAATAGTCGTTATAATTAGCACTTTAGATTTTGAACGTTCGCATCCATTGTATTTAATAGGGTTCTAAAGTTCGTGCAAACTTTCGGTCCGTTCGCGGGTTCTGGTGCGAATCGAACCCGGGGGTGTTCGGCTCATCACTAGTCTCAACCTGTCTGTGCTGTATGACTATTTATTGAGAAGAGTAAATACGAGTTGGACCTTTTCAGTGTGTGGAACTCTGGTTACTAGGAGCAAAGGGAGTCAATCCGAGGAGAGGATTTGACTCTGGGACACGTACACAAAACCCGATAGTTCTGGCTTTCACCTCCAGTCCCTCTGGAGGACATGGGCCGTGGTGTATCTCATCCCTCCCCCCAGTACTAACCCCTAAACGAGACAAACAAGCCGTGAATGAGAAGGGGTGAGAGGGGTGAGGTCGCTACAGGAGCATTTAGAAGCAGTTAGGAGCATTCAGTGCTCATTTCTGCTGGAAAAAGGCTCCAAAAAATGCTAATTGTCTAACTTAAAGCAGAGTTCCACCCTAAAAATGAACTTTCTATAACAGCTTGCCTTTAATGTAAGAAAAAATAAAATAAAAAAATTACTCACTTCTATCTGGCTGTTACTAGGCAGATTTTGTAATCTGCCTAGTTCCTGGTCCTAGGTGGTTCAAACTTCCTGTCCTAAGACCCCATTGCCTCCTGGGAAATGATGACACTCATTTCCCAGGAGTTTCTGGGCATTACTGTGCCTAAAAATCGCCCAGCATGCACCTCTCCCTGAGAACCAGGAAGAAAAAGGAACTGGGCTTCACATGCCCACCCGTATGATGGATACGGCCACAACATGAGCTGGAGGATATAAGGCAAGTGTTTGCAATGATTTCTGGAACAATTGGGGAGCTATTAATATGTTTTAGGGACTATTTAATGTGATTAATTTTAGCTTGCAAAAAAATAAAAAAATAATTCCCGGAACCCTGCTTTAAGTAGTGTGCATGGACACATAGGATAACACTATTTAGCTTCTAGGAGCAGAAAAAATGCTAATAACAGCTTTTAGGAGCTTTTAAAAACACTATTGTGCATGGAGCCTTAAGCCTCGTACACACAATCCGATTTTTGGCCAACCGAGCGTCAGACTTTTGTCCAAAGGGCGCGTGCCTGGATTTTGTCTTGCATACTAATGGCACACAATTGTCGGCCAACAAACACTAACGTAGTAACGTACTACGTGTAATTTCAGCTCTTGAGCGCTACCCTTTGGGCACCCTTTGCTAATGTCGTGTTTGGTGAGCATTGATTCCGAGCATGCATGTTTGTACTTTGGACTTTTGTGTGACGGACTTTTGTACAGACAATATGAAAATCCGACAACAGACCGTTGTCCGCGGAAAATTTACTAGCCTGCCATCCAACATTTGTTGGCCAAAAGGTGGACAACAATTGTCTGAAGGAGCATACCAACGATCGGATTTTATGGCCAACAGTCTGTCATCAGACAATCTCCTACCAACAATCAGATCGCGTGTACGAGGCTTCAGAATAGGAAAAAGAGAGCCACAAACTACATGGAATCTTGAGAAATATTGTTTATTTACAGGTCCAAACATCCAACTTTTAGGCAGACTTAAGCCCTGTACACACGATCGGTTTTACAGATGAAAACAGTCCGATGGACTTTTTTCATCGGACAAACCGATCGTGTATGGACCCCATCAGTCTTTTTTCCATCGGTGAGAAAAAATAGAACATGTTTTAAATTTATCCGATGAAAAAAAAAACGATAGCAAATTCCTATCGTCTGTGGGGAACTCCATCGGATAAAAAACCCACGCATGCTCAGACTGAATTATGAGACGGGAGCGCTCGTTCTGGGAAAACTAGCATTCCTAATGGAGAGAGCACATTCGTCATTCTGCAAATTATTGCCTCGTTTAATGCAGCGCATTGTGTTCTTCTTTATAATGGTCTTTAAAATGTTTTTTTTGCTGCAGATATTTATCCCGAGTTCTGCCAAACTTATTTCTCTATTGTTTATTGTGTTCTCCTGAATATTTTTTTATTTTTTTAAAGCCAGATCTCCCTAATTTTTTATTTTATTTAGAATCCAGATCATCTTTTTTTATTTTTGAATTAATTTTTCTTTCTTGTGGGCTCATTTATTTTCAAGTCAAGTTCTCACAACAACATTTTTTTTTATTTTTTTTACACTCAAGGAGGTTGGTGTCCCTTCTTAATTACACATTGTCTTTATGAGATGTTATTGCTACTCTCAATAAAAACAAATAGGCAATTATTTAGTCTTAGATCAAAGATCCATTTATTCTGGAAAAACAAAATAAAAAGAAGGGCAACAATTGGAAAATTAGTAGAATATATGCAGACTTTGGACCCCAAAGGCAGACATAAATACGATGAACAATAAAATAAACAACATAAGGAAATCAGGAGCAGCAGCCAAAGACATACATGATCCAAAGCTGTGGTACTCCAACAAACTGCAACTTCTGGCAGAGCAGCTTGAAGCCAGGGAATCACCTTCTGGTCTTCCCTGTAGCCTTCCCTCCATGCTTCCCTGCAGCGTTTGTTCCACGGCCCCATCCACGCCCCCTTGCAGGCTGTGGCTGTGTCGGTGGAAATGTGGCAGGAGGAGGAGAAGGAGGAGGAGAAGAATGGGCCAGATAGCAGAGATGAGTGTCAGTTGCCCCCTCCCCGCCGTGTGAATGGCAGTGTAGATCAGGTGCTCACAGAGGGCACATTGTCCCTCCTCCAGTTTAAAGAGCTTCTCTGCCAGGTAGGCGCTAAAGCACTCCACAGGGTTGAGGGGGGCCCTCATTATGGCAGCAGCGTCCCTGATCATTTTAAGTGACTCCTCCTCCACCTGTGTCACCCTCCTAGATTTTTTGGGTCTGACGTGGAGGGGAGCCACTTGGGACTGGGTGCTGCCACTAGGCCTGGGGACCTGCTGAGTGCCACTTGGGCCGGCCTCCTCCTGTCTGCCACTCACCCCTGCCTCCTCCTGCCTGACACATTCCGGAGCCTCTCCCTCCTGGTTGAGCTCATCCTGTGTCAAAAAAAGGGACATAGTTTTATTTTTTGTTGAATCAATCAAACACAATTTTCATCTCATGACTGTTGCAATTTGAATGTTAATAATAAATAGAAAAGACTCTCATTCTGACCCCAGCTTTTTTAAATACTGTACCAATAATTTCTGGCCCCTATTTTTTTTTTGTTATTTTTTTTTTAACAAATGTTTTTTTTTTTTTTATTTGAATATTTTTTTTTGGGTTACATTTTTTTATTTATTTTTTGTAAATTTCATTATTTCACTTGTGAATAATAACATCTAGTTCACACTAATAATTCGAGGCCAATAAATATGTTTGAAAATACTATACCTGGCTGAAGATGCGCAGATCCGGCACTTCAGCTCAGGAGGCTCCTCTTCCCCCTCTGCAGGGGTGGGGGGAAGGGTGGAAGGAACGCTGGAGGGAAGGGTGGAAGGAACGCTGGAGGGAAGGGTGGAAGGAACGCTGGAGGGAAGGGTGGAAAGAACACTGGGGGGGAGGGTGGAAGGAAGGCTGGAAAGTGATTCCCTGGCCTCAATCTGGTCATCCAGAAATGGCAGATGCTTGTAGTACCACAGCTTCGGCTGAACTACTTTGTCTGCTGATGCTCCTGATCTCATTGAAGCACGGACTTCTTTATATCGTTTTTTGTAGGCATTCCTCATGTTGTTTATTTTATTGTTCATCATTTTGTAATCTGCCTCAGGGATCCAGGTCTTCATATATTCTGCTAATGTTCCAATTGTTGCCCTTCGCACCACACTATTGTGGTACAAACTATTTCTAAGCTCCCATAAGTTGCGCATTTCACAATATTTCTCAATGAACACCATCATGATTTCGGGCTCCTTTAATTTATGCATACTTTTTTCTGCAAGATAAAACACAATACAAAAACAGTAGGTCAGCTTCAATTGTCCTAAACTTATCCCAATATAGGCCTTTCTAATCATGAACCAGTATAGGCCACTGATGCCCCAAGTTTCATTCTTACCTTAGTTGGATTCGTTCGGCACTTCCGGTTGTCCTTACTCCGCGCAACCACTACCTCGTTTCCCATTTATATACCCTGCGCATGCGTGAAACTCCGCCCGCGTCGCCCGCCCATGATGTTCTTTTTCGGAATTTCCCCGCCCCTTCTCGTTCGGCGCACAGTGGGAGACGATGACATGGCGGTGACACAGGTGCGTGCTTCATTATTTAGTACCGACGAGGAAAGCCCGGAGGCGGGAACGTCCCGATCCAGGAATAAAAGATACAAGGCGACTAATATGTAATTTGCTGAGCTGGCGGAGATGGTGGACATCCTGCGGAGGAAAGATTACGATGGGAAGCATGGACCATACGACACCCCTAATCTCAGGAAGTCTAAAATAATGGACAAAGTGGCGAGGAGTCTCTATAATAAATTTGGGGTCAGGAGATCCAAGGAGCAGCTCCGTAAAAGGTGGTCTGACCTGAAGCTGAGGGAGCCGGAGCAGTATAGGAAGCTTATCAAAATCCTTGAAAAAAGTAAGCTTTTATTTTTAATGTGTTATTTCAAATTGGAATAAGTATTCTTGCATGTTTTTCTCCATGTGCTTGGATTGACTGGTTTCACATTGTAAAATGGCAACTTTCATGTTAAGTTTAGTGGCCCAATTTTTGTGAATGTTTCGTGTTAAAGAGCGATCGTCTAAAAAATCACATCTTTTGCACAGATACACGTAAAAAACATGTGTTCAAGCCTATTTGTCTTAAAACAACGTTTATAAACATTGTTGTCTAGATGATGTGTTGTAAGTAAGTAGAATGTGAAATGCAAAACTAGAATTTGTGTAAAGGAGAGGACACTCAAGCAGCTGGTTACCCATCTTGACTCAGGAGCACTATAGTATTGGCCACCAGAACAACCTTTTTAGGGTGTCCCACACAGGTGCTCCAGTGGATAATTTGGGGTGTCTCCATGTGTGTTTTTTAGGTCAATGTTTACAATTTTTGCCCTCAACTATCTGTGTGCTAAGGATACCTTTTGTTTCATTCTCATAGGGGAGAGGAGACTGGGAGGACACCAATCTGAGGAGCCGAGGAAGCACAGACCACAGAAAGAACCCCAAGCTCAGAAAGAACCCCAAGATCAACATGTGGAGGAAGCAGAGGTGGAGGAAGCAGAGGTGGAGGAAGCAGAGGTGGAGGAAGCAGAGGTGGAGGAAGGAGAGGTGGAGGAAGGAGAGGTGGAGCTTATCACCACAACAGGTCAGTGTCTGTCACCACAGCTTCAGGTAAAGAGATGTAGGCCTGCATATTTATAATACCTTTTTTTTTAGGGGATGAACATGGTGGTGTTTCAGAAATTAATACTACTACTCCATTCTCAAGTGCTAGTGCCCAAATCATAATTCAAGAGATAATGGAATGCAGTGGCGGCTGGTGCTCCATTTTTTTGGGGGGGCGCAAACAAAACCCCAACCAACCCCCCCCCCCTGCAAACAGACAGAGGGATAGATTGGATAGGACAGACAGAGACAGATACATAGATAGATATACAGATATGCAGATAGATAGATATACAGATAGATAGATAATTAGATAGACAGATAGAGAGACAGATAGACAGATATGCCGATAGATAGATAGATAGAATACATACATACATAGAATCCATGCATACATACATACATAGATAGATAGATAGATACATACATACATAGAATACATACATAGATAGATAGACACATACATACATACATACATACATACATACATAGATACATACATAGAATACATACATACATACATACATACATACATACATACATGCATAGATAGATAGATACATGAATAGATAGATAGAATACATACATAGATAGATACATACATACATACATACATACATACATACATAGAATACATAGATAGGTAGATAGATAGATAGATAGATACATACATACATACATAGATACATAGATAGATACATACATACATACATACATACATACATACATACATACATACATACATACATACACACATAGACAGTGGCGTATCCAGGGTATGGCAGACATAGCAAGTGCCATGGGCGCCACATGAAGGGGGCGCTGGTGAGTAGCTGGCAGTCTACACACTGCTCAGATGACCCCCAGCAGAACACACAGTCGGTGCTCTCCTCCTCTCCCGGGAAGGTCTGTGAAAGTGTTTTTAGTGTGTGGGTCAGGTGACTCCCCCCCTCCGGCACATCACAATGTTCTCCGCGGCTGTGCAGTGTATACGGGGGGCGGCGGGAGGAAGTTGCTGCATGGAAGAGCGGAGTTGTTGCACAGCTGTGCCCCCCCCAAATGAAAACGATCGTCACGGCAATTATAGAGTGATTCCCTGTGTGTCTCCCTTCCCCCCTCCTGTAAGCTCTCAGCTGCTGGAGGGATAGAAACACAGAGAATCGCTCTATAATTGCTGTGCCAATCATCCATTGCTCAGTGTCAGGGGCTCCTGCTTGTCATAATGACAAAAGGCAGAGCCAGCTCCAGCAGAACATCTCCAACCTGTACTGTGAGTGTGTGCAGAAAAGGGTTCACAGCACAGCAGTAAGATTCAGGGCTGCATGATGATGATTTCAGTGTCCCGACTCCCGACCATCACAGGGAGGAGGGGGATATTTGCATCTCATCTCACTGTTAGCCAATCATACTTTGCCCATGTTGCAGCCCCTCCCTCTTCCCCTCCCACCCGCCAAATTTTGACTTCAGTTCCAGGAAGAAGAAGCCAGAATCAGTCCTTAACGTGCTTCTACACATGTGAGTTTTTTTCTTTCTTTGTTTACTTCAGAGAGGGGGAGAAGGAGGTTCTGCAGCAGCAGCAGGGACACTGGGACAGTCATGGATTCATTTTGACTTTTAATGCAGCAGGTGACAGAGAAAGAGAGGAACAGGACCAGCATTTGCTTATCTATTCATGTTGTCATGTACTTACTCTGGCACTATACCCCTTAACCTGGCACTATACCCCCCTAACCTGGCACTATACCCCTTAACCTGGCACTACACCCCCTAACCTGGCACTATAGCCCCTAACCTGGCACTATAGCCCCTAACCTGGCACTATAGACCCTAACCTGGCACTACACCCCCTAACCTGGCACTATAGCCCCTAACCTGGCACTATAGCCCCTAACCTGGCACTATAGACCCTAACCTGGCACTACCACCCTAACCTGGCACTACCACCCTAACCTGGCACTATAGACCCTAACCTGGCACTATAGACCCTAACCTGGCACTACCATCCTAACCTGGCACTATATTACTCTAACCTGGCACTATATTACTCTAACCTGGCACGCACTATACCACCCTAACATGGCACTACCACCCTAACCTGGCTACTAACTACTGAATACTTTTTTCAAGGCATTGTGTGTGAGTGTGTGTGTATATGTGTATATGTGTATATATTGTGAGGGGGTTAGCTCAGCAGCGGGTGTGTGTGACCCCCGGGATGGGCTCCCCACACAAAACAGGCCCAGCAAACGGAGGTTGTGGTTTTCAAAATCAAAAAGGTGCGGTTTATTTTCTATTTACAGTGACAAAACACAGCAAAGCAAAAGAAACATAAACAAAATAAATCCTGGTCAAGTTGACCTCTGACTAAACATACAGGTTTCCTAACTAACAACTGGGATCAGCCTAGTGCTGTCCTAGTCCCTAAGTCCCTGGTTTTAAATGTCCAAGCAAATAGCCACACAGGCTTTGTCTCACCGCACAGGGGTTCACTCTCCCTAGACAGTCCACACAGGTCTGGTTCCAGGCATGAGCTAACATCTAATGAAGCTGGGAGTTCTTATAGAGGCCTAAATGAGCTGACAAGCTTCAGCTGGTCTCATCAACTCCCTGTCTGTACGACGCCCCACACTCTCCCTAGAGGTATGAGTCATCCATGAGCCCACTAGCCTTATACAACTCTCCACCTAGTTGTATAAGTCGGCGTAAAGCCTGAATCTGGGCGAAATATATCTACCCCCCTGGATGCAACCAGGTGACTTTACCTTCCTGCTGTCACATACCCCCCCCTCTTGTTTTAACCTCGGGGTTGGAACACCAGCAATCAGGCATTCATGTACTCGAGACAAAGCATCCACATTCCCCATTTGAACGCCAGGGCGATGCTTTACTGTGAAGTTGAATTCCTGGAGGGCCAGGAACCACCTATTCACTCTTCTATTTGTTTCCTTGTTTTGAGCCATCCACTTTAACGGAGCGTGATCCGTAACCATGTCAAAGTGCCTACCTAGCAGGTAGTACCGAAGGGAATCTAGAGCCCACTTCACCGCTAAACACTCCTTTTCAACGGTGGCGTAATTTACCTCATGGGACTTCAACTTCCTGCTGAGGTAAATGACTGGGTGCTCTTCCCCATTCCAGACCTGGGACAATACTGCTCCTAACCCCACATCTGACGCATCACTTTGTACGACAAAGTCTTTAGAGAAGTCGGGTGAGTACAACACTGGCTGGCTACATAAGGCTTGTTTCAAGAATTGGAATGCTGCCTCAGCCTCGGGGGTCCATTTAATCATGACCGACCCTTTCCCCTTCGTCAGGTTGGTTAGGGGCACAGCCTTAGAAGCAAAGTGGGGAATGAATCGCCGATAATACCCAGCGATTCCCAGAAAGGCTCGTACCTGCTTCTTGCTGTTGGGACGTGGCCAACTCTGGATGGCCTCGACTTTGTTGAGTTGGGGTTTTATTACTCCCCTCCCAATGGTGTACCCAAGATATTTGGCCTCCTCCTGCCCAATGGTACACTTCTTGGGGTTAGCCGTAAACCCCGCTTCCCGAACAGAGTCCAGGACTGCTTGCACTTTTGGCAGATGTGAGGCCCAATCTGTGCTATGGACAATTACGTCATCCAGGTAAGCCGCAGCATACTTCCGATGGGGCCTCAGCATCTGGTCCATTTTCCGCTGGAATGTGGCCGGCGCATTCTGTAACCCGAACGGCATTCTTTTATATTGGAACGCCCCGTCTGGGGTTACAAATGCGGTTTTCTCTTTGGCCGACTTGGCCAGGGGGATTTGCCAATACCCTTTTGTGAGGTCAAGAGTCGTCATGTATCGGGCTGTTCCCAGCCGGTCGATCAACTCATCTATACGTGGCATGGGGTAGGTGTCAAATTTTGTAACTTTGTTCAACTGACGAAAATCGTTACAAAATCGCCAGCTCCCATCCGGTTTAGGCACCAACACAATGGGACTAGACCAATCACTTTGGGACTCCTCTATCACCCCTAAGTTCAGCATTTTCTGTACTTCCTCCCGTATTGCCTCCCGTCGGGCCTCTGGGATCCGATAGGGTTTTAACTTCACCCTTTCACCGGGCGGGGTAATAATGTCATGCTCTACCCCAGATGTTTGTCCCGGCAGCTCAGAGAATACCTCCTTGTTGCGAAGCACAAACTCCTTAACCTCCTGTTGTTGGGGTTGTGACAAGGTGGCTGCTATTCCAACCTCAGGAATCACGCAACCAGTTTGAGCTGGTGACCAAGTGTCTGCGACTAGGGACTCTCTATCCCTCCAGGCTTTCAACAGATTAACGTGATAGATCTGTTCGGGCTTTCGCCTTCCTGGTTGTCTGACCTTGTAATTCACTTCGCTCACTTTTTCCATTATCTCGTAGGGCCTTGCCATTTGGCAAGGAATTTACTTTCAACCGTAGGGACAAGTACCAGTATCCTATCCCCCGGGGAAAAGGTACGGGTCTTGGCTCCACGGTTGTACACTCTCTGCTGTGCTAACTGCGCTTGGGCCAAATGTTCCTTCACGATGGGCATTACCTGTGCAATTCGGTCTTGCATCAGGGCGACATGCTCAATCACACTCCTGTGGGGAGAACTCTCACTTTCCCAAGTTTCCTTGGCAATATCCAACAGCCCTCTTGGGTGTCTCCCATACAGTAACTCAAAGGGGGAGAATCCCGTAGAGGATTGGGGCACCTCCCTAATAGCAAACATCAGATAAGGAAGTAGACAGTCCCAATCCTTTCCATCTCTATCCACCACTTTCTTCAACATTTGTTTTAGGGTTTTGTTGAATCTTTCAACCAGCCCATCGGTTTGGGGGTGATACACAGATGTACGTAATTGCGTCACTTTGAATAATTTACACAGCTCCTTCATAACCCGGGACATAAAGGGTGTACCTTGGTCCGTAAGCAGTTCTTTACAAATACCCACCCGGCTAAACACAAGAGATAGCTCTTTGGCTATGGTTTTGGCCGAGGTATTTCGGAGAGGGATCGCTTCTGGATAACGGGTGGCATAGTCCATTATAACTAATATGTACTGGTGCCCCCTAGCGGACTTGATTATAGGACCTACCAAATCCATGGCGATCCTCTCAAACGGGACCTCAATGATGGGTAGAGGGACCAGCGGGCTACGGAAATGTGGCATCGGGGCCGACCTCTGACACACAGGGCAGGAGGAACAATAATTTTCTACGTCCTTCATCACCCCCGGCCAATAGAATCTCTGTAATACCCTCTCTCGGGTTTTCTCTGTCCCCAGATGACCTCCAAGAATGTGCCCATGGGCCAACTCCAACGCCAACTTCCTGTAAGGTTTGGGCACCACAAGCTGCTCAACGGTTTCTTCTGCCCTTTTTGCCACCCGATACAGTAGGTCCTTCTCTACGCTGAAGTATGGGTAAGTGCAGGTATTATCTGGGTTCACTAACTCGCCATCTATTTTCACTACGTTTTCCCGTGCCTTTATTAGGGCGGGGTCTTTCAACTGTTCTGTGGCAAAGTTTTCCCTGTGAACCTCAAGATCAGAAAACTCCACAGACGGTAGGTTTTCGTCTGAGGAGGTGGGCTCCTCTCCAGTTTCTTGAGTCCCCCCTGCCAATACTGATAAGGGAAATTCCGGAGAGTCCTCACCACTCTCAGGGGAGTTCTGGCTATCACATTCCTGGTACATAGGGGCACCAGTGAGGGGCTCAGGATCATCCCACAGTTCCCAGAACTTCGGAAAATCCCTTCCCACAATGGCGTCATGCGGTAACTGAGATACTAAGCCCACTGGATGAGAGAGGGTACCTTTGGGGGTCTCGAAACACACTGTAGTCACTGGATACTCTCGGGTGTCCCCATGCACACAAATAACAGCTACCTTGCTATTCCCAGAGACCTCTGTTTTAACTAACTCAGCCTTTATCAGGGTCACAAGGCTACCTGAATCCAGCAATACCACAACATTTCTACCATTAACACACATTTTGCATAAATGTTTCTCAGTTCCTCGAATGGCAGTGCATGCGACTGTCGCACACAGCGACTGACGTCTGCCCGTCAGAAAGTCACACTGCATGGGTTCCTCCACAACCGGGCAATTGGCTGCAATATGTCCCGCTTGCCGGCAGCGGTAGCAAACGATCCTTCTTGCCGCCTCTTGAGCCGCTGATTTCCCAGGCTGTTCTCGCCAAACTTGGGGTAGAGCTCCCACCCTCTCACTCTCTCCACCCTCACCCCTTGGAATCCTCTTATCCGCCCCTGGGGATGGTCTGGTCTTAGGGTGGAAAGTCCGAGTGTCTCTGGAAGAGGCCGTCAGGTTCTCTGTAGCCAAGTATTTCTCCACACGATCCACAAGACCATCGGCCGTCTCTGGGTCTCCATGGCTTACCCACTTTTGGATGGCAGTAGGAAGAGCTCTCAAAAACCGATCCATTACAACACGTTCCACAATCTTTGGTGCGGACAAAGTCTCTGGCTGTAGCCACTTTCTGCTCAGGTGAATGAGATCATACATTTGAGACCTGGGGGGTTTTCCAAGCTGGAAAGTCCAGTTATGCACACGCTGAGCCCGGACAGCCTGGGTGACACCCAGCCTTGCCAATATTTCAGCTTTTAGCATCACATAGTCTTTTGCTTGGTTAGGCTCTAGGTCATAGTAAGCTTTCTGCGATTCACCAGTTAACAGAGGAGCCACCAGTCCAGCCCACTGCTCCTCAGGCCACTTTTCTCTTTCAGCGGTCCTTTCAAATGTGGTCAAAAATACCTCTGGATCATCCTCTCCAGTCATTTTTGTCAATAAACGACTCACCCCAAAGGACGCGGTATTAGTGGGACGGCTTTCCTCACTGGTCTGCGGACGTTGCTGCATTACTGCTTCCATCTGTTGTTGTAGTCTCTGCTCTTGCTTCTGCAACAGGTCTATGAAGCGGGCCTCAGATTGCTGCTGGGCTCGTTGCTGAGCCTCCAGACTCTGTTGCAAAGTTGCGTTTGTCTGCTGCTGGGCTGCAAGGCTCTGTTGATGAGCTTGCTGCTGGGCTGCGAAGTTCTGTTGTTGAGCTGCAAGGCTCTGTTGATGAGCTGCAAGGCTCTTTTGCAAACCTGCATTTGTCTGCTGTTGATTGGCATTTGCTAGAGCCAGCTGCTTCAGTATCTCCTCCATGCTGGCTTAAAAAAAAACTGCCACTGGTTCTCCACCAACTGTGAGGGGGTTAGCTCAGCAGCGGGTGTGTGTGACCCCCGGGATGGGCTCCCCACACAAAACAGGCCCAGCAAACGGAGGTTGTGGTTTTCAAAATCAAAAAGGTGCGGTTTATTTTCTATTTACAGTGACAAAACACAGCAAAGCAAAAGAAACATAAACAAATCAAATCCTGGTCAAGTTGACCTCTGACTAAACATACAGGTTTCCTAACTAACAACTGGGATCAGCCTAGTGCTGTCCTAGTCCCTAAGTCCCTGGTTTTAAATGTCCAAGCAAATAGCCACACAGGCTTTGTCTCACCGCACAGGGGTTCACTCTCCCTAGACAGTCCACACAGGTCTGGTTCCAGGCATGAGCTAACATCTAATGAAGCTGGGAGTTCTTATAGAGGCCTAAATGAGCTGACAAGCTTCAGCTGGTCTCATCAACTCCCTGTCTGTACGACGCCCCACACTCTCCCTAGAGGTATGAGTCATCCATGAGCCCACTAGCCTTATACAACTCTCCACCTAGTTGTATAAGTCGGCGTAAAGCCTGAATCTGGGCGAAATATATCTACCCCCCTGGATGCAACCAGGTGACTTTACCTTCCTGCTGTCACAATATATATATATATATATATATATATATATAAATTTTTATAGTTGGGCCCCCCTACTTTTGTTCCTGTCCCCCCATGTGCCCCCCCTAAATATGAAAGCTAGAGACACCACTGTTGGTGGCCAGGGGCCACTTGTGCAGTGATTGGTGGCACAACGCTGTCCCAGGAGTGATCGGCGGGGACAGATGACTCTGATCGTACTGCTGCTCGGGTATCATGCAGAAGAGTGTGGGCTGTAACAAGGGTCACGCTCTGTACCTGGCTCTCCTTGCCCGCAAGGAGGGCACTAAGAGGGGGCAATTTAGCAAGAAGATGGCCAAGACCAACGGATGCCACTTCGAGGGAGTACAGAGCACCTGACCCTCCGGACTCTACATGCTGGAGGGTGCCAGCTGCGAGAGGATCCCCCCACCCATAGTGGGCAGCGGGGGCAAGGAGAGCATGGAGAAGCAGGTACCCCAATGTCTATATATATATATATATATATATATATATAATATACTGGGCTCCATTCCTGCCCAGGACACTAGCTACATGGAGTTAGCATGTTCTCCCAGCAGGGTTCCTCTTCCACTCCAAACACATGCAGGTAGGTGAATTGTACCGTGTACAGACTGGCAGTGTACATGGCTAATCGTATTCTACACTGACCCTACAATCATAGAGGACCCTACACATATCTATGTATACTTCCATTCAGTCCTGTCCAGCTCTTGGCAGATTTTGGGCCAGCGCTCATTTTTGGATAATTTTTCAGGCATGGGGGGTGGCATGCAGAATGTGATCGCCCATGTGCATTGCCACTTCATACAGACAGGGGACTATCACCTACCAACATGGCTTTGGAGTGTGCCCACACCAAGAGAACATACAAACTACATGCAGATAGCTTCCTGGCCCAGATTCAAACCAAGTGAGGCAAGTCCCAACAACTAACCTACTGTTCTCCCTATATACCTGTATATACTGACAATATTATCTGAAAGATGGGTTTCAAATGTTTTGACAGGGGCGCAGTTTCAGTGCTTGCCATAGGCGCCATTTTCACTAGATACGCCTCTGCACATAGATAGATAGATAGATAGATAGATTACATACATATATAGATAGATAGATTACATAGATAGATAGATAGATAGATTACATACATATATAGATAGATAGATAGATTACATACATATATAGATAGATACATACATACATACATAGATAGATAGATAGATACATACATACATACATACATACATACATGCATGCATAGATAGATAGAATACATACATAGATACATACATACAAACATACAAACATACATACATACATAGATAGAATAGATAGATACATACATACATACATACATACATACATACATACATACATACATACATAGAATACATACATACATAGATAGATAGATAGATAGAATACATACATACATACATACATACATACATACATACATACATACATAGATAGATAGATAGATAGATAGATAGATAGATAGATAGATAGATAGATAGATAGATAGATAGATTACATAGATCAGTGATTCTCAACCTTCTAGTGTCGTGACCCCTTGATAAAATTTCTCAAGTTGTGGGGACCCCTAACAGTAAAATTATTTATAGCGTGGGTTGTCAGCACCCAAGGCAAGACAAGTAATTTGTGCCCCTAACCCACAGACATTTAGCACTCCCGGAGTCCTTTTAATGGCAATTATAATCACAGGTAGTGTTACTCACTGTGTATCCAGCTTCACTGTGTCTCCGGCTTTGTGGTGTCTCGTAGCAGTGACACCTATGCCGAAATCAGGAGATAGGGTCTCCTCAGCCCCTCCCACTTCACGTTCCTCATCAGTCAGCTGACCTCTAGTCTTTGCCCCCCAGCCATCCCTTGAACTGAATGGGCGGCTGCGAAGAGGCTGAGTGGGCGGCTGCGGGCTCCAGGAACAGCCCAGCTGGGCGGCCGTGGGCTCCAGGGATAGCCCTGCTGGGTGGCCGCAAAAAGGCATGGAGAGTGGTGCAGGCTTCAGGATCAGCCCAGGATTCGGTGACCCCTGGCAAATCATCATTCGACCCCCGAGGGGGTCCCGACCCCCAGGTTGAGAACCACTGACATAGATAGATAGATTACATACATAAATAGATAGATAGATACATACATACATACATAGATAGATAGATAGATACATACATACATACATACATACATACATACATACATACATACATACATACATACATACATACATAGATAGATAGATAATCAGATAGATAGATAGATAGATAGATAGATAGATAGATAGATAGATAGATAAAGAGAGAGAGAGATACAGAAAGATTGAGATAAAAGACCTGTAAAGCAGGGCTGTAGGACGCAGTGATCAGAACCCTCACACATTGATGTGTATTGAAGGCTCCAGCAGATTGTCGGGTGAAGCACGGCTCCCTCCCCCCTCACTCTCCCCTCACTCTCAGTCCGAATCTCAGGCTGAGAATACACACAGCACAAGGTGCTGTATATGGATGGGGTCAGGACACTGGACACTAGACAGACAATAAATTAGACAAATAAAGTGTTAGAAGAAGAATGTTACTTACCTCCGAGTCCTGGAGCCACAGAGCCGAAACCGAAAGTGACACAGCCGCCCGGGGAAAGCACCGCCTATTTCCTCCTCAGGACCCAATGAGAGTGGCTGGAGAGGTGCAGGACCCATCAAGATTGGCTGGAGGTGCCCTGCAAAGCGCCACAGAGCTAAAAAAAACTTGCAAATGAAGCGTCTTGCCTGCTTTGCATTGGCATGACGCTTCATGATGCTTTAATAAAGCACTGTGCCCGGCGCCCGCCCCGAACATAACACTAAATGACCTTTTTTTTTTTCTTAAAGGGCCAAAAATTATTATAATTTTTTTTAGTGGCTTTGGGGGAGGGGGGCGACGCTCATGGGCCCCCGAAGGACGGGCCGCCACTGATGGAATGTAGTAGCGAAATGGACATTATGAGGAAAAGGATGAATGTGATTGAGCAAAAATATAAAAACATCATTGATATTTTGGGGCAAATAGTCTGACCCCCTTGTTTTTTGATTTGTTTTGTACTAAAAAAATTGCACTTGTTTTAACACAAGCCAAAATTGGAGGATGCACACAGTGTGTCAACATGTGCTATCTGCTGTCACAGGATATCTATGTCCCTGTTTTGTGGGTGCAACCTCTTCCTCGCTACTCAAGTAGGTGAGAGGAAGGGTTTGCACCCCCAAAACACGTCCATTGGTCCCCCATGATGGCAGATAGCACATGTTGACTTTAGCCATGGGATCAGGATGAAAATACCCATTTTGCCACACAAACTGTGTGCATCCTCAAATTTGGGATGGTTCAGGGGTGACATCACCCCATCTCATGTTTATCTTTAAGGTTGAACTTCGTAAGTTCCATTGTTTTTCTATGTTTTCTCTTTTGACCCATGCATGTTTCTGCATACCAAAAATAAAGAAAATAAAAATATTTCTCCCAAATTTGGAGCCAAAAATGTCGAGATTTTATTTTCTAAATAAAAACAAAAAACATGTTGTGCACAGATTTAAAAAAAAAATTGGACACTCAACAATGTGTGGCTTGTTCTTTCTATGCTCAATAGCAGTTCTAGAAAATGTCAAAGTTCATGTTTTACTGTGACAGTTGTGGCTATTTACTAAAGACAAATACACTTGGCACTACTACAAAAAGTGTACTATGATGCCGTGTACACACGACCATTTTTAACAATGAGAAAAATGATTTTTTTTTAAATGGTAATTAAAAATGATCGTGTGTGAGCTTCAGAGCATTTTTTACGACGTGAAAAACGGCCATGAAAAAATTGGAACATGCTCTAATTTTTCACATCGTTTTTTACATTGTCGTTTTTCTCATCATGAAAAATGACCGTGTGTGAGCTTTAACGACGTGAAAAAAAATGCGCATGCTCAGAATCAAGTATGAGACGGGAGCGCTCGTTCTGGTAAAACTAGCGTTCGTAATGGAGATAGCACATTCGTCACGCTGTAACGGACTGAAAAGCACGAGGCTGAAAAGCGCGAATCGTCGCTCAACAAACTTTACTAACATGAAGGGTGACATTCGGGCATTCGCTATTTGCGATATAATTTATTTAGGATTCGGTTTTATTCGTAATTGCTTTGTTCGGAAATTCGAATGCTTCCGAACGTCCGAAAGTTGCTAAATTCGGACGAATTTCGATTCGTTACGAAACGAATTGCACAAGCCTGCTGCTTGGCCCCCCAAATCGCCCGTGAAGTATGTGATAAATACGCTGAGTACTTCACGGGTAGGGGGGCCATAGCTATGCCAGACCATATATGAACCTTTTTATAAAAAAATATAAAAAAATTATATATTTTAAAAAACTTGTTTTGTCATTATTTTTTTTGTTTTATTATGTGTCTCCCAGGTTCTCATGTGCGGCATGCGGCCTGGTACGGTTCAGGAGGGGGGGCGCTCTCTCGTCCCCCCCTCTTTTCCTGCGGCCTGCCAGGTTGCGTGCTCGGATAAGGGTCTGGTATGGATATTTGGGGGAACTCCACGCATTTTTTTTTTAAATTTGCGGCAGGGTTCCCCTTAATATCCATACCAGACCTAAAGGGCCTGGTAATTGAATTTGGGGGGACCCCAACACTTTTTTTTTTTTTTTCTTATCAATGACTTTTCTATGTATTGCCGGAAGCCGACAATTCATTATAGCCGCGAGTGAGTTTTAAATGACTTTTTTTCCTTCAGAAATTACACTTTATGCAGGGACAGTTCTAAGCACTTGAAACAAGCGCCACTTTACATGCATACTATACACATACCCTAGGTACGAAATTTAAAGAAAAATTACACTTTTATTTTTTCATTTTAAGCATTATTAAAATCACTGCTCCCGAAAAAACAGCAGTTTTTAAAACTTTTTTTGCATTGGTACATGTCCCCTGGGGCAGGACCTGGGTCCCCAAACACTTTTTAGGACAATAACTTGCATATTAGCCTTTATAATTAGCACTTTTGATTTTGAACGTTCAAGTCCATTGTATTTAATAGGGTTCTAAAGTTCACGTGAACATTCTGGCTGTTCGCAGGTTCTGGTGCGATCCGAACAGGGTGGTGTTCGGCTCATCCCTGCCTCCGGGCTCTGGCCAGCCGGTAATTAAAAACCCTCCTCTCCGGGGTGAGGGTCCTTTGGGGAAACAGCCGCATCAGGTGGGGTCCCAGGCCAAAGGCTTCATCCGCTAGAAACACAAAAGGAAGTCCCTCCACATTGTCCACATCAGGTGGCAGTGCCAGGCCCCCAGACTGCAGACGGTGGGCAAACTCCGTCTGGGCGAAGACTCCGCCATCGGACATCCGGCCGTTCTTCCCCACGTCCACATATAAGAACTCATAGCGTGCCGACACCACCGCCATCAACACAATACTATTGAAACCTTTATAATTAAAATAGTACGACCCCGAACGGGGTGGCGCAACTATGCGGACGATTTTCCCATCGATTGCCCCTCTGCAGTTGGGGAAGTCCCACCGCTCGGCAAATTGGGAGGCCACAGTCTGCCATTCCTGTGGTGATGAAAGAAACTGTGGAGTCAAACAAAAATAATAAATTAGTACTTTTGCACATTACATTGCAAGCAGATTACACAAATACATTTTTGGCCAACGTCAGCAAAACATTTATTTGAAGGAGTCTTTAAACACAAAAATAGAAGGACCACTTATCAGATGACTCACCCCCTCTGATGGACCATTGAAAAAAAATTAGGGGGGGAGGGGTTTAAAGCTGATTTTGTGGCCCACTAAAAAAGCCTCTACCACTGCTGAACTTGAATGTGCAATAAAAAATTTGGACACATTTTAGGGGGGGGGGGAGGGGTTCAAAACTAGAATGGAGCTGACAGAAAACATTGTTAATAACAGACTAGTCTAGGTGTGTTTGAACCCAGGATAGCATGCTGGAGAGGTTAGTGAAGGGAAATATGCATGTAGGCCAAAAAATGAGCATTTAAAAGTAACAATATGCATGGGGAGAAAGGGGACATTCCCAGCATATTACAATCATGGTAATTAGGGAAGGATGAAAGAAATACAATACATTAGCAAAAATACAAAACATAGAATGTGATGTTAAAGGAGAAAACTTACCTTCATATAGTCCTTCTGCATGACTTGTATGGTGGCAGAACACGTTTCAGGGATAATGATCCCAAGAGCCTGGGGGGAGATGCCTGTCGAGAACTTGAGGTCCTGCAAGCTTCTCCCTGTCGCCAGGTATCTCAACGTGGCAATAAGCCTCTGCTCGGCAGTAATGGCCTGGCGCATCAAAGTGTCCTGCCTCGTGATATAGGGGGACAGCAAATCCAACAGACAGTGAAAACGGGGTCCGTCATCCGGAGATAATTCCTGAAATCATCAGGATTATTCTCCTGGATTTCCCGCAGCAGAGGCATATGAGAGAATTGAGAGAATTGGTCCCGCTGGAGCAACCAATTCTTGGTCCATGAACTCCTCCTCGCCCTGTTCATGGACTGAGCTCGGTTTACAGTATTAACCGCAACACCAAGCCCATACGCAGCACGAGCTCTACGACGAGAACGTACTTGCAACATGGCTTTAAACCGGTCGGCTGGTCAGAACGAACTTAAACAGAACGCACCGAGGAACAGCAAGGCCTGTGAAGAACGACCTGAAAAACAGTAACGAGCGGCCAAGAAGGCACTGCCCAAAGGGTGGCGCCATTGGATTTGAACTTCCCCTTTATAGTGCCGTCGTATGTCACGGCGCTTGGAACGGTCGGTTTTTTGACTGATGGTGTGTAGGCAAGACTGATGGAAGGCAGCTTTATCGGTTTTCCGATGGAAAAATCCATCGGTTTAAAAACCATAGGAAATCCGATCGTGTGTACAGGGCTTTACTGTATCAACTTTAGAGGTGTATATATATATATATATATATATATATATACACACGTGTTTTTTTATGTTCTCTTATCTCTTATCTGTATTCAAGTCATCCATTGGTGGAAACATTTTTTTTCTGTTGTTTTTAAGACTCGTACACACAATCCAACTTTATGGCCATAATTGTCTGAAGGAACGTGTTGTGTCGGATAATCCGACCGTGTGTATGCTCCATCAGACAATTATTGGCTGAAGTAATGACAACAAAAGTTGGCTGTTCATGCTCACCAATTGTTGGGCAATAAATTTGATACGTCGGTTTATCCGATCGTGTGTACGCAAGTCCGTCCAACTAAAATCCAATGTACGAACACGCATGCTCAGAACCAATGTTAAACATCAGCCAACAATAGCATAAGTTGCCCAAAGGGTGGCGGTAAAGAGCTGAAAAAACACGTGGTTTGGTGAATGTTGGCTGAAAATGTTGTGCCGTGTGTATGCAGAACAAGTTCACGGCCAACGCCCTTTGAACCAAAATCCACTGAAAAATTGGTTGGAAGTCCGATCATGTGTACGAGGCTTTAGATGTGCTTCGTTTGTTTTCCCTGCACCTTCCACGCTTTGATTTTTTTCTTTTCTACACTGGAGCACAAGTCACCTGCCGCATCCTTAAAGCAGCCATGGTCCAATGTAAGTATGTATTTATTATTCTTACCTTCACATACATATGTCCAGAATTTGGGACTAACAGGTTTTTATTGTGTCCAATAAATTCTACATCCCAAATTGAGCCAAGAGCAAGACATGGGAACAAGAAAACATGTTCTGGAGGTAAGTCATGATAGCTTCTGTTCAATCCTAAAACACGTCTTCAAATTCTGTCATGTGTGCTACAGGTATGTGCCTAGTTTGTTGCAAATAGGTCCCTAGTGTTGGTTGAAGGAATTTCTGCTTGAAATAAACATCTTTATTTTATTTATTTTTTACTTTGTAGACACCACAATTATTCACCACTGAAAGGACAAAGGGGAAAAAAATACCCCCGAATGTAGAATTCCCCAAAAAGTGCCAGACTGCATTTTTGTAAAGGTATTTACTCCTGTCCAACCCAATCCAACATACTTTTCCCATATAAATGTGCCTAACTTTGTGATTCTCTTGAAGTATGCATTATCCAACAAAAATAAAGGAAGGATGGGCTTGGCGAAACCAGCGAAGTTTATGGTAAACAATAGGTGATATTTTTACATGACTAATGTAAAGTGAAGTAATCCACAACTTAAAAGCATCTTTGTGTTTTTCAGTGCCCAAAGACAATGTTGTCCCAGAAGCAAGCCATCATGGAATCCATAAGTCACCCAGCAAGTCTCGCTCATCTGGAAGAAACAAAAGCAAGGTTAGTCTAAACCCCTAAAGCCTCATACAGAACGATTGGACTTCCAATGGACTTTTCCGTGGATTTTGGTCCGAAGGGTGTTGGCCTTGAACTTTTTCTGCATACACATGGTAGAACATTTTCAGCCAGCATTCACCAAACCACGTGTTTTTTCAGCTCTTTACTGCCACCCTTTGGGCAACTTCTGCTATTGTTGTCTGATGTTTAGCATTGGTTCCGAGCATGCGTGTTTGTACTTTGGATTTTAGTCCGATGGACTTGTGTACACACGATCGGATGATCCGATGTAACACATTTGATGTCGGAAAGTTTAAGAGCATACACAGTGAACATTTGTCCGTAGAAATTCCAACAACAATTGTCCGATGGAGCATCCAGACGGTCGGATTGTCCGATAAAACACGTCCGTCGGACCTTTGTTGTCGGAAAGTAAAGCAGGTAAACCTTTTTTTTAACGTCCTATAAGTCTCTCAGCAGATATGTTATTTGCAAATTACCACCATCTTGGCAAGCGATGAAGAAGTGGAGTCCCAAAGGCCCATTACTCAACAGAGAAAGACAAAGAAAATTATATTTAACTCTGACCCACGTCAACAACATAAATAGCAGTACAGAGGTAGATGATGAGGCTGCAGACCAAACTTACAGTACACGCCCTGTGTGGAGGAACCCTCAGCTGACAGCAGTGATTGCTTGCACGAAGACCCGTATCTGAAGAGCAAAGTAAAGACATCATGAAAGTTCCAGTGACAGCAATGTTAAGCACTAGAGATGGCCCCGATGTTTGAGTCGAACGTAAGTAGAGCAAACAAACATATGGGACACTCGCAGGACGTTCGTGTGCTGACGAGCGCCCCATAATGCATTGCGAGATTGCAGAGCATTGACGGCTGCTGATTAAACAAAGCATGCTTTGGCCAATCACAGCATGATGTGCTGTGAGAGCTATGGTTGACCAAATCATTGCCTTTGACCAATCATGGCTCAGGGGCCAAGTCCACGCCCCACACTATTTAACCTCCCTAGCGGTAATCCCGAGCGTGACTCGGGGTTGTTTTTTTATGCTAGGATCGGTAACCCTGAGTCACGCTCGGGGTAGACATTGCAGAGCTCGCAGCGGAGTTTCCCTACCTTCTCCTGGCGATCCAGCGATGATGTCCTCTGCTGTGATCGCCAGCGAGATCTCCAGCGAGTGTCGGCACTTTCGACCCCATCTGACTTCCTAGTTCCGTTCCCTGCGAGCCGCAGCGGCGCAAGGGAGCGGAACTGGGCGGCAAATTCAAAAAGGTAAACACATAGTATACATACAGTATACTGTAATCTTACTGATTACAGTACTGTATGTAATAATTACACACCCCCTTGGTCCCTAGTGGTCTGTCCAGTGTCCTGCATGCACTTTTATATAATAAAAATCATTCTTACTCTTTCGTCCATGGACCGACACAGCTTCTCTATTGACAAAGTGGGTATTATCCGTTAATTAGGAGTGACTAGGCAGAAAAACTTGTAAAAAGTGTTGCATCACACCTTCTACAGTACCGCCCAGGGGGCGGACCCTCTGGGTATACCCTCTCAGTCTGCACATCGCAGATCAGTTTTTTTCTGTCTAGCAAGGAGTAGGACATGGCTCCCTTCGGGCTCATTGGTCCGGGGAAAAAAGATATATATATTTTTTATTTTTTTGCTACATTTGTTGTTTCCTGCGATCTTCGATCAACTGCCGACTGGGTGACAGGCTGGATCCTCGATCCTTGTAGTCTCCCCAGTTTCGGCCATCGAGCGTGTGCCGACCCTAGCTACGCGCTGGGTTTTCCACGACATGCCCGTCGCTCCACGGGTGGCCGGTGAGCCTACGCTCCAGGGCCTGCATCGGACCGCTCAGCTTCGGCTGACCTTACGGCCGAGTCGCAGCAGCCTGGCCGGTGAGCTTACGCTCCAAGGCTTGCATCGGACCGCTCAGCTTCGGCTGACCTTACGGCCGAGTCGCAGCAGCCTGTCCGGTGAGCGTCATGCTCCAGGGCATACATATGATCGTCCCTTCTGGGTCCAATCACAGCATGCCTGGCCAACAGTCACCTTCCGTGCGCGGATGATGATCTGTTTGGAATGTCTTCCAGCAGAATACATGCAGGATAGGTAAGTAAAACTCCCCTGCCTCGGCTGGGTGATTTAGCTGGACATTCCTGGAGAGATCAAGTAAGTGGTTGTGGCCCCTTTCTTCCCTCTCTCCCTGCCTTTCCCTCCTCCCTGGGCTTCTAGCTAAAGGTTGCTGGGTGCTGGGGGTCACCTAGGGGGTCCCACTGGAGCGGGGCTGGCTGTAACTAACATTTAAAAGAAATGTCATTTTTGCTTACCTGTGTTTCTGTGTCTCCATGCTGTCGGCGGCCATTTTGAGGTGGTCCATGCCAAGTTTGGCCTCTTGTAACTGCCTGGCGGCCATCTTCCTGTAGTTCGGCCACACCCACTGGCCCCTATCAGGTGATCGGCGGCCATGTTTGTCCACCCTGTATGCAGATATTGCCGTTCGGCGGCCATCTTTTTTGTGGGCTATGGCTGCCTGACCTCTATCTTCTGTCGGCGGCCATTTTCTTAGAGCCCACATTATCTTCCATACAGACGGTTTTGGCAACCATTTTGCGAGAGCCTCCGGCCTCTAGGGTGCATTACACTGGCGCGAAAATTCACACAGGAAGTGCTGATAAAAGAAGCAGACTGACACAGCAGCAAGGGGACAGCATCATAGGCGCAGCATAGCAGTACCTATCCAGGGTGGTGAGTCCTCTGGGTAACCCAGCATCTCTGCAGCGCAGGAGGGTGGCCTATTGATATCTTGCCTGGAGCCCTGTGAGTGTCAGCGTGTGGTCAGCATGGCATCTGAGCCAGATGTCTTCTCCCCTGAAACACCAGATTTAGCAGCTGGTGTCCCTGAGGTGTCTATGGACGCTATGTCGGCAATCCTAGAGGCGTTTGCTGCCAGGGTGGAAGCAGCACACGGGAATACAGGGGGTAATAAACGCCCCCGTCCCCTGCAATCTTCTGGGGATATTTCTGATGCAGAACCAGGTCCAGCTACGGCTCATGGCCCAGATTCTGATGCATCAGAGACTGCAGACCGTGACCGATCGGACAGTGAGGAGGACTCCAAGTCCAGGTCAGTACGCGAGACGGCTTTGGTATCTGACCTTATTACTGCAGTGCGGGATACGCTAAAGTTGGAAAGGACTGAAGAAGTAGCAGATACTCCAGTCCCCTTTGGGTTTCGTAAACCTGCCCGCACTGCTAAGGTGTTCCCTTGTGTGTCTTATTTTGACAAACTCTTATACAAGGAATGGGAGAACCCACTGAGGGTCTTTACAGCCCCAAAGAGGTTTGCAGTACGGTACCCCTTTGAGGAGAGTTTTCTGAAGATATGGACCTCTCCCCCTATAGTGGACCCTTCGGTGTCCAGACTTAATAGAGCCACCACTATTCCAGTAGAAGGGGCTCCTGTTTTCAAGGACCCTGTGGATAAGAAGGCTGAAGCACTCGCTCGCTACCTATACTCAGTGGTAGGCTCAGCAGTACGCCCGGCATTGGCGGGGGCCCTAGTGTCTCAGACACTTACTGAATGGGCAAAATTGCTACTCCAGGGGTTAAAGGAGCGAGATGCTCCTCCTAATGAGATAACTTTGGCCGACCAGTTGGTCCAGGGCCTTAAGTTTGTCTGCGAGTCAGACATGGATACTATTCCCCTGCTGTCAAGAGCTTCGGTTTATGCAGTAGCAATACGCCGCCTGATCTGGCTAAAGGGCTGGTCTGCGGACCAGACTTCCAAGAAAGCCCTATTGGATCTGCCTTTTAAGGGCGACAGACTTTTTGGGGCTTCTCTGGATGACATCATCAAGGATGCTACAGGAGGTAAAAGCACTTTGCTTCCCCAAACTAGCAAGGGTAGGGGACCACGCCAAGGGCAAGGGCCCTCCTTTACTGCACGTAAGCGGTTTTTTCGCCCTCTTAAGGCGACAGGGAAAAGACCCCAGGCCGATAAAGCGCCTGCCCAAGGACAAAAGCGTCCTTGGTCCCGCAGACCCAACAAGCCTGTGGACAAATCTGCGTCCACATGAAGGTCCGCCCCCACCCAGCTCTCGGGTGGGGGGACGTCTTCGCAAATTCGCGACTCAGTGGACTGCTCTAGTCTCCGACAGGTGGGTTTGCGAAGTAATCTCCTCAGGCTACAAGATAGAATTTCTCTCTTGTCCACCAGACAGATTCATCACCTCCAATCTCCAGCTACTACCGACCCGTCGGGAGGCCCTGTATGGGGCGGTCCAGGGTCTACTGGAACGCGGGGTAGTTATTCCAGTTCCAGAACAGGAACGGGGTCAGGGTTTTTACTCAAATCTGTTCATTGTGCCAAAGAAGGAGGGGGTTCGTCCAATCTTGGATCTCAGAGCCCTCAATTGCTTTGTGAAGGTACAAAGATTTCGGATGGAGTCGGTTCGATCCGTAGTCACGGCTCTCCATCCGGGGGACTTTCTGGCCTCCTTGGACATCAAGGACGCATACCTGCATGTCCCCATATACTCCAGACACCAGAGGTTTCTGCGATTTGCTATCGGGAAGAACCACTACCAGTTTGTGGCCCTCCCGTTTGGCCTTGCCTCAGCACCCAGGACGTTCACCAAGGTGCTCGCTCCGATTCTGGCACTTCTAAGACAGCGGGGTATCGCTATCACAGGTTACTTGGACGACCTTCTGCTGAAGGGCCCTTCAAGCTCAGAATTAGAGGTAAGCGTGTCCATTACCTGTCAGACTCTTCGAGACTGTGGTTGGATACTAAACACGCAAAAGTCAGTATTGGTGCCCACTCAACGCCTAGTGTACCTGGGGTTGATTCTGGATTCCTCAGAGGCAAAGGTATTCCTCCCTGTGGAGAAGTTGCAGACCCTCCGGGCTGCAGTACGGCAGCTGACTTCCAGGAATTGGTCGTCACTCCGTTTTTGCATGCGAGTGTTGGGCCTCATGGTAGCCTCCTTCGAGGCGGTCCCATATGCTCAATACCACACTCGAGTGTTACAGAGGGAAGTTCTGTCCAGATGGAACAGATGCCCTTCATCTCTGGATTATCAAATCCGAGTGAGCCACCTAGTCAGGAGATCCCTGGTATGGTGGCTGACAGCACCGGCTCTAATGGCCGGGAAGTCATTTCTTCCGGTTTACTGGATAGTGATCACGACGGACGCCAGCCTTACAGGTTGGGGGGGAGTCTGGGGTGTCCAGTCGGCGCAAGGTCGCTGGACCCCAGAGGAAGCCCTCCTGCCGATCAATGTCCTGGAGATCCGGGCGATCAAGCTGTGCCTCTTCAAATGGTCTCAGAGACTGCAAGGGCGTCCAGTCAGGATCCAGTCAGACAACGCCACAGCAGTGGCATATGTCAATCATCAAGGAGGAACAAGAAGCTCAGCTGCAGCATCGGAGATCGCTCGCATCCTGAAGTGGGCAGAGAGGAGCGTACCGGCACTGTCGGCCGTGTACATTCCGGGTGTGGAAAACTGGCAGGCGGACTACCTGAGCCGCCAGATGCTGGACCAGGGAGAATGGTCCTTACACCCGGAGGTGTTCCAACTCCTCTGCCAAAGATGGGGCACACCAGACGTAGATCTTCTGGCTTCCCGACTCAATCGGAAGGTATTGAGGTTTGTGGCCCGGTCAAGAGACCCATGGGCAGACGCAACGGACGCGTTGGTAGCATCGTGGGGCCAGTATCGGCTAATCTATGCCTTCCCTCCCTCAAGGCTTCTTCCTCTTCTGCTCCGCAGGGTGGAGGCAGAGGGAATTCCAATGATCCTAATCGCTCCAGATTGGCCTCAGCGTCCTTGGTACGCCGATCTAGTACGTCTGGTAGCAGACGTCCCCTGGCGCCTGCCACTACGGAAGGACCTGCTGTCGCAAGGTCCCATATTCCATCCTGCTTTACAGTCATTGGCTTTAACGGCATGGCTGTTGAGAACCAGGTACTGAGAGACCGGGGCCTGTCAGACTCAGTAATTTCTACTATGAGAAGTGCTCGGAAACCGTCCTCTAGGAAGGTCTATCACCGCACTTGGAGGGCCTACATCTCCATGTGTGAGGAAATGAAATGGCATCCGCGTACCTATTTGGTTTCCAGAATCCTGCTGTTTTTACAGCATGGGGTAGACCAAAGGCTTGCCCTAAGTACGATTAAGGGACAGATATCTGCCCTGGCTGTCTTTTTTCAGCGACCCCTGGCGACTCACTCTCTCGTGAGTACATTTGTGCAGGGGGTTCGACATGTGGCCCCTCCGGTCCGCCCCCCGTTACCTCCGTGGGACTTGAACCTGGTCCTCTCGGTGCTTCAGAAGGCACCGTTTGAGAATATTAGAGATATTCCCCTGTTGACACTTTCTCAGAAGGTGGTCTTTTTGGTGGCTGTTACGTCAGTTAGACGAGTCTCTGAGCTGGCAGCCTTGTCCTGCAAGGCTCCCTATTTGATTTTCCACAAGGATAAGGTGGTGCTGCGGCCGCAGCCTTCCTTTCTTCCGAAGGTCGTTTCGGCTTTTCATCTCAACGAAGACATTGTACTTCCATCCTTGTGTCCTCAGCCGTCGAATCCTAAGGAGTCGGCGTTGCATTCCTTGGACGTTGTCCGAGCTTTGAGAGTATACATATCTGCTACTTCCCTGTTCCGGAAGTCAGACTCACTGTTTGTTTCGGTGGCTGGTCCCAAGAAGGGCCAAGCAGTCTCATCGGCCACCATCTCTAGGTGGATCCGACAGATAGTAATCCAGGCTTACGCCTTAAAGGGTCAGGCGCCCCCCTTTCCTGTCACGGCGCATTCGACCAGGGCAATAGGTGCCTCTTGGGCTTTCCGACATCAAGCGTCTGTTTCCCAACTATGTAAAGCGGCGACTTGGTCGTCCGCTCACACTTTCACAAAATTCTACAAAGTTGATGTAGGTGCATCTTCGGATGCCTCTTTCGGCCGCAAGGTTTTGCAGGCGGCTGTTTAGAGTTGCAACTCCTCCGTTGGAGGAGTGCTGTTTTGTGTTTTGGGGTGAAGTTTGTTTTTATGCTGTTACCACCCCTCGTTTTTTCTCTGACACTGCTTTGGGACGTCCCACTTTGTCAATAGAGAAGCTGTGTCGGTCCATGGACGAAAGAGTAAATAGGATTTTTTACTCACCGTAAAATCCTTTTCTCTGAGTCCATGGACCGACACAGCACCCACCCCTCCTTTTAAGTTTGTACTGCTTTTTGACGAACTGATCTGCGATGTGCAGACTGAGAGGGTATACCCAGAGGGTCCGCCCCCTGGGCGGTACTGTAGAAGGTGTGATGCAACACTTTTTACAAGTTTTTCTGCCTAGTCACTCCTAATTAACGGATAATACCCACTTTGTCAATAGAGAAGCTGTGTCGGTCCATGGACGAAAGAGTAAATAGGATTTTTTACTCACCGTAAAATCCTTTTCTCTGAGTCCATGGACCGACACAGCACCCACCCCTCCTTTTAAGTTTGTACTGCTTTTTGACGAACTGATCTGCGATGTGCAGACTGAGAGGGTATACCCAGAGGGTCCGCCCCCTGGGCGGTACTGTAGAAGGTGTGATGCAACACTTTTTACAAGTTTTTCTGCCTAGTCACTCCTAATTAACGGATAATACCCACTTTGTCAATAGAGAAGCTGTGTCGGTCCATGGACTCAGAGAAAAGGATTTTACGGTGAGTAAAAAATCCTATTTTCTGCCTGTAAACTGGGGATTGTCCATAGCAACCAAAAAGTGTCCCTTTATGTCAAAAGTGGTTTTAGACCAACTAGAAAACAGCGATAATAAATTAGAATCACTCGCAGAATTGAGCGATAGCGATTTGTGGGGAAATTCGTCATCAAACACTAAATCTAATGACAGCGACAATTCTGCAACTGAGCAAATTTCAGTGTTTTTGATTTGATTACATTATTGAATAATTTTTATTATAATTAGATTACTATTTTTTATAATTATTTATAGTTATTTATTATATTATAATTTATAATTTTGTGTTTCATATTTATCATACCCGGGATGTTTACTAGACTCTGGTTTGCTTAGGTTTAAGTAAGTAATTACTAAGAATCGCAGGCCTATAATACATAACACCAAATTTTCATGCAAAATAATTGTACCGCTTTTGGTACATAATTCCAGAAAGAATCATACCGCCAGGGAGGTTAAGGCTGCTTACACGGTGGCCCCATGTAGTGTGTTGTAGTGGAGAACTGGAGATAGATTAGGCAGGTTAGTTAGTGGATAAAGCGTGTAATCATTGTAGTGTGTATATATATATATATATATATATATATATGTATATATATATATATATATATATATATATAGAGTGCAGGCAGTGTAGAATATATATTACAGTGCAGGAAGTGTAGAATATATATTACAGTGCAGGCAGTGTAGAATACATAATACAGTGTACAGTGTATAATACAGTGCAGTCAGTGTACAGTATATAATACAGTGCAGTCAGATTACAGTATATAATACAGTCCAGGCAGTGCACAGTCTATAATACAGTGTAGGCAGTGAACAGTATATAACACAGTGCAGGCAGTGTATAGTATATAATACAGTGCAGGCAGTGTACAGTATATAATACAGTGCAGTTGGTGTACAGTATATAATACAGTGCATGCGGTGTACAAAGCATATAATACAGTGTGTACAGTATATAATACATTGCACTTAGTGTACAGGGCAGTCAGTGTACAGTATATAATACAGTTCAGTCAGTGTACAGTTATAATACAGTGCAGGCAGCATACAATATATTATACAATGCAGTTGGTGTACAGTATATAATACAGTGCAGCCGGTGTACAGTATATAATACACTTCAGGCAGTGTACAGTATATATTAGAGTGCAGTCGGTGTACAGTATATAATACAGTGCAGGTGGTGTACACAGTACAGTATGTACAGTGTATTATACATTGCAGTCAGTGTACAGTATATTATACATTGCAGTCAGTGTACAGTATATAATACAGTACAGTCGATGTACAGTATGCAATACACTTCAGGTGGCGTACAGTATATAATACAGTGCAGCTGGTGTACAGTATATAATACTGTGCAGGCGGTGTACACATTATATAATACAGTGTGTACAGTATATTATACATTGCAGTCAGTGTACAGTATATAATACAGTGCAGCCGGTGTACAGTATATAATACACTTCAGGCAGTGTACAGTAAATAATACAGTGCAGGCGGTGTACAGTATATAATACAGTGCAGTTGAAGTACAGTATATAATACAGTCAGGCGGTGTACAGTGTATAATACTGTCAGGCGGTGTACAGTATATAATACAGTGCAGTTAGTCTACAGTATATAATACAGTGCATTTGGTGTACAGTATATAATACAGTGCAGCCAGTGTACAGTATATAATACACTTCAGGCAGTGTACAGTATATAATACAGTGCAGTCGAGGTACAGTATATAATACAGTGCAGTTAGTCTACAGTATATAATTCAGTGCAGTCGGTGTACAGTATATATTACAGTGCAGGCAGTGGACAGCATATAACAGTGCATTTAGTGTACCGTATATAGTGCAGTGCATATAGTACAGTTCAGAGTATATACTACAGTGCAGTGCAGATTATGCATCCTCTGTCACCCAGGCTCATACTAGTTTGCCTTCCAATGCAGCTGCGAAAGCAGCCTATTCCACCAGCTCCTTGTCAACAGTTCCATAGCCCCACCATCATGCACGGAGGAGTCACCAGATTTATTTGACTATAGTGTCGGTTACATGCTGCTGGAGGATGCGCATCAATTTGAATGCTCTGATGTTGGTTCCTAGGTTGAGGAAGGGAGTAACGTGAGCCTAGAGAGAGGGGTTGCCACAGAATGACAAGAAACTAGCAGTCATGTTCCCCCAGCTGCAGAATACTGCCAAGTTTGCTCCAGGGACGAGGCGGGATGGGATGATGAGGTCCCTGACTGTACTTGGGCGCCTGAGAGAACAGAAGAGGAAAGTGAGGAGGAGAAGGCACAACTCCAAGGAGGCAGGATGTCCTCTAGGGGCTGGCTTGAGGGCAGCCACCCTATTGCATCACACCACAGAGCTCCACAGGTGCAGGGCGCTTCTGACTTCCAAAAGTTCATTGGAGTGGACTTTTTTGAACACATGTGCAATAGATCGCACTGTTGCTCTTTGCAATCTTTGTCTGAAGAGGATCAAGCATGGCTAGGGATGAACTCAATATTCGGGTCGAACATACTGTAAGTTTTAATCGAACATCGGGTGTTCATCGTGGGAAATTCGAGCAACGCAGAACGCCCCATATAGCACTGTGAAATCGCAGCGCATTGCTGTATGATGATTGGCCAAAGCATGCACCTGACCTGTATGCTTTGGCCAATCACAGCGCGCTCTGCTGAGAGAGCCATAATTGGCCAAAGGCAGTGCGCCTTTGGCCAATAATGGCTCAGGGGATCTAAGTCCACAGCCAACACTATATAAGGCTGCTTACATAACAGCCATGTATAGTGTTATTGGCGTGGACAGAGAGATAGCTTGAGTTATATTAAACAGGCAGGTTATTCAGTCAGTGGCAGTGTATTTGATATATATATATATATAAACTTTGCATTCAGTGTAGCCTTTATATACAGTGCATTCAGTGGTGTACAGTTTCTAATACACTTCTGGTGGTGTACACAGTATATAATACAGTGCAGCCGTTGTATAGTTTCTAATACAGTGCAGGCTTTGTACACAGTATCTAATAGTGTGTACAGTTTCTAATACACTTCAGTTGGTGTAGACAGTATACAATACAGTGCAGCCATTGTACAGTTTCTAACACAGGGCAGGCGGTGTACACAATATCTAATACAGTGTGTACAGTTTGTAATACAGTGCAGGCAGTGTAAACAGTATCTAATACAGTGTGTACAGTTTCTACTACACTTCTGGTGGTGTACACAGTATACAATACAGTGCAGCCATTGTACAGTTTCTAATAAAGTGCAGGCAGTGTACACAGTATCTAATACAGTGTGTACAGTTTGGACTACACTTCTGGTGGTGTACACAGTATACAATACACTGCAGCTGTTGTACACGTTCTAATACAGTGCAGGTGTTATACACAGTATCTAATACAGTGTGTACAGTTTCTAATACACTTCAGGTGGTGTACACAGTATCTAATACAGTGTGTACAATTTCTAATACTCAGTGGTATACACAGTATATAATACAGTGCAGCCGATTTCTAATACAGTGCAGGTGGTGTACACAGTATCTAATACAGTGTGTACAGTTTCTAATATACTTTAGGCGGTGTAGTAGGGCTATGTTGTTGAGTAGATGTTATGTTAGGTAACAAAGACCAGGAGAGAACTGGTATGGATGTGAAATATATTGCAATATGGAGCGGGTGGGTAATGGGTTATGTCAGAAACTGTAACAGTTGTATTGTTTTTGTGTAATGGGCTATGTTAGTAACTGTAACATTTGTATTATTTTTGTGTAAAATTAAAAAAATTATAAATAAAGATTATAAATACCTTAGGCGGTGTGTGTGTGTATGTGTGTGTGTATATATATATATATATATATATATATATATATACATATATATATATATATATATATATATATATATATATATATATATACACATTCTGCATTCAGTGTAGCCTATATATACAGTGCATTCGGTGGTGTATAGTTTCCAATACACTTCAGGCGGTGTACACGGTATGTAATACCGTGTCTACGGTTTCAACTACATTTCTGGTGGTGTACACAGTATACAATACAGTGCAGCCATTTTACAGTTTCTAATACAGTGCAGGCGGTGTACACAGTATCTAATACAGTGCGTTCAGTTTCTGATACACTTCAGGCGGTGTACACAGTATATAATACAGTGTGTACAGTTTCTACTACACTTCTGGTGGTGTACAATACATTGCAGCCGTTGTACAGTTTCTAATACACTTCAGGTGGTGTACACAGTATCTAATACAGTGTGTACAGTTTCTACTGCACTTCAGGTGGTGTACACAGTATCTAATACAGTGTGTACAGTTTCTACTACACTTCTGGTGGTGTACACAGTATACAATACAGTGGAGCCATTGTACAGTTTCTAATACAGTGCAGGCGGTGTACACAATATCTAATACAGTGTGTAAAGTTTCAAATACACTTCAGGCAGTGTATTAATATATATATATATATATATATATATATATATATATGTGGTAAGGCTGGCCGCAGGCCAGCCTGTATTTGTGGGAGGAGACTGAGAGGGCTACTTAAGCCTCCTCCCCTGTCGGGTCTGGGTTGCCGTCATTTCCGGGCTGCAGCCAGCCCCTCCTCCTGCCGTCATTTTTCGGGGACCGTGTCACTTCCGGTTACGGCTGATCGACCGATGGAGTCTCGTGGCGGTTCCTCTCCCGGTGCTAATGCCGGGTATCGGGGGGGGGGGGGGCTGCCTGCCTGCCTGCCTGCCTGCTATCCCGGTCCTCACGCTGAGCAGCAGGGGTAGGGGGAGCCACTCACCGCCCGTTTCTCACGCCGCTCCATCTGGGGAGGGGGGGGGGCACTCACCGCCAGTTCACCTCCCTGGATCTCATGTCAGGCATGGAGGGGATGCCCGCATGCCTCCCAGTTCTCACGCTGGCTGCAGAGGGGCGCTCACCCGCCTGCTAACCTCCCGGGCATCCACCGCCTCAGTTTAGCCTGGGGGGGGCTTTTTTAGTCCTCGGGCCCTGCTTAGCCAGCCGCTATGGATTGCACAGCACTCCCAGCAGTCCGCTGTCCCCCACCGTCAGGTGTTACCACCTTGCCACTTAGTATTCTTGGCATAAGCCAGTTTTTCCATGCATGTCGGAAGAGTTTCTATGTTCAGCGCGGTGGCTTGGCGGCTGGTGTCCTTGCAGGGCCGCCCTCCTTCTCCCTGTCTTCATGGGGCTCTAGCTGACTCGTCCCAGGCTCATGTTGGCAGCATGGGGGTGGGAGGCTGTCCACCTGTCACATCTCCCGGGGCTCGAAGTATCAAGAGGGAGGGGGGGCGTCCATACTGGTGTCAGGAGGGGGGGGCGTCCATGCTGGTGTCAGGAGGGGGGGCGTCCATGCTGGTGTCAGGAGGGGGGGGGCGTCCATGCTGGTGTCAGGAGGGGGGGCGTCCATGCGGGTGTCAGGAGGGGGGGGCGTCCATGCTGGTGTCAGGAGGGGGGGGCGTCCATGCTGGTGTCAGGAGGGGGGGCGTCCATGCTGGTGTCAGGAGGGGGGGCGTCCATGCTGGTGTCAGGAGGGGGGGGCGTCCATGCTGGTGTCAGGAGGGGGGGGCTGTCCATGCTGGTGTCAAGAGATGGGGGGCCATCCGTTTGGTGTCCGGCATTTCTGTCATTGCATTTCTACCCCGCCATTTCTGTCATTGCGTTTTTACCCCGGCATTTCTGTCATTGCGTTTCTACCCCGGCATTTCTGTCATTGCGTTTCTACCCCGGCATTTCGGTCATTGCGTTTCTACCCCGGCATTTCGGTCATTGCGTTTCTACCCCAGCATTTCGGTCATTGCGTTTCTACCCCAGCATTTCTGTCATTGCATTTCTGCCCCAGCATTTCTGTCTTTGCGTTTCTACCCCGGCATTTCTGTCATTGCGTTTCTCCCCCAGCGTTTGTCATTGCGTTTTCTGCCCCAGCATTTCTGTCATTGCGTTTCTGCCCCAGCATTTCTGTCATTGCGTTTCTGCCCCAGCATTTCTGTCATTGCGTTTCTGCCCCAGCATTTCTGTCATTGCATTTCTGCCCCAGCATTTCTGTCATTGTGTTTCTGCCCCGTCATTTCTGTCATTGCGTTTCTGCCCCGTCATTTCTGTCATTGCGTTTCTGCCCCGTCATTTCTGTCATTTCGTTTCTGCCCCGTCATTTCTGTCATTTCGTTTCTGCCCCGTCATTTCTGTCATTGCGTTTCTGCCCCGTCATTTCTGTCATTGCGTTTCTGCCCCGTCATTTCTGTCATTGCGTTTCTGCCCCGTCATTTCTGTCATTGCGTTTCTGCCTCGGCATTTCTGCCCTGGCATTTCTGTCATTGCGTTTCTGCCATTGCGTTTCCTGCCTCAACGTTTCTGTCATTGTGTTTCTGCCCCAGCATTTCTGTCATTGCATTTCTGTCATTTCGTTTCTGCCCCAGCATTTCTGTCATTGCATTTCTGTCATTTCGTTTCTGCCCCAGCATTTCTGTCATTTCGTTTCTGCCCCAGCATTTCTGTCATTGCGTTTCTGCCCCAGCATTTCTGTCATTGCGTTTCTGCCCCAGCATTTCTGTCATTGCGTTTCTGCCCCGGCATTTCTGTCATTGCGTTTCTGCCCCGGCATTTCTGTCATTGCGTTTCTGCCCCGGCATTTCTGTCATTGCGTTTCTGCCCCGGCATTTCTGTCATAGCGTTTCTGCCCCGGCGTTCCTGTCATAGCGTTTCTGCCCCGGCGTTCCTGTCATAGCGTTTCTGTCATAGCGTTTTCTGCCCGGCGTTCCTGTCATAGCTTTTCTGCCCAAGTATTGCTGTCTGCGTTTTTGCCTCAGCATTTCTGCCCCGAGATTTCTGTCTACGTTTTTCTGCCCCAGGATTTCTATCTGCGTTTTTCTGCCCCAGGATTTCTATCTGCGTTTTCTGCCCCAGGATTTCTGTCTGCTTTTTCTGCCCCAGGATTTCTGTCTGCGTTTTTCTGCCCCAGGATTTCTGTCTGCATTTTCTGCCCCAGGATTTCTGTCTGCGTTTTCTGCCCCAGGTTTTCTGTCTGCGTTTTCTGCCCCAGGTTTTCTGTCTGCGTTTTCTGCCCCAGGTTTTCTGTCTGCGTTTTCTGCCCCAGGATTTCTGTCTGCGTTTTCTGCCCCAGGAGTTCTGTCATAGCGTCTCTGCCCCAGGATTCCTGTTGCTGCGTGTCCGTCGTAGCATTCTGCCCCAGTATTTCTGTCTCCGTGTCCAGTCTCAGCATTTCCATCATAGCGTATCTGCGATTCTGGCATTGCGTTTCTGCCTCAGCATTCCTGTCTTAACGTTCTGCCTCCAGGATTTCCGTCTTTCCATTTCTGCCTCAGCGTTGCAGTCTCAGCGTTTCCATCTTCACATTTCTGCCTTAAACGTTTCCGTTTCAGCATTTCTGTCCTTGCATTTCTGCCCCTAGATTTCTGTCGTAGCATTTCTGCCTCAGCATTCAGTCTCAGCATTTCCGTTGCAACGTTTCAGTCTTAGCGTTCCAGAGGGGTGTTGTGGTCCAGTCACGGCATACTCCGGTAGCTGTTCTCTTCTTTGTTGGTTTCTATGTATCATGTTATCTTCGTCCATGTTTGTACCGGGGTTAGTTAGGGCACACATTTCCGGATCTGTCACGTCTACAGATCCATACGGGCTGAGGTTTCGTTTTTAATGATTGTTGACCACAATCTTCTCGCCCGTATACCATACGTCATACGATGCACGTTCATTCTTACACCTATACGATCACCCACCACGGTCCGTGGGTACACCAGCCCTGAGTGTTCAGTTAATTGCCTGTCTCTGCGCTACAGGTTACCCGGGCTCACTCGCCACTCACACAAGGTGGGGGGGGGTCATCCGTCATCAGGTTCATGTACGCGCGGTGGTCTTGTCACTTCTGCATGTTCTCTTCTTAGGTAGGCTCGTTGTTGTTCTCATGTCTGGTTGTCTGTCATTTCTCTGGTTCGTGTTCTCAGGTTGGGCTGCGCTGGCATCTTCGCCTTCATCAAACATTGCTTGCACTCGCTTCCATCAGTCCTGCCCGTTTGCCAGGGCTAGTTGATTGGTGCGGATGTCATTCATCACTGGGTTCACCCTTGGGTAGGAAGCAGTCTTCATTTTACTAAATCGTCGTTCTGTTGCTGAGGCCCTGGTCACCACCTAGGGTTTCAGTCTTTCTCGGGGTATGTGCTGAGCCACGGCCCCTTGTCGGCCACAGGGGTGGGTTTGGGGTTCCGCTAGCGGCTCTGATCTTTTGTCCAGGCATGTCTGCATCATGCCATGAGACTTCTTGCCCGGGATGGAGTCTGACCTTCCTTTCTAGGTTCAGGATTCAGTCGTTTGTCAGGTCACAGGCGGTGGCACGATCCGATTGAGTCAGGTGGGACCAGTGTTCTGTGTCTGGCATGTTTCTCCCATGCTTGACTATGCTCATTGCCGTAGCGCTTGGCCTTTTCCGCCTACTCCGGCAACCCATCCTCCAGGTATCCAGTCCTACAACTCCTGCCAGTTGTCAATTTTTGCCCTCTCCCTCTCTTCCCCATACCTAGTATGGGTAGGCCGGAGGCACATCGTTGATGTCCGGTTGGAGTATTACGATCTACTCGCCCATCGGTTGCAGAGGCTCCTCGGGCCAGCCTTCGCTTCCTTTCCCCCCACGTATCCTCTCATTTGCTAGCAGGTCATTCTCATGTTTGGATTGTGCCGGGCATCAGGCTTATTCCATTCTTGCACGGGACCGGGTTCAGATACTGTTGCCGTCCGGGTGCGTGCTACTTCTCTGTTCGTTACCTTCCCTTCTTCACCTACAGTTGTCTCTTTTTGCCCACTTTTCAGGCATACTGACCAGCTAGGCCAAGGCACACCTCAGGCCTTGGTGCATTAGGGTTATCACTGTCGCACTCGAGGACTCGAAGACTCTGACGACAAGTGGTAAGGCTGGCCACAGGCCAGCCTGTATTTGTGGGAGGAGACTGAGAGGGCTACTTAAGCCTCCTCCCCTGTCGGGTCTGGGTTGCCGTCATTTCCGGGCTCCCACCCACCCGTTCCCCCAGATTCATGCATACTCATTCTATTTTCCTTATTCTTATTCTTACATTCAGGGTATGCCCACTTTTCAGGCATACTGACCAGCTAGGCCAAGGCACACCTCAGGCCTTGGTGCATTAGGGTTATCACTGTCACACTCGAGGACTCGAAGACTCTGACGACAAATATATATATATACACACACACACAGTATATAGAAATGTAGAATGGTGAGGTGCACATCGGTCCCAGCTGGTTTAGTGCTAGCAATCAAGCCTTCCCACAGGCCTGTATATAGAAAAAATGGCGGAGGGATTGCTGCACTTAAAAGTTATTTATTTAGATGTCAAAAATACATCATAATAAGGCAAACATGGTAGTAAACGTATTCGGGCTATTGTAGATTACGCCCTTCCTCAGAATATCATGCCTATGCCTGGTCAGAGATGTGACCGAATAAATATATCATGTTTAATTGTCAATCAAGAAAACATACAAAAAATGTGGAATCAATTAATCGAGCAGTTAAATTTCAATATCATGATAAAACACATTACTCAGATCTAATGCGATCATAGGAATTACAAAGTCACAAGCGGTAAATATCTACACATAACAGATCTAAAGTGGAATCACAGAACTAAACCAATAAATGGAAAAATGAGAAAATGAAAAAATGAAAATGAAAACATTATATATAAAGTCCATAATATCAAAAAATGCATGTGAATGATGTATATGAATCCATCTTGGTGGAAACACATGATGGTATCTGCGGTATATTTCACCCTGCATGATAAAGAAATATGTATGTCTAACATCACATGTATACAAAAATGTTAAAAATAAAAATTAAAAATAAAAACTCGTAATAATGCATCCAAAGTCGCATATGCAATAAATTGGATGAACAAAATCACACATAGGACTAGAATTACCAAATGACAACTCAGAATCATAAAAAACTCAGAATAATATATCCAAAGTCGCATATGCGATAAATTGAATAAACAAAATCGCACATGGGGCTAAAGTCACCAAATTAAAAAAGAATGAATGAAAAAATTATATATATATATATATATATATATATATATATATATATATATATATATAATTTATATATAGAGAGAATCAACTTCATATAATAGGATGTAATCAAAAATGATAATAAATAATCACAAAAATAAATATATATCAAAATCAGAGTTCAATCCTTTAGGTTGGAGAGAATCTAATCGATGGATCCATCTAACCTCCAGCTTCCTGAGTTCCAATTCTCTATTCCCCCCCACGTCTGTTTTTAGGGGCTCCATCGATAACCATAAACTTGAGCTGGGATACAGTATGTCCCTTCTCAAGAAAATGTCTGGCTAGAGGGAGTTTATCTAATTTGTTTCGAATAGAGTACTTATGCCTAGCAATGCGGTCTTTCACTTTTTGTGTGGTTTCACCTACATAAAGAAGGCCACATGGGCATTTGATAATGTATATACTGTAGGAAGACTGACAGGTATAATGGTCCTTAATGGAAATATCCCGACCAGTGTGAGGATGAGAGAAAGATTTCACTTTTATCATGCTATTACATTGTATGCATGACAAACATGGGAATGAGCCCAGATTCTTAGGACCTAAAAAGGTTATACGTGGAACTGGTACATTGTATTGGTCAGATTTTACCAATCTATCATGTATAGTACCAACTCTCCGGTATGACGGGAGGGGGAGGTTATTGAACTCAGGGACCGTTGGATAACTTTTTTGGAGAATAGACCAATGCTTTTTGATGATGTTGTTAATTTTATTAGAAAAAGGGTGATATTGTGAGGTAAATGGCATTCTGCTACTAATATTTTTATTGGGAGCATTATTGTGTATGTTAATACGTTCAGTGTGTACCAGATCTACAGGATAACCACGTGAGCGTAATCAATCCTCCATTTCACTCAATCGCATATCACAAGTTGCATTATCGCTAAAAATTCTCGTAACCCGTTTTAGTTGGCTGCGGGGTATGGACTTAAAGACATACAAAGAAGGGGCAAGGGGAAGGGGGATCAGCCTGTTATAGGACAGGCAAAAAGGGGTTACGTTTGCAACAATAAATGATTCAAAGGCGGGAATAATAAAAATGATTTAATTATTAATTCCTGTAAACATTTTTACATTTAAATAGTTAAAGTGCAGTATAGGTACCCAAAAGGAAACTAGCATTACAATGCATATGGACTTAAAGACCCCAGGGGGGTATAAACTAGTAAATAACAGTAATTGATTGTGATCTGTGGGTTTTCTATAAAGATCACTATGAATATATCCATCTTTGATGGTTAGTAAAGTATCTAGAAACAGAGTAGCATCAGCAGAGATGGACATATTAAACTTTAAACCAGGGACAAGAGAGTTTAGATAAGAGTTAAACAAAGTAAGGGAATTCAGATCGCCATTTCAAATCGCAAATGCGTCATCTATGAATCTGTACCAGGTGGTACAGTGTTCATAGAATAACGCACAGGAAAAAATTAAAGCTTGTTCGATCATATCCATAAACGAATTAGCATAAGGAGGTGCTACATTAGAACCCATGTCACAGCAGTGCATCAGAAGAAATAACCAAAGATTGTATTTTATTCAAAAAATCTTGAGTGTCTCTAATGTAGGAGCGGGTCTGCATAATCAATGGGGTGAGACACTTATCTAGATAAATAGCTAAAGGTGTGGTAACTGATGCAGTGCTGGACACAATGGGACATCCTGGTGGATTAATAGGATCTTTATGTATTTTAGGCAATACATAAATCACAGGAGTTACTGGAAAATCAGTAGTTAAATAGGTTTCAGTGTTTGCATTTATGATCTGGTTTTGTACAGCTTGGCCAAGTGCTTTTTTAATTCTATTAAGAACACGTAAAGTGGGATTAGAGCTCAGGCATTTGTATATTTTAGGATCTGCCAGCTGTCTGAGGATTTCTCTTTCGTATTGTAAATTATCCATGACCACTATAGAACCGCCTTTGTCGGTCAGCTTTGTAGTGATTTCTTTTCGTTTGGCCAGTGTTGCCAACCCCCTAAAGTGTAATTTACTGGCAAGGATGCAAAAATTTCTGAACGGCACCAATTTTTTACTGGCAAAAATCATGGCAATTACTGGCAGAGCTGCATTTTTTTACTGACACTGCAAAAAAATACCTAAAATTACAGTTTTTATTGCTAAACAGTGCAAATATCAATATTTGAACTATAAACACACAACTAATGCTATTATCAATGTGTTTAAGTTAAACAAAAGTAAAAAAACATATTTCTCAATGTACATGAAGGTTAGGTTACTATAACCCAGCCAGCACAGAGTTCCCTCTTACATCAGAGTCTGCAGGATGCCCCCTTACAGTGCAAGGGAACTCTTATGTAAAGGGGAACGCTGCAGATCATGATGTACGGGGGAACTCTGACGTGGAGGGGGCTCTGGTGAATAGAGACCACCTTCCACAGAGTGAATACACTAAGGTAAGGGGGGTACTAATATAAGGGGGAAACCTTTTAGATAAGTGCCCCCTTACATTATTGTATTCACTCACCTCCTTACATCAGTGACCCCCCCCCCCCTCAGAATGGCCTGGCGGCACTGTCACTGACCTCCTCTCAGGTGCACCGTGTGGGGCTCAGTCAGACGGCTCCAGCTTGGTGGCTCTGATCTCCTCTCCCCAGTCCACATGTCTTTTTCTTCCCGGGACGTAACCCCCATCCCGGCGGCACTCCCACTCTTAACTCCTTTCTAGGATCCCCTCAGAGACTGCAGACATGATAAAAGACAAGAGATGGTCAGAGGCTGCGGACACGATACAGGAAGTGGACAGAGACTGCAGACATACTACAGGAGGTGGACAGAGGCTGCGGACATACTACAGGAGGTGGACAGAGGCTGCGGACATACTACAGGAGGTGGAGCGTTTGGCGTGCCGAACAAATGGTTGAACACCATGCCAATTTGGTTGTTCACTGAATGGGCGAACAGTCAATGTTCAGGCCAAACTTTTGCTCATCTAGAATCCTTCACCCAACACTACTGGCCATACACTGTTAGTTCTTTTGTTCAGCCAATGGGCTGAAAAACCAAACACACACACATATTATGTGGATGGAGGAATCTCCCATGCAGGGACATTGTCTTTTGACAGCAGGACTCACTGCTGTCAGAATACTGATTAGTGACTGCAGCTGAATGGCTGTAGCTGCTGATAGACAAGAGTTTTCCAGCATGACTCTTTGACAGAAATCAATCAAATGTTCGACTTCTATCAAGCGAAATTCAGGCAGTCCCTGGTAAACTGGCTACATATCAATCAGTGTATAGCCTTCCTATAAATAAAATTGTGGTTGGTATGAACTTGAATGCACTTGAACTTCTTGAATATGCTTGGTACTCATATCATGTTTGTCCTACACTACCCAACATGGCTGTCCTAAACATGTAAATTGTCCCACTTAATGACCAATGTGTCCTAATAGGGGAGCAGATTTTCTGTTATGACCATACTAGGGGTCATTTACTATAGCGCGAATATGCGATTGCACGGTGCATAAAAATAGCACCCAATTAAACTAATTAAGAGTTCAAGTGGGCGAACGTGCTATTCCCGGAGCGTGCTATTGGCGTCAAACATGCCTTTGTAAATTCAGAATCTGGGCTAATCTGCGATTCCATGGATCTGCAAGTGCCAATTGCAAACCCCATTGAAGTCTATGGGAGTTGAACAGGAAAAACCAAAAGTACCCATTTTGAAGGCTTATACTGTATGCAAACAATTCTCAAAGGAATATAAATTGTATATAAAAAAATTACAAATTTATTACAGAGTGTAGACTACTCTCTGTAATAAATGTGTACTTTTTTTATATAAAATTTATATTCCTTTGAGTGTAATTGTCCTCTAAATTCCCACTTTTTGAGGAACCCTGTTTTTACATATTGTATTGGGGATGTGGACCTTAACCTCTTTTCTCCCAGCTAGTTAGCTAACTACCTTTTGTCTGCCTTCTTCTTCCTCCGGTCTTCTCCTTCTTCCTTCGGTCTTTTCTTTCCTTGTCAAAAATATTTTATTAAGTACAGTAAGTTAAATACAATAAATTAAGTACTGTACATTATACAATTCAAAATTATTATTATTAATTATTCATATGTGGTTACAAATATAGTGTTTATTAGGATATAAGGAAGTGTGAAAAGTTAAAGCAATTAATTAACAATTATGTGTTCAACATAAGGAGATGTAGACATCCAAATAGTAAATAATTCTAATAGCTATGAGTAACTGAATAAAGATTTTCTGAGCAAACTTGGGTTAATGGATTGTCTTTCAAAACTGGTACTATATTCATAACCTATGGAACTTCAAAATCATAAGGTATAAGGAGAGACAGAGTAGAAAAGAAAAGTGAAGAGTATAGAGTAAAGAAGTAGTGAGGAGGGGTCAACCGGGGCAATCCAGTAGTCACAGTCAGACCTGCATGATCAGTATAACTTCAAATCATCTACCATGGCATTAAAACAGTCATTAAATGTTGTCGGTAAGAAATGTTCTATCAAAGGTTTCCATAATTTACGGAAGTTAGGAATTTGGTTTTGTTCAATAGCCGCCATTTTGGCGTGTATCATAACGTTTTTCATTCTTTGTTTTGTCTCGGCCAACGCCAAAGAGGGAGTTCTCCAAGCTCTCTCCATAGTTTGTTTTGCTGCTGTGAGCAAAAATATAAAAAGTTTAAATTGGGCATGAGTCAGACTATCTGGTTTGAGATTAAGTAATGTCGTAGTAGGATTGGGTTGGAGGGTTACGTTAAACATTTTGGAGGCATATGTATATATTTCTTTCCAAAATGTTTGTACTGTCGGACAGGACCATCAAATGTGTTTGTATGTACCTTCTTCTGTGCAGCCCCGGAAACAATGACCAGGATAGTCAGGGGTAAATTTAGCAATTTTGGCTGGTACGAAGTACCATCTAGTTAGTACTTTATAGTTGGTTTCCATAGCTATTACATTAGGGGAGGAAGATTTGATTGTGGACCAAATTTTTAACCATTCTGCCTCATTTAGGACATATTCCAAGTTCTCCTCCCATTTTCGCACGTAGGTAGGTTTATCCGTTTCAGCATTTATTAGTAATTGAGAATAAAGGGAGGAGATTAGTCCTTTAGCCTGTGGGTCGTTTTTGCAAGCGGATTCAAAACGAGTGAATTGGTTCAGAGGCGTGTCTGAAGTGGTATTCGGTGTAAAGAAATGTTTAATTTGTAAGTATCGAAACATTTCCGATTGTGGGATACCATATGTTTCGCAGAGAGACGGGAAGGGGATAAAGGATGATGAGTTAACAAAATTGTGAAATTTCAGTAAATCCAAGGAAGACCATGCTTTAAAAGATAAAGGATATATCCAAGCCGAGTAAAAGGTTGGGTTTTTGAGGAAGGTGAGGAGCGGGTTGTGTGGAGATTGCAAATTGTGTTTAAATGTATATCTATCCCAGATGGATAGGTAATGTTTAGTTATAGGATTACTTAGGCCAAGACGGTTTTTGGAATGACGCCATAATAAATTGGAAATTGATAAAGGGTCACATTCGCAGGCCTCTATCGATATCCATAAAGGTATTTCCTGAGTGGCATGATATTTGACTAAACTAGCTATGTGAGCTGCTCTATAGTAAGTGGCAAAATTAGGAACTCCTAGATCTCCTAAGTTTTTAGGTAAGTATAGTGTTTTGAGAGGTATACGCGGTTTTGAAGATCCCCATATAAATTTAGATGTTCTTTTCTGGATAATACGTAAGTAGTAGACGGGGACTGTTATCGATAATACTCTAAATAGGTATAGCAGTTTGGGTAGCATTGTCATTTTAACAAAATTTATTTTCCCCATCCAAGAAATAGGGAGGTGGGACCAGTTATCCATTAGCTTTGTGATGTGTTTTAGAATGTTAGGGTAGTTAGCTGAGTATAGGTCTGATAAAAAGGCTGTAAGGTGAATCCCTAAAAACGGGATTGACTCTACGGCCCATGTGAAGGGTAGTGCTAGTTTAGCTGATGTTAATTCTATTGTTGAAAGTGATATGTTTAATACAATACATTTCTTGGGGTTTATCTCTAATCCTGATATGGTAGCAAATTTGTTAAGAATGGGTATTAGATTTGGGCCTGAGACTTGGGGGGATGATAGGAATAATAAGATATTGTCTGCAAATAGCTACGTTTATGTTGGATTCCACCTAGTTCTATTCCAGTGATAGTTAGATCAAATCTAAGGTATTGGGCTAAGGGTTCTATTAAAAGGGCAAATAGTAATGGGGAAAGTGGGCAGCCCTGATGTGTGCCTCTCTCTATATTAAAATATTCAGATTTATAGCCTGCGTATTTTACATAAGCTTGGGGTTTGTTATAGAGAGCTGATATCCAACTAGTGAAGTGGGGACCGAATCCCCATTTCTGGAGAGTGTGTAGTGTAAGTATGGCCAGGTTACTGAATCAAAGGCTTTTCTAATGTCTAGAGACAGGAAGCATGTAGGAATGCGTCTTTTTTGGCTATATATGTCAAAAGGGTAGCTCAACGTACATTATCGCTTGCTTGCCTCTTTGGCATAAATCCAACTTGGTCGTTGTGTATAATTTTGCCAATTATCTTGTTGAGGCGGGTAGCTATAATTTTTGCTAGGACTTTAATATCCTGATTTAAGAGGGAGATGGGACGGAAGTTCATGCAGGATGTGTTATCCGATTGGGGTTTGGGGATCATGCAAATAATTGATAGTAATGATTCACGTCTAAAGGAACAGCCATTTATTAGGGTATTGAATGCGTCCACTAAAATAGGAGAAAGGGTTTCAGAAAATGTTCTGTAGTATAGGGCTGAGAAGCCGTCTGGGCCAGGCCTCTTGTTTATGTTTATTTTCAGTTCTTTTATGGTTTTCAAAACTTCAGCTGTTGTTATGTGTTCTTCAAGTAAGATTTTTTGTGTGTGTGTTAGTTTAGTAAGATTTATTTTAGAGAAGAAGTTTTCAGCATCGTTCTGATTAAATTCTTTTGATTCTGAATACAATGATGTTCAATATTTACGGAATTTTTGAACGATTTTAAGAGGGTTACTTGTGTAAGTGTTGTTTGATAGTTTAAGTCGTATTGGGTTGGATTGTCTGTCAATGGATTTCAGTGCTCGTGCCAGGAGGGTATTAGGTTTATCTGATTTCATGTAAAACATGTGTTTTGATCTGCGTAGTGTCTTATCTGCTGATTCTGTTAGGAATAAATCATATTCCAATCAGTTTTTTTTTCCAATTGTGCTTTTGATGTAGGGGTAGGATTGCTTTGGAAAGAGGTAAAGGCATTATTAAAATTGGTTTCTAATTTACGTGCTAGAATATTACGTTCTCTTTTGATCAGTGCCATTTGTCTTTGGATCATTCCACGCATCACAGGCTTGTGCGCTTCCCATAAGGTAAGCGGAGATATGTCAAGATTAGTGTTATATTTAGAGTTGAGCGGACACCTGGATGTTCGGGTTCGACGGGTTCGGCCGAACTTCGGAAAAAAGTTCGGGTTCGGGACCGAACTTTACCCCAAACCCGAACCCGAACCCCATTGAAATCAATGGGGACCAGAACTTCTGAGGACTATTAGCGCTGTTTCCCGTGCTTAGAACTGTCCCTGCACAATGTGTCATTTCTGAAGGAAAAAAAAAGTCATTTAAAATTCACTCGCGGCTATTAATGAATTGTCGGCTCCCGGCAATACATAGAAAAGTCATTGATAAAAAAAAAAAGCGTGGCAGTCCCCCCAAATTCAATTACCAGGCCCTTCAGGTCTGCTATGGATATTAAGGGGAACTCTGCTGCAAAATTAAAAAAAAATGTGTGCGGTTTCCCCAAATATCCATACCAGGCACTTTAGATCTGGTATGGATTTTAAGGGGAACTCCACCCCAAATTTAAAAAAAAAATTGTGTGGAGTACCCCCAAAAATCCACACCAGACCCTTATCTAAGCACGCAACCTGGCAGGCCGCAGGAAAAGAGGGGGGACGAGAGAGCGGTCCCCCCTCCCTCCTGAACCGTAGCAGGCCACATGCCCTCAACACGGGGAGGATGTCCCCATGTTGATGGGGACAAGGGCCTCATCCCCACAACCCTTACCGGTGGTTGTGGGGGTCTGCGGGCGGGGGGCTTATCGGAATCTGGAAGACCCCTTTAACAAAGGGGACCCCCAGATCCCGCCCCCCCTATGTGAATTGGTAATGGGGTACAAATGTACCCCTACCATTTCACAAAGTGTCAAAAATGTAAAAAATGACAATAGCCGGTTTTTGAAAATTCCTTTATTAATGTCTTCTCCTTTCTTCCATCTTCTTCCTTCTTCTTCTTCCATCTTCTTCTTTTCTCCATTTGGGTTTCTTCCTCTATCTTGTTCTTCATCTTCCTCTTCCTCTTCATCTTCCTTCTTCCTTCGGTGTTCTCGTCCGCATCTTGCTCCGGCTTCTTGTTCCCCATCTTCTTTCTTCGGCCGCTCCGTTTGAATTGGAGGTTCCCACTCTGTGACACTTCAGTTCTTCAGTTCTCCTCTGGGTCCGCTGGCACCCGGTGGCCCTGCCCCCTCTGACACCACGGGGAAAGTCCCGTGAAATCCATGTGCGTCAGAGGGGGCGGGGTCACCGGGTGCCAGCGGACCAAGAGGAGAACTGAAGAACTGAAGCGTCACACAGCGGGAAGCTCCAATTCAAACGGAGCGGCCGAAGAAAGAAGATGGGGAACAAGAAGCCGGAGCAAGATGCGGACGAGAACACCGAAGGAAGATGAAGATGAAGAGGAAAAAACCCGAATGGAGAAAAGAAGAAGATGGAAGAAGAAGCTGGAAGAAGAAGATGGAAGAAGATGGAAGAAAGGAGAAGACATTAATAAAGGAATTTTCAAAAAACGGCTATTGTCATTTTTAACATTTTTGACTCTTTCTTTGTGAAATGGTAGGGGTACAATGTACTCCATTACCATTTCACATAGGGGGGGGCGGGATCTTGGGGTCCCCTTTGTTACAGGGGTCTTCCAGATTCCGATAAGCCTCCTGCCCGCAGACCCCCACAACCACCGGGAAAGGGTTGTGGGGATGAGGCCCTTGTCCCCATCAACACGGGGACATCCTCCCCATGTTGAGGGCATGTGGCCTAGTACGGTTCAGGAGGGAGGGGGCCGCTCTCTCGTACCCCCCTCTTTTCCTGCGGCTTGCCAGGTTGCGTGCTCGGATAAAGGGTCTGGTCTGGATTTTTGGGGGGACTCCATGACATTTTTTTTAAAAATTTGGGGTGGAGTTCCCCTTAAAATCCATACCAGATCTGAAGGGCCTGGTATGGATATTTGGAGGAACCGCACGCATTTTTTTTTAATTTGCGGCAGGGTTCCCCTTAATATCCATTCCAGACCCGAAGGGCCTGGTAATTGAATTTGGGGGGACCCCCACGCTTTTTTTTTTTTTTTATCAATGACTTTTCTATGAGTGTTTAGAACTGTCCCTGCACAAAGTGTAATTTCTGAAGGAAAAAAAGTCCTTTAAAACTCACTCGCGGCTATAATGAATTGTCGGCTCCCGGCAATACATAGAAAAGTCATTGATAAAAAAAAAAGCGTGGCGGTCCCCCCAAATTCAATTACCAGGCCCTTCATGTCTGCTATGGATATTAAGGGGAACTCTGCCGCAAATTAAAAAAAAATGCGTGCGGTTCCCCCAAATATCCATACCAGGCCCTTTAGATCTGGTATGGATTTTTAGGGGAACTCCACCCCAAATTTTAAAAAAAATGGCGTGGAGTACCCCCAAAAATCCACACCAGACCCTTATCCGAGCACGCAACCTGGCAGGTCGCAGGAAAAGAGGGGGGACGAGAGAGCGGTCCCCCCTCCCTCCTGAACCGTACCAGGCCACATGCCCTCAGCATGGGGAGGATGTCTCCATGTTGATGGGGACAAGGGCTTCATCCCCACAACCCTTGTCGGTGGTTGTGGGGGTCTGCGGGCGGGGGGCTTATCGGAATCTGGAAGACCCCTTTAACAAAGGGGACCCCCAGATCCCGCCCCCCTATGTGAATTGGTAATGGGGTACAAATGTACCCCTACCATTTCACAAAGAAAGTGTAAAAAATGACAATAGCCGGTTTTTGACAATTCCTTTATTAATGTCTTCTCCTTTCTTCCATCTTCTTCCATCTTCTTCTTCCATCTTCTTCTTTTCTCCATTCGGGTTTCTTCCTCCATCTTGTTCTTCATCTTCCTCTTCATCTTCATCTTCCTTCTTCCTTCGGTGTTCTCGTCCGCATCTTGCTCCGGCTTCTTGTTCCCAATCTTCTTTCTACGGCCGCTCCGTTTGAATTGGAGGTTCCCGCTGTGTGACGCTTCAGTTCTCTTCTGGGTCCGCTGGCACCCGGTGGCCCCGCCCCCCTCTGACACCACGGGGAAAGTCCCGTGAAATCCATGTGCGTCAGAGGGGGCGGGGTCACTGGGTGCCAGCGGACCAAGAGGAGAACTGGCAACCATTGGTCACCTCCCCCAGTCAGTCCCCTCCCCCACAGTAAGAATCACATTTTAGGGAACACATTTACCCCTTGATCGCCCCCTAGTGTTAACCCCTTCCCTGACAGTCATATTTATACAGTAATCAATGCATTTTTATAGCAGGGATCGCTGTATAAATGTGAATGGTCCCAAAAATGTGTCAAAAGTGTCCACCGCAATATCTCAGTCACGATAAAAATCGCTGATCGCCGCCATTACTAGTAAAAAAAAAAAAAGCAGCAGCGGCAAGGGCAGCAGTAGCGGAGACCCGTGGAAACCTGTGTCTGGAGATACCAAAGGCGGCACCCCGCCTGAGTTTACCCCTGATCCCGGATTTAATAATAGATAAAACCAGGGAACAAAAGGAGGAGGTGGAGAGCCAGAATCAGAGCCAGAGACAGAGAAAAGCAATGTCAGAGCAAGAAGAAGGGATATCATTTGGGACAATAGATCCAGAGCTAAAAAAGATCTTGAAAGCACTGCCTACATGGAGAGATATGGAGACAATGATGGCTCAGTATGAGGATGGCCATAGACAGGAAATGTAGTTGATCCGGGCAAAGACTGAAAGAGAAAGTAACAGGAGATGGGATAATGGTGAGCAAATTAGATGAGCGGATTACGAAACTGGAAAAGGAACAACTATCACAGAGAAAACAGGTCTCTATGTTCCAGCTAAGATTGGAGGAATCCGAAGATCGTAGCCGAAGGAACAATTTAAGATTCAGAGGGATCTCTGAGGAAGTGGGGGACGATAAATTACAGACAGCAGTAATATCCATATGCCAACAACTAGGTGTAATAGAAAATGTTAAGGAAATCGAATTTGACAGACTACATAGAGCGTGGGGACCCCGCTCTATAGACCCAGTAAGACCTAGAGATGTGATAGGACGATTACACCGGTATGCCCATAAAGAACTTATTGATCGTAAAGCATAAGAAGTGGGGCAAATAACCTATGAGGGTTCGTTCTACTGTAAAAATACTCCCAGATCTTTCTCGGGCTACTCTCCAGCGTAGGGCTATATTACGACCACTGCTAAAGAAAATTAGATCAGTGGGCGCCTCTTACCGCTGAGGGTACCCCATCTCGTTGACGATCAAAAAGGGGTACAATTTTTTTCTGTGAATGAACCCTCAGATCTACCAGATGTATTTGCATTTTTGGGTATAGAGCAATGTGACATAGCAGATTGGTTACAACCACTTAGGTGGAGACAATGAGGAGGGGGGACCTGGACATCAACAAGAGAAGAACCCACATAGGCCCTGGAACTGGCCAGTGAATTCGGCTTAGAGAGAAGGAATACTGGACATGAGTTTTTTTTTTTTACCTATATTTCTTACATATATCTCTCCCGTCTGGGCTTGGGGAGATGGGGGGGGGGGGGAAGAGGAAGAGTTTAATAGAATCAGGATTTGTTAGAGAGTTTAAGACTGAAATGTTAATATTGGATTTATTTTTCTCCTCTGAGCGTATTTTGTGAATAAGATGGTTATAAAATGCTATAAATGCTCTTTTGCTCTCTTCCTTTTTCCCGCTTGTTCCCCCCCCCCCCCCGCTCTTGTTGCTTTCCTCTCTCTCTCCCGCCTTCCGCCCCCCTTCTTCCGCCATTTCTGCATTTTCCTTAGCCACTCCTGGACTTGTCCGGGCTCTATTTTTTTTCTCTCTTCTACGTTTAACAGGATGTAATGTCTAATATACCAATGGGTGGAGAATTGAAATAGAGAATAAAAGATTGGGACTTTATGTGAGGCAATACCTAAGATTTACCTCCATCCCTGAACATTTTTGGAAAAGGGGGTAGTGGGACTTTATATGAAGCAGCAATACTAGATAGCATGAATCAATCAATATACACATTGTTTATTTGATACAATGACATACCGGTAATATACATTATAAAAAATTTAGACAGTAATCATTGGTCTCAATAGCAGTAAATTGAACAATCAATAATGATACATAATTGTTACAATATAGTAAACATAGTAATGGACCGAAGTATATATGCCAATAGGTAAAAGTAATAGCGTAAGAGTGTAAAAACAATGGTGGATAGATTCATGAGGTATACTATAAGCCGGATAGAAATAATAGAACAGGCACTGTGACGTTGCATCTTAGGGAAGCTCTACGCGTTTCGTGGTAGCATGACCACTCATCAGGAGCGGGATGCGGGGTGTGGGGATATCTAAAAATGGAAAATTACTACAATGACCAACATGGTATGGTAGTCGAAACAAGGTATATTATAAACAAAGGGAAGAGGGGAAACTTATACAGATTCCAAGCACTCTCACCTGATATATATAAAGTAAAATGGTAGATGGTAACGATAGTAGAGGGGTGCAATGGATCAGACGTCCTCCCCCGGGAGCTGAGGAGGTGTAAACCCTGGGCATGGCGGCAAGCACAAGACAGCCAATTAGGAAGTGAAGGTGAGGACTCCAGTTAAAAGCTAGGGTCTGCATAATAAGGATATAGTACTGTTTGTGTTACAGATAATTTTGGAATATCTACAACAATAATAAATTAGTAATAGGTTAATTATATAGCTAATAAACTGGAGAGAGTTGAGCAGACACCAAGGAGACTTGAGGAAAGTGAAAAAATGCAACAATGTGCAAAAAGATGCTGTCAAACTATGTGTATGAAACTAGAAAAGTGATAAAATAGGGGAGAAAGAAAAAAGACCAGAATGGTGACCAAGAAGTGAAAGATGGAGTATGATAGCCCATAAGATACCTGAAAGGTATGGAGGAGGGATAATGAGGAAGGTGCAGGGGTATAGATGAGGTGGGAAAAGTGACCGTAGTGCAAGATGGAAATGTTTACCAACCATGGATAAAGGGTGACCTCCAACGTCACGTAGGATGCAACAAGGGAGAGCACCGCCATCGCCCGAGCAGTCTAACGCTCCTCGCACCGGCGATGGAATAACTCCCTCGTAGTGCACACAGTGTGATATACACGTGGGTGCCGCGGCGTCATGAATGACGTCACACGCACAACCCATGGGCGTGGCGTTGACTAACGGCGAGCAGATGCCCCGCCCCCCCAAAAACGGGGAGGGGAGGGGGGGAGCTCGATGGGAGTCGCAGCTCCCGGGAGGTTAAAAGAATAACCCAGCCCCAGCTATCAAAGAGAGCCCCTGAAGATTATACCGATATAAAAAGAGCAGAGAAAAGCCACAGAGGGTAGAGAGAATAAACGAGTGTAGTAAGCGCTTCCATCCCTGGTTAATTGAAATAGAGAATAAAAGATTTGGACTTTATGTGAGGCAATACCTAAGATTTACCTCCATCCCTGAACATTTTTGGAAAAGGGGGTAGTGGGACTTTATATGAAGCAGCAATACTAGATAGCATGAATCAATCAATATACACATTGTTTATTGGATACAATGACATAATATACATTATAAAAAATTTAGACAGTAATCATTGGTCTCAATAGCAGTAAATTGAACAATCAATAATGATACATAATTGTTACAATATAGTAAACATAGTAATGGACCGAAGTATATATGCCAATAGGTAAAAGTAATAGCGTAAAGCCCTGTACACACGATCGGATAACCTATGGATTTTCGTCCGATGGATTTGACCATCGGAAATCCGATGAAACTGTTTTTCATCAGTCTTGGCCACACACCATCAGTTTAAAAACCGACGGCAAGAAAACGACGGCACGTACAAAACGTACGACGCGCTATAAAAGGGCCGAACAAATCTAATGGCGCCACCCCTTGGGCTGCTTTTCCTGATTTCGTGTTACCGCGTGTTAGTAAAAGTTTGGTGAGAGCCGTTTTGCGCTTTTCAGTCTCCGTGCTTTGCAGATCGTTTCCTGGTGTTCAGTTTGTGCTTGTGGGTTTGTATTTGTGATTCAGTGCGTGCAGTCAGGTCGTTACTGCCTTGCAGTGCCTTCTTGGCCGTTCGTTTACTGTTTTTCAGGTCGTCCTTCTCAGGCCTTGCTGTTCCACGGTGCGTTCTGTTTGAGTGCGTTCTGACCAGCCGACCGGTTTAAAACCATGTGTGAAGTGCATTCTCGTTCTCGAGCTCGTGCTGGCTTTGGGCTTGGTGTTACAGTTAACACTGTAACCCGAGTTCAGTCTGTGAACAGTGTGAGGAGGAGTTCATGGACTAAGAATTGGTTGCTCCAGCGGGACCAATTCTCTCATATGCCTCTGCTGTGGGAAATCCATGAGAATAATCTTGATGATTTCAGGAATTATCTCAGGATGACGGACCCCGTATTTCACCGTCTGTTGGATTTGCTGTCCCCCTATATCACGAGGCAGGACACTGTGATGCGCCAGGCCATCACTGCCGAGCAGAGGCTTATTGCCACGTTGAGATACCTGGCGACTGGGAGAAGCTTGCAGGACCTCAAGTTCTCAACAGGCATCTCCCCCCAGGCTCTCGGGATCATTATCCCTGAGACGTGTTCGGCTATCATTCAGGTCCTGCAGAAGGACTATATGAAGGTAATTTTGCTCCTTTAGCCTCACATTATATGTTTTGATTGTTTTTGAATCTTCTTATTTTTTCCCTCCTAACCCAAATTTGCCTGTTTGTAATATCCTGGTAATGTCCCCATTTTCCCCATGCATATTTTTACCTGTAAAGGCCTTTTTGGGCCCTACATGCCTATTTCCCTTCACTAACCTCTCCAGCATGCTATCGTGGGTGCAAACCCAGCTAGCCTTCTATTTTCCTTTTTCTTTTTTTGGGGTCATTGCCCGCGTAGTTTGACAACCCTCCCTCCCCCCCCCTAAAGATGTAAATAATTTTTTAGTTCTCAATCAAGCTCAGCAGAGTGGTAGAGCCTTTTTTTGGATCCCCCACAATCACCTTAGGCCCCCCCCCTTAGATTATTTTAGAATGTCCACTCAGCGGGGGTGAGGCATCTGCTAAGTGGGCCTTTGTTTATTGGTAGGAAATACTCCCCTAAATAATAATGTGAGAATGATGTTGGTCAACAATGTTTTTGTGTGTAATCTGCTTGCACTGTAAACATAAACCGTACTAATGTCTTCTTTTTGTTTGACTCCACAGTTCCCTAGCACACCACAGGAATGGCTGACTGTGGCCTCCCAATTTGCCCAGCGGTGGGATTTCCCCAACTGCGGAGGGGCAATTGATGGGAAGCACGTCCACATAGTGCCGCCACCCCCGTTCGGGGTCATACTATTTTAACTATAAAGGTTTTAATAGCATAGTGTTAATGGCGGTGGTGTCGGCACGGTACGAGTTCCTGTATGTGGACGTGGGGAAGAACAGCCGGATGTCCGATGGCGGAGTATTCGCTGAGACGGAGTTCGCTCACCGTCTGCAGGCTGGAGGTCTTGCACTACCTCCAGATGCAGAGAACGTGGAAGGGCTACCGTTCGTTTTCATTGCGGATGAAGCTTTTGGACTAGGACCACACCTCATGCGGCCGTTTCCCCAACGCACCCTCACCCCGGAGAGGAGGGTTTTTAATTACCGGCTGGCCAGAGCCCGGAGAGTTGTGGAGAATGCCTTCGGGATAATGGCCAGCCGGTTCCGCCTGTTCCAGACAGCTATAAATTTGGCGGATTATAAACTCAACAACATTGTGTACTGCTGCTGCTTGTTGCACAATTTTTAAAGAAAATTCTCCACAAATTATGTGTCATCAGTTGGGTCTGAGGCCGGTCCCTCTGAACTGATAAATCTGACCGGCCTCAGCACTGCCCGTACTGGCTTGGCCCCCCAAAGTGCCCGTGAAGTACGTCAGAAATATGTAGAGTACTTCACGGGTAGGGGGGCAATCGCAATGCCAGACCACATCTGACCTTTGATGTTACCTTTTTTAAATAAACAAAAATATTTGATTTACTACAAACTTGTGTTGTCATTCTTTTATTTGTGGTTTATGTGTCTCCCAGGTTCTAGTAGTGCCAAGTGTATTTCTCCTTAGTAAATAGCCTCCAATCTCAGAGGTAAAAACACTCATTTTGCATCTTCAGAACTGCTATTGAGCATAGAAACAACAAGGCACACCTTTTTTCGACTTCCCCAATGTTTTTATTGATTGCAACACAGTTTTGGTATTTTTTTGAATTTTTTTTTTTGGTGTTTTGTGCGGCTTTTTTTAGCAAAAACATGCATGGGTCAAAAGCCACTTTTTTTTTTTCATTAAAAAGTAATAAAATAACACAGTGAAAAATACAAACAGGAGATGGGGTGATGTTACCCCGGATCCATCCCAAATGTGAAGAACCACACTTTCTTTTTGGGGCTCAAATGGGTATCTTCAACATGATCCCATGGCTAGGGTAAACATGTGTTATCTGCTATCATGGGGGATCAATGGACGTGCTTTGGGGGTGAAAACCCTTCCTCTCCCCTACTTGAGGAGGGAGGAAGAGGTTGCACCCCCAAAACAGGGACATAGATATCCTGTGACAGCAGATAGCACATGTTGAGTCTTCAGTGTGTGCATCCTCACATTTGGGCTGGTGGAAATCCCATAGAAAAATTCCGACACATAACAAAACACACAAAAAGGGGGGGGGTCACACTATTCTCCCCAAAATATCTATCATGTTTTTATATTTTTGCTCAATCACAATCATTCTCTTTCTCATAATGTCCATTTCGCTACTGCATTCCATGATTTCCTGAATGATTATTTTGGCGCTGGCACTCGAGAATGGAGGATTTGGACTTCCTGACACACCCCCACGTTCAGTCCCTAAAAAGAAACAAATATTTTAAAACTATGCAGGCCTACATCTGTATTTACCTTGAACTTGTGGTGACAGACACTGACCTGTTGTGCTGATAAGCTCCACCTCTCCTTCCTCCACCTCCCCTTCCTCCACCTCCGCTTTCTCCCCCTCCGCTTCCTGAACCTGCTGAACTTTGTCTGCTTTGGGATCTTCTGGGAGTTTCTGTGGTGTTGGGTTCCTCGTCTCATGAGCATGGTGTCCTCCCACTCTCCTCTCCCCTATGGGAATAGAAAAAAAAATGTATCCTTTAGCCCACAAACTTTTTAGGCCTGAAAATGGATTCTCAATGTTTTAAAGTGGGGTTCAATTGATATTTGGCCCTGAGTTTCAAGATGAACATATGAGATCTTGCAAACTCAGCAAAGCAACATGTTATTTTGGAGGACACTCACAAATACACTTGGATAACCACCAAGGTATCCACTGGACCACCTGTGTGTGACACCGTTTAGAAGTTGGGTCATGTGGCCCAGAGTATAGTATCTTGCTGAAGAACAAAAAAGAGTACACAACTGCTGGAGTGTCATCTCCTTTACCCAGAATATAGTTTATTCTTTCATTCACATTCTAAATTTCCTTACAACACATCATCTAGCCAACAATGTGTAGATAAACATTGTTGAAGTAAAATGAGGCATGCCCACATGTAGTTTACGTGGATATGTGCCAAACATGTTTGGGGGAAGAGCAGCAATTATTTTTTCAAAACATTTAGCAAATAAGTGGACTCTCCAATTAACATAAAAGTTTAGATTTTAAAATGTGAAACCAGTCAAGCCAAGCACATGGTGCAAAACATGGAAGAATACATATTACAATGTGAAAGAACACAGTAAAATAAACATACTTTTTTCAATGCTTTTTATAAGCTTCCTATACTGCTCCGGCTCCCTGAGCTTCAGGTCTGACCACCTTTTACGGAGTTGTTCCTTGGATCTCCTGACCCCATATTTTTTATAGAGAGTCTTCGCAACTTTGTCCATAATTTGTGACTTCCGGAGATTAGGGGTGTCGTATGGGCCATGCTTACCGTCGTAATCCTTCCTCCGCAGAATGTCCACCATCTCCGCCATCTCAGAAAAATACATATTAGTCGCCTTGTATCTTTTTTTACTGGATCGGGACGTTTCCGCCTCCGGGCTTTCCTCGTCGGTAATTTCTAATAAAGAAGCCACCTGTGTCTGCGACATGTCGCCGTCTCACACTGTGCGCCGATCATTAAGGGGCGGGGAAATGCTGAAAAAGTCCGTCATGGGCGGGCGACGAGGGCGGAGTTACACGCATGCGCAGGGTATAAAAAGGGGAAAGAAGTTATTAGGAATGTGCGGAGTAAGGACGACCGGAAGTGAAGCAACGAAGTGAACTAAGGTACGAAGGGAACTCGGGCCTGCAGTGGCCTATAATGGTTCATGATTGTAAAGGGCAATATTGTGATAAGTTGAGGAGAATCAATTCTGATCCTTTTCTTTTTTTACATTTTTTTTTACTTAATGATACAAAAAGATGCATAAACTACGAGAGCCGGAGGTGATGCTGATTTTTATAGAAAAATATAAGGAACAGCGCAACCTGTGGGAACTCAAACACCCTGCGTACCACAAAAGTGAAAAAGTGAACTATTACCAAATTAGCAGAGGATATGAAGCCATGGATCCCAGATGCAAACTACACTATGATCAATAATAAAATCAACAACCTGCGTAATTTGTATAAAAAAAAATACAAGGGAGTGCGCCAGTCAAAGAGATCAGGAGCAGCAGCCGACGATGTAGTAAAGCCCAAGCTGTGGTACTACAGACATCTTCAATTTCTGGATGACCAGATCGAGGCCAGGGAATCTATTTCCAGCCTTCCCTCAACCCTTTCTTTCCACCCTTCCCTCCAGTGTTCCTTCCACCCTTCCCTCCACCCCTGCAGAGGCGGAGGAGGAGCCTCCCGAGCTAGAAGAGCCAGATCTTCGCATCTTCAGCCAGGTATAGTATTTTTGATCATAATTATTGTCCACTAAGTAATATTTTGTGGTACTGTTTGGATTAGCCATAAATGATATCATCCCCCCCCACCCCAAAAAAAACAAACCAGTAATGAGATCAAAATTGTGTGTGATAGATTCCCCAAATAATCCAATTTTTCATTTTATTTTAAAAACAGGATGAGGCAAGCCAGGAGGAAGAGGGTCAGGAGTGTGGCAGGCAGGAGGAGGCAGAGGTGAGTGTCAGCCAGGAGGAGGCAGGGCCAAGTGGGACTCAGCAGGTGCCCAGGCCTAGTGGCAGCACCGTCTCCCAAGTGGCTCCCCTCCACGTCAGACCGCCAAAACAACGGCGGATGACACAAGTGGAGGAGGAGTCACTAAAGATGATTCAGGAGGCTGCTGCCATTATGAGGGCCCCCCCTCAACCCTACAGAGGGCTTTAGCACCTATCTTGCGGATAAATTGCTCAGAATGGAGGCGGGACAACGGGCCCTTTGTGAGCACCTTATATATATGGCCGTACACATGGGGGCGAGGGGGCTGCTGACTGAGGCCACCCATATCTCGCAGCAGGCCAATCCCTCTCCTCCTTCTCCTCCTCCTCCTGCCACATCACCACCCACAGCGGCCCAGCCTGCAAGGGTGCGTGGACGGGGCCGTGGAGAGAACACTGCAGGGAGGCGTGGAAGGAAGGCTACAGGGAAGAGCGGGAGGTGATTCCCTGGCCTCGAGCTGCTCATCCAGAAATTGAAGGTTGATGGAGTACCACAGCTTGGGATGATGTATGTCTTTGGCTGCTGCTCCTGATTTCATGCTGTTGTTGATTTTATTATTGATCATAGTCAGGTCTGCATTTGGGATATAATGACTTCATATTCTCTGCTAATTTATGAATAGTTGCCCTTCGGTTTATTTTTTATTTTTTCCGAAACAAAGGGACATTTGATTTCAGCCAACATACATGCCTGATGTGTTTTTTTTTTTAAGTAGCAATAAGATTTCATAAATACAATGTGTAATTAATAACAAGGGACACAAACCTCCATGAGTAAAAAATAAAAAAAATATGTTGTTCGGAGAAATTGACACACCAAAAAATGCACCACACATTTTAAGACAAAAACCAAAAAAAAGTGTAATTTGTGAGGTCGGCCTTAAAGAATTAAACTAATTATTCCTAAGATCACAAGAAAGAAGAAAGACATACGTTTCTCGGAACTCATGAGAAAGATCTGCTGCCGAAATGACATTTTAAAGACCGTTCTATAGCAACAAAACATGCGCTGCATTAAACGAAGCAATAACTTGCAGAATGACAAATGTGCTCTCTCCATTAGGAACGCTAGTTTTACCAGAACGAGCGCTCCCGTCTCCTAATTCAGTCTGAGCATGCGTGGGTTTTTTAACCGATGGACTTAGACGCCCATAGACAATCGGAAATTCCCATCGGTTTTTTATCCATCGGAAAATTTTAAAACAGACGAGCTCTCCCCCTCCTCTCCCCGTTTTTGGGGGGGCGGGGCATCTGCTTGCCGTGAGTCGCCGCAACGCCCAAGGGTTGTGCGTGTGACGTCATTCATGACGCCGTGGCACCCACGTGTATATCACACTGTGTGCACTACGAGGGAGTTATTCCATCGCCGGTGCGAGGAGCGTTAGACTGCTCGGGCGATGGCGGTGCTCTCCCTTGTTGCATCCTACGTGACGTTGGAGGTCACCCTTTATCCATGGTTGGTAAACATTTCCATCTTGCACTACGATCACTTTTCCCACCTCATCTATACCCCTGCACCTTCCTCATTATCCCTCCTCCATACCTTTCAGGTATCTTATGGGCTATCATACTCCATCTTTCACTTCTTGGTCACCATTCTGGTCTTTTTTTCTTTCTCCCCTTTTTTATCACTTTTCTAGTTTCATACACATAGTTTGTCAGCATCTTTTTGCACATTGTTGCATTTTTTCACTTTCCTCAAGTCTCCTTGGTGTCTGCTCATCTCTCTCCAGTTTATTAGCTATATAATTAACCTATTACTAATTTATTATTGTTACAGATAATTTTGGAATATCTACAACACAAACAGTACTATATCCTTATTATGCAGACCCTAGCTTTTAACTGGAGTCCTCACCTTCACTTCCTAATTGGCTGTCTTGTGCTTGCCGCCATGCCCAGGGTTTACACCTCCTCAGCTCCCGGGGGAGGACGTCTGATCCATTGCACCCCTCTACTATCAATACCATCTACCATTTTACTTTATATATATCAGGTGAGAGTGCTTGGAATCTGTATAAGTTTCCCCTCTTCCCTTTGTTTATTATATACCTTGTTTTGACTACCATACCATGTTGGTCATTGTAGTAATTTTCCATTTTTAGATATCCCCACACCCCGCATCCCGCTCCTGATGAGTGGTCATGCTACCACGAAACACGTAGAGCTTCCCTAAGATGCGACGTCTCAGTGCCTGTTCTATTATTTCTATCCGGCTTATAGTATACCTCATGAATCTATCCACCATTGTTTTTACACTCTTACGCTATTACTTTTACCTATTGGCATATATACTTCGGTCCATTACTATGTTTACTATATTGTAACAATTATGTATCATTATTGATTGCTCAATTTACTGCTATTGAGACCAATGATTACTGTCTAAATTTTTTATAGTGTATATTATGTCATTGTATCAAATAAACAATGTGTATATTGATTGATTCATGCTATCTAGTATTGCTGCTTCATATAAAGTCCCACTACCCCCTTTTCCAAAAATGGGTGGAGAATATGTAAGAGGTGTAGGATGAGATGGGGGTAGAGATAGGGCGGGAGATTGTAGAATATATGAGATGGATGCCTATTAGTAGGTGTCTGTATGTGTCAAGCCACACTGGATAAAGGGAGAGTTAGGTTGAGTTAGAGGGTACACAAGAGGATTAGTATAAGGGTTAAAGGGTTAAAGGGGCCCATAATAGCAGAACACATAGTAACCTGGGAATTTTAGTAATTATAATGAATCACATAAAACACAGGAATTACATAAAAGAACTAGAAGAGGTTAACAATTTGAGGATGGGGGGTAGGGGGGGGGTTAGGGGGGGTAGGTGGGAGGGGAGGGAGAAAGAGACACAAGTGATAATAGAAGAGTTGAGAAACACACACACATAACACAGAAGTGGGTCTATAAAACACATACACTTTATATTTAATTTGTTGGACGGGTACGGGTTTATATATTTATATATATTTAATAAATTGAGAACAATATCTCAATGGAATACACGGGAACAGGGGCACACATGAGTATAAGCACACCAGTGTGGCAAAAGATACATAGATAGTGGGGAGGTGGGGGGTGGGGGGCGGGGGGGGGGGATGGGGAGATTCGAGGTGGTGGGGGGGAGGAGAGGGGGGGAGGGAGAATATGCTTATGTTATGTGATATGGTAATATGTTCATGATATGCTGTTTGAGGCGAGGGGGGGCAGGAAGCTTAGGCAACTGCAATTGCAAGTAATATCCTTAATAGGAAGCAGATGTCTGTGATGGATATAGAACAGGGTTTCTCAACTCCAGTCCTCAAGGCGCCCCAACAGGTCATGTTTTCAGGCTTTCCATTATTTTGCACAGGGGATGTAATCAGTTTCACTGCCTTAGTAATTACCACAGCTGTTTTATCTGAGGGAAATCCTGAAAACATGACCTGTTGGTGCGCCTTGAGGACTGGAGTTGAGAAACACTGATATAGAATGTATTAATCTGAAATTGAATTCTGAAGTCTGAAATTATTTTGAAATGATTGATTTGAAATAAGGATGTGATGGAAAAATGTATTCTATATATCAATAATTAGCTATACAGAAGCTGTGGTGGACTTTAACGTGTAGGTGGATAATATATTGTAATCTACTTTAGTATATACCCCCTTTAAGAAGTAAATGGCAAAGCAAAAGTTAGAAAATAAGATTAGTTTAAACATGCAAGGGTTACGAAAAAGAAAATAACCTTGGAGCACGGTGTCAGAAGGAGGGGAGGTAAAGAGAGGGAGAAGGGGTGGAATTATGAATTATTTACTCTGTTTTGTTTGGATTTCGTTTTTTTTTTCTTCCCCTCTTTTTTTGTGGTTTATTTTTATATATTTTAAGTATAAAAAAAACAGCCATGGGGATATGGCCCATTGCTCCGCTACTCCGGCCGCGGCTAGACAATCCCAAGTAGGTACTGGGGTTATAACCCCGTTTTTTTTCTTTTTCTCCATCCTCCCTTTGCCTGCTGGACCATAGAAGATGACTCCAGGGGGCCTTGACGTGGCTCTGTGGCTCACGCATGCGTTTGCAAATGCGTGCGGACAAACCCCTGTTTTTAACGCATACTGTTAGACAGGTTAATTGGTTGTCAGCGAGCTGGTCGGTAAGTAGGCTTGGTTTTTCCCTGGGCATTCCCCAGGCCATGTTGTTATCTGCTTTAGCCTTCCAATGCTACTTACCGTGATAGCCAGCTATAGATGGGGGCGGTGGACATGTTTTTGTTTTCACCTATGGTGCTTGTATTGGTCCAGCAGTGCACCAACACCTTTGCTGCCATTGTGCTACGCTGGGTGTTTGGTGTGCTCCTGTACCTTTAAGGAGGGGTGGCTCCCCTTCAGTCCACCTGCCCTCATCTAACCATCAGAATGCATGTGCCTCCATTGTGGGGACACTCAATGTTAGTGTAGGACCACAGACTCCAGGGGGCCTTGACGTGGCTCTGTGGCTCACGCATGCGTTTGCAAATGCGTGCGGACAAACCCCTGTTTTTAACGCATACTGTTAGACAGGTTAATTGGTTGTCAGCGAGCTGGTCGGTAAGTAGGCTTGGTTTTTCCCTGGGCATTCCCCAGGCCATGTTGTTATCTGCTTTAGCCTTCCAATGCTACTTACCGTGATAGCCAGCTATAGATGGGGCGGTGGACATGTTTTTGTTTTCACCTATGGTGCTTGTATTGGTCCAGCAGTGCACCAACACCTTTGCTGCCATTGTGCTACGCTGGGTGTTTGGTGTGCTCCTGTAACTTTAAGGAGGGGTGGCTCCCCTTCAGTCCACCTGCCCTCATCTAACCATCAGAATGCATGTGCCTCCATTGTGGGGACACTCAATGTTAGTGTAGGACCACAGACTCCAGGGGGCCTTGACGTGGCTCTGTGGCTCACGCATGCGTTTGCAAATGCGTGCGGACAAACCCCTGTTTTTAACGCATACTGTTAGACAGGTTAATTGGTTGTCAGCGAGCTGGTCGGTAAGTAGGCTTGGTTTTTCCCTGGGCATTCCCCAGGCCATGTTGTTATCTGCTTTAGCCTTCCAATGCTACTTACCGTGATAGCCAGCTATAGATGGGGGCGGTGGACATGTTTTTGTTTTCACCTATGGTGCTTGTATTGGTCCAGCAGTGCACCAACACCTTTGCTGCCATTGTGCTACGCTGGGTGTTTGGTGTGCTCCTGTACCTTTAAGGAGGGGTGGCTACCCTTCAGTCCACCTGCCCTCATCTAACCATCAGAATGCATGTGCCTCCATTGTGGGGACACTCAATGTTAGTGTAGGACCACAGACTCCAGGGGGCCTTGACGTGGCTCTGTGGCTCACGCATGCGTTTGCAAATGCGTGCGGACAAACCCCTGTTTTTAACACATACTGTTAGACAGGTTAATTGGTTGTCAGCGAGCTGGTCGGTAAGTAGGCTTGGTTTTTCCCTGGGCATTCCCCAGGCCATGTTGTTATCTGCTTTAGCCTTCCAATGCTACTTACCGTGATAGCCAGCTATAGATGGGGGCGGTGGACATGTTTTTGTTTTCACCTATGGTGCTTGTATTGGTCCAGCAGTGCACCAACACCTTTGCTGCCATTGTGCTACGCTGGGTGTTTGGTGTGCTCCTGTAACTTTAAGGAGGGGTGGCTCCCCTTCAGTCCACCTGCCCTCATCTAACCATCAGAATGCATGTGCCTCCATTGTGGGGACACTCAATGTTAGTGTAGGACCACAGACTCCAGGGGGCCTTGACGTGGCTCTGTGGCTCACGCATGCGTTTGCAAATGCGTGCGGACAAACCCCTGTTTTTAACGTATACTGTTAGACAGGTTAATTGGTTGTCAGCGAGCTGGTCGGTAAGTAGGCTTGGTTTTTCCCTGGGCATTCCCCAGGCCATGTTGTTATCTGCTTTAGTGTTCCAATGCTACTTACCGTGATAGCCAGCTATAGATGGGGGCGGTGGACATGTTTTTGTTTTCACCTATGGTGCTTGTATTGGTCCAGCAGTGCACCAACACCTTTGCTGCCATTGTGCTACGCTGGGTGTTTGGTGTGCTCCTGTACCTTTAAGGAGGGGTGGCTCCCCTTCAGTCCACCTGCCCTCATCTAACCATCAGAATGCATGTGCCTCCATTGTGGGGACACTCAATGTTAGTGTAGGACCACAGACTCCAGGGGGCCTTGACGTGGCTCTGTGGCTCACGCATGCGTTTGCAAATGCGTGCGGACAAATCCCTGTTTTTAACGCATACTGTTAGACAGGTTAATTGGTTGTCAGCGAGCTGGTCGGTAAGTAGGCTTGGTTTTTCCCTGGGCATTCCCCAGGCCATGTTGTTATCTGCTTTAGCCTTCCAATGCTACTTACCGTGATAGCCAGCTATAGATGGGGGCGGTGGACATGTTTTTGTTTTCACCTATGGTGCTTGTATTGGTCCAGCAGTGCACCAACACCTTTGCTGCCATTGTGCTACGCTGGGTGTTTGGTGTGCTCCTGTACCTTTAAGGAGGCGTGGCTCCCCTTCAGTCCACCTGCCCTCATCTAACCATCAGAATGCATGTGCCTCCATTGTGGGGACACTCAATGTTAGTGTAGGACCACAGACTCCAGGGGGCCTTGACGTGGCTCTGTGGCTCACGCATGCGTTTGCAAATGCGTGCGGACAAACCCCTGTTTTTAACGCATACTGTTAGACAGATTAATTGGTTGTCAGCGAGCTGGTCGGTAAGTAGGCTTGGTTTTTCCCTGGGCATTCCCCAGGCCATGTTGTTATCTGCTTTAGCCTTCCAATGCTACTTACCGTGATAGCCAGCTATAGATGGGGGCGGTGGACATGTTTTTGTTTTCACCTATGGTGCTTGTATTGGTCCAGCAGTGCACCAACACCTTTGCTGCCATTGTGCTACGCTGGGTGTTTGGTGTGCTCCTGTACCTTTAAGGAGGGGTGGCTCCCCTTCAGTCCACCTGCCCTCATCTAACCATCAGAATGCATGTGCCTCCATTGTGGGGACACTCAATGTTAGTGTAGGACCACAGACTCCAGGGGGCCTTGACGTGGCTCTGTGGCTCACGCATGCGTTTGCAAATGCGTGCGGACAAACCCCTGTTTTTAACGCATACTGTTAGACAGGTTAATTGGTTGTCAGCGAGCTGGTCGGTAAGTAGGCTTGGTTTTTCCCTGGGCATTCCCCAGGCCATGTTGTTATCTGCTTTAGCCTTCCAATGCTACTTACCGTGATAGCCAGCTATAGATGGGGGTGGTGGACATGTTTTTGTTTTCACCTATGGTGCTTGTATTGGTCCAGCAGTGCACCAACACCTTTGCTGCCATTGTGCTACGCTGGGTGTTTGGTGTGCTCCTGTACCTTTAAGGAGGGGTGGCTCCCCTTCAGTCCACCTGCCCTCATCTAACCATCAGAATGCATGTGCCTCCATTGTGGGGACACTCAATGTTAGTGTAGGACCACAGACTCCAGGGGGCCTTGACGTGGCTCTGTGGCTCACGCATGCGTTTGCAAATGCGTGCGGACAAACCCCTGTTTTTAACGCATACTGTTAGACAGGTTAATTGGTTGTCAGCGAGCTGGTCGGTAAGTAGGCTTGGTTTTTCCCTGGGCATTCCCCAGGCCATGTTGTTATCTGCTTTAGCCTTCCAATGCTACTTACCGTGATAGCCAGCTATAGATGGGGGCGGTGGACATGTTTTTGTTTTCACCTATGGTGCTTGTATTGGTCCAGCAGTGCACCAACACCTTTGCTGCCATTGTGCTACGCTGGGTGTTTGGTGTGCTCCTGTACCTTTAAGGAGGGGTGGCTCCCCTTCAGTCTACCTGCCCTCATCTAACCATCAGAATGCATGTGCCTCCATTGTGGGGACACTCAATGTTAGTGTAGGACCACAGACTCCAGGGGGCCTTGACGTGGCTCTGTGGCTCACGCATGCGTTTGCAAATGCGTGCGGACAAACCCCTGTTTTTAACGCATACTGTTAGACAGGTTAATTGGTTGTCAGCGAGCTGGTCGGTAAGTAGGCTTGGTTTTTCCCTGGGCGTTCCCCAGGCCATGTTGTTATCTGCTTTAGCCTTCCAATGCTACTTACCGTGATAGCCAGCTATAGATGGGGGCGGTGGACATGTTTTTGTTTTCACCTATGGTGCTTGTATTGGTCCAGCAGTGCACCAACACCTTTGCTGCCATTGTGCTACGCTGGGTGTTTGGTGTGCTCCTGTACCTTTTAAGGAGGGGTGGCTCCCCTTCAGTCCACCTGCCCTCATCTAACCATCAGAATGCATGTGCCTCCATTGTGGGGACACTCAATGTTAGTGTAGGACCACAGACTCCAGGGGGCCTTGACGTGGCTCTGTGGCTCACGCATGCGTTTGCAAATGCGTGCGGACAAACCCCTGTTTTTAACGCATACTGTTAGACAGGTTAATTGGTTGTCAGCGAGCTGGTCGGTAAGTAGGCTTGGTTTTTCCCTGGGCATTCCCCAGGCCATGTTGTTATCTGCTTTAGCCTTCCAATGCTACTTACCGTGATAGCCAGCTATAGATGGGGGCGGTGGACATGTTTTTGTTTTCACCTATGGTGCTTGTATTGGTCCAGCAGTGCACCAACACCTTTGCTGCCATTGTGCTACGCTGGGTGTTTGGTGTGCTCCTGTACCTTTCAGGAGGGGTGGCTCCCCTTCAGTCCACCTGCCCTCATCTAACCATCAGAATGCATGTGCCTCCATTGTGTGGACACTCAATGTTAGTGTAAGACCACAGACTCCAGGGGGCCTTGACGTGGCTCTGTGGCTCACGCATGCGTTTGCAAATGCGTGCGGACAAACCCCTGTTTTTAACGCATACTATTAGACAGGTTAATTGGTTGTCAGCGAGCTGGTCGGTAAGTAGGCTTGGTTTTTCCCTGGGCATTCCCCAGGCCATGTTGTTATGAATTATTTACTCTGTTTTGTTTTGTGGTTTATTTTTATATATATTTAAGTATAAAAAAAACAGCCATGGGGATATGGCCCATTGCTCCGCTACTCTGGCCGCGGCTAGACAATCCCAAGTAGGTACTGGGGTTATAACCCCGTTTTTTTTTCTTTTTCTTCATCCTCCCTTTGCCTGCTGGACCATAGAAGATGGGAGGACTAAAGGTGTCCTCCATAAATGCGAGGGGTCTGAACATCCCGGAAAAACGTAGGATGCTACACCATGACTTGAGACAGACTAAAACAGATATTGGAATGATACAGAAAACTCATTTTAAGGAAGGAAAATTCCCATATCTTCAAAATAGATACTTCCCCAATGTATACTTGGGGTGGCTATTTGAATATCCAATAGAATAGCATGGTCCTTGTTGGATAAATACGTAGATCCAGGAGGGAGGTATTTATTCTTGAAAGAATTTATTGGGAATACAAAAGTAACTTTAGCTACCATCTATACTCCAAATGTTAATCAAGATAACTTCATCAGAAAAATTTTACCAAAATTGACAAAATTTAAAGAAAGGAAACTAATTCTGGGGGGATCTTAATATACCTTTAGATCCAAGAATCGATACCTCTAGAGGTTCCTCCTCAGTATCTATTGGGACAAGGAAGCGTATTCTTCAGAAACTTCATGAAAATCAACTGATAGATGTTTGGCGTATCCTGCACACTGAGGAGAGGGATTATACATATTTCTCTAATCCACACCAATTATATTCAAGGATTGATCTTTTTTTGATACCACAGCAATTAATCTCCAGTGTGCAGGATATATCAATTGGTAGCATAACCTGGTCAGATCACACTCCAGTCATAATAGAACTCTCACTATCAGGGGCAGTTCATCCTATGGAATGGAGCTGGAGATTGAATGAGAGCTTATTACAATCACTAGAAATTTTAGCAGATCTGAGTAAAGAAATTACATGGTATTTCCAAATAAACGACAGTGCAGAAAGTGACCCTGGAATTGTATGGGAAGCACATAAAACAGTTATAAGGGGGATCTTAATTAAACATGGTTCCCGAGTAAAGAAGGCCAGAGAAAAGGAAATAAATTAGTTACTGGGAAAGATCCAAGAATTGGAGATACTGCATAAAGAGACATCAGAAAGGGGAGTAGGAAATGAATTAGCACATTTAAGACGACAGATATCAGATATCCTACGATATAAAGCAAAGACGGTACTACAAAGAGAGAGACGGGCTACATACGAATCTGGAGACAAGTGCGGCAAACTATTAGCAAAAAAAACTGAAAGAACAACAAACATGATCATATATACCCTATATTAAGGGAAAAAGAGACCAAAAACTCTCGATCCCGAAAGATATCGCACAGGAATTTGGGGAGTACTACTCCTCATTGTACAATTTAACACCTCCTCTTTTGCCTCACTCGTCAACTAGCCCGACTATCATACCCGGTTCGAAGAAAATTAGAAGCACTCATTACATCTGAGGAAATATTTACAGCAATACAAACGATAAAACATGGAAAGGCTCCTGGACCAGATGGTTTTTCGATACAATACTTTAAAAGTTTTTATCCTTTATTAAGCCCATACATGACTAAACTATTTAATGCCATCAGACAGGAAACACACCAGATACATTAAGAGCACACATTATGATTCTGCCAAAGGAAGGTAAAGATCTGACATGCTGTAGTAGTTATCGACCGATATCTTTATTGAACACAGATTTAAAGATATTTACAAAGACCCTAGCTATTCGATTACAACCCCATGTGTCTCAGTTAGTACATTTAGATCAAGTGGGATTTATTCCCAAACGTCAAGCAAGAGATAGTACCATTAAAGTACTAAACTTAATTCAACAAGCAAACCAATTAAAAAACCCTAGTGTGTTCATAAACACGGATGCGGAAAAAGCTTTTGATATGGTGAATTGGAGATTTATGTTAGGAGTACTGAGACACATGGGGCTTGGGAATCGGATGCTACAGTGGATAACTGAGCTGTATTCGAAACCATAAGCTACGGTTAAGGCAAATGGAGTATATTCTAAAATATTCCCGATTTCAAATGGGACCCACCAGGGGTGTCCCTTATCGCCACTCCTATTTGCTCTGACACTAGAACCCCTTTTCAATAAGACCAGACAGAACCCAGACATTGTGGGAATAAGAATAAGAGGAGAAGAATATAAGGTATCAGCATATGCTGATGACTTATTGTTTTCATTAGCTTCTCCACAAATATCATTGCCCAATTTGCTGAAGGAAATAGAACAGTACGGAGCTTTGTATGTCTTCAGGATAAACTATAGTAAATCGGAGGCGATGGGAGTGGCGATGCAGGGACACCTAAGTAGAAACCTTCAACATAACTTTAAATTCAGATGGACGACAATGGCATTGAATTACTTAGGGACACAGATCCCCTCAAATTTAACAAAGATTTTTGATCTGAACTTCCGACCATTACTAATGACTGTCAGAATACTTCTAAAAAAATGGAACAAGGGTATGCATTCCTGGTTCGGGTGGTGTAACATTTTAAAGATGAATATAGTTCCTAGGTTTCTGTATTTGTTTCAGGCATTACCTATATACAGTATATTCCCAGGTCCTACATTAATCAGATAGGGACAGAATTCTCGAAATATATCTGGGCCTGCAGACGACCTAGGATTAACAGAAGCTTATTAACAATACCGAAGGAGCGGGGTGGAATTGCAGCCCCAGATATGTACAAGTATTATCAGGCAGCGCAGTTAGATAGGATTATTGATTGGTGCAGGCACACAGAATATAAGTTATGGATCAGAATTGAACAACAAATAAGCATTATTCCATTGAATAGAGCCATTTGGTGTTATACATCTTTACCTTCCTCATTGAAAACGCACTCTATAATAGGTCCTACACTTTAAGTGGGATATAAGATAAGTCGGAACCCTAGAATATCTACAGAACAGTCACCTTTGACACCAATCCTGGGGAACCCAGCGTTTCCACCAGGATTGGAGGTAAGAGGCTTTCATGGACTTAGAGACAGAGGATTATATCAAGTATCACACTTTACGAACTTAGATAATTGGCCAACAATAGAAAATATGACCCAACAGGGTGGCCAATTTGAAATGTCGGCCTGGCAGGCACGACAAGTGCAACATTTCTTGGTATCCCTTGGCCCAATGGAGAAATATTGTAGACCATGCACAAGATTTGAGACATACTGTAAAGAAAAGGAACCAATCTCCCATGTTATATCCAAAATATACGCTCTTCTGGTAACACCTCCAGAGGAGTATAAAATAAAAAGTCTGAGTAAATGGGAGAGAGATCTGAATCAAAGCTTCTCCTCAATACAGAGTAAGAAAATAGAACAACTGGCATTGAGTACCTCTAGATGTACCAAAATACAGGAATCTAATTATAAATTGTTAATACGATGGTACTATACACCAGCAGTTTTAAATAAAAAATTTCCGGAAGAGTCAGATAGATGTCGGAGAAACTGTGGTGAACGGGGGACTATTTTTCATATTTTTTGGCAATGTCCAGTGATTAGACGCTTTTGGTTGGAAGTTCAGAGGATAACGCAAATGTTTAGGAGTATCAGGTCCCGGATGATCCAGCCTTCTTTCTGCTACAAAGTTTCCAAATCCCGATGAAAAGATACAAAAACTCAATAATATGTCACATGGTGAATGCAGCCAAAAGCTGCATATCTATATGTTGGAAGGAAATTCGAACACTCCCTATTTCTATGTGGCTGGAAAAAATTAGACGAATTTGGATAATGGAAAATTTATGGCCCAGCGCAATAGGAAGAATGGAACAAAGTAATGAGATATGGGCACCATGGGAAGAATTTGTAAAATCGGAAGAGGGAAAAAAATTATTTGGAGAAGATAGAGAATGGGGCCTAGAAGCCCCCTAGGGGAGATGTCAATCTAGTCAACGGAGCCCAGCAGGCAAGGGTGGGGAATGGTATTCCCCCCCCCTTTTTTTTCTTTCTTATTTACTTCAGGGTTAAAGGGGATAGGCGCAGATGACTGCGATACATAGAATGGGAGGGAGGGAGGGGTAAGTAAAGAAATAGACAATCAATACTTTGGGGGTTATTTACGAAAGGCAAATCCACTTTGCACTACAAGTGCACTTGGAAGTGTAGTCGCTGTAGATCCGAGGGGAAGATCTGAAATGAGGGGAAGCTCTGCTGATTTTATCATCCAATCATGTGCAACCTAAAATGCTGTTTTTTTATTTTCCTTGCGTGCCCCCCACAGATCTACAGCGACTTCACTTCCAAGTGCACTTGTAGTGCAAAGTGGATTTACCTTTCGTAAATAACCCCCTCTGTTTTGCTTTTTTTTTTTGTGTTTTTTATTTATAATAACATAATTGATTTGTAATATGTAAAATGCTTTGCACTATGGTTTCTATTATGTTGTTGAAATTGTCTATGGGAAAAGAAGAATGCAGAAATCAAGAATTTATAAAAAAATAATAATAAAAATGCTATAAATCAATCCCCTTTTTTGTAGCTGCTATAACTTTTGCGCAAACTTTTTTTTTTTACCAAAAATACGTAGAAGAATAGGTATCGGCCTAAACTGTGAAAAATTTTTGTTTTTTTTATAGATTTTTTGGGGATATTTATTATAGCAAAAAGTAAAAAATATTGTATTTTTTTCAAAATTGTCGCTCTTTTTTTGTTTATAGCGCAAAAAATAAAAACCGCAGAGGTAATCAAATACCACCAAAAGAAAGCTCTATTTGTGGGGACAGTGTTGCATGACCGCGCAATTGTCACTCAAAGTGTGACAGCGCTGAAAGCTGAAAAATGGCTTGGGCAGGAAGGGGGTGAAAGTGCCCTGTAGGCAAGTGGTTAAACCTTTGAAGGTAGCAGGGTATACCACTACGCTACGGAGCTGAGCACAATGTAGGAATACAATGTACCCAATACCGATTCACATAGGGGGGGAGGATCTGGGGGCCCCCTTGTTAAACGGTTCTTTGAGATTCCAATAAGCCCCCCGCCCGCAGACCTCGAAAACCGATGGCCAGGGTTGTCGGGAAGAGGCCATTGTTCTCATCAACAGGGACAAGGTGCTTTGGGGGGACCCCAAACCACCCTCCCCATGTTAAGGGCATGTGGCCTGGTACGGTTCAGGAGGGGGGCATTAGCTCGTCCCCCCCTTTCCTGGCCTGCCAGGCTGCTTGCTCAGACATGGGTCTGGTATGGATCTTGGGGGGACCCCATGCCATTTTTTTTTTAATTTGGCATGGAGTTCCCCTTAAAATCCATACCAGACCCAAAGGGCCTGGTATGGATCTTAGGGGGAACCCCACACCAATCTTTTCTTAAACAACAGTTTTTTGGGGTATTTTTTGCTTAACCACTTAGGCCCCTTTCACACATGATGGATCCGTGAAGATCCGCCCCGTGAACCTCCGCTTGCTCAGCGGGGATCGCTCCGCTGATCCCCGCTGAGCCGGCGGATGACATGGCGGTCCCCACACACTATGCAAGGACCGCCCTGTCAGATCTCCGCTCTCCCCTATGGGGGGATCGGATGAACACGGACCGTCTGTCTGTGTTCATCCGATCCGCTCTGCAGACGGATAGAAAAATAGGATTTTCCTCCGTCTGCAGAATCGGGGGATTGTGGACACGGAGGAGATCGGGTTTCAGCGGATGTTCATCCGCTGACACCTGCGATCTCATAGGGACCATAGTATGTCCCTTTTTCATCCGTAAACAGATGGATGAAAAAGCGGACATACGGTCCGCTAGTGTGAAAGGGGCCTAAAGGACTATATTTCAAACTTGTTGTTTACAAGTTAAAATCATTTTTTTTGCTAGAATAAAATAAAGAGAATCTCAGAGTGTCAGTAACTGAGTACGTTCTAGATATAAGATGAGTACAGTACATAACTTTATGAGTACAGTACAACAATAGAAGGGGTACGAACAAAAGAAGGGGAATAGACTTTTGGTCTGACCTTTGGCTGAACGAAAATAAATAAGTATGTAAGATGAACGTTATCATCAAAGACGTGAACCATCAATTGACTTTAAACCAGTATTTCCATATTTTCCAATGCATATCAAACTGTTTTCTAGTACCACATCTGTTAGCCAGTAATGATTTGTATAGATACTGTGATTGGGTAGTCTCAAATACCTCAGATGCATTTGGTGCCTTATCTGTTTACCAATATTTCGCTATTAGTGTTCTAGCCACTAGAACAGTGGTTCTCAACCTTCCTACTGCCATGACCCCTTGATAAAATTTCCCAAGTTGTGGGGACCCCTAACAGTAAAATTATTTTCGTAGCGTAGGTTGTCAGCACCCAAGGCAAGACAAGCAATTTGTGCCCCTAACTCACAGACATTACCGCTCCCTGAGTCCTTTCCACTGGTACAGTATTAAAACCCCTTATGGTAAATTTTAGGATGTATCACTCGCTTTGTTCTCCTTTTCCTTTTATTTCTCTCTATCCTAATTTCTTGTTTTTTTCCCCATCCCTCTCTCTAGCTGTGTTTCTTGTTCTCTCTTATGCTTTCTCTCCCTTTTCTTTGTTCCTCCCCCTCTTTTCCTCTACCCTCCATGTATTCTCTATTTTTATTCCTTCTCTTACTCCTTAGTGGGGGGGTGGGTTCAGTGGCAATGCTAGGGGGAGTTCTGATCAGCCAACTTAGGTGCTCTTGATCAAGGTCATCTGCTGATTTGAGAACTGTAGTGAGGACTTGTAATGGCAATTCTAATCACAGGTAGTGTTACTCACTGTGTCTCTGACTTTGTGGTGTCTCGCAGCAGTGACACCTATGCCAAAATCAGGAGATAGGGTCTCCTCCTGCCCCTCCCACTTCACATTCCTCACCAGTCAGCTGACCTCTAGTAGCTGCCCCTCAGCCATGCTGTGAACCGAATGGGTGGCTGCGATGAGGCTGAGTGGGCGGCCGCGGACTCCAGGGACAGCCCTGCTGGGCGGCCGCGAAAAGGCTGGGAGAGTGGTGCGGGATTCAGGAACAGCCCAGGATTTGGGGACCCCTGGCAAATAGTAATTTGACCCCCGAGGGGGCCCCGACCCCCAGGTTGAGAACCACTGCACTAGAAGGATGTGTGCAATCACAACCGAAAAGTCGGAGGGGAATTTTTCGATTCCTATATTTAGTACCGCCAAGCATGGGTTAGGGGGTGTCAAAATCCCTGTAATGATTGAAATTGCACGGAATATACTATTCCAAAAGCTAGTTAGGTGTTTGCATGTCCAGAACATGTGGAGGAGGTTGCCCACCATGCCACAGTTTCTCCAGCACAGCGGGGAGTTGGTCTGGCAGAATTTAAAAAGTCTGTAAGGCGTGAGGTACCACCTAAGGGCTATTTTTTGTGATAATTCAAAGTGGTTAATGCATCTAGAGGCTTTGTAAGTTTCTCTAAGTGCATACTTCCACTGTGAGTCTGTGATGGGTATGCCTAGATCAGATTCCCATTTCTGATAGGGGTGGGATTTAGTAAAGTTGAGTTTTTGTTGGAAGGAATTATAAAAGAAGGATATACCCTTGGGATGCGTAGGAAATGTAGTGAAAACCACCATATTTCAGGTGAGAAAAATATGTAGTGGGCTTTGGTTGATCTCAATGCAAAAAAGGGAAAAATAAACTGCGCTAAGAAGTATAGCAAACTTATGAGACCACAAGAATTGTTCTATAAACATATGTTGGAAGCAGCAAACATTCTGTAAAACACCCATACAGTGAACAAAATATGAAAAAAATATAGGGTCGCGCTAAACCTATAAATGTTACAAATATGAGTGTAACCACTTGTGAATATCAAAACACTGAAATGTGAACAAAAAGCAAGTGAATGGTTCAAAACTTATATAGCAACTGTAAAAAATGTAGGGAAAAAAATGATCATACAGTGAAACACAAAAAATGAAAGTTCATAAACATTGAGTGAAAAATGATAACTGTCCACCCGTGCAAAAATTAATAAAGTCCATCCATGAGTAGGGACTCCTCAGATGTTGAAAAAAGCCAATGTGAAATCCACCACTGTAATGGAAAGAATTCCTGCTTACCAGAGCTCCGTGATCCCCCATGACAGAGGATCCGGAGAAGCTTAACTTAATCACTTGCTTACTGGGCACTTAAACCCCCCTCCTGCTCAGACCAATTTTCAGCTTTCAGCGCTGATGCACTTTGAATGACAATTGCGCGGTCATACAATGCTGTACCCAAATTAAATTTTTATAATTTTTTCCCCACAAATAGACCTTTCTTTTGGTGATATTTGATCAACCCTGCGTTTTTTATTTTTTGTTAACATTTTTTTAAAAAGACCAATTAAAAAAATAAAATAAAATTATATTCTTTTTATATTTTGTTATAAAATTTTGCAAACAGGTAAATTTTCTCCTTCATTGATGTACGCTGATGAGGCTGCACTGATGGGCACTGATGGGCTGCACTGATGGGCACTGATGGACTGCACTGATGGGCTGCACTGATGCGCACCGATAAGGCGGCACTGGTGGGCACTGATAGGTGGCACTGGTGGGCACTGATAGGCGGCACTGAGAGGTGGCACTGATGGGTGGCACTGAAGGGCATTAATAGGTGGCACTGGTGGGCACTGAGAAGTGGCACTAATAGGTGGCATTGATAGGTGGCACTGATAGCTGGCAGTGATGGGCACTGATAGGTGGCAGTGATGGGCACTGATGGGTGGCAGTGATGGGCACTGATGGGTGGCAAGTGTCCTCCTCCACCATCCATGACATCTTGTGGTCCGACCACGTGCCTGTCTCAATAACAGTGGTGGGGCACACTCCAAGCCCTGCATGTTTATGGCATGCTAATTCAGGTATATTTCAATTACCTGCTCATGTTGCCACCATTACCAAAAACTTAACCAAATTTTTCTTCAGTGAACGCTCACTCTCCATCAGACTTCCTCACACTATGGTGTGCGCATAAGGCTTTTATTAGAGGGATTGTTCTCCATTTATGTTCACGGGAGAAAAAGCAGAGGACGCGTAAACTAGACCAACTCCTGAGAGAAATTAAAACTCTAGAGTCCCTGAACAAAGACGCCGCTGACCCGCACATAGCAAACAAACTCGCCAAACATCGCTCTGATCTCAGGCTCCTACTCATTGAACAATACGAAAAACATGTCTACTCACTCAAACTAGCCCACTACTAATCTGGCAATCGGGCAGGCAAATTCCTCGCCCATAGGCTCAGAGTATGTAGATCCAAAACAAAAATCCCCTACCCAATTCACCCACTCGATAACAAGAAAATATTCAACCCAAAAGATATAGTAAACTCGTTTGCTGAGTATTACTCCTCGCTGTACAATCTGAAAACTGATCCCAACACCCCGCAACCTACAGAAGATAGCATACAAACTTTTCTATCAAGTATCAATCTCCCTTTCCTCTCATAGGCACAATTGACCTCGCTCAATACTCCCATTACAGCGCCTGAGATCATAAAAGCTATAAGAACTCTTCCATTGGGCAAATCACCAGGGCCTGACGGATTAACAAATGAATATTATAAAACCTTCCTAAACATTTTATCTACAACATTACAATTGGTCTACGCTGAAGAAATGTCAGCGTGCCTCGTTTCCCCTCTGAGATGCTCAAAGCCTATGTGGTTACTCTTTCTAAGCCAGGTAAAGAACCCTTCACTCCCTCAAATTTTAGGCCTATTTCATTACTCAATACAGACGTCAAACTATATGCCAAAATACTGGCTCATAGACTCCTCCTTATCCTTCCCACTCTCATTAAGCCTGACCAAACGGGTTTCACATCAGGTAGACAAGTGTCTGACGCTACGAGGAGAGTCATTAATATTATACACTATGCTAAGACCTGTCGGGTGCCTTCTCTGCTCCTTTCTCTGGATGCGGAGAAGGCATTCGGCAGGATACACTGGGGCTACATGAAACACACATTACAAACATTTGGCTGCTCAGGGCCTATCTTCTCCGCCATTCTGGCTCTCTACTCAGCCCCCTCTACGAAGGCCTATACATCAAATATGCTCTCAATCCCCTTTGCCAAATCTAATGGTGCAAGACAGGGGTGCCCCTTTCCCCTTCAATTTTCAATATCCTTATTGAGCCGCTGGCTGAGAGGATCAGAGCCCACCCCAATATAATTGGATTCCCCTGCAAGATAGACCTCACAACATAAATTTATTTGCGGAAGACATCATCCTGTTTCTCACCTCCCCAGCTATATCATTACCTGAGGCTCATGATGTCCTTAATGAATTTAGCCAAATCTCCTTTTACAAGGTAAACTTTACGAAGTCACTTATCCTGGAATTAGGTGTTCCACCTGCCTTACGCTCCCAACTCCAATCAAACTTTTCCTACACATGGAGCAAGTCTAACATATCGTACTTAGGACTCCAAATCACGGCAGACCATCAGAAATTTTGCAGGCAGAGTACGATGGTGAAGAAGTTCATCTTGCGCAGGTCAGACCGATGGGAAAGGGAGCAACATAGGGTAAAAGGAAGAAACAAATTCAAACAGCAGAAAAACAAACAATGTGGTAAAAAGGTGGATTCTAACAAGAATCTGGGGGCAGAACAGCTGCCCATTCTTCGGGGGGGGGGGGAAATTCCCACATTATGGGCTCCATAGTGCTTCAGGAATTCGGTGGAAGGTTGCTTATTTTGCAAGTGGGGTAGTTATGTGTTTCGCTTTTTGCTTTTCTTCTTACGGGACACCGTTTGCCAATCACTCTGGGTGATCAGTCTTGCAGAGGGAGGTGAGCCCTTGGTAGTTTGGTCAGGTATAATGTCTAGAGAGTGGTGCAGTGTTAGACCCTCCTCCAGGCATGTAATCACTGTAGTATTTCCCTCATTTGTGATTGTCAGCTTCATCGGATATCCCCAGCGGTATGGGATGTTATGGTTGCGTAACGCTTTCGTCACAGGCAGAAGTGATTTGCATTTTTGCATTGTGTATTGTGAGAGGTCTGCGTATAGCTGGAGTTTTGAGAATCTCTCTGGAGGTTACGAATTATTGCGGAAAGCTGACATAAGCTGTTCCTTTGCGTGGAAAAAGTGAACCCGCATCAGGACATCCCTAGGTATGTTGTCTGGAAGGTGGGATGGTTTGGGCAGTCGGTGGATTCGATCAATGACCAAATCTGACTCGGGTAATGAGGGAAGGAATGCTTTTATGTGGTCACGGGCATACTGCTGTAGTTGTGCGGGTTTCACAGCCTCTTGGAATCCCGGATTTTAACATTATTTCTTTGTGACCTGTCCTCGAGGTCAGTTACCTTAGACTTGAGCCAGGCTATGTCATCAGGTCATTATGAGCAATGCAAAAAATCTGAGGAAAACGCTTGGACAGCCGCACTCCAAAAAAGGTTCTTTTATTTAAAACAAAAGCACAAATAACATGCCACAGCAACAAAAAAAAACAGCAAGTATGAGCTGACGTTTCGCACTGCGATTCAGTGCTTAATCATTATCATTATCATTAGGTCATTATGAGGGTTGACCATTGTATTATGCGCAGTTGCAAAGTCGCCCATTTTCTTTTCAATATGATCTATCCTCTCGCCCATCTCATCTTCCTCAACCTTAAAATTGCTTATGCATTGCATCATGTCTGCGTGCAGTGAGGTGCGGAGGGAGATAAGCATGTCTTTCAGAGTAGTATCTGACACTGGTTTATCAGTAGTAGGGAACTCAGTAATAAGATCCACTATTTCCCTAGTGTCCTCCATAGAGTCCTGTCATGTGCTCACCTGCGGTATGTTTTCTGCCATGCTTGGCTTGGATTTCACGAAGCTTCTGGAAAGCGGAGTGGAGGCATCCGGTGAGTGTCGGGCAGACCTGCCTTGTGAGCTCGGGCTCAGCATGGTTGAGGGAGAGGAGCCGAGCGAGGCAGGAGATCCGGCTCCCGCACTGGCGCCATTTTGCCTAGGATCGCGGGCCACCGACGGGAAGAAATCCTTGGCTGTGTGGCTCCTTTTCTTTTGTGGGTCTGGTGGATGTCGGGTTCCTCCGAGAGGTGATGGCCGGTGTTTGGGCGGTCAGAGCTACCCCAAAGTGAGAGGATTCCTGTCGCTGGAGCGGAGCTGTGGATTCAGGTGTCCATACAGCATCGTGCGGTAGCCACGCCCCCAATCACACACAATTTTGAGCTCATGACTGTTGTAAATTGAATATGGAGAAATAGAAAAGACTATCATTCTGACTTCTGACCCCAGCATTTTTCATTCTTGTCTCAATCATTTTTGGCCACTACTGTCTATTGATATGGAAACCACTTTGTTAGGGCATACATTTTGTATCAATAACATCTAGTTAACATCATTCTATTTTTGGATACAAATCTGTTCAACAATGCTATACCTGGGTCAAGCTGGGCTCCTCCACATCTTCTTCCTGTGTAGAAGGATCAGGGTGGATCTCAGGAGCTGTGGCCTCAGCCGATATGGAAGGAAGCTTTGAAAGTGATGGGCATGATTTGGTTTGTTCTAAAGAAAAATGCAAGCTGGGGGGTGTGGCCTGGTGGGGAGCTGGATAGGACGTGCTGCTTCTGAGCTCCGGCCATCCAGACTACCATATGCAGCATCTTACCTCCAGGAGACCCATCCTGCCTTCAATACAGCACCTGGAGCTCGCCGGGCGAGAAACGCACTCCACGAGCCCGAAATCGCAGCGTTTTGAGATCAAGTGACTGCCCGGGAGATGGATCGTGGCTCCAGCCTACCTCCAGGATCGGCGGCCATCATCCTTCACCAGCCTGAGGTACCCTCGTCCATTCCCGGCCTCACAGGCCTCCCCGAACTTAGCCCTCCCTCGGTACAGGCTCCGGAGCCTAACTGCAGGCTACCCGCCACCTCTGGTTCCCGGTGACACTCGCCTACGCCGACCTACGAGAGTATTGGTGGCTCTGGCCTACTGCACGGCGGCCATCTTGCTCCACCCAGCTGAGGCAACAAGGCCTGTTTCCAATCCTTGGGACTTACCACGCGCCTGGTTCTCTCAAGATATGGCCACCGGTGTATAACCACATGCCACCCGCTGCCCACATCATATAGCGGCACCCCTTGAAAGCGGCCTGTAGGTGGTGGAACAGTTACGGCCCTGTTTTAGGCGGCCATCTTGCTGCACCCTGGTCCCCTACAGTTGGACTTTTCTTTAAATAACCCGTTTCCCCTGAAAGCAGAAGTACTTTAGCTGACCAGGCTATGGCCCTTGAACTGAATAGTTTTATATGCTAACTTTTGCTATGTACTGAACTCGCAGCCCTGGGGGGCTCATGCGCAGGGTCAGGGAGGATGACAGTTTGATCTCCCTGCTCTGCGCCATCAGACCGCCTAATCTTGGCGAATAAGGCACATCTTGCTTCCTGACGCAACCACACAAGCTCCCTGAGCAACGGACATTTTCTGGCACCTGCCGGGTATGTACAATACACCCCGGATCCGGAACCGGCAACGCTATCGCTCCCAGCAAAAGGCCTCACCTACCGTGGGGAAGGGGAAGGGCAAAATGGCGCCCGAGCCTCCGGAGCCGGATGACACTACTCAGCATTCTAAAGACAGCTTGCTTCAGTTCCCCTCCAACTTGGTAAGCCCCACTGACGCTGGCTCTGATGCCCTGCTCCAGAAGTTACGCAGTATAGTGCGGGATGAAATAAATGCTGCCTCCCGTAAGCTCTCAGCAGAACTGGTGAGGGGTCTTAAGGAAATAGGCCACTGCACCAACCAGTTGGAGCAGCGGATGGATTTGACAACAACAGTGCTGGAGGGTCATAACGACGAGGTCGAGAGGCTGAATGCTGAACTTTTGAACCTATAGGATAAATTAGAGGACTCTGAGAATAGGGCCCGCAGGGATAACCTCCGCATCCATGGGCTCCCAGAGGCCATCACTGACTTGCATGGGACAGCCACAGCTTTCTTTCAGGAGCTAGCGCCTGATATCCCTCCGGAGCGCTTGGAATTTGATCGCATACACAGGTCCCTTGCTCCCAAACCCACCGAGGTTCCCCCCAGAGACGTTATCATTAAATTTCACTTTTACAGAACCAGGGAATGGCTTCTGCAGGCTGCACGGGATCTCCCGGACCTCTCCTTCCAGGGGAATCCCCTCCAACTATTTGCAGACCTCTCTCCGGTCACCATAGCCAAGAGGCGGAGCCTGAAGCCTTATTTGCAGATTCTACAAGCTCGGGGCATCCGTTATAGATGGGGGTTCCCCTTTAAGCTCTCCTTCTACCACCTTGGCCGCCAGTTTTATGCCTCCTCCTTGCCTGGCTTACGGCGACACTTTCAGGATCTGCAGTTTGATCTCCCTCCCTCCCAACCGGAGTCTTCCTCTGCCCGGCCAAAATCATCCCGGTCACCCCACGGATCCTCACAGATGTCTCAGCAGGGGTCCCAGGCTCTTCGATCAGTACAAGCACAGCGATTCCAGGATGTCCCTAAGGGATGACAGCATTGATTCTCATTTGATGCTCTGGGGGCCCTGAGGGGCTACCCTGCCTAGAACCTGTTTTTCTGAATTGACAGCTGAATCTCATCTTGAACTATAAGTATGACTCTATATTTCACCCTTGACTTCTCATTATGAGGGCCCAGTTTCAGTACATGGGCATTTCTGTCTCTAGATCAGTGTTTCTCAACTCCAGTCCTCAAGGCGCCCCAACAGGTCATGTTTTCAGGATTTCCATCAGATGAAACAGCTGTGGGAATTACTAAAGCAGTTAAACTGATCAAATAACCTATGCAAAACAATGGAGAGCCTGAAAACATGACCTGTTGGGGCGCCTTGAGGACTGGAGTTGAGAAACACTGCTCTAGATCAATAGGTCCCCTGTACCCCCTCCCCCTTTAATTATTATAAAAAAAATTGCGTGCAGGCTTTTGATCTGTAGCTCGAAAGGGCTATCCTTGTGCTGCACTGCACATTCCCATTAGAGTTATGGGTGTATCCGGTCCATCACGGGCCCCCGTTTTCTGGCCTTCGAAGTTTTGGCCGTAGTCTGTGTGTGTCATTGTCATTGCATTTGTGTGAGTCGGTTCGTGTTCTGGACTCCCCGGACTTTGGATGGGGGCTCCGGGACGCAAGGTCGGCCTCGGCCTACAGTTTACCGTTTACAGTTTAAATTGATATGTTATATAATTTTGGTTAAGACTGCTTTAATCTTTATTTAGGTGGTGTCTATCAAACATGTTTTTCTATTTGCTCTGTGCCACTGTTGATTTTAACTCAATACTCAGTCTACTTTAAAACCATGCAGAGTGGTTTCCGACGGACCACTGCTCCCCCTTGTATCGGAACTTGGCTCAAACAAAAGTTTTGGCCAACTTCCGACCCTCCAGTGGGCGTTTAGTCCCACTACCAATTGCAACCTTGATGACTGGAAAGTTTTTACTCAGAGTTTTACTCTGTCTTTTTGTTTTTCTTGATCTGATTCCTTTAACTTTCTCCCTACTTGACTTTCTGGTCTTTTTATCCTTTTTTTCCTCCACTAGGTCCGCGGGGTGTGTGCTTTGGGGAATGGTCTTGTTAGATCTACTATGATGCTTAATTGGCTGTCCCTGAATGTTCAGGGTATGAATTCTCCTCAGAAAAGGGTGAAGGTTTTCAAGTAGCTTAGGAAGCAGCGGATTGATATTGCCTGCTTACAGGAAGCCCATTTTTCGGCGACGTCCTGTCCTAAATACTTTGATGCTCAGTTTCCTCAGGTGTTTTTGGCTACTGCTCCAACCAAGCAAAAGGGGGTTCTCATAGCTTTCCGCAAGTCGGTCTCATTTAGTTGCACTAGACAGATTGCAGACCCTGATGGCAGATATCTTTTGCTACAAGGCACTATCCAAGGTAAAGAGGTCACCATTATGACTTATTATGCTCCAAATTCTAACCCAGGACCCTTCTTGACTCACGTCTGCACCCTGCTAGCATCCCACCACAAGGGTACTCTCTTCCTTGCGGGTGATTCAAATTTAGTTTTGAATCCCTCGCTGGATAAATACCCCTCGGAGCGAATTGCTCCCTCGCCCGACGCTAAAAAATTTGCTCGCTCTTTACAATCACATGATCTGGTCGATCTTTGGAGGGAATGCAATCCTCAGGGTAAGGACTATACACATTACTCCCACCCTCATCACTCTCACTCCAGAATTGATCATATGTTTATGCTAAGACGCCACCTTCCTATGGTGGTCACGGCCTTTATTCTGGCAGCTCTGTGGTCTGATCACGACCCTGTTCTAGTGGTCTGCCACTCTATTTTGGACAGACCCCAATTCTTGCCCTGGGTGATGAACGATTCACTCCTATCGCTTAAAGAGGTCCAGGAAGATATTTTAAAGGCCTCAGAGGACTATTTCAGCGATAATCAAGGGTCGTTGCGTCGCCTGTAACGCTTTGGGAAGCTTATAAGGCGGTACTCCGAGGCCACATTATTCGGCTGGCGTCGATCCACAAGCGGGAACGGGGTATGAAACAGAGGGCCCTGGAGACCCGTCTGGAGGCGTTATCTGCGTTTTTTAAACAATCCCCCACCTCTGGCAACCGTAAACTCTTGAAGCAGGCCCGTTTGGAGTTAGATCTTTGTCTCACTGAGGGGGCTGAACGTATCTTACGTTGGTCCCGCCAGAGGTGGTATACCAGGGCGAACAAACCAAATCAAATGCTGGCTAACAGACTCCGGACTTTCGCTCCTAAATTCACTCCCACTCTTTGCGCAACTGACACAATGTCCTTACGGGTAATCTGATGCGCATATTGGAGGAGTTTCGATTCCGCCTTACTAAATTGTACTCAGACCCGGAGCAGTTTAACGCTCAGGACACTGCAGATTTCCTCAGCCGTCTCCCACTCCCATCCCTGACGGAGGCGCATGTTACCCTTATGGACCAGGACATACAAGTTTCAGAGGTCCTTCAAGGTATAAAAGATCTTAATGTGGGAAAGCGACCGGGGCTTTACGGCACTTTACTACAGAAAACTGTCCGTTGTGTTAGCTCCGCATTTAACAGCCATGTATAACTCTGTTAAAGATGGTCGCTCCTTTACCCCGGGCCTCTTAACGGAAAACATTGTGATGATCCCTAAACCGGATCACAATCATTCCTCCTGGCCAATTTTAGGCCTATCTCCCTAATTAATATCGACATGAAAATTTTTACCAAAATTCTGGCTAATCGCCTAAACTCTTTTCTTCCTCGGTTAATCGGGAAAGGACCAGGTCGGTTTTGTACCTTAGAGACAGGCTGGTGATGCTATTCGGCGTATATTACAACTCCAACACTTAGCTCATACCCACTCGCTGGAATCCATGCTCTTGTCTCTGGACGTAAACAAGGCCTTTAACACTCGGTCGTGGCCTTATCTCATGTCGGTTCTTCGGCATTATGGGTTCGGGTCTTCGTTTATGCACTGGATGTCTGTCTTATATGACTCCCCTCGGGCGAAAATGAAGTATTATGGATTCTAATCTCCTGTCTTTAATATCAAGAGGGACACTCGTCAGGGATGCCCCTTATGACCTCTTCTTTTTGTATTGGCTCTGGTGGAGGCGATTAGTTTGCATCCGGACATACGAGGCATCGAAATAGCGTGTTATCCCCATAAAATTTCCCTATTTGCCGATGATATCCGTCTTACTTTGACCTCCCCCAGAATTTCTTTACCAAACTTATAATCCCTTTTAGATACCTTTGCTTTCCTTTCGGGGCTCCGGGTTAATCCCTCCAAATCTAAAGCATTATCGGTTAACCTCTCTCCTGGTCTGTTGGGGGATTTACAGTCGGCGTTCTCCTTCCAGTGGGTCTCCTCGCTACCCTATCTGGGAATCCACCTTACTCCTACGTACTCCGGATTGTACCAGGCTAACTTTCCACCCTTGTTCAAAAGACTAACGGATATGCTGTTGTCTTGGTCTCATTTGCCTTTGTCTTGGTTCGGCAGAATAACAGCTGTTCGTATGTCCTATCTCCCGAAACTAACATATATTTTTTTGTGTTTTGCCTGTTCGGGTTCCCTCGCATATCCTCCTCATACATCAACGTAGAATTATGCAATTTATATGGGGTTCGACCCGCCCTCGAATCGGCAAACAGGTTTTGTTTGCTAAGCGAATTAATGGTGGTCTCTCGGTTCCTAATTTACGGGCCTATTATATAGCCGCTAACATAGCCCCACTTTCGTGCCTTCATGAGACCTATCAGCTTCCGCTTTGGGCTATGCTTGACCTGGTTGACATCGACCCTATTCCTATCTCCTCTTTGCCCTGGCTCCCTCCTGTGCACCGTCCAGTGGTCATGGGGCCCTGCTTGGCCCACTCCTTGCGAATATGGGACTCGGTAAAGTACTCTGCAGGGTTGATCTCTCCTCATCTCCCACTCTTACGACTCTTACACTGCCCACTATTTCCTCCAGGTTGTGATAACTCCCAATTTTCATGGTGGATCACGAACGGGTTCACAGATATTCACTCACTGTTAAGGCCTACTAGAATTTTGGCATTTGACGCTTTACGTTCTTCTCACGGTATTCCCTTGTGAGAGCACTATCGCTATTTACAACTTTGCCACTTTCTTCAGAGTCTTATTAAGTCTCAATCTACCCCTTATACTTTGACCCCCTTTGAGGCCCTTTGTAGTGCCAGACCCCATTCACCAGGCCTGATATCACTGATATATTCGACTGTGATATCTTCAAAGAAACCCCCATTGAGGCCTTCCCACCTTCAATGGGAGAAAGAGTTGGGGAAGCAGTTGGACCCTGAGGACTGGCAGGCGATAACGCTAACTCTGTCCAAGTGCTCATGTAATGTGTTAATTTTGGAAAATTCCTATAAGGTATTGTATAGGTGGTATTACACACCAGCGAGATTGGCTTGCTTTATTCCAAATTATTCCCCGCTTTGTTTTAGGGGGTGTTCCCAGGAGGGCTCCATGGCACATATTTGGTGGTCATGCCCGCGGGCGTGCAGACTGTGGATAAGGGTATACACTCTCCTCCGCAATTTATTTCAGATTAATATCAAAAGGGACCCTTATGTAGCTCTCCTTGGTAAGCCCATTGTGGAATTACTGCGCCCAGAAAGGCAACTAGCCCAGCATCTCATTACTGCAACTAAGTTGACAATTGCGAGAGCATGGAAAACCCCTGCACTCAGCTTTGAAGCAGTCAAAAACCGCCTGAACGATGTCATGGTTAATGAGAAACTAACGGCTATTCTTTCTGATACGCATGACAAGTTTCTTAGGGTCTGGCAACCTTGGATCACATACTACCACCCTTCCAGGTTTGACGCTGCATTACTATCACTATAGGACTCCTCTTGCGTGCACCCCGTGGACCTCCTACTCCCCTCTTCTTTTCCTCCCTCTTCACCTTCTACTCCTCTTCTCGTTTTGCTCCATTTTTTTTCTCTCTTTCTCCATTCTTTCATAGTCTCTTTCTTTGCTGTTGACCCTTTCTTTCCTTTCTAGAGGATGCTAAACTTCAGGTTCTATAGTTGTGTATTATACACTTGTTCTACATGTTTACAGACAGCCGAGCATGGCCCGGTTCTAGACCATTTGGTCCTAGGGATTCTTTTCATTTCTCCTTTATTTGAGTATAGCATAGGATCACGGCTCATGTTTCCTTTATGTTGATGGGGGCTTTCGAGTCCAGATTTGCTTTGCATATTGTATGCTATAACACTCTATTGTAAACCTGTACTGTTGGTTTGTATGACAATAAACTTTTGTAAAAGAAAAACGCAGGCTGTGGTAGTACCAGTGAATTTATCCACCATTTTGTCAATTAAATTAGCAGATGCCTGCAAGACAGAACTCAAGACAAACCATAATGTCAGGCTTAACTCATAATCTGGTCACAATATTAGGCCTCAATCTAAGCAGTATAGGCCACCAATCATCGGTGCCCCAATTTCAAATCGTACTTTCTCCTTTTGGCGATGGCGATCGTTTGTCCTCCACTCACAGATCGTTTCTACGGCCGTTACATCGACCGCGTGTTATGGCTTTATATACCCTGCGTATGCATGAAACTCCGCTCTCAGTGTGTCATGATGCTGGGGCATGACTAGAATCTCTATTCTGCATGTGACACACACGGCAGAACATTCGGGAGGGACAACATGGCAGAATCACAGAATTCTCTGTGGCCCCGCGGTGGTGGAGCTTATAGGAGACACAAAGCCACCCCCATGAGCAAGGATGAGATTGTGGAGATGGTGCGCATCCTTGAAAATCACGACTATGATTGCAAGCTGCGCAACTACGAAAGGCCCAACAGCCGAAAAGACCTAATTTTGGAGAAGGTCGCTGCCGTTTTGGAGGGGTAATTTTCAATGCAACGAACGATGTGACTTGGGGTGGCTTAATGAATGGTGTATTGTTTCTTTTTAGAGGAAAGTGAGTGTGGTCATCTCAAGCAGGCTGTTCCTTTAGAGGCGTGGGATATGACACCTGGACCCAGCACAGAGCTACCAGCTGATGATGTAACATCCTCTGACGCAAGTCAAACAGAGGGCCAAAGAGAGCCAGAAGTGAAGAAACTACTCATGAGCCTCTTGTTTGTGCAAGTAAGTATTCTTTGAATCTGGCTTCAAATGTGTATACATGTCAAGTGTTTAGATATCCAAATCAAACACCCACTCCACACATTAGCAAAGTATGTAGTGCCTTAACATTAGCATGGAGAAGGAAGAGGTAGAGTGTTGCTAGGTACTCGAGTTTTGTAGACCCAGGCACCAGGGCCAAGATTACAGAGTAATGGCAGTGTGTATATTCCTAGTAGTGTAGGTGTCTGAAGGGCAAGCAGGTTGCAAGCAACAATAGATTGGCTGGGTAGGTATTTCCCCAATTTGACTAGTAACTTGACCATAATTCAATATGTAGGGCCTCAGCCATTTGACCATCGTTCCCTTAATACTTTTTTCTCTTCTTACAAGGACACAAACTTTCAAGATGCACATTTGCCCGTATCAGTGCAGATATGATGCAGGCTTTGAATGAGCTTGAGCAAATAAAGGAGGCTGCCACTGCTTTACAGAGAAGAATACGTGATTATGTTGACATGCTAGCCAAATTTTAAGTTCATCTGTCCTGAAGTTTTCTTCCACTTGTTGGCTCCTGTTTGCACTTTTCCTATTTCACATGTTTTTATTACTTTGAAGCCCTGGTCCACATTGATGCTACTTTGAAATCGCGCTACTTCACTTGAACTACTGTGATTTTATCTCTCAAATCGCATGACAACTCGCCCCAATGTGAACCTGGGCTTCGTGTCTGAGGTCAGTGTTTCTCCACTCCACTTCTCTAGGTGCACCACCAGGTCGTTTTTTCTTTATTTTCCACAGTATAAAAACGACTGTGTGAATTACTAACCTAGAAAATGACCTCATCACCTGTGCCAAAAGCAAAAAATATAGAAAACAGGACCTGAGAAAGCATCTGGAGAAGGAGAGTTGGTAAACACTGCCCTAAGTAATGTTAATTGGAAGCTTTC